>CAMAPE010000054.1:7687500-8287500 GCA_945859875.1 Cuscuta europaea | reverse complement strand
TCAATTACCGGAGGTGTTCCCGTGGGGAGCCCTCGGCATGTTGTGATATTGTTGGAGTGTACTCTTTGATTTCTCGCTGAGTCTACTCCCCTTCACCCCCTCTTTTTTTTTTTTTTTTTGGTTGGTGGTGAAGGGAAGGCATCAAGAAACTTGGTTTCTTGGTAAGGCTGGGCCTATTAGGAGACCATCAGAATACACCAATGGCTCTTCTCCCTCGGGTTAACCTTCCGAGTTCCGAGGGGATCGAGGGACGTTTCCTGGGCACAAGATATGGTGGTCCGTAACCTGCCTCCCCTTGGGGGATGGCGCGGAAAGCGCCTCATTTTTGAAAGTCGTCCCCTCGGCGCTAGACATAGTCCGTGGCCTGCCACACCCTTGGGGTGGTGGCGCGGGGAGCGTTTCGGTTTGGAAGTCGAATCCTGGGCATTTCTCATACCTGTCATACCCTGGGGGTAGTGACGCGGATAGCGTTCCGTTTTTGAAAGTCGAATCCTTGGCATTTCTCATGCCTGTCACACCCTGGGGGTAGTGACGCGGAAAGCGTTTCAAGGAAGGGTTTTCATTTGCACACTAGTTGCAAATGGCCGGGGGCACTACGTGCCGCCGGCACCGATGGTGGCGCCTTCGGTATATGCGTCCTCGTGGGGTACGGCTTTTAGAAACAACACTTGGTGTTAGTTTCGATGTGTAGCCCCCGATACTTGGTACCGAGGGGTCTTCTGTAGGAACACTTGGTGTTCTCTTTTGTCGTAGTTGATGTAGGCGTCTACCCTCGGTACTTGGTACCGAAGGGTCTTCAAATGAAACACTTGGTGTTTCCCAACAGATGTTTGGAAGTTGAGAGGAGAGCATATCCCTGGCACTGGGTGCCGAGGGGTCTTCTTTGGAACATATTGGTGTTTTCCCTTCGTTTCGATGTTTGATGATGGAGGTGTACCCCCGGCACTGGATGCCGAAGGGTCTTCTGTAGGAACACTTGGTGTTTTCATCTTTTCTTTTTTGATGTTGAAGGTGGGGATGTACCCTCGGCACTGGGTGCCGAAGGGTCTTCTGTAGGAATACTTGGTGTTCTCATCTTTTCTTTTTTGATGTTGAAGGTGGGGATGTACCCTCGGCACTGGGTGCCGAAGGGAAATGAAACACATGGTGTTCTTTGTTGTTGGTGATAGGAGTTTCCTCCCTCGGCACTGGGTGCCGAGGGGTCTTGACTGAAAACACGTGGTGTTTTCACTGTTTGTTGTAGGTGTTGATGGTGTCCGCCCTCGGCACTTGGTGCTGGAGGGGGTTCTTCTCGTGGTGAGGCCTGGGGCCTGTAGTCAGTATGAGGGCTTGATGTCTTGAATGTATCTTCATTCTTCGAAATTGGAGGCCTTGGGCCATAGGATAGTACATTCACTAGTTATGAGGGCTTGGCCGCTCTTACATTATTGATAAAATTTAACTAAATGGTGTACATTCCAGTGCCTAGGGACTTCTTTCCCATTGGGGCGTTTGAGCTTGTAGGTCCCGGGTTTGATGATGGCTGCTATGATGTAGGGGCCTTCGAATTTTGGTGCCATTTTTCCTTCCTCGGTTGGTTGGCTGGCTTCCCTCCTCCGAAGGACATAGTCCCCCACTTGAAATTCTCGGGTGCGAACTTTGGCGTCGATGTAGCATTTAACTTGCCTTCGGTAGTTTTCTGCCCGGATGAAGGCCTGCTCCCGGCGTTCTGAAATGAGGTGGAGGTCGAGGGCCATGTTGCTGTCGTTGACCTCGGGGTCGTATTGGATCACCCTTCGGGTAGGAAGGGTGACTTCCGTAGGAGCTTTGGCTTCAAAACCGTAGCAGAGGGAGAAGGGTGTTTCACCTGTAGCTCGCCGAGGGGTGGTGCGGTAGGCCCAAAGGATGTTGTGAA
The DNA here is from genome assembly GCA_945859875.1 of Cuscuta europaea. NCBI lineage: Eukaryota > Viridiplantae > Streptophyta > Magnoliopsida > Solanales > Convolvulaceae > Cuscuta > Cuscuta europaea. Next base: position 8,285,606 of record CAMAPE010000054.1, on the reverse strand, counting down.
GTTCTTCCACCCAGCCACCACCCTCGGCCTCCAGCTTCTTTTTTAGGCCCTCGAGCAAGGTCCGGTTGGCGTTCTCTACTTGCCCGTTGCCTTGAGGATAGGCAACGGAGGAGAAGGTGTGCTTGATGCCCCATGCCTCTAGAAGGGCACAGAAGGGGGCTGCCTCAAATTGTGTCCCATTGTCGGAGACGATCTGCTGGGGGACGCCAAACCTTGTGAGGATATTCTTGAGGACGAAGTGACGGCACTTCGCCTCTGTGATGCTGGCGAGGGGTTCAGCCTCCACCCACTTGGTAAAATAGTCGACGGCCACAATGATGTATCTGTTGTTGGAGGTACCCCTCGGCAGAGGGCCCACAAGGTCTATCCCCCATCGAGAAAAAGGGACAGATGTGCTGATGGGGGCGTAGTTGACCGCTGGCCTGCCGGGAGCTTTCTGGAAATGTTGACATGCGGTGCACCTCCGGGCAAGGTCAGCACAGTCCTTGGCCATGGTTGGCCAGAAGTAGCCCTGTAGAATGAGCCTTCGGGACATGGAGAAGGGTCCCTGGTGAGCTGAGCAAGTGCCACTGTGCACTTCCTCCATTGCGACCTCGGCTTCATCTGGATGAAGGCACCGAAGTAGCGTGCCATTGTAAGATCGTTTGTAGAGCCTCCCATCTTCGATGGTGTAGCTGGGAGCCCTCAACTTTGCCAGTTTAGCGCGGGCCTCATTCTCGGGTAGCTGCCCTGTGGAGATGAAGGCGGTGATATCTGAAATCCAATCCTCCTGACGTTGTTGTATGTTCATCACGGGGCTTGCATGGATGCTTGAGAGGCTGAGTTCCTCGATTTTGGCAATCTTGGAGATGTGCTCGGGGGAGTCTGCCGAGAGTTTAGATAATATGTCGGCCTCGGAGTTCTGAGCCCTCGGTATTTGAGTGAGAGAGTGTGCCTCAAATACCTTAAGCAACTCCTTGGCCGCTTCCTTGTACTGTTTCATTCTTCCCTCCTTGGCCTCATATTCTTCGGAGATTTGGCCAACGACCAACTTGGAGTCGCATTTGATGTGGATCTGCCGAGCCCTCATGTTGGCAGCCAGCCGAAGGCCACATAGGAGGGCTTCATATTCGGCCTCATTGTTGGAGACCTTGAAGGAGAAGCGGATTGCATAGTAGGCCCTGAAGCCCTCGGGAGTAATGAGGACTACCCCTCCTCCGCATGCTTTGGTCGCGGAGGAGCCGTCAGTGTAGAGGGTCCACCAGTCGTCCGAGGTAGCCGAGGGCTCCCCGTCCGTGGCTGCCCTTGCGGTACATTCTGTCACAAAGTCCGCTAGGGCTTGGCCCTTGATGGCAGGCCTTGGACGGATGTCAATGTTGTACTGGCTCAAGAAGATAGCCCATTTAACCATGCGGGAGGAGCTGGTGGGGCTCCTCATGAGGGCGCCGAGGGGTTGATGAGTGAGGACCTGAACTGGGTGAGCCTGAAAGTAGTGGCCCAACTTCTTGACAGTCCAAACGATGGCCAACACCGTTTTTTCCACAGGGGAGTACCTGAGCTCGGCCTCCCTTAGGGTCTTGCTAACGTAGAAGATGGCATGTTGGATGCCGTCTTCCTCCCGGATGAGCACAGAGCTGATGGCCGCCGGGCTAACTCCAAGGTAGAGGTAGAGGGTCTCCCCTACCTTGGGTTTGGAGAGCACATGAGGTGAAGATAGATATCTTTTGAGCTCGTCGAAAGCCCCCTGGCATTCTGGAGTCCATAGGAAGCCAGTCGTCTTCCTCATGATCTGGAAGAAGGGTAGAGATTTTTCCGCCGATTTAGATAGGAAGCGGTTGAGGGCTGCCAGGCGGCCCGTCAACCGTTGAACTTCCTTCACATTGCGTGGGGGCTCCATGTTGATGATGGCCTGGATTTTCTCGGGATTGGCCTCAATGCCCCTTCGGCTCACCATGTAGCCCAAGAATTTGCCCCCTTGGACGCCAAAGGTGCACTTCTTCGGGTTTAGCCGAAGGTTGAATTTTTGCATGATGGCGAAGATTTCTCGGAGGTCGTCAGCATGGCTGGAAGATTGTTTGCTTTTGATGATCATGTCGTCAACATAGGCCTCCATGGTGCGCCCTAGGACGGCTTGAAAGACCCGGGCCACCATCCGGGTGTAAGTGGCCCCCGAGTTCTTTAGGCCGAAGGCCATCACTAGGTAGCAGAAGATGCCCTCGGGAGTCATGAAGGCAGTTTTTTCGGCGTCCTCCTCGTGCATGAAAATTTGATGGTACCCTCGGAAGGCATCGAGGAAGAACATGATCTCACACCCTGCGGTCTCATCCACCAATTGATCAATGTTTGGTAGAGGGAATGGATCCATAGAGCATGCTTTGTTGAGATCGGTGTAATCCACGCACATGCGGAAGGTAGGGGGCTTCTGTGCGAGGACTACATTCGCCAGCCATGAGGGATATTTCACCTCTTTGATGTGCTTAATGGAGAGGAGCATGGCGACCTCCTTCTTCACAAATTCCCTTCTCTCGGCGGAGAGGGGTCTTCTTCGTTGTTGCACTGCTTTTGCCGAGGGGTCCACCGAGAGGCGGTGGGTGATGACCCTTCGGCTAATTCCCGGCATGTCCTCCGGCCCCCATGCAAAGACATTGGAGTAGGCGCGGAGGGCGTCGGTGATGCCGGTCTTCAAATCTTCAGGGAGCTGGGCTCCAATCTTCACGACTCTCTCCGGCTGGGCCGGATCAAGCGCAAAGTCTTCTACGTCCTCGGCCGGTTCAGCCCTCGGCCTTCTTTCCTCTTAGTCGACGGCTCCGGTGATGGTGTCAACACGGAATTCCGTCTTGCTTACCTTCTTAGTGACCTGAAGATAGGAGGCGCGGGCAATTTTTTGGTTCCCCCGGGAGTAGCCAATGCCCCCCTCGGCGGGAAACTTGAGGCAGAGGTGCCTCATGGAGATGATGGCTTCGAGGTCCTCGAGGGCTGGCCGGCCGAGGATGATGTTGTGGGCGCAGTCAATGTTGACGACGACGAACTCCACCTCGAGCTGGGCTCTATGGAGCCCGTCGCCGAAGATCACCGGGAGGGTTATTACCCCCTCAGAATCAATAGTGTCGCCGGTGAAGCCGGCAAGAGGGGTCTTAATGGGCCGGAGGGACCCCCTCTCCAGATGCAGCTGTCTGAAGGTGCTGAGGTACATTACATTGACGGAGCTGCCCGTGTCAATGTAAGTTCGGTGAATAATGGTGTCATTTATCTCCGTCCGAATCACCAAGGCATCCCTGTGAGGAGAAGAAGTAGGAGGGAGATCTGCGTTGGTAAAGGTGATGGGTTCCTCCCTCAGTCGCTTTACCGGGGGCATATGAGTGACTTCCCCCACGTAAAGCGATTGAGCCCACTTCTTTCGTTGGCTGGTGGAATCGCCCCCTGTATTGCCACCGGTGATCATGAGGATGTGGCGTTTCTTCTCCTGGTAGTGGGGGTACTCCTCCTCCTCTTCTTCCAAGTTTCCGATCTCCCTCTTCTTGCCGAGGGGGATGGTGTTCGGATTTACCCAGGCATTCACCTTCGTGTGATGCCCTCGGGGAGGCCCCTGATGAGAAGGTCCCTCCTGCCGAGGGCTCTGGACAAACTGGGACAGGTGCCCCACCTGTATTAATCTCTCGATGGCCGTCTTCAGCTGATGGCAGTCACCGGTCCTGTGCTCCTGGTGCCGATGGAAGCGACAGTAGGGGAACTGAGGGTTGATAGCGTGTACCTCCGGGGGTGCGCGAGAGTCGCGCTCAACGAGGCCCCTCTCCTCGGCAAAATCGAGGATGATGCTGACGGGGTGCGTCAGTGGTGTCCGAGGGCGGTCCAGGAGAATGGGCTGGGCCCAAGTCTTAGGGTTGCTCTTATAACCTCCCCCGGGCTTGGCTTGGCCTTGCCGAGGGTGGTCATCAGAGGGTCCCGAAGCCTTGGGGCGATTTGGAGGAGCCCCCGGCCCTCGGTTATGCTTGTTGTCAGCCCTCGGGGGCTGCTGGTCCGGATGCTGGTGATACTTCTCCACCTCCTCGGCCTCAGCATACCGGTCCCCCCGCTGCAAGGCCCTTATGTAATCGCGGGGGGGTTCAATGATGAGGCTCCTTGAAGGGCCAGGAGGGTCCTGTCATCAGCGCCGTCGACTTTGTCGGCCTCCGTCCTCCAGCGCTCCAGGAAATCCCGAAGGGTCTCATCCTTCTTCTGGCGTATTGTTAGGAGGTGGGAGAAGTGCTTCCTTGTGCGACGCCTCCCGGCGAATTGTGTCAAGAATCGTTGGGCGAGTTCTTGCCACGAATCAATGCAGCCCTCGGGCAGCCTGTTGAACCATTCGTATGCTGGTCCCTCTAAGGTGGAGAGGAACCATCGACACAAATATTCGTCTGATGCCCCCACCATCATCATGTTGTTCTGGTATTTGTTGTAGTGTTCCTGGGGGTCCGTTTTCCCGTTATAGGGCTGTATGTGTTGCCCTCGGTATTTCTCCGGGATCCGGGCCGCCAATACCCTTGCGGTAAATGGCGTCCGAGTCCGGAGCTGGATGACGGGTTCCCCGGAGCCCTCGGCCACCTTCTTCTGTAATTCCTCCATTTTGGCCATCATGGCCTCGTATTTGAGGTCTGAGTGAGGGGTGGAGGTGGTGGCGTGAGCTTTGTTGGACTCCATCTCGTCAAGCCGGCGTTGGAGGGCCGCAATAATCTCGTCCCGGGGGTCCCTCGGGAGGGTCTCCGCCCCCTGCGAACGAACCCGGGCTGAGTGGGCCTGGTTGATTTGGTGCCGAGCATCATCGGCATGAAGGGGTGCCTTGCCTTTGTCCCGAGGGGGACGCTCCTCGTCTGCCCTCGAAACAGATCCCCCGCTTTCCTGGGGCCTTTGGAGGGCTTTCCCCCCGAGGCGGTCTGGCCCTCCTCCGAGCCGGTTGAGGGCGGAAGTACGGGGCCTTTCCCTGTTGTCATTATGGCGGTCCCAGGACTGAACTTCCTGGGAGGACGTATCTTGGGCCACCACCCCTTCGTCGTTTCTCACCCGAGGGGTGGGATTTCCGAAGGGGTGTGGCAGAGGGGGGAGTATGATATTTTCCCCGATCTGAGGGTGAGCTGGAGCCAGGGTGCCGAAGGCACCCGGGTTCTGGGTGAGCGTCTGGATGAAGGCGGAGAGCGCCGATTGTACGTCGATGGTGAGAACCGGAGGGCTGACTTGGTCATCGCTCCGGTTTTTCTTCTTGGCCTCGATGCCGAGGCGGGCATCGGGGGCATTTTGTTGGATCTGAAGGCGTAGGTCGACAGCCGCCTGTTCCAGCCCAGCGATGACACCGCCCTCGGGAGCCCTGTGAGAGGCTTCGGGGGCGTTGACGTCGCCGAGGGGCAGGTTCTTGTCTTCTACGTTCTTTGAGTTGGCACGTGTTGTCCTCACCATTTTGATAGAGGGCTAGTGTTTTGTGTTTGGTCGAGGGGGAGGGTTTCTTACTCGATTGTTCAACCTCTCTATGAGAGCACCAAATGATGGATAGTCTACCCGGGGGTATATATCCGAAGGGTTATTGCGGAAAGTAACTTAGAGAGAAGTCAGAGCAAGTAAATAAAAGTAGAGAGAGAGTGTATTCAGTGTGTTATGACTTGGTTACAAATGGGGAAAAGGGGTGCTATTTATAGTAGCAATAAATGCCGGGCAGGGACACGTGTCAAGCGCTCATTGGCCGAGGGGTCACCTCAACTGGTTGGCGCTGGCAGCCGCATGTGGCCGCATTTAATGCGGCTGTTGGATGGGACGTCTGTGCGGGGTACGGTGATCTGTACGCATGTGAGGCGGATATCTTGTCGAGTGAGACGCCTTCGGCTATAGAGCAGTAGCCGAGGGCTCTTCCACCCGATGGCACCCCTGGTGCCGAGGGCTGCTGTTTTCGCCGTTTTCTCCCAGTTTCTTAGTTTGCTTGAGAAACCCGTTCTGTGAGAATTTGGAGCCTTCGGCCAGGGGGGCGAAGGCACCCCTGGCGCGTTGTGCGGACTGCTTGGTACTCTGGGCGCTGTGATTTGGGCCTGTTGGGCCTTTTGGGCCTGTTGGGCCTTCGCTGGAGTAGTAGGAGTCTGTGGGTCAGGGGTTCCCGGGCCATATACTCCATCAGATGTGTTTGGTGCGGGAGTGGTGAACCGGGTTGCTGGTGATGGTGATGGCGCTCTATGAATCACTGTAGATTGGGGATGTGGCGGAACGTGTACCCGTAGTCTTTTAGTTGAGTCTTCATCCATAATATTTGTGAACATCAGCTAGCAGCCGCGACGTATTCTGCCTCGGCTGTAGATGTTGACACAGTTCTGCTTCTTGGAAGACCAGCAGACTAACTTCTCACCCAAGAATTGGGCGCCTCCCGAGGTACTCTTTCTGTCCATTCTGCAACCTGCAAAATCTGCGTCCGAATATCCGACTAGGTCAAAACCTGAATGCTTGGGGTACCAAGGGCCTAGGTTCACAGTGCCTTTGAGGTATCTCAAGATTCTTCTTACTGCTGTCAGATGTGATTCCTTCGGATTTGTTTGAAATCGAGCGCACAAGCATGTGGAGAATACAATATCAGGCCTGCTAGATGTGAGGTAGAACAGAGATCCAATGATTGCCCTGTAGTTGGTGGCATCTACTGGTTTCCCTGAAGGATCAGAGTCCAGTTTGCTGTTAGGGGACATAGGGGTCGTCATGGATGATTTGCCGTCGATGTGAAATCTTTTCAACATATCTAGTATGTAATTAGACTGATTGATGAAGATCCCGTCTTGTAGCTGTCGGACTTGCAGGCCTAGAAAGAAGTTCAACTCTCCCATCATGCTCATTTCAAACTTAGTTTTCATCAGTTTCTCAAAGTGTTTGCACAGACGCGGATTTGAGGAGGCAAAGATGATGTCATCGACATAGATCTGAATCAGAATAATGTCAGACTTCTGTCGCTTGATGAACACTGTAGTATCAATCTTTCCTTTGGAGAAACCTGAATAGACCAGAAACTCTGTCAATGCATCGTACCACGCTCTTGGAGCTTGTTTCAGCCCGTAGAGTGCCTTGTTTAGTTTGTACATGTGGTCAGGGTACTTGGGATCTACAAATCCTTCGGGCTGACAAACGTAGACTTCTTCCTCTAAAACTCCATTGAGAAAGGCAGTCTTCACGTCCATTAGAAAGACGGTGAAGTTCTTGTGTGCCGCGTATGCAAGAAAGAGGTGGATTGCTTCAATTCTTGCTACGGGTGCAAATGTTTCATCATAGTCTATGCCCTCCTGCTGATTGTACCCTTTTGCGACCAATCTGGCTTTGTTTCGCACGACAATTCCTTCTTCGTCTTTCTTATTCTTGAAGACCCATTTGGTGCCTATTATAGATTTCTGAGATGGCCTTGGCACTAGTGTCCAAACTTGTAGTCTCTCAAATTGATTGAGCTCATCTTGCATAGCAATCACCCAATCTGGATCAGTGAGTGCTTTGGAGACTTTGGATGGTTCATTCTGGCTTAGAAAGCAAGCAAAGTGACATTCATTCATTGTAGCAGATCGTGTACGAACACCTTGACTCGGATCACCGATTATCTGTTCAACAGGATGTGCCTTCGTCCATTTCCTTTCATGAGCCATAGGAATTGGAATTATGATTGGTTGATCTGAGTCCTCATATGGAATAGTGTGCTCTTGAGCAGCAGTGTGCTCTTGAGTAGTAGTGTTGTGCAGAGGAGATTATGCTGGAGTTGTATCAAACCCGTGATCCTCAACTTCTTCTGGATTGGATTGAGGAGTGGACGACGTAGATGGTACGTCTTCTGGACTGGGTAGAAGTGGGATCGGTGGGGTAGGACTAGGTGGTGGTGAAGGTGTTGGAGTTACGGGACGTGGATTCTCATAGAATTGTTTGAACAGTGAATCGAGAATCACACAGTCAGATGAAGTTTGTGGAATGGCTTCATCAGAGGGTTGTTGCGGTACAGAAGAGGAGGGGTCTGCCAAGAAGTGCTCAGAAGCGAAGTCTGCCATTTCATACAATGTTACATTCACACTCTCTATGACAGTTTGTCGATCTCTCAAATAGATTATGTATGCCTTGGACTGTGTAGAGTAGCCAATGAACACCCCTTCCCGGGCTTTTGGATCGAGTTTGCTCCTTTCATCTCTATCATTCAGGACAAAACACTTGTAGCCAAATACTTTAAAGAAGGAGATATCTGGAGTTCTGTTGAAGAGGATCTCATAGGGGGTCTTGTCTAAGCGTTTATGAATAGACGTTCTGTTTTGTGTGAAGCACGCTGTATTGATGGCTTCAGCCCACATGAAGTGAGAGAGCTTAGACTGGATCAGCATGGTGCGTGCTACTTCAACAAATGTTCTGTTTTTCCTCTCAACCATCCCATTTTGTTGTGAAGTCTTGGCTGCAGAGAACTGTTGTGTGATACCCTGAGATTCATAGAACTCAGTGAGAACCTGATTCTTGAACTCAGTGCCATTGTCTGTTCGGGTTATCCTCACTCTCTTCTGAAGTGGATTCTGAATAGTTCTGATGAAGGTCATAATGATTTCTGCAGTCTCTCCCTTTGTACGAAGAAATTTCGTCCATTTGTACCTCGAGTAATCATCAACAATTACTAGAGTGTATTTGCGACCATTGATGCTTTGAACTCTCATTGGTCCACACAGATCCATATGAATCAACTGCAGTGGATGAGTAGATGATGGAATAGGTTTTGACTTGTGGGAGCTTCGTGTCATCTTGCCTAATTTACAGGCACTACAATGATTGTCAGCGGAAGACTTTAGCAGAGGAAGCCCCTTTACAAGTTTCTTGGAGGACAAAATGGAGATGTTCTTGAAGTTTAGGTGGGAAAGGCGTCGGTGCCATAGACTGTTCTGTTCGGTTGAGGCTCTGGATAGCAGACAGATGGAAGTGGTGGATTGTACACTTTTTAGATCAATCATGTACAGGTTTGATGTCCTGTTACACATTAATAATGAGTTCCCCGAGCTGTCCAACATACATCATTGTTTGGCAAAGAACCTCACTTCCATCCCACTGTCACAAAATTGTCCTATGCTCACTAAGTTATGTTTGAGCCCTTTGACATAAGAGACAACCTTTATGGTGACGCTGGCACAGATGACGTCTCCATACCCAAGGATTGGAGATGAGGCGTCATTGCCGAATCTGACATTTCCTCCAAAGCAGTTGGTGTAGTTGCTCAACAGGTGTTTCAATCCGGTCATGTGGGTTGAGCATCCAGAATCTAAGTGCCACACGTGACCGCCCTACAAAAACAATTAAGCAGATTTAGATCCCCATCTTGGAATGGATCCTTCCTTATCAACAGTAAACACCTTTTTGAACTTCGCCTTTAGCTGTGATCCAAAGTCAGCAGCTTTCTCACCAAAAGATTTATATTTTGTGGGCTCTGTAATAGCCAGTTCTGATTTTGCAGAAGGTCTGGCCTTGGGAACCCACTTTTCAGTTTCAGTTTTAGTGAGTCCGTTTTTGGGGACCCACCTTTCAGTTTCAGTTTTAGTGAGTCCGTTTTTGGGGACCCACCTTGTAGTTTCATCTTTAGTAGGTCCGTTCTTGGGGACCCACTTTGCAGTTTTAGTTTTAGTAGGTCAATTTTTTGGGACCCACTTTGCAGTTTCAGTTTTAGTAGGTCCATTTTTGGGGACCCACTTTTGCATGGTGTTGGGAGAAGTGTAGACATTAGCCTTGTGATTGAAAGGTTGTTTGGTGAGTTGAGACTTAAAAATCTTCTCTTTCGAGAGTCTGTTAACGTGTTTCTCAGAGTGAACTTTGAGGAGATATTTTAGATTTGGAAGACAGAAAACTCCCTCAAATGTTCTACTCTTGTTTCTTTTTCTTGGTTTAACCTCTCTCCGAGGTTGCACCTTAACAACATTCGAATCACATTCATAGTTATGAGGGTCAGGAACAGAATAGCCATAAGCATCAGTTGAATTATAAGAAGCAGGTTGTTTAAAAGACAACACAGAATTTTTCAGCTTGGGACTCAAGGCTGAATTACTGACTGAATGTTTGACTGAAACAAAATTACATTTTTTCTTAGAATAAAAAAGAGAGCTGGAAAAGGAACTCAACTTCTTTTCTTCAAAAACTTTCTTCTTTCCTTCAGCAATTTCATTCCTTTTCAGCCTCCACTCTTCCCTCTTCTTCCATCTCTTGTTCACTTCTTGTCCTGTGGACAAAAGAGAAGATGGATGAGTGGACGTTTCTTCTGAAAAATTAGTTTGTTTAGGAGAGATGTGAGGATCCTTATGCACTGTATTAGATGTGGATTGGGGAGTGGTTTTAGAGTGGTACTTAATGCTCAATTGGTTAAATTCATTTAAGAGCGTTTCCCAGTTACTCTTAAAACCTTTCTTTTCTGATTCAAACCTTTCTCTCCCATTTTCTAAGGTTTTCTGAAGATCTTTGAGCTTTTGGGCCATTGGAAAGATACAAGGTTCCTTTCCAAATTTAGAAATACCTACTCTAGGAGGTGGGTTTAAGGGATGACCTAGATGTGGTACATCCTTCCTAATGGCATAAAGATCCATACACTCATTTGTACAAAAACTTTGCCCTTCGCCTGTGAGGTTTTTTCATTTAAAACAGGATAATTGCAAGAAATTGCAGCCTTTAGGTTTTTTCTCTTTTCTTCTTCTTTTTCAGCATTTTCTTCATCACTTCTAAAATACATTTTTTGACCATATCCTTGTCTCATGTGATCTAAGTCATAAAGCTGAATGCAATCAACTTTCTTTAGATAGCATGGATTAGACATGCCAAGCCCGGATCTGGGATTGTAGTACCGGTCATCACTAATTTGATTTAAGAAAATAGTTTGTTCTGACTGACCTCTTGTAGCAATTAAATCCTCAAGTTCTTTGATTTTGCTAAAGAGAGTATTTCTTTGATTGTCAAGAACATTTTTGTCAGCTTTAACTGTACTTAACTCTATTTCAGTTTGAAACACCTTATCAGTCAGGTCAGCAACCTTGAGTGTTAGCTCATCAATTTCAAGAGTCATCTTTTTGGCAACCTGTTTTTCATTTTCAAGTTGTATGTTTAATGAAGCTTTCTGGTCTAGACACCTAACAAACTCTTGATAGTTATTGTCTAACTTCTCCTTAAGATCATTAATTAAGTCATCCTTAGCTTGTAAGGATTTGGCTTGATTAGAACAGGAGCATTGAGAATCGAAGGTACTAACTGTGCTATTAGAGCTTTCACTTTTGGGGATTGCAGCATCACCCTTTTCTTCTTCTTCTTCTTCTTCTTCTTCATCACCCTCCAACAATGCCATAAGTGCATAGTTATCCTCATCTTCTTTGTCAGATGAGTCCTCCTCCCAATGTTCATTCTCAGCTAGCAGTGCTGCATTATCCTCTTCCTTCTTAGCCAGCAACAACTTTTGTTTGTTCCAGATTATTTTCTGTCGGTAGAAGTTAACATCCTTTCTCTTTGGAAGACGACAGTCCTTCTAGAGATGTCCAGACTTTCCACAGTTATAGCATTTTGGAGAATCATCAGCTGCAGCTGCTCTTCCAGAGCTGCTTTGATCAGGGGTCTTCTGTTTATAGTTAGAAGAGGAGGTTCTGAGCTTATTTGAGGAGTTGTTGTTCTTCCCCCACTTCTTGGTTAGGAGAGCCATCTTCTTCTGCAGCTCCGCCATTTCATGCTCGAAGTCTATCTCATCTTCACATTCTTCTTCTTCTGACTCAATCACAACCTTTTTCTTCTTCTTTTGGACCGTCGTGGACATCTGTGGCTGAGCTTCCATAACAAGTGCTAATTGATCAGTTGAGTACTGTCCTTCTAGTTCTGCAGCATCGTTCTCAAAGGTTCTCAGATGGTCTCGCAGTGTGCAGAGATCCACTTCATCCAGGTCTAGACCGGTTCTTGCATCCTTCACACGATTTTTCCATTCATGATTCAGACTTGACATAAATCTAATATTCATTTCCATATTGGATTTGAATATTTTGATTTTTCTGAGTTCGTTGATTAGAGTCATGAATCTCTTGTGGGTTGAAATTAGTGATTCGCCAGGTAAGGCCTTAAAGGAGTCATAGGCCGTCAAAGTGCTGGCCTTTTTAGTCTTTAGTCCAATGGAGGTTCCCTGCAGTAGTTTTGCGACTTCATCCCACATTTCCTTAGTAGTCTGCATGCTGTCAATCATGATGTAAATATCATTGGGAATGGCCTGTAGCAGGTAAGTTTTGACAGTGAGATCAGCCTTCAATCTCTCTCTGTCCTCTGTTGTGTACTCAGTGGGAGTTTTAATCCATTTGACTTCTTCAATTGGTGGATTATTGTTCTCATTCCCCGGGATAGTTATCCACAGTACTGCGGGACCTTGAGTGAGGGATTCTAGCAGATTAGAAGAGTTATCCTGATTCTCTAGAAAGTTGAGAAATCGAGTTTTCCACATCTGATATTCCCCATTTCTCAGTACTGGGGGATTGTTGCGGTTACCGAGTGCTGAGGAGTCTGTTGCCATTGCTGTTGTAAACTGACCGTTCGAGATTTGATCAGAAAAAAATTCTAAGGCAGAACCTCGAGTTCCTGAGTATTGAAATGCTAAACTCGAGTTAAGATTTGGAGAAGAGAACTCGAGGTTGTGATCTCGAGTTTCAAAACTCAATATATGAAACTCGATATATGAAACTCGCAACTTCAAAACTCGAGTAAAGACTTGCGAGTTTTGATGCTGAGAGTTTATACAATGCGAGTTCTAAACTCGAGTTTCCAACTTCGAGTTTAGGGGTTCAAGACCCTGAATTGCGAGTTCCTACAAATAGAAAGTTTCGAGTTTTCAATATGTGAAGATTGTTTCCTGTATTTCTGGATGTAGAGATCCTCCTGTGAAAATTTCAGATCAAAAAGCTGAGTGGAACCTGTAGAACCTGTCGTCTCGAGTTCTCAATGTTGAGTTCCTAAAAAAACAAATTTTGCGTAAAACAGAATCTAAGGTATACTGCTTGATCGTTAAGAGATTGTGAATCTTACAGTATAACTTTTACAGGTATTTGATTAAAAACAAGATTACAATAGCTAAACTCGAAAAACTACAGATAAATAAGAAAATAGCAGTCTTTCGACGATGAACGTCTGATCGGTCTTGATCGGCTCTGATACCAATTGTTTGCCCCTGTTTATATGATTACAACAATATGTATGGAGATAATCAAAGATAGAGTAGCTGAAAGATATACGCTGGAGATCCTTAAACTCGTCTTTGATATACCGTGAACTTTACAAACACAAGGATGAGCGCTGTTGGGGTTTAATCCCGTAGATCCGAAAGCCCAACACAGACTTTGGATATATCAGGAAATGGACGATAATTCGGTGTGTAAAAGAAATATAAAAGTTGGATAATCGAATGCTCAAAAACCCACTTGTATTAATTAACCTGTTTGATTACAAGGAAATAATCCGAACGGCACGTCGGATTGCTGCTTAATACAAGAAACAAGAGCAATAAGGCTATTCTAGGGCTTGAGTCTTAAAATGCTAACCCTTGCAATGATATTAAACCTTCTATTTATACTAATGGAGAGTATGGGACGCTTTATGCTGATTGGCCGATGTTCCACCGACTTGATCACCCATGCCTTCACTTGCTGATGTCGCAATCTGGCATTAATTGCACCTGGCCACCTGCTGGTTGTCCGTTACCCGAACGGGATAATGGGCCCGTAAAACATTGTTGATTTGGTCCAAGTACGATGTATGACCCGAACCCCGTTCGGTATGTCTATTTTCTAGGCCATCCTTTACTTGGCTTGAACCTCGTTCGGTATGAATATCTCACTGGGCCTACTTATCATAGGGTAGTGGGCTCGTTGTTTGGGCTGGATATCCTGGGCCTTTAATCCGGGTATTGGGCTTCCAGACCAATATCCCAACATGAGTCCCCCACTTCCGATGTCTCGAATGACAGTGAGTGCATTAGGAAGTATAAGTGCCATAATATAAATGCCGAATGGCGATCGGGATACAGAAGTGGTCAGTTCCCCATACTGTGATTTGACGGCTGTCGTTTGAGTTTTCCCATATTCGTCATGATTGTTGATCTTTGGTCTTCCATGTGACACGTGTTATTTCAAAGAGTTCCAGTGACGTGTCTCTATTTGATTGGTCTTCGATACGGCGCTTGTAAGGCTATAAATTAGCCTTTAGCTCCTCGAATCTGGGTTTCGAATTTTCAATCTCTTCGTGCCTTAGCTCTGCCTTTTCTCTCAACCCCTTCAAGCTTTTCGTGTCCAGGTACTTCTCCTCCCTTAATTCTCTCTTTTCTTTGATCCGATCGATATGAGTTCTCAACTGCGTTTAGATTCGGAAATGGCTTCCCAAGGGGAAGACCATGATGTGGAGGTTATCACTGTCCCTTTTGTTGACGGCTCTGATGTGGCGACGGCGGAGACTAGGGCGGAGACGGAGGATCCCTCCGGCAGTTCTTCTTCCTCCGGTGAAGATTCCGATGACACCAAGTCTGATGATGAACTGGCTTCTATGGCGGCCGGACGTCCAAGCGATTTCCCTCGTCACATGCTTGACCTAAGACTGATTAGAGAGAGGCGTCAAAAACTGACTTCTCACAACAGGGCCGAAATCCCGACCCTAATCCCAGACCCAGTGGACTTCCGATTGTGAGCTGGGCTTCACCCAATGCGCCATACCCCTGGGATGGTTGTAGTCCACTTCGATTCAGTTAGGGCTGGGCTTAGGTTTCCATTGCATTCCTTTTTCGTTTCATTTTTCAATTTCTACGAAATTGTACCGGCCCAAGTCATGCCGAACTCCTATCGGACAATGGCGGACTTTATTTGTCGTTGTAAAGATGTCGGTGCCTCGCCGACCTTAGACTTATTTCATCAATTTTTTAAAGTGCCCCCAACAAACACATGGATATCTGGATACAAGTGCCCGAACGGGACATATCCTGTTTAAGGGGAATCCGACTTCAATCAAAGGGTGGAAAGATCGGTTCTTCTTTGTGTCTGTCCCGGACGGCCTGATCCCTTGCAAATGGAATGCTTTCCCTCGCAAATCTCCCGATCCAGTCCTTACTTAGGAAATTTACAAGGATGTGTTCGCTGTGGAGAAAAACAAATGTTGTGATATCATGAGTTACTTGACTCCCGGTCGGCTTGTCGAAGCCGGGATAGGTACTGCCCGTTCTCTTGGGTTTACTTGTTTTGAGAATCAAGTGCCATGGTCCGGGCGGTCCTTCCCGTGCGAGAAACGTTCTCTTCTTCTTTGTTTCCCACGTGATAAGGCCGCTCGGTACTACCATTTTCCTTTGTTATTTTTTAGCTCCCAATCCAGACGCACCAATGGACAACAGTCGTGTTTTAGCAGTCGGTGGGGTCGGGAAACGGAAGAAGGCAAGGAAAAATCCCCAACCCAATCCTTCCACCACCATTGCTCAAGATGTCGGGTCTTCTCAACCCGTTCAGGAGCCACAACCGCTTCAACAGGTCCCTCATCAGGATCAATTTGACACTATGCTGATCGACGATCGGTTCGGATCTGTTCAGCTGCAACAATTCTCTCACCAGGCTGCTCAGGAGACTAACATGACTGCAGGTGAGACCAACACCGTCCACCTTTCTACGCAGGTCGAACGGATCTCTCTAGAAGATCCAGTTCACGAAATGTTGGAGAAGGATGGTTCTCCTGCAAGCCAGATTTGGTCCACTTCTTCGTGGTTCAACAATTTTGCCATTCCTAAGATGCCGGTCGAGCAATCCGAAGAATGCCTGGCTTTGGCAGCTCTGAAGGTATCTCCTTTTTTCCTTATAGTTTTTCATAGTTTAAATTCTGTTCTACACCATCTCACTTTTCGATCGACATTCTTTAGGTTGGGCTCTACAGCCTGCAGCTGAGGGAGGCTCGACTGGTTAAAGAGCGGGACCTAATCGTCGCTCAGACCTCTGCGGAGCAGAATGCAGCTGCTGCCTTTGCCGCTTTGGAGACCGAACGGAAGGCCTCCGTGGAGGAGAAGCAACGCCTCGAGTTAGAGCTTGGTGAGCTCAGGGTCCAGCTCGGGTCCTTTCAAGCCAAAGTCTACGCTGCTGAAGCTGCTTTGGTGAAGTTTGAAGAGACCGCTCCACGTATCCCGGACGGCCATGCTGAGGTGAAGGTTGATCTGTCCGCCGTTCGGGAGGCATTTAAAGGGTCTGAGAAGTTTGCTGCCCTGAAGAAAGATTATGCGCAGCAGGAACTCCCGACCACCTTCGATGCTTATCTCGATCGATTCTCCACGGGTGATGCTCGTCGCAGCGAGGGGGTTAAGCTGCTCGACCAGGATCCAAGGGGCAAGAAATTCAATGACTCCCTGACCCGAAATCTTTATGTTATGGGCTGCCAGCATATCCTGGCCCCCTTTGTGGCCAAGCTGAAAGAGATGCTAGGGAGGCCGATCGAGCTTACCGATCTTCCCCAGGTGCCCATCGTTGAAGCCCAATTTGAGAAATATCAAAGGGACTTACAACGGGCTGCTGATCGTGAAGCGGGGAGAGAGCCTGATCCCCCTACTGACTCGGATGAGGAGGAAGGCGATGAAGAAGAGAATAGAGAGGCCTCTCGCCAGTAAATTTAGAATTTCGTATTTTAGCAACTATAATCCCTTCCCCCTTCTCCTTTTTTGAAAAATACATTTGTACTTTCCGGCCGATAGAGCCGATGAATATATATAAGATCTCTTTTGCACAAAGCTTCACATATTGTCTTTCTTGCCTTTATTGATTTATTGCTTACCATTCGGGATTCGGTCCGTTTTATAGGACTTAGCAGTTTTTCTGACCTCATTTTTTATCATTCTTCCTCTAACCGTTCGGGCTTCAGATAGTTCTGACAATTTACCAGGACTTGGCCCCTTTCTTGTGTTGATTGCCGCTCGGGCTTCAGATAGTTCTGTAGGACTTAGTCGTTTAGTGAATCTTTTGTTTCTGATGTTCCATCTATTCCACCTAACTGTTAATAGAAACCCTGTTCGGTTTATTTTGTTGTCCCTATCTTTTGACTCGCCCGGATTCTGAATTTTCCCCATCCTGCCGATCTTTATCTGTTGTTCTTCAAATACTACTCGTTCGGGTTCTCTAAAGATTCCTATTTCAAACTTATGGCTTATGTCGACCTTGGTCCGGGATGTCTATTAATACGTTCATCGTTCGGTGTCTTTAGGATGGCTTCCCCAAAACTGTTAACCCGTTCTTTATGAAATACCCATTAATCGTTCGAGGAACGTGCTTGATTACCATAAATGTGCCATAATTTCGCACAACCACATTTCACCACGTGTTCTTCATGGGTTAGGGATTTGGGCGGCATCTTTGCTTATAAATAGAGGTGCTTCTTTTTCATTTCTTCTGTTGCTTCCTTAATTTCTTCTTGCGTCTCTCTAAGCTTTCTCTCTCTAGAATTCTCAGGATTCCTCAAGTGTTTTTATGTTTTTTTTCTTCTAGCTCAGAATCTGAGGAAATGCCGCTTATCCGTATGGGAAAAACTCCTACTGTAAACAAGGTTGAAGGCTCTTCTTCCCAAGTACCTAATTCCACTAATCCTCCCGTACCCAAAGATGCCGAACAGTCTCTTGATGACAGATGCCATTCGAGAGATGACATAAAGATCTATAACAAGGGAATGCCCGAACGGCCACCCCGCATTGCTTTGCACTTCACTCGAATTTGCAAACAAAAACAACATCTTCCTGAAGACGCCGAACGGCAACTTCGCCAACTGTTGCCTCCGCCTAGAGAATTTCATGCCGGATTCATCAGGCATCCTATGAGGCACCGACCGGGGCACGTTCTTGTGCACCTTGATTCTCTTATTGTTGGGCTTCGCTTCCCTTTACATCCATTCATTGTGGAGTTCTTGCGCTGGGTCTCCGTACTTCCGGCTCAATTCATCCCCAGCACATACCGCATCCTGAACGGGTTCATTATCCGTTGTCACGAACTGCGTATTGCTCCTAGCGTTGACTTATTCTTGTATCACTACTGTTATCAACCTTACTGGACGATGGGGTATCTGAAGCTGGTGGCTCGAATGGACCATCAACTGTTCACAGAGAACCCTACACCGCCGGCTGATTGTGAGGAACGGTTCCTCTTTGTTTGTGTGGGTGTTTCACTCCCATTCCCTGATCGGTGGAACGCTTACCCCGTTCGGGACTCTGAGCCCAGAATAGATGCTGTTCTGCGCTCTCAAGCCGAATCTCTACGTATGGAAGGAACTCGGAGTCTTCGGGGTTTTATTACCCCTTCCAAGATGCTAGCTGCCGGAATCAGTAAGTATAACAGGTTTTTAACCCGAACGATCTTCTTTTAATTTAGTTTTTTATTTCTTATTCCCTCTTTTGTAGGTGTGATATCCCCTATACCCGTTCGTCGTTCCATATCTGCCGCAACCCCGACTGCCTCCTCTGAAAAAGGTAAGGAGAAGATGGTTGTCGATCATGCATCTGCTGAGCAAACCAGGAAGAAACGCAGAGGGAATGATGGCAGCATACTGATCCCGGTCGATCACGTGGTCGATTTGACCGGTCAGGATGACAAGCTGAAAAAACCTATCATCCCTACCCAGCCCCAAACTCCAGTGTTTAACAATACACCGGTCGATGATCGGATGTTTGTGGAGTTTTCCAATTTGGGGCCCCGAGTAGAGGGAAGGTACCTGTTCGCGCAGATGACATCCTCTATGTGGTGCAGTACCTCCCTGAAGGTTCCACCCAGTTTTTCTACTCTGACCCATTGGTCTAACCTGGTTGAGGCAGGTCACTTGGAGAATCTCAAGGTGTGGATCAATCATCAACCCCTTTACCCTTGATTTTCTTCTGATTTAGTATATGTTATCTCATTTCATTTTTTACTGTTTGTAGGTCGGAGTATACTATCACCGGGCCTTCCTGGCTGCTGAACAGGAGATGAAGCGTATAACCAGTGATCGGGAAGATAGCCAGGTTCTCCTTTCCGCTGCTCGGAAACTGGCTGCAGATCTGCAAGTCCGTGTTGATGAAGGCGAAAAACGAAGGCTGCTCTGGCTGAGATGGAGGGGAGGGCCCGACGTCGTGATCGGGAAATTAGAGATCTCAGAGCTAAGGTGAGGGTGGCTGAATGCGCTGGGATGCGGTTTGATAAATTAGAGGGAGATAATCCTCCCGAGCCGTATACTGCCAACACCTCCAAGATCACCAATCAGACCTTGATCGAATATCAACGCAGTAAAGGATTGGATATCGCTTTACAGAACACCGCTCGGCAATTTTTGGGACCTCATCTTGGCCAATTCTTTCGTGAGAGCGAGGACCCGATCAAGTCGGGGATAGAGCTTCTGGATAGCACGCCGGAAGGGAATTCTTTCTTGGATGTCATGACGGAGAAAACTGTGAAGCAAAGTCAAGATCTGCTTCTAGACAGGAACCTCGACCTGATCATGGAACGTTTCCCCAAGTCGTTCGATCCTGATGAGCTAGGATTTGATGACCTGTTCGGGAATACTTACGATCGGGTCATGGAGATGAGACGGAAAGCAATCTCTAATGATGCATCACAGGCCGATAGCTCTCAACCTCAATCTTCCCCGAACGGTAATCGTTCATTAGATTAGTCCTCATCTTTGTAATTTTATTCTTGTTTTCTTTGTACTTTCCGGCCAGTAGTGCCGAAGAATAAAGCCCAATTCTATACATAATCTTGTCTTTTCAAATGCCTCTCTTTTTCTTTCTTTCTTTCTTTCTTTCCGGACGCAACTCAGCTTCGTCCACACTTATAGTTTTGACATCATCTTCCAGTCGTTTTGAACGAGTCAAATTCTGCTAGCTAAAATGATGGCTCCCTCCAAACTGTTAACACGTTCGTCATTCGGTCATCCGGAATGATTCTACGTGTTAAAATGTGAGGTGAGACTCTCTCCCTTCCAAACCCATAATTCTGATGCATTCCGAAGAGTTTCCTCGATCCGTATCATCCATATTAGGGGTTTGAGGTGACCACTTTCAAACTGTAAGCAAGATCACTAGATCGGGTGATTTCTTACTTAAGCTAAAATGGCGGCTCCCTCCAAAGTGTTAACCCGCTCGTCATTCGGTCATCCGGAATGATTTCTACGTGTTAACAAGCTGAGATGAGACTTTCTGAAAACAGTGCCTCCCCGGACGACAATCCATGTTACCGAACGTCGCTCGTCTTGACAATACTTGTTCTGTCACCATCTCCAAGCCGTTTTGATCCCTTTACCGTTCGTGATCACAGGGTCAAAATCTTTTAGCTGAGGTGATTCCCTCTGAGCCGTTTTGGTCCCTCTATTTGTTTGTGAGCACAGGGTCAAAAATTGTTAGCTGAAATGATGGCTGCCTCCAAACTGTTAACACGTTTGTCATTCGGTCATCCGGAATGATTTTGTGTGTTAAAAGCTGAGGTGAGACTCTCTCCCTTCCAAACCCATAATTCCGATGCATTCCGAAGAGTTTCCTCGATCCATATCAATCCATATTAGGGGTTTGAGGTGACCACTTTCAAACTGTAAGCAAGATCACTAGATCGGGTGATTTCTTACTTAAGCTAAAATGGCGGCTCCCTCCAAACTGTTAACCCGCTCGTCATTCGGTCATCCAGAATGATTCTACGTGTTAACAAGCTGAGATGAGACTTTCTGAAAGCAGTGCCTCCCCGGACGACAATCCATGTTACCGAACGTCGCTCATTTTGACAATACTTGTTCTGACACCATCTCTAAGCTGTTTTGATCCCTTTACCGTTCGTGATCACAGGGTCAAAATCTTTTAGCTGAGGTGTCGGCTCCCTCCAATTTGTTAAGACGGAAGTCATTTATTCATTTGGAGTGACTATACATGTAAAAAGCTGAGGTGAGACTCTCTGGAAGTTATGTCTCCCTCTCATCATTTTTTTTCTTTTTTTTCAAGAGGTGGCAACAGCCGTTTTTATTGATAAAATTTCCTCAGATGCTCCACATTCCAAGTCCCTTCCGGTCGGCCTTCGATAGATTGCAGACCGAACGTTCCTGAAGCATATTTTTTGCAGACCTCATAAGGGCCTTCCCAATTTTGTGCCATCTTCCCTCCTTTGAGAGGTTTGCTCTTTTCCCGCTTCTTCAGGACCAAGTCTCCTACTTCAATCGACCGGATTTTCACTTGTTTATCGAAGTATCTCCTTGTCGCTCTATGATATTCCTCCATTCGTATTGCAGCTAAGTCCCTCCTTTCCTCTATGAAGTGCATTTCGGCCCGTAGATTATCCTCATTGCGTTCGGGGTCATAATGTACAGTTCGATGTGTGGGAACCAGAATTTATGTTGGAACTTTAGCCTGGAATCCATAGGTAAGGGCAAACGGAGTCTCTCCAGTAGCCGTTCGGGGTGTCGTTCTGTATGTCCACAAGATATAATTCAATTGGTTCGGCCATGAGGAGGAATAATGCTCTAGTTTTTTTTTCATACCATCCATAATGGTACGGTTCATGTTTTCTACTTGGCCATTTGCGTGAGGGTATGCGACAGATGCTCTGGAATGTTTGATTTGCCATTTGATCAAACAGTTTTCGAAGTTCCTGCTCACGAACTGTCTGCCATTATCTGTGATGATCTGTTCGGGGAGACCGAATCGGCAAATGATATTCTGCCAGATGAACTTTTGGCATTTGAAATCTGTAATACTTGCCAGTGGTTCGGCCTCCACCCACTTGGTGAAATAATCTATCCCGACGATGATGTATTTTAGTCCTCCGGGAGGAGTAGGTAGGGGCCCTAGCAAGTCGATTCCCCACCTGGCGAATGGAAGGGCAACTGTCATCGGGGTGTAGAAAGTAGCTGGCCGTTCGGGGATCGGTGCATACAATTGGCAGATCTTGCATTTTCTGGTATGAGCAAAGCAGTCTTATTGGATTGTTGGCCAGTAGTATCCTTGCAGGATGATTTTTCTTGCCAATGTTTTAGGCCCTTGATGGCTGGAACATATTCCTTCGTGAATTTCTTCCATTACTGCCGCTGCTAGACCGGGTGGTAGGCACTTCAGATATGGTCCTCCAAATGTCTTTTTGTACAGTTGCCCGTCCACCAGTTCGAACATGGAGGCCCTCCTCTGAATGCATTTCATATTATATGCTGAATTCTTGTCTTCTGGGAGGGTCCCGTCCTTTAAGTAGTTGGTCATATCTACGATCCAACTGGGAACGGAAAAAGAGATGGCTTCTACCTGGAGGACCATAGTTGCTGGTATTGTTAGGGTTTCCCAATGAGCAAACCGCTGGATGTGAGCCGGAATCATCTGTGTGTGGTCATCAAGAGCTGCATTCTCCAATTTGGATAAGATATCTGCTTCATGATTTTCTATCCTAGAAACCTGGTCGAGCATTACATGTTCAAACTTTTCAATCTGTTCCTCGACCAGTTCCTTGTAAGCTTTCATCCTTTCTTCTTTAGTTTCAGCCGTGCCATTCACTTGGTGGACCATCAGCTGGCTGTCTGACCAGGCCTTGAGCCGATCGGCGCCCAGGGCCTTTGCATATTTTAACCCTGCAATGAGAGCCTCATATTCGGCCTCATTGTTGGTTACTTTGAAGTCAAAATGGATGGAGTAGTATGCCTTAAAACCTTCAGGTGATGTGATCACAGCTCCACCCCCAGAGCCTTTAGCACTTGATGCACCATCTACGTACATTTCCCACCATTCATCTACCATGCTGCCTTTCGTCTCGATCTCCGAAGGCCGAGCAATACATTCTGCTATAAAATCGGCCAATGCTTGGCATTTGATAGCGGGTCGAGGTCTAAAGTCCACCTCATACTGCCCGATCAGGAGACTCCACTTTGGATTTCTCATGATGGTGGCCAGTGGATGTGTTGTATATACGGTTATCGGATATGCCTGGAAATAAGGTGCAAGCCGTTTGATGGCTGCTATCAGGGCCAACACCGTTTTCTCCATCAAAGTGTACCTAGTCTCTGGGCCGTTTAGGGCTTTACTCACAAAATATATAGGCTTCTGGATGCCATCTTCTTCTTTTAGCAACACAGAACTTACGGCTAGATCGGCCACAACAAGGTATATATAAAGATGTTCCCCTGGATCAGCTTTTGTTAATACCAGGGGAGAAGATAGATACATCTTGAAATCCTCGAAGGCCGTTTGCAATTCGGCAGTCAATTCAAAGGGGTTTGCTTTTTTCATGATCTGGAAAAATGGAATTGCCCGATCAGCCAATTTAGACAAGAACTTGCTCAAGGCTGCTAATCGACCGGTCAATCTCTGAACCTCCTTCAGGTTCCTTGGAGCCACCATATCCATGATCGCCTTTACCTTCTCAGGATTAGGCTCAATGCCCCTCTCACTCATCATGTATCCCAAAAATTTGCCCCCCTTAACGGCAAAGACACATTTTTTGGGGTTCAACCTCATGTTTGCTTTCTGCATTATCCCGAACACCCTTTCTATATCCAGGACATGGCTCTCCTTTTCCCGGCTTTTGATCAGGATGTCATCAACATAGGCCTCCATTGTGACCCCCAATACTTCTTTGAACAACATTCCAATCATCCTTCGGAAAGTAGCCATTGCATTCTTTAACCCGAACGACATAACAACATAGCAAAATACCCCGTCCGAAATTACAAACGCTGTTTTTTCTGCGTCATCCGGGTGCATGAAAATTTGATGATACCCCGGAACACATCCATGAAGCTTAAGAGCTCACATCCCGCCATCTCGTCTACTAACAGATCGATCCTCGGCATAGGATATGGGTCCATGGGACAAGCTTTATTCAAGTCAGAATAATCTACGCACATTCTCCAGGTGGACCCCTTTGGAGCTAGTACCACATTGGATAACCATTCAACATGGATCACCGGTCGGATGTGTTTTATCCTCAGCAAGGTGGCCACTTCTTGTTTTGTAAAATCACGCCGTTCGGTCGCCTAGTATCTTTTCTTTTACTGAACAAGCTTTGCATCAGATCGAACGGCCAGCTTGTGGCAAATTATGTCCGGGTCAATACCCGACATATCTTCTGGCCCTCGGGCAAACAATACCTGAAACTTTTTTAGTACTGTTATTATACCCTCCTGAATTTCAGCCTCCAGACCCGCCCCGATGGCCACCTTCCGGTTGGGGGGAGAATCCAGGTAAATTTGCTCGAGGAATGTGGCAGGCTCAGGATGTGCATCGAACTCCGTTCAACGGGCTTCGACTTCAATGTTGTTAACCCGCATGCCTCGGGCATTCATGTTTTTCAAGGCCTCTCGATAGCACGTTCGGGCTGTAGTTGGATCTGTTCTGGCCATCCCAACCCCAGTGTCCGTAGGGAATTTGATACATGAGTGGCGGACAGAGGCTATCGCCTCCAAATCTTCCAATCCTGGTCGGCCCAAAATGGCGTTGTGGGCACATTTGATGTCCACTACTACGAACGTCATTCGGACCGATGCCCTGTGTGTTTCATCTCCAATTTCAACCATCAATTGGATGGTCCCCTCTGCTTCGATGCAATTCCCGGTGAAGCTTGCCAGTGGTGTCCTCAGGTGGGTCAACTGATTTTTCTGGAGGCCCATTTTCTCGAACGATTGCAGGTACAATACGTTCACACTGCTTCCCGTGTCGACCAACACTCGACGAATTAAAGCATCATCTATGCACATACTTACAACCAACTCATCCCTGTGTGGACTTGGTGAGTTTGGCAAATCTGTGGGCCCGAAAGTGATGGGGTCCGTTCTTCCTTTCTTCTGGGGTGGCATGGCTACAGAACCCACGTACAGGCTTTGCTTGAACTTCTTCCGTTCGGCGTTCAAGTCGCCTGTCTCCCCACCCCCAAATATCACCTTTACCTCCATCCTCTAGGCTTTTACCCTGGTTCCCCGATCCTTCCGGTTCGTCTCTGGGAGGGTTATATACATCATTTCTGGGGCGAGCATCACGCTGTACATCTCGCCTTCAGCTGTTGGATTTCTTGACCGGTTTCAGAATACTCGTAGCATTCGGGTCTGTATTTACATATTTACCCAGATGACCCATCTGGATCAATTTTTCAATGGCTATTTGCAATGCCCGACAGGATTGGGCGGAGTGACCGCTCCTGTTGTGGTACTTGCAAAAAGCCCTTGCATCCGCCCTCATAAAACCTTTGGTGTCCATCGGAAGGGGAATATTGTCCTTCTCGTTCTGATAAATGGTTGCTACAGAAAGGACCAAAGGAGTGAATCGTGCCGCTCTTGAAGGTGGAGCGGCCGCTAGGGTAGGACCCAGCCGATCGGCCAGTTTCATTGGGGTTGGGGGTGCGGTGCAGCTACCTTATCCCTGATCAGGATTTCTTCTTCCAGAGCCGCATGCTTCCGGAATCTGTCCAGCACTTCAGAATAAACCGTACCCGGATTCTTTTTCAGCTCTTTATACAATTCACCCGTTCGAAGAGCGTTAGTAAATAGGGTGATGGCTGTATCATCCGTCATGCTCCCCACTTTTAGGGTTTCATCCCTCCATCTCTTGAGAAATTGATTTAGGGTCTCCTTCGGACCCTGCCTGATACTAGTCAGGTAACTGAAATGCCTCTTCGGAGTGGCACTGGATGCAAACTGGGCCAGGAATAAAGCTGATAATTCAGCAAAGCTGCCGATCGATCCGGGCTGCAGGGTCCCGAACCATTCCTGGGCAGGCCCCCTGAGCGTGCTAAAGAAAAGTCGGCAAATGGCCGGCTCCGATGCTCCCAACAGCATAAGCCCCCTTGATAACTCCTCAAGTGTTCGTGGGGATCTCCGCTTGCATGATTTCCCGGATGAAAGGGGAAGTGATTCCGACCTGAGCTGGAGTAGGCTGCAGAGGGGCTCTGTTCATTTGTTCCCTCATTTCGTTCATCTGCCTCCTCATCTCGCCCATTTCTTCCTCTTGGGCCGTTAGAGGAGGCGGTGGTGGAGTTCCCAAGTTCACAAATTCCCGATTCGCTTCCGGCAGAGTTGTTCTTTGATTCTGACGTCTCTGCCCGAATCTCGTATTGTTACGCTCTTCACACATACTTTGGATATATCAGGAAATGGACGATAATTCGATGTGTAAAAGAAATATAAAAGATGGATAATCGAATGCTAAAAAACCCACTTGTATTAATTAACCTGTTTGATTTTAAGGAAATAATCCGAACGGCACGTCGGATTGGTGCTTAATACAAGAAACAAGAGCAGTAAGGCTATTTAGGGCCTGAGTCTTAAAACGCTAACCCTTACAATGATATTAAATCTTCTATTTATACTAATGGAGAGTATGGGACGCTTTATGCTGATTGGCCGATGTTCCACCGACTTGATCACCCATGCCTCCACTCGATGATGTCGCAATCTGGCATTAATTGCACCTGGCCACCTGCTGGTTGTCCGTTGCCCGAACGGGATAATGGGCCATGTAAAACATTGTTGATTTGGTCCAAGTATGATGTATGACCCGAACCCCGTTCGGTATGTCTGTTTGCTGGGCCAGCCTTTACTTGGCCCGAACCTCGTTCGGTATGAATATCTCACTGGGCCTACTTATCATAGGGTAGTGGGCTCGTTGTTTGGGCTGGATATCCTGGGCCTTTAATCCGGGTATTGGGCTTCCAGGCCAATATCCCAACAAGCGCTAAGGCTGATAAGATCAATATGCAAAGTTAACGCAAACCTAACCCTTATGCGCCTTTTTATATGCGCAGGTTAAGATTTGCGTAAAGGCTTTCAGCCTGATATGGGCCTGACATCTTGGCCCCATATCCTTTATATTCTAATAAATACAAACATTAATTACATAGGATATATTAAAAACTAAGTTATTACAAGATATTTGACAAGCTTGATTCACAACAGAATATTCTTCAACATCATTCAGGCCAAAAAAATTCGATGACATTTTTGTAATTTAAGCGAAAATGGACGGATTCAGCTAAATGAGCAATAATGTACTTTTAATGAGCATCTGACCTGTTTTATTGAGCATCTGCGAATTTAATGTAGTATAATAATTTTAAAATATGTATTATTGATATGACATTTTAAAATGAGCATACCATTGCTACCAAATGAGCATACATAACTTACGAAATGAGTATCAAAAAATTTAAAAATGCATTTTTTTTGTGCTCATTCATTTTGGACGTTACACTCATTTGAATTTAACATAAAACTCATTTCATTTGTGTATTGATATGACATTTTAAAATGAGCTTAAAACGAATATTAAATGAGCATACATAACTTACACAATGAGATATAGAAAAACAAAACACTTCTTAAGCATGAGCTGACAGTTCTGGAGGTCCCTATTATGACAAGCATATATGTATATTAAATGTCAATTGAGCATATCTAACATGTTCACAACCTAATTAAATTAGCAAATTGAGGTGATGGTGGATCCCACTTCTTAAGCATGAGCTGGCAGCTCTGAAGGTCCCTATTATCACTTGGAGGCACGTCTGCAACTAATCTCCAACGGAGGAACGACCTGAGAGAAGGAATCTGGGCAACACAGATGCGGACGATGGACTGAGAGAAGTTGATAATAATTTCAAAAATACTCAGATGTACGGTGAGAACCGTAAATGCAGGTGTACGGTATAATTTGCCAAGATTAGGGCTCCTATGTAAATGGTTTAAGGTTGTGTTTGACTAGAGTTAAAAAAACCTTCTCTCATTTGGGTGGATTGTATAAAAGTGTTTGACGTAAGAAATGGCTACCAAACGGAACTTTACCAAAAAAAGTGTCATCTTCAAGGTTCAATTTCATCGACAAACTCGTCCCATTCCTTGGCCTCCTTGATTCTTCTCATTACTCCTTCAACCGCCACATCAAAAGCATCTTTCACGTTCTTCAGTCCTCTTCCCGGCCTTGCATACATCAATTTGGGCATAATCTCCACCAATTTCTCCCTCAATTCCCTGATCTTCTCTTTGCTATACTTCTCTAAGATCCCTCTTATGGACGCCGACCCGTTCCTCACACTGTTGTGATCTATGAAGACAGAGTAGCTCTCTGGATCCTCCAGTAAGAACCACTGGTACTGTTCGTAAGCCGTCTCCCGCCAGAAAAACACCGGAATCGAACCGGAGATCATACAATCGAACACCGACCGCCGCGTCTTGCTGTTCCCAGCGGGTTGGAGGCAGAAATCCGAGCTCAGGAAGGCGTCTTGGATTGCGTAAGGGTAGACGTAGCACTGAGTCACCGCGCAATCGACGATTCGGCTGACGTCGGACTCGTTCCGGCAGTACTGCATCAGGAGGTTTCTGAAGTCTCCCTTGACGCTGTCGCGCGTGGCTCCGATGAAGGAGAACAGACTGGTGCGGTTGCGCGTGAGGACGAACCGCTGCCATCGGCGGAGCTGCGACTCGGTGCTCGGGTGGAATCCGGTGGGGTAAGGCACACTGACGTCGTATGTGTCCCACGCGGCCGATTCGTGAGTGAAGCGCGAGACGTTCTTCATCTCCGGCAGGTTGAGGAGGGCGGATCCCCATTTCTGGTCCGCAGCCGCTAATCGCCGGAAGTCCCACGTGATTCGTCCGATCGTGAGGAAATGATCTGAGCCTTTGGATTTCTTCCAGTAGGTTTGATTCTGGACCCACTTGAGCATCATATGGCAATGCCAATCGCGCTTTTCGATATCATCCATCCACAAATACTTCCCAACCGCGAGTCCGGCGTAGAAAGGAATGTAGAACGCCGTAGCCGATTCCGGCTCCATCGTTCGACACCGGTAGTTCAGGAGCCGGTGGTGATAAATCACTCCCGCCGAGAACTGATTCGTCTGATACCACGCCGTCGCGACATCTTTCGGTAAGATTCCGGTCAACTCTCTCTTCCTCTTTCCGTATCCACCGTTCATACTGCTAATCCCACACAGCCAATTCCACCGATCCAGATCCGTGCAATCCTTCAAAATTAAATCCCTGTTAAGCATGGGTGGCAGGTCGTAGACGTAAACCCTGCCGTGCTCACAGGCATCGACTTTCGGCGGCTGAGCAGCGGCGTCTCCGACCCTTGCAGTGGCCGGAATAGGGACTGTCTGGATGGGGGAATGGGGCTGAGCATGAGGATGAGCGTCCGGTGAGAGCGGTGAATTCCGGCTAAAGAAAATGACGATAACTTGGATGAAGAGAAATGTGGAGAATAGCCAGAAACAAGGGTTCCCTAAGATTTGGGATTGGAAGTTGAAGTTTTTGGGTTTTTGTGAGGTTTGAAGATCCAAGGAAGAATGGGAAAGCATTTTTAGGATCCTCAGAGTTTAATCGATTCCAAAAAATGGAAATGAAGGGGAATACTAAGCACAATAAAAAAATTATTCAAAATTTATTCAATTCGAGATTGCAGCCTCCGACCGGAGGTCTACTTTGCTCCTTTTCCGACATTCTTTCCTTCATTCTAGCGTGCAATGTCAATACGGAGTAGTACTCAAGACTTTCTGTACGTAACCAGTTAACTTTAGCTTTTACAAAAGGGAAAATTTTACAAATAAGACCCGAAAGTCACCAAATTTCCAAAAATAAGACAACCGAAACTCCTAAGACCTAAATTAAGATGGATAGACAAAAATAACCTTACAACCGCCACCATCCACATGACATCTTTCACCGATTCCCAAACCTTTCTGAAATTTTTCCGTTAAACATTTGAACAAAAGCTTCTTCCCAACGGTGAATACTTCACCGCTAACGAAGAACAAAGGGGCCAAGACAATAAAACAGTCGAGCTTTAAGTGTAATTGAAGTACAATTGAAGAAGAGTAGAGCAAAGCGAAGAACACATACACATAACAAGCATGGAAAGTGAAAGATGAGATCAGACGACAAAAATGAAGACAACCAATTAACCGATAATGAAGTTTTGGATAGTGATTTTGAGACGAAGGAGAAGAATGAAACGACCAACGAAAAACAAAAGAAGAAGAAGGAAGACAAAGAAGACATTCTTCCATTTGGCAAGGTATTCTCTGTACTTACTATTTTGTTTAAGTTTTTGACAAAGAAGAGGTTCATACTCTTGGTCAGTTTTGTATGTTTGAGACGGAATTATCGACTTGAAATTACAATCAGAATGCATTACTAACTTGGAATTTGATTGTGATTTCCATATATTGTTCATTGTCATTTTTTATACTCTCAGTCAATTTAGTATGTTTGAGACAGAATTATTCACTTGAAATTAGAATAAGAAATGCATCACTGACCTAGAATTTGAATGTGGTTTTCATATATTGTTCATTGACATCTTCAGACTCTCGATCAGTTTTGTATGTTTGAGACAGAATTATTGACATGAAATTAGAATCAGAATGCATTACTAACTTGGAATTTGATTGTGGTTTACATATAGTGTTCATTGTCATCTTTATACTCTTGGTCAGTTTAATATGTTTGAGACAGAATTATTGGCTTCAAATTAAAATCAGAATGCAATTTGATTCTGGTTTTCATATGTTCTTCATTGTCATCTTTATACTGTTGGTTAGTTTAATATGCTTTAGATGGAATTATGACTTCAAATCGAGCTTTATAAATGCCAAAAAATGACAGATTGATCAATTTGTATAGAAAAGAAATGATAAAGAGCAGAATACTACATTGACTAGTTTAGTTTAACAAATATAACAAGTTTAATATTCTACCAACATTGTACCTTATATATTATTGAATTTGTGTATATATCAGGTCATTGTAAGATCATGTAGAAGAAGACTGCTTGACAAAACTTGTGATATCTACAAAGACAAAAGGTGACATATGGAAAAGGTTTTGTTAACTAAAGGGATAATGTATCAAGGAAATACATTAAGAGAGCTTTTGAAGAGTTTGATATAACATATATATTGGTGAATAAACAGCCTTTAGATAAGGTAAAGTTGGCAGTTCTGCATTTAATTGCTAACTTCTTAATTGGGAACCAGCCAAGTGTGAAATGTCCTGAGAAGTACAGATTGAGAGTGTTAATGATCACTTCCAAGTAACGGATATGAGAAGGATATGTTCTCATAGATGACAAAAAAGGTATGAATTTATTTATAGGCATATTACCATGGAAAAACATAAGTAAGAAAAATGTGTATAGGCCTAAACGAATACACTAAAGCTAAGCTAAAAACTGAAAATTCTGATAATGATGTGCTACACCAAATGCTTATACAGGTACAGGAGAAAACAAGAATGGTTGAAGAGGAGGAAATGTGCTGGAACGGCCAAAGAGAACTATTATTAGAAGTCCAGAAAGATACACACCCAATCCAGCAACTGAAATGAAGAAGAATAAAATAAGAAGGCAATGAAGAAAAGAGAGAAAGCAGATAGTGACACAAGTCCGGTAACAAGACCATTTACAGAAGATCCAAAAGAGAAGCCTTATATGGAGGATGTGCATAAAGTGAAGATTTATTTTATTTGCAGAGGGGTTGCTAAAAAATCACTCAAGCAATGTCCAAAAGAAGTACAAAAGGAAGGACATTTATGCTCTTTAATATGTACTTTTAAGGCATCTGATTCATATTTGGATGTATTAAGTAGTTAAACTGCACTTATGCAAGCAAAAGTGTTATATGAAGATGCATATTAATGTCTATTTTATGCCACCGTGGAGACATTAAATTACACTTAATGCCATGTATTTTTTGTTTTACAAGTCAAAATCCAAATATGTAGAGGAAGTATTTTTTGTTAATACTTTGTCCTTTATAGTCAAATTGTTTAAAGAGGAAGTATCAAAAGTAGTTAATTAAGAAATCAAGATTTTAGTTATACCATGTAAAGGTGGCTTCAATATTTGAAATACAAATAAGATGTCAAAAACTAATCTATTGTCTTTTAATGATGCTAGTTTATAACTTCATGTGCCTCACATAAGGGAGTTTGTAATACTTGAATGTATTGGAAAAAAGAGATGGTTGGTAAGAAATTTTATATTCAAATTAGACATTAATTATGTAACTCGAGTCGATATTTAGAGAATAAAAAGACAATAAAGATATAGAACCTCTAAATGAGTAACAATACTAGATAAAAAAAGTGACAACAGTAATATATATTGGTAAAAACATCAACAATAAGTCATTCCATTGAATATTCATAAAACAGAATGACATAAATGACAGTAAATGTCATAAAATTGATTGACATAGATGATAGTAAATGTTAGTAAATTACAAAAGTTGTCGTGATAGTAAATGTTTGTGAATTCCATGCCAACCCATCACAACCTCTGAACGTTGTCATAATGTTCCCTAAATATCTTGAACACAGTAGTCATGTTCACCGTGTGGAAAGACTACCCTTGCTACATGAATAATCCCCTCATGGCGATATGAGACAATAAATAAGTCATCTCTATGAGAAAGGGTTTCCTTGAGCATTTTAAAAAACCAAAGCCATGCATGTGTCCTTCCGTTCAGTGTCACATACACCAAACGCCAACGCGAATATCTGGTCATTAGCATCCTGAACGCATGTTGTTAATAATGTGCCTTTATAACAAGCCTTCATGAAAGAACCATCAATAATAAGGACTAGAACATAGTGTTTCCAACCTTCAAACCATGGATGTAATGACATGATAAAATACTTAAAATGATCATCATAATCAATAACAAGTAAGATCTTTGAGCTTGGGGAAAAACTTTGAGCCTGGATTTTTTGTTCTTGAACATGCGCAATGGATGGCATAAGTTGGTAAGACTCATCATTTGAACTCATTAATTTCTTCTGAACCATTTTGTTCACATTCCATGTTTTTTTGTAAGGAAGAATAACACCATAATCTCTATTCATGTTCACCACAATATCAATAGGAGCATACGGTTTTCGAGATGCATCTGCATACTGGTGTTTAATAAGCTCTGCAATAACATCGGACGTGGCTTGATGATGCCGACCTTGTCAAAAATCAATGGAACATGTATGATCAGAATCGAACCTGAAAACAGTAAATGACATTAAGTAGACAAAAAGAGACAATAACTAGTCAATAAAGTAAAAAATCAGAAGACAAGTACCTCCTAATTTGGAACATGCGACTTCCAGACAACTTCACTCCACGAACAGTCCAGATGCAATTCTCAACATCAACACAAATAACATGCAATACTTTCTTGGTTGACGTTTTGGTCTTATATTGAAAATGATTTGAAATGGCATAAACCTTTAAATTGTAATCTAAAGCCTTTTTTGTTTTGTATACAACATGTTTGTCTATATGAGTTGGATGGAAGTGAGTAATAACTTCAAAGAGTGAATCAAAATGACCATCTGAATCCAAACTAACAAGTTGACTTGAAGAAGTATCACCGGAACTCCTAGAAATTATTAAATCATAATCCAAAGGATCAAAAGGACAAGCTGAATTTGAGACTTGATTAGAAGATAAATGTGTATCTTCCAAAGGCATTGACGGATTGTAAGTGAGGATTGAATGACTAAAATTAGCAGAAACACTAAAACCATTTGGCTGATCATCAAGTGTAGTAGTGGCAGAAACATCGAGATCAATTGGAAGAAAATTGGGAGACATATCTTGTTCTAGGATATTAATCACTGATGACTTGGAAGGAATATTAGGAGCAATTGCAGAAGCCTCACAACACATTGGTTGATTAACAGAAGAATGAACAGTAAACAATTCAACACACAAAGGAAACTTAACATAGTCACTGTCAATTTTTTTAAGCTAAGTAAAATCCCAAGCCAAATCGTCATTAACAAGAACAGGAGGTGGACATGAATCTACGAGGTAAGCAATTTTAAGCCTTGTATTGGTAACATATTCACCAATGCATAAAAAACTATGAAAGCAAAGTCAACATATAATGTTCCCTCATGTACTATTAAGCCAAAGCATCATTTGTTACAGAAAACGTATGAGTTGTCCCAACTACCATCCACCTTAAGCATAAGCAACATGTTTACAATCACTGTGAATACAAAAAATCAAACACAATATGTTCTTAACAACATCATACAAAATGACTAATGAATTAATAATAATAAATTTGTCATTATAACTTAAAAAAGTAACAGAATTGAATAAGTGCAGTTAAAAAGCAAAACAAAAACGAATTGTAATGAACTAATAAAAAAGCGACGCATAGTTGGAAAACACATAACAACATATATGTACATTGATAATATAGTGTATCAAATAAGTAAGCATGAGCTTATAGATGTAGAATCTATAGTTATTTAATAAAATAGAATATTCAGACTAATTGAACAAAGAAAACGAAGAAAATACAAAAGTCACATACCAAATTCAAAACAAGCAACTGCACCTGGGAAATTAAAAATAGAGAGAATAGAATCATATTGAAAATTTGAAGAAGACGATAACAACAAAACTAAGAACAACATCAGTATAAACAATTTTCGTTCATATTCAATATTTAATTGAAATTGTAAAAGTTTGGAAGCTTTGTTCGAATATTACTCACAGAATTTTGAAGATCAACGTCAAGAGGAGAACAATTGTGATTCTATATGTGGAATTCACATGAAATTTGTAGAGATTATGTTGGTGGAGATTCGCCGACAATTTGTCGAATTCAACTACACCCGAGGAACAGTGCGGAAGAACAGAGCTGACATGAAGGTGATGCTGCGGAAGAAAGAAACCATTGAATGAAGTCATTAGCGGTGGAAGATATTTTCATTGAATGAACTCGTTAGCGGCGTACATTACTTTAACTTTGAAGGGAAAATTTGGAAAGCTATAATTAACTTTCCTCATATAGAACTAAATAGGTGATATGAATAGGAAAAATATTAGGCAGTCCCCTTTTTGTAAAAAAAACTATGATTTGGTCCTACTAGGAGCAAATTTCTCTTTACAAAAACATGTCACAGTAATTTAAGCCAATACAGCCGGAAAAACTAATCTTACTTTTTCTGCTTATTACATAATTCAGTGCGCGGAACAAAAAATTACTTGTTTGGTGAAAAAGTTGGTTGATAAACATAATAAGCCGAAAAAATGGGCCACCAAACAAGCTATAAGCCTAATTAGTTAATTGAATTTATAAATATAAAAAAACTTGTTGACATTATATACTACCTCCGTCCCGAAAAGGTTTGTCAGGTTGATTTTTCTTGATCAATGATGGTAAACTTTAGATAATGATTTTAATTACTATATTTGTATATAAATTATAAATTTTATACTTTTATGAAAATATTTTGAATAATGAACAATTTGATATAATTTTCATATTCAAAATAATTTCGTATTAAAAACTATCATTGGTCAAAATCGATTGTCATTGATCAAGAAAAATCAATTTGATAAACCTTTTCAGGACGGAAGAGTATAACGAAAAGGGGAAATGACACCACTATTACTATTCGAAGGTGTTAGTCCCGAAACTTAACAAACAACAATCATAACAGGTAAAAAAGAAGCAGATAGAAAGATATGGAGAAGATGAAAGCCAAATCTGGTATACCGTATGAACTGGCCGTTGCTCTCCTTCCCATCGGAAACCTAATCTCTCTATCTCGCCTCTATGCTCTAAAGCCTCAAATGTTAGTTAGGGTCCCCGTAAGTTAGTCTCCTTTTATAGGAGAAGTTGGCTAACTTACGGGTTACAAGAAAGCTAACGGGCTGATGCACATTTGTGGCCCGTATTACACGTTTAATTAATAACTACACAAATACAAAGATATTTAATTAGATTAGACACCATAAAATATTCCCAACAATCTCCCCCTTGGTGTTCAATCGTGTTCAATCAGCATTGCAGCGCAGATATCTTTGTCTTTGTTGTTATTCAGTTTCCTTTGTCTTTGAACTTGACTTCTTGAGAAGGTTTTATGAAGAAATCCTTGCAATCTCCCATTGGATGTCTTCTTTTCAATTTGATCATTGATTTCAGGGGTTGTGGGATCTTCTGTATCTTGCTTGTAGTCCTTGCCTTCCAGAAGTTGCTCTTGATCAGCTTGGATGAAGTCCGGTGACGCCTCTAGAATGAATGTTCTTTGAAGAATAGGGGACGCCCATGGAATTCATCTTCAACAGTTTGAGTATCTGACCTCTGTCTCCTCCACAATGTAGTCTTTTTGACTATTTTGGAATGAATGCTTTTGAGGAGAACTTGTCGGTGGCACAGCGGAACATAATGATGGTTGACTTGTGAGCGTAGCTGACCATTTGAGTTGCGGAGATAGTAGAGAGAGTGTTGGAGGAGAGAAATGTCCCAGAATGATTTTTTTTACAGTTAACAACATGTGGACCACTCTCCCCCTCATGACGGTCCGATGAATCAGGGCGTCATGTCTTTATTCTTTTATTTTGCGGAAATAAAACAGGAAAAGCAAGCAGAATGTAAAGAAGATAACGTAGCCCCCCGGGGGTCGTGTAGACACCCGTTATCATCACTATAGAGATAAACTCTTTAGCAATGGCCAGAAAATGTTGGTGATTCTTATGGTTCAACAGCAGGACTTCCTTCCAATCGTTGGTCTACATCTGTAATAGATGAGCCCTATGGAATTTGTCGCGGGTCATGTAGACCTGCAACTGACTCAAAAAGTGCGTCTGTGTCCTAGAAAATTTCAAAATATTTGGGAGTGAGTAACTAGACACGACGTGATCAATGAAAGTTCAGTGGCATGGGGCTGAGGCCATTGTAGTCAGTATTATTTGCCTCGGAAGGAGACAATAATGAGAGATGCGGTTCTCCGTGAAATATGATTAAGCACCTGTCTGTTGGGAGACAAGTGAGTGGTCTTGGGTAGGGTTAAACATGCACCGTTGGACAAGATGCAGTGACTTCTACCCGGGATCTGATTAAATCAGTCCTGAACCTATGGGGATTGTCCAGAGTATTTGAGTGGCTAGGAGTAAATGTTCAATTCATAGCAGGCAGTTGAGGTAGCAGACTCATCATTGATTATTGTATTCGTGCTCACTTGAGCCTTCTGCTTTCTAACGCTCATAATGTTCACTCACTCACTTGCTCACTCACTCACTTATGCTCGGCTTTGTCCCTTGGGTATGCTTAGTTGGGTATACTAAGCCACAGGGACATGTTCTCTCATTACATTCTTCATTTTCTCTCTGTACTCCCCCTTAACTGGAGCACTCGGTATGCTTTGTCATTGTTAGGCACCAGGGAGGATAACATTGAACACTCCCCCTAGAATGTTGCATCCGTAGAGAGATTCCTTGCTTTGTCGATGTAAGGCGCCAGGAGGAGAAAACTGAAACTCCCCCTCAGAATGTGCAAGGATTGATTGCTCACAGCTCATCATACCCGCCATGTGTGTGGAGCAATCTGAACAGGTACCACACATGACGGTTTCCCTAAGCTCATCATTTGGAATTTCAGCATGTTTGAGGATCACACAATGTTGATGAGTTAGGGGAGGCTTCAGTGGTTGATTGTTGATTGTTGTAAGATGACCGTTGACACGAGGTTGATTGAATTATCTACGATTTCCGGACCTCTACAGTTAGATTTAGAAAATGTTTGACCTCAGGGTTGACTTTGAACGAAGTTGAACAGATTTGCCTAAGTTTTGACATGGACATCGGTGATTTACAAGGTTTGTCGGAAAACTAACGTTTTAACCCTCAAGGACTGCACGTGAGGGCGCGTGAGAATGGGTTCTGGGGCATAGCCTGAGAAAAAGTGTAGATCTTTTCGTTAGCTTTCCAACAATTTTTTTTTGCTAAAATCGGATCACAGAGTCAAAAGTTATGGCCAAAAGAGTGCGGTGTCGCAGAAAATCTCGAATTTTAAGTTTTTGAGGAAATTCTTCGAGGTTGAGGTTCTCGATGTTGAATTTTGAGAGCATGTGAAATTAAACAGAATTCTAAGGCAAAAACTCGAAATCCTAATCTCGAGATTTTAATTTCGAGTTTGCCTTGAAGAGTAATGGCGAAATCCACCTGCAAAACAGACCTCAGAATAATGAAATCTTCAGAATTTCTAAATGTTTGGAACATCGAAAACCTCATAATATCGAAAACTTGCTGTTTGAAAAACATCAGAACATCGAAAACTTCTAAAAACTTTGATAAGCAGGGAATCATTCAGAAATCCTATAAAGTAAAGCTTCGATGAATTGCGAAGGATGTCAAGATTCGAATTATGAGTTCCAAGAAACTGCAAACTTTGAAAGATTCAAAACATCGAGTTCCTAAAACTCGAAATTCTAAAACTCGAAATTCCAAAACTCTCAATTTTAAAAACTCGAGGTTTAAAACTTGAGATCAGAACTCGAGGTTTAAAACTCGAGATCAGAACTCGATGTTTAAAACTCGAGGTCAGAACTCGAGGTTTAAAACTCGAGGTCAGAACTCGAGGTTTAAAACTCGAGGTCAGAACTTGAGGTTTAAACTCGAGGTTTAAAACTCGAGGTCAGAACTCGAGGTTTAAAACTCGAAGTGAGAACTCGAGGTTTAAAACTCGAGGTCAGAACCGCGAGTTTCAAAACTCGAGATCAGAACTGCGAGTTTCAAAACTCGAAATCAGAACTGCGAGTTTTAAACTCGAGATCAGAACTGCGAGTTTAGGAATTCGAGACCCAAAATGTCGAGTTCCTGCAAAATGAAAACTTTGAATTTTGAGAATCTGAAAACTGTTCTGAATAGCCCTGAAGGTCGAGATTCTCCTGTATCAGTTTCAAGTCAAAATCGTTTCTGCAGCAGTGTATAAGCATAAACTCGCAATTCATGTAGAGCTCTTCAAAAAATGAAAAGTTGCAGAAATCGAAAAAGAGGATATGTTGTAGAATCGGTTTTGAAAGGCGATTCCAACATCATAATTTTTACAGTTTTTCGTTCACAAACTAGATTACAGGAGCAAAACTCTATATGAAGAAAAAGAGAAGAAAAGCAGAGCAGTTCTTCGTTAGATCCAAAAAATCGCAGATAGATTCAACCTGTTTCACGCCTCGGCTCTGATACCAATTGTTAGTCCCAAAACTTAACAAACAACAACCATAACAGGTAAAGAAGAAGCAGATAGAAAGATATGGAGAAGATGAAAGTCAAATCTGGTATACCGTATGAATTAGCCTCTGCTCTCCCTGGAGAAGGAGAGCAGCGGAAACCTAATCTCTCTATCTCGCCTTTATGCTCTAAAGCCTCGAACGTTAGTTAGGGTTCCCGTAAGTTAGCCTCCTTTTATAGGTGAAGTTGGCTAACTTACGGGTTACAAGGAAGCTAACGGGTTGATACACATTTGTGGCCCGTATTACACGTTTAATTAATAACTACACAAATACAAAGATATTTAATTAGATTGGATACCATAAAATATTCCCAACAGAAGGCCCAATTCCATAAAAGTAAGTGCAATTAAAGAAGATAGAAAAGCTAGCGGCCAACATTTTTAGAGACTTCAGGTAACTTGAAAACAGCAAATTATCTCCCGGACCCACTTTTAAAAAACTCGTGACACACTAAAATCTCTCAAGAGGTAACAACGTACTACTTCTTAATGAAATACTCCGTATGTTTATATGGATTACGGATGAATTTCGTATTATATTTTTGTGATTATGTACATGATATGCAAGTTACACGTATAAGCAAGTGCATTGTTTTCAATCCATGAAACTATTACTCTATTAGGAGTTGTTGTATTGTTTAATGGTTATTGTTGTGCACCTGGATTTGGAATTCTGATTGGAAAAACTCAGTACAACTACCAAATCAAATCTATGAGTTACACATTTATAGTTACATAGTGACGGATAGTATATCCGGGGTACCGCCAAGGGATACGTAGAGAGAAGTCGAAACAAGTAAGAGAGAGAGAGGCATATAATCAATGAGCTTAAGTTCGAATCTGAAATCCTTTACAAAGAAGGAGCTAGCTTTTTATAGCAGTCATAAATGCTAGGTGCAATAAGTGAGGGTACACGTGGCACGTAACCACCGGTGGAGAGTCAACTCAGCTAGACACAACATGTGACACTGGCATAGCATGTGGCATCGCATTTAATGCAGTGGTTGGACGTGACACCACATTTAATGCGGTGATTCAGAGCATGTGGAGAGGAGATCATGTCGAGGAGAGTGCCCTCGGCTACATGCACCCGGGGGCTGCATGTGCCGAAGGCCATGTATGATCCGAAGGCTGTCTGTGCCGAATGCCGTACGTACCAAGGGGCCATTTGGGCCTTGGTGGTGTGCTGGGGACGTACGTCCCCTGAACTAGGGGGAAAACGTCACCAGTTGCCCTAAGTTCTTGGAGACGTTCGTATTGCCTTTAGCCGACGCTCCTGACGTGAAGGCGGCTTCCTTGGCATGGTTTCCAGCCAATGGGTGGCGACGATCGTCCCCAGGCATTGGCTGCCTGGTGTCTCGTGATGTGCTGAAGGGCGCACGTAGCTGGATACCGTCATGACATTCATGTGCTGAAGGACATACGTAGCTGGGGGACCCTCATGTGGTAAATGACGTACGTCCCCTGGGGCCTTCATGTGCTGGAGGACGTACGTACCCGAGGGTCGACTTGTACTGAACACCGTACGTCCCCAGTAAGTTTTCCGGGCTAGGTGCGGCTATTTCTGAACGTACGTACCTTGTTGTAGTGTGACGTACGTCCCCGGTGAGGTGTCTGGACCAGACGTCTGTTTCTGGACGTACGTACCTCGTTGTAGTGTGCTGTACGTCCCCATTGAGGTGTCTGGAGTCCTGTTTGCTGTGTTTGGACCACTTGAGCATGTTCGTCACTTTACAGGTACATGTCCTTGAGTTTCAATGAGTGTAGTGAAATTGGTGTTCATGTAACTGCATTTTCAATTATTAATGAAAACAACCAGTGTAACTGCAAATTTGATACACCAATTAAATGCTCTGTACCTACATAATTTTCAGTGGTATAAATATTTAGAACCCATTTGGTAACACTAAAATTGGCTGAATTGGTTGAATTGGTTGATTCTGTTGAAATTTATGAAGTTCTTACTGTATTGGCTATATTGGTTGATTCTGCTGATTCATGAAAAAATTATATTTAAAATATTTGTTATTAATAAATTCAATAAAGAATTATATGAAAAAATAGCTAAAATGATCCTCTATAGTAACTTCATCCAAAACAGCCAGAAAAGTAACTTCAACCTTACTTTTTTGCTTATTACAAACTTTAGCGCATGAAATAAAAAATTACGTGTTTGGTTGAAAAAGCTGGCTGATAAGCTTGATAAGCCAAAAAAAAGATCACCAAACTAGCTCTTAACCTTACAGTTAAACTGCCTTAAGTTACATATATGCAGTGACATTGTTAATTATGCAGTCACATTGTTCATTCATTATCAAAACAATGGAATCGGTATTTATGTAACTGGATTTCAAACTACTCCGTATTAATGAAAATAACCAGTGTAACTGTTGGATTTGATACACCATTTACATGCACCGTATAATTTTCAGGTTTATAAGTACTTATCTCTTAAGTTACATGGCTTTAAGTTGCACTATTTTGCAGTGACATTGTTAATTTGGTCTCAGACTTCTTTATGTATGAAAGTATATTCATTTACTGATTTACACTTGATAACTCTTTTTGTTTGCAGATTAAGGAAAAACAATTCTTTGGAGGTATTGGCCCCATGGGCCAAGGCAGCCCTCTCCTCTTGTATTGGGCCTGTTTGTACCTCTTCCCTGGCCCATGTTGTTCTGCCGCTAGCCCTTCTTCTGGAACCCTCTTTTAGGGCTTCCCCTATGTGCCCGGGTACTTAAACTCCTCTACGCCTTTTGGTTGAGGCAGAGGTCTTCGGTTAGAGAGAGAGTGAGGTTAAGAGAGATTGAGAGAGAGAGACTTCCGTCTCTTCTCTATTCCGGTCCCTCTGTGGTATTCTCTCTGTGCCTCCCCTTTTCTGACCTTTGGCGTGCGTTGAGATGGCTGGGCTGGTCTGAGTGTTCTTGTCCCTTCCGGTGGTGCTTTGGTGTGTGTGCTGTATGAGCGTGGTCTGAGCTGGAGAGGTGAAAACCTGACAGTGGTATCAGAGCCGGAACTCCTGTCTTCCTCGCCTACAGCCCGGGAGCTCCTCCGCCACCATCCGCCGCAGATCTCTGTCTCAGTGGTAAGTCGAGAAGCCCATCCTCGGGTTCTCGCTCAGGTAAATTGGCGATAAACACCCTAGGTTGCCGGGTGCCTCCGGTTTTATGTGATTCTTTGGTGTTTTACTTGTTTCATCCCCTTTCCCCGCTTTGCTCTTGCTGCTGACCGTGTTGGTCTGGCTATTAGTTTGTAACTGATATTCCCCAGGTGCGTTCTCTTTACCTTCGTGTGTGAAGTGGTCTGCATGAGTGTTTTGTGTTTGCGGGATTGAGTTGTTTGATCTGGTATTCTGCTCTTCTGTCTCATTTACGTGTTTATCTCTACTTTACTGTTTTTTGTGCCTTCTTGGTATCCTTGTGAACTGGGTTTTTTGCCTCTGTGACTCGGCACCTGAGGTTAGGACTGACAGGTTCCCTGCCAGTCACTCAAGTGGCCCTCGGATCTGTGTGGCCTGTCAGCCCGCAGCCGGGTACACTGGTGAACCCTAGCTCCTTGGTTCTCTGTCTCTTTGTTTGCTATCTTTCATTTACCTTGTCTTCTGCCACTGATTCTTCAGTGTTATCCTTTTTTGTGTTCCTTATCATGTCTGCCAATATGTATGGTATGTTACCTTTTAATGGAAAAACCGATTTTGACATTTGGAAACAAAAGATCAAATGTGTTTTAATCCAGCAAAAGGTTTTCAGAGCTGTAAGTGAACTTTATTTGGATTCTGATGATAGTGCTAAGATAGCTGAAATGAATGAAACTGCCTGCTCTACTATATATCTTAACCTATCTGACTCTGTGCTTAGAAAGGTTGGTATTTTGGATTCTGCTAAAAAGTTGTGGGATAAGTTAGATGATCTTTATACTGATACTTCTCTGCCTGGCAAACTGTTTTTGCTTGAAAAATTCTTTCGGTTTAGGCTAGACCTAACCAAAGACATTGATGAAAACTTGGATATTTTTAATAAGTTGATCCAGAACATTAAATAATCTGGTGATAAACATATTGATGATTATACTGCTGTTGTGTTGCTTAATGCTATTCCTGATTCATATAATGATGTTAAATCTGCTATTAAATATGGTAGAGATGATGTCACTCTTGATATTGTTGTGAATGGT
Organism: Cuscuta europaea; assembly: GCA_945859875.1. Lineage (NCBI taxonomy): Eukaryota > Viridiplantae > Streptophyta > Magnoliopsida > Solanales > Convolvulaceae > Cuscuta > Cuscuta europaea. The sequence continues at coordinate 8,242,470 of CAMAPE010000054.1, read as the reverse complement.
CTTAAGAGTAAGGAACTTGACCTTAAACATAATAGGAGTATCTCTAGTCAACCCAAGGATTCTGGTGAGGCTATGTTTGTGAGGGGTAGATCTAAGAGTAGGTCTAAGAATCAGAAACAGGATGCCCAAGCTAAAAATAGTAACCCGAATGGTAAGAAGAGGAATAAGTCTAGAAAGCGTGTGTGCTACAACTGTGGCAATTCTAGCCACTTTATAAAGGACTGTCCCCATCCTAAGAAACCTGAGCAGGCTAGTGTAGCTATAGAGAGAGATGACCTTGGTGAGGTTCTCATGGTGTGTGACCATGTTAATTCTGTTCGTAATACCTTGACTGAGCATGAATGGCTAATTGATTCTGGTTGTACCTATCATATGACTCCTTTTAGGGATTTGTTTTCTAAGTATGAGAATTGTGATATGGGTTATGTTTCCTTGGCTGATAATAAGAGATGCAATGTTTTGGGTGTTGGTGATATATGTCTCAAATTTTCTTGTGGCTCTGTGTTTACTCTTAAGAATGTGAGGCATGTCCCTGATTTGTGTCATAACTTACTATCTGTTGCTGCCTTGGAGGGTAGTGGTCTAGAGGGAAAGTGGGGGAATGGGAGTATGAAAATTTTGAAAAATTCTCTGGTGTTGTTTAAAGCTGAAAAGGTGAACAACCTTTATGTGTGTCATGCTAAACCTTATATTGACTCTGTGAATGCTGTGAATGTTGTGCATACTGATAAAACCTTGTTGTGGCATAATAGACTAGGGCATATGAGTAATAAAGGTTTAGGGATCATGCACAAACATGGTTACCTTGGTAAAGACTCTGTGAACTCTTTGACTTTCTGTGAATCATGTGTGCTTGGTAAACAACATAGAGTCCAGTTCCCTCTATCCTCTTACCCTAATATGACTAAGTGCTCCTCTGTGCTTGAATATGTGCATGCTGATGTTTGGGGCCCTGCTAGTATTCCTACACATGGGGGGAAACGGTATTTCTTGTCCTTAATTGATGATTTCTCTAGGAAAGTGTGGGTTTATCTTCTAGAACATAAGTCTGATGTTTGTGAGAAGTTTAAAGCCTGGAAGTTACTTGTAGAAAATCACACTGGACAGAATGTTAAGACCCTTAGGACTGATAATGGCCTAGAGTTCTGTAACCAAGAGCTTGACCAACTGTGTGCCAGTTCTGGCATTAGGAGACATAAGACTGTGCCCTACACACCCCAACAGAATGGGGTGGCTGAAAGGATGAATAGAACCCTTCTTGACAAGGTTAGGAGTATGTTGTCTACCTCAGGTTTACCTAAGAAGTTTTGGGGTGAAGCAGTCACCACTGCCACCTATCTGATTAATAGATCTCCCTCTGTTCCCATAGGGGGTCAATGCCCTGAAGTTAAGTTTACTGGTGGGCCTCTTGACCTAACAAACCTTAGGGTCTTTGGGTGTGCTGCCTATGTTCATCAGAAAACTGATAAGTTAGATCCTAGATCCAAAAAGTGTGTGTTCTTGGGTTATCCTGATGGAGTAAAGGGATATAGGTTGTGGGATAGAAGTGTGCCTGGTTTTAAGGTGGTTATAAGTAGGGATGTAATTTTTAATGAATTTGATTTCCCTTGCATGCTTAAACCTGAGTCTGAGCATGAGCCTGAGAGGACACCTGTTGAGGTGGAGCCTCAGACACCTTCTGTACCTATTATTCCTGTTGTTATGTATGACACTCCTCCTGTTGTTCCTGTCATCCCTTCTGATGTGCATGTTAATACTTCTTCTGATACTGCTACCTCCGGTGAGGTGGAGTTCAACACTCAAGATGACCATGTGCAAAATGATTCTCTGTCTGGTGAGACTAATGTGTTTGATGATTCTGCTGAGAATGATAATGTTGATTTGCATGACTACCAACTTGTCAGGGATAGGGGTAGGAGAACCATTAAGAGAAAATCTGATACTTTGTTTGATTATGCTTTTACTGCGTGTGATATATCTGATTTTGCTTTTACTGTGTTTGAGACCCTAGACCTAAATGAACCTAAGACCTATAGTGAAGCTATAAGGTCCAGAGAGGCTCAGAAATGGCTTGAGACCATGAAAAGTGAGATGGACTCTCTAAGAGTGAACCAGACTTGGACCCTTGTTCCTAGACCTAATGTCAGCTCAGTGGTTGAGTGCAAATGGCTGTTTAAGGTCAAGGAAGAACCGGGTAATAACATTAGGTATAAGGCCAGGTTAGTTGCCAAGGGGTTTACTCAAAAAGAGGGTGTAGATTATGCAGAAATCTTTGCTCCTGTAGTTAAGTTTACTACTGTTAGAATCATGTTGGCATTGGTTGCTCACCATGACTGGGAGATGAAACAAATGGATGTCACCACTGCATTTCTGCATGGTGAATTGGATAAGAAAATTTACATGACTCAACCTGAGGGCTTTGTGGATCCCAAGAGGAGTGACCATGTCTGTCTGCTTAGGAAGGCCTTGTATGGCCTGAAGCAATCCCCTAGGCAGTGGAATATTAGGTTTGACAAGTGTATGCAGTCTATGAAATTTGTGAAATCTGCCTGTGATCATTGTCTTTATTTCAAGAATACTAATTCTGTACCTGTGTTCTTGTTAATCTATGTGGATGACATGTTGATTATTAGCCCTTGTCTTAAATCTATTATGTCTGTTCAAAAATGTCTTTGTGAGAACTTTGCGATGAAAGATCTTGGTGATGCCAAGAGGATACTTGGGATTACCATTATTAGGGACAGGAGCAAGCATACTCTTGTTCTAAATCAGATTTCGTATGTTGAGAAGGTTTTGAGTAAGTTTAATATGTCTTCTGCTGCACCTGTGCATGTTCCTCTTGCCTCTCATTTTGTGCTAAGTAAGAATCAGTCTCCTAAGACTGATTCTGAAATTGAGCTTATGAAGTCTGTTCCTTACTCCAATGCTATAGGTTTTGTGATGTATCTGATGGTTAGTTCTAGACCTGATATTGCCTATGCTGTGAGTTGTTTGAGTAGGTTTATGTCTAATCCTGGTATGCCTCATTGGAATGCTTTGAAATGGCTTTTGAGATACTTGAAATTTTCTGCTAATCATGGTTTGATTTTTACTAAGTGTACTGAAGGTGTGAAACTGAGTGGTTATGTTGACTCTAACTATGCTAATGATAAAGACAATAGGAAATCTACCACTTCCTATGTGTTCACTTTGTGTGGGTCGTGTATTAGTTGGAAATCTCAGTTACAACCAATTGTTGCCTTATCAACCACTGAAGCTGAGTATGTTGCAGCTACAGAAGCTTTCAAGGAAGCCATCTGGTTAAGTTGTCTTGTTGCTGAAATAGGTTTTCTCAAACAGGATGTTACTGTGTTTTCTGATAGCCAGTCTGCTATCCAACTTTGCAAAAACCCTGTTTTTCATGACAGGACCAAACACATTGATGTGAGGTTCCATTTTATTCGTGATGTTTTAGATGCAGGTAAAGTGAAGCTGTGCAAGATACCCTCAGAGTTCGACCCTGCAGATATGGGGACGAAGTGTCTATCTGCTGAAAAACTTTTGTCTTGTAAACGAATTTTAAATTTGGACTGCGGTTAACTCTGTTTGCAGGTTTTGGGTATGTTGGAGGGTAGATTCTTGAAAGCGTAGTGCTTGAGAGAATCTACTCTCACGGTTAGGGAGAGTACTTTGGGTACTTCTCCAATTTCCTTTTGGGAGTATTTTGTGTATCTCCAATTTGTTTGCCAGTTATGTCTTTAGGATATCACTGGTGACCCAGCGATGATGAACCACGTGCTCATGTTACTTTGTGATACCATGCACCACCAATGATGGCCAATAAGGTGGAGAGTGTGGAGGTATTGGCCCCATGGGCCAAGGCAGCCCTCTCCTCTTGTATTGGGCTTGTTTGTACCTCTGCCCTGGCCCATGTTGTTCTGCCGCTAGCCCTTCTTCTGGAACCCTCTTTTAGGGCTTCCCCTATGTGCCCGGGTACTTAAACTCCTCTACGCCTTTTGGTTGAGGCAGAGGTCTTCGGTTAGAGAGAGAGTGAGGTTAAGAGAGATTGAGAGAGAGAGACTTCCGTCTCTTCTCTATTCCGGTCCCTCTGTGGTATTCTCTCTGTGCCTCCCCTTTTCTGACCTTTGGCGTGCGTTGAGATGGCTGGGCTGGTCTGAGTGTTCTTGTCCCTTCCGGTGGTGCTTTGGTGTGTGTGCTGTATGAGCGTGGTCTGAGCTGGAGAGGTGAAAACCTGACAAATTCAACTGTTTTTTATAGTAAGATGAAAGAGATTATCTTGATAGTGCTGTGATGCTGAATTGTGTTGGAAAAATGGTTTACAAATTAATAATTTGGTCAGTTTGGAGCTAAAATATGTAAGGACCTACTTTTCATAATTAATGAGACTAAGTCCTAACATATTGTTCTCCGTGAGGTGAGCATTTTGATATATTATTTGTAGAAACTCATTTTTGAAATAAATGAGAAATTGTTTCCCGCACACAGTGAGCGTGAAATTGCATTTCACGCGCGCGCCGCCGCAAACCGACTGTGTTGAGTCGCATTTCGGATATAGATGAGTACCCATGGCTTTAAGGTTTAAACATTATTTTTGTACAATTAATTAATTCCGGATAAGGCAGTACTTAGAAAAAGGTTGCCACCTTATTCTAAATATGTGCCTTTTGGTTACATGTATGAGCTTTTAGTGCCTTTTACTAAATCCCTAAGTCATAAAACACCAAAATCATTTTTACATGTGTGGTCAATCAGTTACATGTGTGTGTCAATAAAATTTGAAGGGTACTTTGGTGACACTAATTGACAAGAAAATGACATCGATTTTAATAGCAAATTAATTTTGAGAATAATTTTCTTTAAAATAAAACTAAGCGAGAAAACGGAAGTGGTGGATGCAAAGTGTCATTATATTCCCATACCACAACAAAAGATCATGTAAGGATAACGTTTTCTTGTTCTTTAACATATATTAAAAATATGAAAGATTGGACAACAACGATAACAAAGTACATTTAAATGCTGGTTTGCATTTTATGGATCCACATATATTTCTAAGACTAAGAAGCCGATGAATGGGCCAAGGGGCTCTTTGTTTTGAATTATTTTTGTTGGTTCAAGTAGGCGATTTTGGATCACGAGAGTGGCCAATACCATTTATTGACTAATCCTTCCATCATGAAAGTGACAGAGGAATTGTTGGACATGCTCTTTCTTGTAATAAAGTTGTAATACTATTTTGTCTGACTTTCAATTGCAATGTAAGTTCCAATGTATCAAAGTATGACCTTCACCTCTCTTTTATTTCCTCGTCCTTCATTAGTACTCTTTGGTCGACATGTTTCACACACTTAACTTTTTTGATATCTTGAGTCCTACAATCACGAAGACGAGCAAGTCTCTAAATATCGTTTTCTCCTTCCTTAAAGTCCACTTTTACATAAAACCCTTGTTCACTTTCTTGCTTCATTTACGACTTTCTTTGTCACGCCCCGGACCTACCCGAACACGTCAACAACCCGTCGTACAGTACGAATAGTCAACCGCAGTCCAACTCATCCATATTATACAAGGCGTCTTGAATACCATTCACACATAGCACATCCATAAACAAACATAATGTAAAACATTTATTTAAAACAGCGGAAGCATTTAATAAAAGTGTCTTAGCCACACTTTGGCAAACATGGGCATGCAAGCCCCCCCCCCCCAAATAGTTATTCAAAATAATATCCATGAGCATTATTATAATTGTTTTGAAATCAGAAAACAGAAGAAGCACGAACCACGTCTTCTCCCCTGAATATCCCGAGCAACGGGCGCCGGTAGCAACCTTCAAGTCCTGCTTGAAACTGTGAGGTGGCCTCCCCCGTGAAGGGGAGGTCAATACTTGGAAGCATTTGACAAGTACAATGACAACTATACTAAGTATAATCAACGTTTTAATTTCCAAGACCCTCAAAATAGGGTGATATCATAATATAAATCACAATTTATATTTCCCACTTATTATCCTTATAATAAGTAAATTAATTTATCTGTCGGCATACGGTCCTTCTTATATATTCCTTTTCATTTATCATTTGCACAACCCAACCCTTGGGTCTTATTATTTCTACGGGACTTGCTATCGCTGTCCGAGACCTCATGAGGCTCTCGGTTCGGACTCCAACATCCCGCCCCTGGACTCATACCCATCATCCCGTAGGAAGGTAAGGCCCTTCGGGGTCCTATCTTATGTGTTACCGCTACCGGAACCTAGTTAGGTCTCCGATTCGGATTCCACCCTAACCCGTGATCACGATGCAAGTCCATGCTATCCAACCCCGCTCTCTAGAGTCGGGAAGGGCCATGGTCCTTACTTATTTCCATAATTCAACCGGCTATCCACAAGGACTACCGAACACACCCGTAGGCCAATCCTATACCTATGATCAATTTATTACTTACTTTATCTTGGGTATCCCTTAAGGCCTACCCCTAGTATAACTTTGAGTTCATACTTTCCTACCTTAAAGCATCTCTTAAGACTACTTAAGGCATACCATTTCACAATCCAGCCTTAGGATCAATCTTGACAACATTTCATTTTGATGTCCAACTAGTATCTTAATACTAGTCAAATTAATACCAACAACCAAGTTCTCAACTCATAGTCATATAGACAATTCCAACTGATTTTCCTTTGAAAATATCATTTATCCCAATATTCAAAATATCACTTTAAATCACTCATATATTCTAATATGAAGAAAAAGTATATTTCAACATATGTTTCATAATTAATTCCACTTTCAAGTCAACATATTCATAGCACATGATCATACACAATTTACTCTTAAATTTGTATATCATGCTCCTTTTTCTTTAGACATTAGTCTTCTCATTCTTAGACATTATTAATCATTAATAATCCATAAAAAACCATTTAATTACCCTAGATAATATCATGAAATTAACTCACTTATGTCCCGTTATGTCCCGGTGTGTACAATCGGCCCCGAAAGTTGTATTTCTCGGTCCGTTTTAATTATATTTTATTTTATCGGGCCAAATAAAATATATCACGTGTTCCTAATAATTATGGGCCTTTAGAACAGATGTACATTCCCCAACATTAATTCAGGAGTCTCCGAAACTCATTTCGGGCTGTTATCCGCTAAATTACCAATACCGGTAATTGGGCCTCGTTTGACCACCGGTCAACTCCGTGCCTTTCCTATGGCCCAAATAAAATATCCACAACCATATAGATGTCATCTAGACCAAGATGAATATAATATGTGGTTCGGGCGGTCCCCGTTCCCACTGTGGGCCCCACATGCAATTTACTATTCACGTAAAAGAAATAATAAAATTTAATAATTAAGTAAATTCATAAATCATCCTTCAAGGATTACAACATAATTTACTCAAAGTAAACATGCTTGGGGACGGTGTCACAAGTTCACCCCCCCTTAACAGGAATTTCGTCCCCGAAATTCACAACGATTATTCAAACAAAAATGCATACTGTTCCTTCATCGAGGCTTCAGTCTCCCAAGTTTCTTCTTCAACTCGGTCACTCTTCCAAAGGATTTTAACCATTGGAACTTTCTTGCTTCTTAGCTTCTTTACTTGCCTATCAAGTATCCTTACCGGTTGCACGGCGTAGTTCAAGTCTTCCCGTATTTCCACAGGTGGTTTTTCTAGTACATGAGATGGATCCGGAATATACGTCTTAAGCATAGACACATGGAATACATTATGTATCTTCTCCAATTCCGGAGTCAACTGTAATCGATATGCTATGGCCCCAATTCTTTCAAGAATCACAAATGGTCCTATGTAGCGTGGGTTAAGATTTCCTCGGCTCTGAAATCGGATGATTCCTTTCCAAGGTGAAACCTTCAAAAATACCTCATCTCCAACCTTAAACTCTAAGGCTCTTCGGCGCTTATCGGCATAGCTCTTCTGTCTATCCTGTGCCGCCTTAAGTCTCTCGCGAATCATCTTCACCTTTGACTTGGTGATCTCCACTAGTTCCGTGCTCTCGAGTTTGGCCATGCCAACCTCATCCCAACACAAAGGTGTACGACATCTCCTCCCATACAATGCCTCGTATGGAGGCATGCCTATACTCGCCTGATAACTGTTGTTATAGGCAAACTCCACAAGTTCCAAATGGTTGTCCCAACTCCCTTGGAACTCCAATGCACAAGCTCTCACATATCCTCTAATTTCTGTATAACCCGCTTAGATTGCCCATCCGTTTGTGGATGGAAAGCTGTGCTGAATTTCAACTTTGTCCCCATAGATTCTTGGAACTTCGGCCAAAGTCGTGATGTGAATCGCGGATCTCTATCGGATACAATGGTTATCGGGACCCCATGTAGCCTCACGATCTCATCCACATACAACTTGGCTAACCTCTCCAGTGCATAGGTGGTGTTGATAGGTAGAAAATGTGCACTCTTCGTGAGCCTATCAACCACAACCCATACGGCGTCATAGTTCTTAACTGTCCGTGGCAACCCCACCACGAAATCCATAGTCACGTGTTCCCACTTCCATTCAGGAATGGAAAGTGGCTGTAATAACTGTAATGTTCTGCCTTAACTTGCTGACAAGTAAGACACCTACTGATGTACTCGGCTATTTCCCTCTTCATACCAGACCACCAGTAACTTTCTTTCAAATCACGGTACATTTTCGTGCCTCCCGGATGCATGGCGTACGCCGATGAATGAGCCTCCTTTAAGATAGACTTTCGGAGCCCATCATCCGACGGTACACACACCCGATCACGAAATAATAAGAGACCATCATCTCTTTCCCTGAAATCCTCAACCGGTCCCGCTAGCATGCGTTCACGGATCTTCATAAGTTCTTCATCGGTTTCTTTACCCTTCTTGATTTCATCAAGTAATGTAGGTCTCACCTCGAATCTAGCTAACAAGGCACCATCGCTAGATACCTCCAATTGGGCTCTCAATGCCCTCAAACTAGTCAACAATACCCCAGATGAATTCTTTCGGCTCAAGGCATCCGCTACCACGTTGGCTTTACCGGGGTGGTACTCGATAACTAGATGCTAGTCTTTTATCAACTCCATCCACCGTCTCTGTCTCATGTTTAACTCCTTCTGAGTAAACACGTATTTCAGGCTTTTGTGGTCGGTGTATATATGACATGTTTCCCCGTAGAGATAATGTCTCCAAATCTTCAATGCGAATACCACTGCCCCCAGCTCTAAGTCATGAGTTGGATAATTTACCTCATGTTTCTTCAACTGTCGTGAAACATAGACAATCACCCTCCCATTCTGCATCAAGACACATCCAAGCCCTTGGATGCTTGCGTCGCTGTAGACATCGTACCCCATACCCTGTTTGGGTAATGCGAGTACCGGTGCCTCGGTCAATCTCTTCTTCAGTTCAAGGAATCCCTTCTCACATCGATCATCCCATACAAACTTGGCCCATTTTCGAGTGAGCTTTGTCAATGGCGATGCCAAAACTGAGAACTTCTCCACGAATTTTCGGTAGTACCCTGCCAATCCAAGGAAGCTACGAATTTCCTTGACGTTCTTTGGACTCTCCCATTCAGTAATGGCCTCAATCTTCTTGTTATCCACGGCAATCCCTGATCCCGAAACCACGTGCCCGAGAAAGCCAATCTCCCTCAGCCAAAATTCACATTTGGAAAACTTGGCATAGAGTTGCTTCTCCCGTAGTGTCTCAAGAACAAGTATCAAGTGCTCCTCATGCTCTTCTTCACTCTTTGAGTAAATCAAGATATCATCTATGAACACGATCACAAACTGGTCCAAGTACTTATGAAATACTCGATTCATCAAGTCCATAAATGCCACCGGAGCGTTGGTTAGCCCGAACGACATAACTAGGAACTTGAAATGACCATACCTTGTGCGGAATGCACTCTTCGGTATGTCATCCTCCTTTATCTTCAGTTGGTGGTACCCCGACCTCAAGTCAATCTTCAAAAACACCGTCGCTCCTCGGAGCTGATCAAACAAGTCATCAATCCTAGGCAAGGGATACCTATTCTTGATTGTGACCTTGTTCAGTTGACGGTAGTCAATGCACATTCGAAGTGTTCCGTCTTTCTTTTTCACGAAAAGGACCGGTGCTCCCCACGGGGAGTGGCTCGGCCTTATGAAACCGTTATCCAATAGCTCTTGCAATTGGGTTTTCAACTCATTAAGTTCAGCGGGTGCCATTCTGTATGGCGGTATAGAGATTGGTTTGGTGTAGAGTTCAACCTCGATCACGAACTCAATCTCCCTATCGAGTGGAAGTCCCGGCAAGTCTTTTGGGAAGACATCCGGATACTTGTACACTACTCTCACATCGTTGATGTCTATCTCTTCTTTGGTTTTATCCACCACGTATGCTAGATATGTGTGACATCCCTTTCTCATCATATTCCTCGCTCTCACGCCGGATATGATACAACTGTTTGATTTGCCTCTATCTCCCTCAAAGCGTAAAGTCGACCCTTCACCGCTTTCGAGTTCAAGAACCTTCGTATAGCAATCGACCCTAGCATGATGTTTCTCGAGCCAATCCATTCCTAGGATTGCATCGAACTCGATCATACTCAGCGGTACGAAATCACACGTCAAGGTTTGACACCAATAGGGTTTGAGTCATTGGTACAAGCGGTTCATTGAATCCCTCGGCAAACGCCTCACTCACAAATGATCGTTGCGCCCCGGTATCAATAAGGATCCTTGCATCTCTCTCGTTTATCTTTAGTGTTCCTGCATTCATAAGCGATGTAAGACACACTACTAAGTATAGACTTGCTTATTTGGTTAAAGAATGTACCAACTACGGTTCAGATGGTAGTCGTTCAACGCCCCATCACAACCCGCTCGGTTCTCACCCTCGAAAACCGACCATGTGCATTTGCAGGGGAAAGCCGGCCGCTTTTCGCGAAAGCCGGCCGGTTTTCGCTCACTTCTGAGCTTGACGTTACGTAAGCCGGCCGGTTTCTACGAAAGCCGGCCGGGTTTCGTCTGCGAGAAAAATTCCCATAAATAAATCACGAAAGCCTGGCGGCTTTCACGAAAGCAGACCGGTTTTCGTTGCCGTCGTTTTATTCGTAAAAATAGGTTTCAAGGCCGGCCGGTTTCTACGAAACCTGACCGGGTTTCAGCATCGCAGGAATCCCCAGGCCCAACGAAAGCCGGGCGGCTTTCACCAAAGCCGGGCGACTTTTGGTGCCGCAGTTTATTCAGGAGAATATGTTACACTTGCCGGTCAATTTCTGTGAAAGCCGGCCGGTTTTCACCTGCGAGGAAAATTCTGATTTAATATTTACGAAAGCCGGGTGGTTCTTGGTGGAAGCCGGCCGGCATTCGTTGCCGTGGTATTTTTTTCCAATAAATCAAGACGAAAGTCGGGCGGTAATCGTCAATGCTGGACGGCATTCGCCCAGGGCGAGGATTCTCCTCCCCTTTTTCTCCCCAAACCCGACCAAACTCGTCGGGGTTATAAATTTACAAGTTCAACACTCCTATTGTTTATAATAGATTAATACGTGAGTTTAAGGAATTACCCGCAACGGATTCCGGGTTGGCACGAGCATCCGCCTCCGTCATAGCATAGACCCGAGCTTGGGTCCTTCCTTGATTTACGGATGACGTGTTGCTTGCACTCGCCCCACCGTGCCCACCGCTCGCATTTGGTGCTTCGGTTCGATTCCTGCTCACCGTCGTTCCACTACTTGGTCCGGCCCCCATGGCTCGCCCAAGTTGTGGGCAACTCACCTTCAAATGCCCGACCTCCCCGCATTGATAACACCTCGGGGGATCGCGACACTTGCCAAAGTGGTTCTTTTTGCAATTGCTGCACTTCTTCACGCCTGAGCCTTGTGACACAGAGCTTTGCCCGCTCGGGCCTTGATTTCCCCTTACCGGTGGTGCAGAGGTTTTGAAAGATCCGCCTCCCCCGTGGTTCCCCTTCTTGTTAGAACCTTGAGGGCCATGGTTCTTCCATTTTCTTTTCCTTGCCTCCTCGACATTCCTTTGTTTCCTTTCCTCCCACTCTTTCTCCCCCTTCAAACCTTGTTCAACCACTTGACTAAACGTCATATTAGGCAATTGTGTTGCCCTCTCGCGTATGTCAAGGTCCAAGGCGTCCCAGAAATGGTTCACAATCCGTTTTTCATCACAAATGTACTCCGATATGAACTCAGCAAGCTTTCTGAATTTGTGCTCAAGTTCTTTCACCGTACATTCACCTCCTTGGGTCAAATTAGTGTACTCCCTCCTCTTCAAGTTCACCTCGAAGTCGGAGTAGTATTGGCTAAAGAACTCATGTCAGAAATTCTCCCAAGTTACGGCCTCGCCATACTTCCCCTTTGTTCCATCCCACCATGTGGACGCCATGCCTTCTAGTAGCCTCGTGGCTACTCTCAACTTCATGTGGGGTGGTAGTTGCATGTCGAGGGCCGCCTCGTTGAATCTTTTGATCCACTCGGCCGCCAAGGAGATGTCCCCCATTCCATCAAATGGTTTACATCCCAAGTCTCTTGCCTCTTTGAGGTACTTTGAGATCCTTATTATAGGGACCTCAGCACCTCCCCCTCCCCGGGATTCTATGATCTCCCTAGGAGTCACGCGGCTTCCTCTCCTTGAAGCCCCTTCCAAAGCACGCCTTGCCCGACGCCTTTGGCGATCTTGGTGGTATTGCCGGAGCAATTCCTCAATCCGTTCGAGAGCTTCATTATCGTCGCTCTCGTCACTAGCATCGTCGTACTCCCCATCATATGGGGTCTCAACCGGCTCGGTTCCCGGTTGGTAAGTTGAATCCTCCTCGGACTCATAGTGCTCGTCTATCATTTCCACATGACCGTCACTAACGGTCAGCGAGTGGCCTGCACGGCCTTGTCTCCTAGACACCCTCGATCCTCCCCGACTGCCACGTTGGGATCCTCCCGGTGCTTGGCCAGTCGGGTTCCGTCGAGTAACCTTCCCGGTATGTTCCATTTCTGAAAGAAATTTAGAATGAGTCATTAGACTCGTATCAAATGTCAATTGACGGATAGGCACTTAAAGACATCTTTTGGCTCAAATCACCGCCATACCAATTGCTAAGGGTACCATCTTAACAATTAGAGACATTGCAACTCAAGTACCAAAAGTTCTATAAGTACAAAACTTCTTATGCTCATGGTTTTCAATTTCATTTCCAAAAAGAATTTTGAAGCTTCATTATGATGTTTACGGACTAAGGCTCTGATACCAATTAAATTGTCACGCCCCGGACCTACCCGGACACGTCAACAACCCGCCGTACAGTACGAATAGTCAACCGCAGTCCAACTCATCCATACTATACAAGGCGTCTTGAATACCATTCACACATAGTACATCCATAAACAAACATAATGTAAAATATTTATTTAAAACAACAGAAGCATTTAATAAAAGTGTCTTAGCCACACTTTGGCAAACATGGGCATGTAAGCCCCCCCAAATAGTTATTCAAAATAATATCCATGAGCATTATTATAATTGTTTTAAAATCAGAAAACAGAAGAAGCACGAACCACGTCTTCTCCCCTGAATATCCCGAGCAACGGGCGCCGGTAGCAACTTTCAAGTCCTACCTGAAACTGTGAGGTGGCCTCCCCCGTGAAGGGGAGGTCAGTACTTGGAAGCATTTGACAAGTACAATGACAACTATACTAAGTATAATCAACGTTTTAATTTCCAAGACCCTCAAAATAGGGTGATATCATAATATAAATCATAATTTATATTTCCCACTTATTATCCTTATAATAAGTAAATTCATTTATCTGTCGGCACACGACCCTTCTTATATATTCCTTTTCATTTATCATTTGCACAACCCAACCCTTGGGTCTTATTATTTCTACGGGACTTGGTACCGCTGTCCGAGATCTCATGAGGCTCTCGGTTCGGACTCCAACATCCCGCCCCTGGACTCATACCCATCATCCCGTAGGAAGGTAAGGCCCTTCGGGGTCCTATCTTATGTGTTACCGCTACCGGAACCTAGTTAGGTCTCCGATTCGGATTCCACCCTAACCCGTGATCACGATGCAAGTCCATGCTATCCAACCCCGCTCTCTAGAGTCGGGAAGGGCCATGGTCCTTACCTATTTCCATAATTCAACCGGCTATCCACAAGGACTACCGAACATACCCGTAGGCCAATCCTATACCTAGGATCAATTTATTACTTACTTTATCTTGGGTATCCCTTAAGGCCTACCCCTAGTATAACTTAGAGTTCATACTTTCCTACCTTAAGCATCTCTTAAGACTACTTAAGGCATAACATTTCACAATCCAACCTTAGGATCAATCTTGACAACATTTCATTTTAATGTCCAACTAGTATCTTAATAATAGTCAAATTAATACCAACAATCAAGTTCTCAACTCATAGTCATATAGACAATTCCAACTGATTTTCCTTTGAAAATATCATTTATCCCAATATTCAAAATATCACTTTAAATCACTCATATATTCTAATATGAAGAAAAAGTATATTTCAACATATGTTTCATAATTAATTCCACTTTCAAGTCAACATATTCATAGCACATGATCATACACAATTTACTCTTAAATTTGTATATCATGCTCCTTTTTCTTTAGACATTAGTCTTCTCGTTCTTAGGCATTATTAATCATTAATAATCCATAAAAAACAATTTAATTACCCTAGGTAATCTCATGAAATTAACTCACTAATTATAAGCAATATAGTCAGCCATCCTCGCCTTATGAAGTGCTGAAATAGTTGCCTTTGTTAAGCCCTTTGATCCGTCCTCGTTCTAGACCGTTCGAAAGCAAAAAATCTGGGAATTAAGTGAAAGCCGGGCGGCTTTCGTGAAAGGTGGGCGGCTTTCGGGTTTGCAGCTCGAAAACAGTCCCCAACAATGGCGGTTTCCCGGCGGTTTCGACTCCTATCGATTCCACAACTCTTCTAAGTTAAATACCACCATTCTATATCAATATTCTACACTTTTAAACGTGTAGAACATCATGTTTAATCCACCATATGATTTCTTAAAAATCATATGAATAAAATACTAGTTAATGTATACTAGCTAAGATCTTACCTCAAATCTTAGCCTTTTTGTGTTGGGTTTTCTTTCCTCTTGCTTCCTCCTACCCTGAACTTTGTTGGAGACTTTCTTCTTGAGCTCTCTCCTCTTTGGCTTGTCCGAATGGTGAGGATGGAAAGAGGAAGTATCTCCTCTCAATCATGGAGCAAAATAATGTGGAGTATGGGCCAAAAGTGTGTGGGTGTTTGTCTTGCACATCACCTCACTCAATAGTCCGCCCCTCCCATGTTTTGATGTCCTTCCAGCTCCCATTTAGTCAGCTAACACACCCAAAAACGTGGGGTGCCCCCCACTTAGGTGGGAGGTCATCCCGTTATGTCCCGGTGTGTACAATCGGCCCCGAAAGTTTTATTTCTCGGTCCGTTTTAATTATATTTTATTTTATCGGGCCAAATAAAATATATCACGCGTTCCTAATAATTATGGGCCTTTAGAATAGATGTACATTCCCCAACATTAATTCGGGAGTCTCCGAAACTCATTTCGGGCTGTTATCCGCTAAATTACCAATATCGGTAATTGGGCCTCGTTTGACCACCGGTCAACTCCGTGCCTTTCATATGGCCCAAATAAAATATCCACAACCGTATAGATGTCATCTAGACCAAGATGAATATAATATGTGGTTCAGGAATTATCGGGCGGTCCCCGTTCCCGCTGTGGGCCCCACATGCAATTTACTATTCACGTAAAAGAAAGAATAAAATTTAATAATTGCGTAAATTCATAAATCATCCTTCAAGGTTTACAACATAATTTACTCAAAGTAAACATGCTTGGGGACGGTGTCACATTCTTTGGTTTTCTTTTACCCTTTTTGTACTCATCTATGCTCTTATTGCTCCAACTTTTACCCAACTTTTTCTAAGACTCCCTTTTGGTCCCTATTGCTTGTTTCACCTCATCATTCCACCAAGATGTATCTTTTTTGGTGGCAGATATCCTATAGATTATTCAAGTATTTCCTTCGGCACTTTATTAATGGTCAACTCCATTGATAACCACACATCATTCACATGTGCGTCATTCTCACTGCACCATCCATCTTTCTCTAACATTTTGTGTGCAAAACTTTGTTGCAGATCGCTCGTGAGCCTCCATCACTTTATCTTTGGCTCAACTTGTTGTTTAACCCACCTTCTCTTCTTACCATCAAAGTTAAGCACATGTATTCTATGTTGAGTGATAAATTTACAATCAGTGTAGCTAGTTCTCCAAGTTGTCTGCACTAAGAATTAGTCAATTTGGATATTAATAGCTTCTCTTTTATAGATCACAAGGTGAAAGTCTCTTATTGAACCAAGTGTTCACTACGGCCAACTCATACACGGATTAAAATTCAAAATGTTCTCCCCCCGCTTCTTTTTGGGTGCCAAAACCATATCCATTATGGATTGATGGAGTATATGGCCCAGGAACCCCCGACCCACATACTCCCACTACTACAAACAGGCCCAACAGGCCCAGTTGGCTCAAATACAACAGACAATACTCTGGACAGCCCATGCTACACAGAACAGGTGCTTCTTGTCGAGTGCTCTTCTACAATTACCACGGAATCAGAGGCGGGCTTCTTGCCGGGGTCACCCCCTTTTGCTTCTTCTCCGGGGGCTCGGTACCCTTTCCGACCCTTTTCTTCTTCTTGGCCGCATCGGCCTTGGAGTTTCCGGCCTCCTGCCCGGCCCCAACAGCCTTCAAGGGCTCTTCGCCCCCCTTCTTGAAGAACTCATCCACCGGCTTCTACACCATTGGCTCCTTCTTCTTCTAGGCATTGCGCAGTTGCTTCCTCATGGCAGCAAAAGTGTGGACATCCATAGTACTACCTACAAAATAAAACAAAAATGAGGACGAGGGGTTCACAACAACAACAAAAGCAACACATCAAACTATTTTCGAAGTACAAAAAAAGGCTCTAGGGAGGCACCTCCAACTCCTCCCTCAGATCCTGGAGCTCTCTCGTATACCCGATCTATCAACGGGAATCTCTCGTCCTGCTCCCCGAGGAGGCGATAGCGCCGAAAGCCCAAGTCATACAGGTCATCCGAGAGGGTGACATCCTTGATCGTCACCAACTTGGTGGATCCCTCCGGGAATGCAGAGATCTTCCTCCCATCCTTCTCGAGGCCGGCAATACCCCCTTTTGGATGACGTCGGAAGTGGTCTCGCAGTGCGCCGGGGAATGGACTCTGCCATCCTAATGTAGCAGAAGCGGTCCTTTCAGCCCTTATGAGACGAGGGCACTTCCAAGAAAAGTCTCCACTCGGGGACCTGCTGCAGGTTGGCAAAGCCTTCGCTATTGGCATGCCCTCCCCGACAAAGATTGAAGCAAAGGAAAAATAGATCAAGGCTCGGCTTCACCCCTCGGGACCGACAGAGATGCAAGAAGCCGACGATGTATGAATGGCTATTCGGGGTTAGCTGACAGGGGGCCAAGCCGACATACCTAAGGTACTTCAGGATGAATGGGTGGAAAGGGAACCACAGGCCCAACGCAATGGAGAGGATGTGGACCGCAAAACATCCCTCGGGAGCACGGGAAAGCACATCATCGGGACCCGACTCTATTACCGTCGCCGAAGGGCCAACATAGATTTGTGTGACATGGTACTCAGCGTCATCAACCTTCGTTTTCAGGGGCGAGGGCAGCAGTGTTTAAGTATGAATGCCCCTCGTGGATACCTACGGGCTAACCAGCATTATCAGCAGCCCGCTTCTTCTTCGAAGGCCCCTTCATCTTCTTCTTCTTCTTTAGTGGCGCAGCCCGAAGTGGATCTAGGCTGAGGGGTTGTGAAGTCCCTGCTCCACCCGCATTCACCGGAAGGATGGCGACGGTGACCCGCTGTCGCTCCTTGTCCTCCTCCTCCTCGGCAGTTTGAACGGTGAGGGCCAACTCCTCATCCTTGGCTACCTGCTCGAACTCCTCGGTTTCGGCCTCGGTTCTAAGGTTGCTCTAAACCTCCTTTGCCACAACAGAATCATTGTTGGATGAGGCCTGAGCGCTTGATGGCCCTTTGTCAGACGAAGTCTCTGATTGGACCGAGGGCTCTTTGGAAATGTCATGGGAGTCGCTTGCAGAAGACATCCTTCGGATCATTTGACGAGGGAAGTTGATAAAAAAATTCTAAGGCCACTAACACTAGATCTAAGGCAGGTGGAGCAAAATATGCTAAGGGAATCAAGAACAAGAGAAGAACTGACCTCGGAAACTTGGTTTGATCGATCTAAACTCTCTCTCTAGAAAATTTGGCAGAGCTTCGCTTCAGTTATAAATCGCGGGCCTTGGGTATTTATAGCCGCCCCAACCACGGTTAAGGCCGAAACCATGGCCTCTGGTCAAAAGCCCATCATTACGAACCATCACCTCAGCCAACCAGCGACAACCGCCCGAAGCAAACAAACCAACGCGCGCCACGTGGATGCCTTCTTCAACGGTCATATTCCAACGGCTACTTCTAGGCAACCGAACGGCCTCAACCAGCGCCCCCGAACAACTAAGATTACGAAGCCCTCAGGGTGACACATTGAAGACCCCTTCAGCCCGAACATGCCCTCGGCCTAAAGGTGTGGGGACTGGGGGAACCCCCCGGGGAAATCAAGAATGTCAAAAGTTTTTTTAGAACATCAACAAAAACATGCCACGCTTCACCAAAACCGGAGAAACAGCCATGAATCCCATCAAAGGCCTTCGGTATCAAACGTGGGGGACTGGGGGACTCCCCTCGGCAAAACACGCACACAAAGTTTTCACTATTCCTCACCTTCAGTGAGGTAGCCACCAGCGAGATCACGACACTTACTCATATTTCCATCGACAAGCTCTCGGCAAAAGGAGTGGGGGACTCCTAATGGAGTATATGGCCTAGGAACACCCGACCCACATACTCCCACTACTACAAACAGGCTCAGTTGGCCCAAATACAGCAAACAAGACTCCGGACAGTCCATGCTACACAGGGTATAGGCTTCGGCCCTATGCTCGAAGGCTTCATATTCAGGAAAAGGCTAAAGGGTCAAATAGGTCCCTGTACTCATATCAATAGCTCAATTGGGTACCCGAACTAAAAAAAGGTCCAATCCAATCCTCCAACTCTTCAAAATCGTTCAATTTTTTCGTTTAGCCGGTAAACTCCCGGTACTCAATTGAGCTATTGATATGAGTACAGGGACCTATTTGACCCTTTAGCCTTTGAAAAACGAAAAAATTGAACGATTTTGAAGAGTTGGAGGATTGGATTGGACCTTTTTTTAGTTCGGGTACCCAATTGAGCTATTGATATGAGTACAGGGACCTGTTCGACCCTTTAGCCTTCAGGAAAACGATTACTCCTGGTCCAAAAACACGACTGGGAAGCAGGGCCAAAATCATCAGCTTCGGCACATGCAGCCTTCAACACATACATCCGCCGGTACATGAAGCCCTCGGGTACTTATGCCCGAGAGCACTATCCCCGATAAGATCTTTTCTATGCACGCTCTGAATCACCACATTTAATGCAGTGTCACATCCAAATCACCGCATTGAATGCGGTGCCACATGCTATGTCGGCGCCACCTTGGTTGAGTTGACCTTCCACCATTGGTTAATTGTCACGTGTACCCGCATTAAATGCGCCTAGCATTTATGGTTGCTATAAATAACGCCGCTCTTTCTATTGTTAAAAACAACGAGTTCATTTATTACATACTTATTCTCTCTCTTACTTGTTCCGACTTCTCTCTAGATACCCTTCAGCGGTATCCCCCGGATATACTATCCTCCCGGATATACCATCCGTCATGGATACTCTCAAAACTATCACGACTTGAGTTCGCATGCCCATTGAGGTCGCCTCATATGACCAACTTCTTTCCTCTTGACACTTGTCACACTTCTTCAAGATCTTCCCAAAATTATTGAGTGATAGATTCATTTAATCCCCACTTGTGGTGCATAGGCACTTACTACGAACATGATCTCATCTCCTACTACCAATTTAATGTCATAATGTGGTCGTTCTTTCTAAGGACTTTCACCACACCCTCAACATAATCACGCGTCACAATAATGTCTACTCCATTTCAGATCTTTTCTATCCCTGAATACCACAACAAAAACCTTCATGATTAATCTCATGTTGCTTTACTTGAACTCACTTAGTTTCTTGCACACGCATAATGATTATATTTTCTTGAAAGCCAACATTCCATGTCGCAAAGCGCAATCTAGCACTCGTTCCTTGTACTCTTCAAAGCACATTGACACACACCATTCCCTTGCATATTTGACACCATCCATGTACATTGGAGTGACACGTCACTTTCCGACGCCAACCTAGCTAGCAACCTAATCATTCTATCACCACACTCAAACAGTCAAACCTATGAAGTATATTGCGCTCTTACATATTTGACATCACCTCCAAGCGGAGGGATGACATGTTACTTACAAGCGGCACATTAGTTATAGCAATATTCATATTTCAATTCTTGTTGTGTATCACATGCTTCCACTACCTCCTCCTCCTTTATCCTGAATTGAGACATGAAGATACCAAAAATGGTCTCATGACGAAATTTTTCTCACATTTTTGTTAAAAAAATAAGTTTATTTCTCAAAAAATCAAAAGAGAAGGTTCACAAGAAAACACTCTCATACCAAGTATACATGTATATGTGTGTGTAATAGTGAACTCAAAACGCGTCGGCCTTCAATACAAACAGAATAACAATAATTAATAATAATTATAATAATAAGAATAATAAAATACTCCTTAATACACAATACATAAAGAAGTATCCTCTCATATTACAATCAAAAGAATATGGCAATGTGGCAAATCCGCCATAACGGAACGAAATCAGGCCGGTGAGTAGTGCTATAAAATATATTCCAGGAGAATAATGATCATGATAAAAAAGATGTCCGAATAAAAAGACCAAATTCGACGTATATGGATGTTTCGTGTAATGAACCCGGTTTAGAACAAGAAGATCCAGCTGAATACAGCCCATCCCAATGCCAGGCTTCCAGTCAGGCCCATCAATTTCTCTGCTCCACTCTGTGTTTCCAATTTCAAATATTATTAATGCCGGCCCACATATATAACACGTGAGTACGTGACTAGGTGAGTATTACTCCCTCCGTTTCTATTAAAACTTCCAAATAGGTTTGACACACAGTTTAAGATAGTGGGTATTGTGTGGTGCAGAGTTGTGCAGAGGAGAGAAAAATATGTAAGAAATGTTGTCAACCACAAATTCTTTACTAAAAAGGGAAAGTGAGAGTTTTAATTGGAACGGACGAAAAAGAAAAGTTGAAAGTTTATTTAGGAACGGAGAGAGTACATAACACGGAGTTATTGTCATTTTATTTTATTAAATAGGCAACAACAGAAAGTATTCCTTCCTTTTCACCATCAAAAGAGAATCAATTTTTCAGAAGCACACACAAGATTTTCTAATGTTTCATCCAAACAATCTTTCTACAATTTCATCCAAAGAGTCCAATAAAAGTTATTACAATAATCGCACCACTTATTAGTAAATGTTTTCAAATTTGTTTACAATTATAACATTTTCTATAATGTCAAAGTCTAACCTATGTGATGAACAAATGTAAAATTGTAAACAGTGATACTTTATGTACTCTTTGGGCTCTTATTCATTGCCTAAAATGCAATTTCTTTTTAGGATGTTCCAAAACAGGATCTATTTGTTATATTGTACTAGTACATTATTGTCTTTTTACCTTTTCTTTTTATCTATTTATTATTTTGTTGTTTTTTGCTTTTTAACTTTTTGGACACCAATGACTTGTTCCAAGTTCCAACCAACCCTTTGGACATTACCATTTTAGAAGACCAATTGCACATATTGTAATAAAAGTATCAAATTAAAATGCAACGAGTATATGTGGGTCGGTGCACGTCTTTAATGGTCATGACAATAAAGAGTTGGTGATGCTAAATTAACACTTGTGATTAAGCATTCTTTAAGAAAGGTATTGTGAACAATGACTTTGCACTTTATTATTTTGACATTTTAAAGCGATGTTTCTGTCTATTTGTCATTTTCTCTTATTATACAAGTTTTCAAAAAAAAAAAGTCTCAAACGTTAAAGGACAACCTAAACAATAGGTAAGAAAGTCGCCCCATTTCGCAAAAAAGAAAATTATAGGGGCCACTTTATTAGTGGCAGTTTAGAATAATGTGATTGGAAATTAATCTGTCGGTGAGTTCAATAATAAGAATGCAACTTGCTAATCTAGTATTCGCGTCTTGAATTAATTGCGACGGTACGTGCGAATAGAATATTCAAAAGTATTAGAAATAGAAAGAAATTATAAAACAATTTAGTAATTTTAAAATAAAATATTCAAAAATATTCAAAAATATTTCGAACAGTTGTACTTCAGTAGTAGATCTTGAAAGCGTTCACCTCGGGAATTTCATTGAAATTTGAGGTCATCAAAATATTTGTGTGTATAATACAGAAAAGAAAAAATGTGGGTTTTTTTTGGCTAGACGAAAAATTGTGGTTTTATGAACACAATAACCATAAAATGAATTTATTAATTTATCAAGGCGTATCTACCTTAGGCTTATGGTAGACTGAAATTAAAAACAACTTAATTTTCCAATTTGTTTAAAAAAAATCATTTTTTATATTTGGCTCACTAATACGATAGTATATAAATCTACTCTTAATTTCAGCTAGTTCAATTCAGATTTCTAGATCTGCTCTTAAGTGATACCGGATCAACGATGATTACTTATACTTATAATGCTTTTAGTGGAAGGGAAAATCTGATAGTTTCTTCTCAAATCTTACATGATGTAAAGAAAACTCTCACCTAATATAAAATACTACCTCCGCAAATTGATAATTCCATTTTGACTTTTCACGATCTTCTAAGTTGAACTTTGATTCTAAATATCTACATATCTATATTTATAAAATTCATAATAAATTAACATTCAAATAATATGTTTTACAATGACGTATATGAAATAATTTTTTAATCATAAAATAATGTGAATTTTGAATAATTAATGGTCAACTTTTATAAAGTTTGACCCAAATGACTTCTCCCCTAATATAAACTAGTAGTAATAAAAAAAGATAAAAATGCAATTGGAAAACAAAAATACTTGGTTCGTCTCAAACCTTAAATTTTACGTCCAAATATCCAAACTCTATACCTTTCGTTTTAGTTCGTCTCAAAACTTACATTTTACGTCCAAATGTCCAATGACGTTTTTTCGTTCGTATTCACTCTTTAATAAAATGTACTCCGAAAATATTAATAACAGAAAATTTATTAAAGAAAATGTGACTAAAATCACTATTTTTGGAAGAACTAAAATCACTACTAGAATACCTTTTTTTTAGTCATTATAATTTGTTAAGTCACTAAAATAACAGTCATACTTTTATCCATTATAATTAGGAAAAAATAATTAAAATACTTCAAAGTGGCTCCCACATATGGTGCTAAAATATTGTTTTTATAAAAGTTCTGGTAGATAAATTACATACGAAAGTTTGAGGTGTTTATCTCGCACTGTTTCAAAGTATGGGATATATTAAATTATGAAATTAACACAAAAAATTAACATTTTTGAAAGAAATAATGCATAATCATGTTGCTAAAACAACAATTTACATAGAGTTTGGGGTATTTGAATTACATATGCAAGTGTGAGGTTCTTACCTCACGCCCATTCAAAATTTGGGATAAATATTTTTTAAGAGTGTCATCGAAATAAATATTATTTGTAAGAAATATTAAATGCAATAAATTGAATAGGTCATTTAAATAAAAAAAAATAAGGTTCTTAAATAATAAGATGTCACATTTTCCTAAAAACCTTTAAAAGTCATTTTATAATTTTTCCTTTAAAAATAATGATAAAAAGTCGCTGGTAGTAATAATTAATATTATATCAATCTAAGAGAATTCCAGATTAAACTAGAGCCAATGTAGTTAAGCAAGATTAGTGGAAAACAATTAATAATAAATTGATAAGAATAGATCTGCGAAATAGTACCTCATCGCTTAGTGATGATGATGGCCCGGGAGAGAAGGCACTGGGACCGGGGCCGTCGCTCGAAGGCTGGGGTGGGCTACTGAACGCCGGTGCTGGTGAAGTTGCAGAGGTACTCGGCGCTGGCGCTGTAGGCTCTGACGTCGGAGCCGCTGCCGGAGGAGAAGAAGCAGCCGGTGGAGGTGTGGTTGCTTCGGGGGAAGGAATCGGTGGTGATTGGACAGGAGCGGCTGCCGGTGGAGAGATCGTGGGAGATTTAGTCGCCGGGGAGACCGCGGCAGGTGTCGGAGGCGCAGATTTTGACGGCTGAGGAGGAGCAGATGCCGGAGAAACTGCTTTCGATTTCGATGGAGAATGCGCAGGCGAAGAAGCGGGAGGTGGTGTTTTCGCGGCTACCGGAGCATTCGCAGGTGCGGCAGACGCTGGGGTGACTGCTTTCGGGGAAGCCGGAGGATTTGCCGCCGCAGGGCTAGTCGCATTGACGGCAGCCGCCGGAGAATTGGCAATTGGAGCAGTGGCGGTAATGGCAGACGGCGGAGATTTAGTAGGCGCAGCAGCCGGAGCTTGACCTCCGACTCCGGCAACTACAAGTATCAGTACTGATAGAAATACAGCTGCTGCCCGATCCATGGCTTGTAGATTACAGAAGGGAAGAGATGAGGAAAGAAACAGAGAGAATAGGGATTTGGTTTTCTTTATGCCGATCTAGTAGCCGATGAGGGCATTTAAGTAGAGTCTAATTTTGTTCACCCCTTCCCAAATTTGTTGCCACCTGGCTTGTGATTCCATTTTTTCTTTAAATTAATTTAAATTTTAGTTTATTGGTCAAATTTTATAAAAAATAACTTTTTATGTTCTTTCGTATCCATATTGCATACATAAAAAATTGAAAAAACATTTTTTTTTCTTACATCTATTTTAAGTCAATATTTTTTAAAATTTTACATATACAATATTGATATCATATGAAGAATCATAAAAAATTAAAAATATTGATATGTTTTTTGGAAAAATTGAACCAAAATGCAAAAGTTATAACAATTACAATATTTAAAAGCATTGTCATGTCATGTGGCAGCCTAATAGAGGTGGGGTGATGTTCACCTCATTTGAAGGGGTGAACAAAATTGTTCTTATTTAAGTTGGCCTGTTTTAGACTTTAGATAAGTATACTTTTAGAATAAGAGTTTTACTTTGGGAATGGTGGAGGAGCAGGTCACACTAACTCATTCAACCTAATGGTGATGTCTTATACCCGTGTGAACCAGATGTTCAGTCTAACATCCAGGAATTATAACTTTAATACGACCGCTTCAACTTTCGAACATTGGTCATTGTCCCAAATTTCTCACTATTAAATCAACTGAACTACATCTGCGACTTACTTTGCAAATTACAAATAGACAGAATACGATTGCTTTTGTAGACTTAACAAAAAGTTAATAAACCGGAAATGATTAAAAATTGATGTAATCTAATTTGTATAAATACGGAAAATCATAAATGGTTGGTTTAAAACAAAAAACATATTGAATCGATCAAAACGGATAGATGTTTGATTGGTACAAGTCCTCATTTTTAACTTTTCTAGTACATAAAAAGTTTATAAAAGTTCATAGTTATATTTGGCACAAAACAAACTTTAATTGTTTTTCAAAAAAAAAACTTAAACTCTATTTTTAGAAGATAGACTACGTAATTTTTTAGAGAGTCTATAAAAAGTTTATAGACTAAGTTAATACTTCGGTAAACATTAGTTTGTACTAAGAACAACCTAGTATATCAAATAAAGTTATAAAACTAAATTAAAAAATCAGCTTCTATGAAACAGTTAAGTTATGCAATAAAAGCATCTTTCACCTACTTGTACCAAACATTTTCTTTATTATGCCACATTTTTAGAATGTTTCCAGTCATTAAAAGCTACTCCAGTACTACGTAATGTTACCTATGTTCTTCAACATTGAGACATAAAGAAGTGACACAATTATCAAGAAAACTGATTTTGTATGATTGATATTGAATTGATAAAAATAAGAATAAAGTAGATACGATTTAGAGTCACACAAACTTTTCATACTTTGTTATGAGAACATTACTATCTAAGCAGCACTCTAATGGGGTCCACCGTTCCATAAGAACAATTACTATTCGTGACATTCACGACAATAGGCATTAATCACATGTAATTATTCGAAATAATAAGGATATATTTGAGCACTACTTCTCGCCTTAACAATATTTTAGACAGAAACAACAAATCAAAATACAGCGGAGGAAGATACATCCAGATTTGGGTGGGGAGAAATTTGTAATTAAACAGCCTGGAAGGGCCAAGAGTGCATATAACCCAGCTGGAAAACGTGTCCGTGGGACCGCACCGCCGACGGAATATGTGATGCTTTCGCCGTAACTTCTCCATATTTATTTATGAGAAAAAAAGATTAAATTGGATTATAATCTCAATTAGATAGATAGAGAGTGGAGTTCTGTCCCCAGCCGGTACTTGCATAGGCTTTATGCATTTTTAGCATTGTAACCCTTCATCGCAGTTGACGGGATTTGAACCTGGAACCTAATCCTTGTGGCACTCTATTGCTACCAATTGAACTACGCTCACCGGTAAAGAGGTTTTTATAAATACTCGCTTTGTTCCATAAAATTTGATCAAGTTTAATCGGCACGAGAATTAGTAAAGTAAAATTGTACGGTTGGAATCTATGCAGATGAGATAAAATTAACAAATTCTTTCTTTATTTAAAAGAAAAAGTAACAAATTTAGAGGGACCACACAAAAAAGTTGCAAAAAAGTATGATCCAAATAATATTTGTATACAAAAATATGACTACGGAGCAGGGAGGTATTTGAAATTGTTTTTTAGTTTTACTTCCTTTAAAAAAAAAAGAATAAAACCAAAATCGTTTTTTAGAAAGTGAGCCCCCAGTTTCTAAACAACTGTAACGAGAAGCATGAAAATATTTTTCCTTTTACATCTCTAGGTCTCTCCCAATTTATCGCCGCTTCGTCTCATCACTACTTCTTCCAGATATAGAATCGACTTACTTGTCTGACTTAGATCCACCCAATGACCCCAATCTAGGCATATCCAATGCATACTGTCACGGACTTATTCTCGAACCCGTGCGGCACTAGCAACACTCACTCAAACTATGCTAGTCAGCCTAACTCTTGCGGAAACTAGAACACTGATAGTGGAGAAACTTGTATAAAGGTTTTATTGCTCTCAAGCTTTCGATGATACAAATGAGCCAGTCATGAGGGGTATTTATACTTGCCCTCCTCCTCAATGGACGGCTTAGATCTACTTGATCTAACGGCTACAATTCAATTCTAGAGTATTCTATACAACTCTATGATATTCTAGAGTATTCTACTCTATTCTATACAAGTGTTCACTTATCTACATGAGTCTAGAAAGTTCTCTTAGCCTCCAGGATTCTGCCCCTCTCTCTTAGGCATCTCTAGACTCCAACTCGCCTCCAGGTCTCGTTATGCCGCGGCCTATGCCACTCAATGCCGCGGCGTTCAGGAGAGTCGTGACATTCTCCCCCACTCAATCTCACGACGTCCTCGTCGTGGTCTTCTTGTAAGCCTCTATTAGATCCTTGTAGTTCCACAAGGTTAACTCGTGTTCCCAACTTGCCTCGCTGTCCGGAGCATCCTTCCACTTGATGAAGTACTCCACGTAGCTCGGATGTGCGCCTCTTCTCGGAATGACTCTATGAGCCAATATCTCTCCAACCTCACGCTCGGGAACCTTCGTTATTGCTGTCGGTGCTCTCCTCGAAATGCCCCTACTCGGATCCTCCTTGTCTTCCTTGTAGGACTTAAGCAAGCTCACATGAAACACCGGATAAATCTCCAAGTGTGAGGGTAAGGTCAAGCGATAAGCAAGCTTACCAACCCGCTTCTCTATGGGAAACGGACCCTCATATCGCCGCACCAACCCCTTGTGCAGCTTAGCAAACGTATGCTTCTGGTGGGAAAGGAGCTTCACTAGCACTAAGTCTCCTTCCTCAAACTCCAAGTCTCTCCTCTTAGCATCGGCCCACTTCTTCATCTTCTTCGAAGCCTTAGCTAAGCATGCCCTCGCCATGTCGGCCTTCTCATGCCATTCCTTGGCAAACTTGAATGCGGATGGACTCGGACCTCGATATCCTACGGCCAAAGAGTGCGGAGTAGCCGGCTGCTGCCCCGTGGCAATCTCGAACGGACTTGCCCCCGTCGACTCACTCCTTTGCAAATTGTATGAGAATTGAGCTATGTCAAGCAACTTTGCCCAATCCCGCTGGTTTGCACTCACGTAATGCCTTAAGTACAGCTCCAACAAGGCATTAACCCTCTCGGTTTGGCCGTCGGTTTGGGGGTGAAAGCTCGTAGAGAAGTTAAGCTCGGACCCCATTATCTTGAACAGCTCCATCCAAAACTTCCCGGTAAAACGGGTATCTCGGTCGCTTACGATGGTCTTCGGTATGCCCCAATACTTTACCACATGCTTGAAGAATAAGCGTGCGGCATCTTCAGCGGTGAACTTCGTAGGGACAGGTATGAACACTCCATACTTACTAAACCGATCCACCACGACCATAATGTTCCCACACCCCTCGGACTTAGGTAAACAAGTGATGAAGTCCATAGAAATGCTCTCCCACGGCTTCTCCGGTGTGGGCAACGGCTCCAGCAACCCCGCTGGCTGTTGTTGATCCACCTTGTCTTGTTGGCACACAAGACAAGTATTCACATACAACTCCACCTCTTCCTTCATTTGGGGCCAATAGTACGCACGTTCTATCAGTGCCATCGTGCGTCTAATTCCGGGATGTCCAGCCCATCTCGAATCATGGCACTCCTTGATGATCTCTTTCCTCAATCCTTGCCACTTCGGCACATAGATCCGATCTCCCTTGGTCATGAGCAACCCCTCTCTAAGCCAAAACTGGCGTGTCTTCCCTCGACTTGCCAACTCCATCAAACTCTTGGCCTTTGGGTCATGCTCCGGTCCCTCCTTGACTCGATCCACCAAAGGAAAACTCGGGCTTGTGATGGCAGCTAGCTCGGCCTTCCTACTCAATGCGTCAGCCACATTGTTCATCTTTCCCAGCTTATATTCCATCACAAAGTCAAACTCTGCAAGAAAGTCTTGCCACCTTGCTTGCTTCGGCGTTAACTTCTTTTGATTGAGGAAATAACTTGTTGCCACGTTGTCCGTCTTCACCACGAACTTGGACCCCAACAAGTAATGCCTCCATGTCCTCAAGCAATGCACCACGGCTGTCATTTCTTTCTCTTGGACCGTATAGCGGCGCTCGATATCATTCAGCTTGCGACTCTCATAGGCAATGGGATGCCCTTCTTGCATTAATACTCCTCCTAGAGCAAAGTCTGAGGCATCGGTCTGGACTTCATACGGCTTTGTGTGATCGGGGAGTGCTAGGACAGGCTCCTCGGTCACAATTCTCTTCAACTCCTCAAATGCATGTCGGCACCTCTCGTCCCACTTCCATGCAACCTTCTTCTTCAACAGATCAGTGAGTGGAGATGCTATAGAAGAATAGCCTTGAATGAACCGTCGATAATAGTTTGCAAGTCCAAGAAAGGATCGTAACTCGGTCACCTTTTTGGGCAGCTCCCATCCACATATTGCCTCGATCTTCGCCTTATCCATCCGGATCTTGCCCCCTCCAACAATGTGCCCAAGAAACGTCACCTCCTTTTGAGCAAAGGCACATTTCTCGTTCTTCACATAGAGCTCGTTCTCCCTCAACTTCTGGAACACTTGCCTTAGGTGATCAATGTGCTCCTCCAAAGTCTTACTATAGATGACTATGTCATCCAAGTAAACCACCACGAACTTGTCCAGGAACGGCTCAAATACCCGATTCATGAGGGTGCAAAACGTAGCTGGAGCATTCGTAAGCCCAAATGGCATTACAAGGAATTGGAAGGAATCATACCTTGTCACACATGTGGTCTTCGGCTCATCTCCTTCGGCAATCCTTACTTGATAGTAGCCCGACCTCAAGTCCAACTTTGAGAACCACTTTGCTCCTCCAAGCTGATCGAACAAGTCCGCAATGAGTGGAATTGGATACTTGTTCTTCACCGTAATCTTGTTTAGCGCCCTATAGTCGATGCACATACGCAATGACCCATCATGCTTCTTCTGGAACAACACGGGTGCGCCGTAGGGTGCCTTGGATGGTTGGATGTATCCCGCATCCAACAAATCCTTCAACTGTCTCTTCATTTCTTCTAACTCAGGCGGTGCCATCCTATATGGTACGCCTGCTGGTGGTGTAGACCCGGGGGTCAACTCGGTCTTGTGGTCTACGTCTCTCTTGGGCGGAAGTCTCTTCGGCAACTCGGACGGCATCACGTCCTTGAACTCCACGAGCACCTTAGCCACTCCCTCCGGCATATCACTTGTCGGCACCGCTTCTTCCTTCAAGATGGCTAAGTATGTAGGTCGCCGCTTCCTCATGCCATTAGCAAGTTGTAAGGCCGAGATTTGCTTGGACTGAATCCTCTCCTCCCGAGATAGCTTTACCATGCACGTCTCGCCTTCCTTCATTATGCACATAGTGTTGGCAAACGGGATCAGTATTGCCTTCACCGAATCCATAAACTCCATGCCCAACACGATAGGATAGTCGTCCATAGGAACGACCGAAAAATCAATCAAGCCACTCCACTCGCCCAAGGTAACCCTAACCCCACGAGCCACTCCATAGATTGATTGAGGCTGCGAGTTGACGGCTTTCAACCAACCATGGTCTTCAACATAGGGGATGCCCAATCTTTTTGCCTCTTTAACTTCTAGGAAGTTGTGTGAAGCACCAGTATCAACAAGAGCTTTAGTTGTTTGTCCACGTACCTTAGCTTCCACGAACAAACGCCCCTTCTTCTCCGTCTTGGTCTCGGTTACCTTGGCCTTAATGGCGTTGAGAATGTGAAGGGAACCCACCATAGCTTCCTCCCGTTCTCGTTCCTCCCTTTCTTCAACTAAGGCCGAGAGCTTGGCCTTCTTCAGGCAATCCTTTGCCTTGTGTGGCCCGTCACAAAAGAAGCACTTCAACGGTCTCTTCTCCCATGTTTTGGTCTCCTTTGCTCCCTTGCTCTTGTCAAAGTGTTGGAAACCTTCTTTGTGTGGACGGTGGTCTCCCCCACTCTTTTCCTTGCCCTTCTCCTTAGTCGGTGGCTTCACCTTCTCCGGCTTCTTGAACTCCACCAAGGACTCGGCAATAGCAATGGCAGTGTCGAGATCTTGAGCCCCACGCCTTTGGACCTCGATCTAAGCCCAACCTTGCAACCCATCCGTAAAAGCAAAGAAAGCTTCCTTATCAGGATAGTCGGGGATATCTAGGAGTACCTCAGTAAATTCCTTCACGTATTCACGCAAGCTTCCTTTGTGTTGCAAACGCCTTAGCTTAGCTCTCGCCTCCTCTTCCGCATTCATAGGGCAGAACTGTTTCTTGAGTTCACTCTTGAACTCCTCCCACGTGTTTATAGTGCAAAGACCCTTCTCTCGGTCCCCGTACCTCCTTCTCCACCACAACATGGCGGTATCCTCCAAATACATGGTTGTCGTGTCGACCTTCTTGGTATCATCAACAATACCAAGAGCCTTGAAGTATTGCTCCATACTCCACACAAAGTTCTCTATCTCCTTAGCATTCCTAGCCCCTTTGTATGTCTTGGGTCTAGGAACATCAACCTTAGAGGGAGTAGGACTTACCTCACTTGACGACGTGCTTCCTCCTTGCACGACCGCCTTCTTGCATAGGACCAGCTCTTCCTTGGTTTCCACCAACTCGTTGGTGACCTTCTCCAACTCCTCCCGCAGTGAAGCAACCATGGTCATAAAAGTCCCCTCCAAGCTCTTGACCTCGGAAAGACACCGGTCGAGGATCTCATTGACCGCTCCTTGCACCTCCCCTCGAAGATCTTCACTATTCTTCGCAAGTTCCACGATGCGTTGGTCGACTTCCTCAAACCTTTCTTCCCCATCGGCTATAGCAAGCTCCGCCTTGGCTAGCCGAGTCTCCACCTCCGTCATGGCTTCTCGAGACTTGGACCTTCCCCTCTTGGTTTGCTTCCCGGCATCCATGTGAGTTGTCTCGCTATCTGAACCGGCCATCACTTCTCAAGGACACGAAACCAAAAACCTTGGCTCTGATACCAACTGTCACGGACTTATTCTCGAACCCGTGCGACACTAGCAACACTCACTCAAACTATGCTAGTCAGCCTAACTCTTGCGGAAACTAGGACACCGATAGTGGAGAAACTTGTATAAAGGCTTTATTGCTCTCAAGCTTTCGATGATACAAATGAGCCAGCCATGAGGGGTATTTATACTTGCCCTCCTCCTCAATGGACGGCTTAGATCTACTTGATCTAACGGCTACAATTCAATTCTAGAGTATTCTATACAACTCTATGATATTCTAGAGTATTCTACTCTATTCTATACAAGTGTACACTTATCTACATGAGTCTAGAAGGTTCTCTTAGCCTCCAGGATTCTGCCCCTCTCTCTTAGGCATCTCTAGACTCCAACTCGCCTCCAGGTCTCGTTATGCCGCGGCCTATGCCACTCAATGCCGCGGCGTTCAGGAGAGTCGTGACAATACCCAACCGAGTCTACCCAACCTGACAACCCAATCCATCAAACCGATCGACTTCTGACCCGAAAGCTCCCAACCTAGCGAACCTAACGACCTCCAGACCCAAACCGAGCCCAGCCCGTTGACAACCCCCTCTCCGTTCCAGTTTGCCAACTCAGTCCGATACCCCTTCAATTCGGCCCAAATCCTGTCAACCACAATCCACCCAGACTGATCAACCCCCTTTTCTTAATCATCATCCTATGCAAACTCGTGCCAAATATGGAATTTTTATGCCAAAGATTATTTTTAACTTAAATACAATTGTTACTTCACCAGATCCTACCTGTTTTTTTGAGGCAAATAAACATTTAATTTGGCATACCTTTATGACTGATGAATTTAATGCTCCGATCAGTAATCAGACCTGTAATTTGGTACCGTTTGACAATTCTAAAAATGTTGTTGGCTCTAAGTTGATTTATAAAACTAAATATCGTTCTCATGGATCTATTGAACGCTATAAAGCATGTGTAATTGCTCAGGGGTTTAATCAGCGGGCTGATGTAGATTTTTTTTGGCACTTTTAGTCCGGATATTATACTAACCACAATTCATATTGTTCTTACTGTAGTTATTTCTTTTGGGTTGTTATCCATCGGCTAGACGTCAAAAAATGACTTTCTTCATGGTCACCTTACTGAAGAGGTGTACATGTGTCAAACGTGGGAATTTGTCCACCCTCAGTTTCCTACTCATTTGCGTCGCCTGCATAAGGCTATTATGGCCTTACGTAGGCCCCACGAGATTGGTTTCATAGGTTTGTTTTTGCTTACTCACGATTTTATAGGGTGTATGTAGTAAGTCTGATAATTTTTCGTTTATGTATCGTCAGGGTGGCTTTGTCATTTATTTATTATTGTATGTTGATGACATTATCATTACTCGTAATATTTCCTCTAGTGTCAGTTCGTTTATTCGTCACGTTGCTAATCATTTTGCAATGAAAGATCTGGGTGATCTTCACTGTTTTTTGGGAGTCTAGGTTGTCCGTGCTTCCACAAGTTTATTCTTGTCTCACCAAAAATATGTTATCTATCTTCTTGCTTGTTTCCATTTACGTATTATCAAGTTTGTGTGCACCTCTCTTGCCACATGTACTTCTCTTTCCCTCGCTGATGGTGAGCTTCTCTCAGATGCCACCGAGTATCACAATATGGTAAGTGTGATATAGTATTTAACTTTGACATGATCTGATATTACTTATACGGTACATTTAGTGTCTTAGTTTGTGCATGCTCCCCGTACTACTCACATGCTTGCAGTCAAACACAATTTCAGATATTTACATGGGTACTATTGATCATAGATTAGGACTCTAGTCCTCTACTCAGCCTACTTTCATTTTGGCCTACTCGGATGCAGTCTGGGCCGGCTGCCCATACATTTCTCGGTGCACCACTATTTATGCAGTTTTCTAGGGTCCCAACCGTGTCTCGTGGAAGTCCAACTAACAGCACATCGTCTTCAAGTCTTCTATGGAGGTTGAGTATTGTGCAATTGCCTATACAGTATAGGATACCTAGCACATCATATTTGTCTTGTTCAAACTTGGATTCCCTGTCAAGGTTCCTATTCAACTTTTTTGTGATAATATATGTGCGTCCTATTTGACTGCTAATCATATACAGTATGTTAGGAGCAAGCACATTGAGATTGACTACCACTTTATACTAGAACGAGTTGCTCATGGAGACTTGGTTGTGAAATATGCTCTTACTCATCTTTAGCTGACTGACATTCACTAAAAGTTTATCTAGTCAGCAATTTCATTTTTTAAAAGACATTATGTGCGTTGTATCTCTCGCACAGCTTGAGGAGGTGTAATAATATGCTGAATATCTATTTACGAATATTTTGTATTTTGACAACTCTTCTTCAATTAATTATAAATATACCTCTCAGGAATTCTATTAGAGTAATATTTCCCATTATTTCACACACGGAGCCATCAAATATAAATATGCACTTTTATCCAAACACTTTAATATCTATTTATGTTCCCGGAAAGAGTATAAACCATTTTCAGAAGTAGAAAACCCGCTAAAGTGATTATAGTATAGTATCATGATCAACTATATTTAAAAAGACATTTTTTGTGAAAAATAATTATTTTTCAAATGGAACTTAAAAAATGTGAACGTCCACACTTTTCTAGCTATGCAATTACAACAATGCTTCTTGTATACAAGTTCTACACAAATGTAAGTTACAGATAATTGGTGTGCTGGCACATGAGAGCTGCATTTGAGCAGGTACATGTGTGCACCGACAATAATTGTCGGTGCACTAATAATAATTGTTGGTGCACAAACAATTATTCTATAAGACCAAAATGTGAACTTTTCAGATAGATTTTACCGCATGATTAATAGTTGTAGCCTTGTAGGGCTCAAAGACAGTAGTTGTATGTGTGATAAATTTTAATTGTCTGGGTGAACAAAATATTTAATTGTCTATATACGTCCAAATGAATGATGTAGTTGTATGTATATTTAATTTACATGTAATTTGAATACAATTGAAATTCTTTTAAAAATAGATGAAAGTAGATAAATAAGTTGGTGATGATCTCAAAAAGCAATGACTCAAATACCTGGAAGCAATTATGTGTTACATGACTCCATCAAACTTACTAACCTAAACCCCACTTGGACACATGAAAAAAATGGGCAATTCACCCTGAGCAGTGCCTACCATCTTTCCCGCACCCAATACCCAACCACATTCAGCCAAAAACAAACTTGGGAACCCTTGCTTGAACTGAAAATCAAAATTTTCATCTGGAAAGTGCTACACTCTTGCCTACCATTCCCAGATAAACTGACACGGTTTAATGTGTCTATGGTAACCAGATGCCCTTTCTGTTTGAACAGCCAGGAATCCCAGAATCACTGCCTCTTCTCATGCTCTAACATTAGACCTATATGGTTCTATTTTTCTTCTCTTATGCAGGTGGGAACAACAGAAAACAATGACCTAAGACAAACTCTGTTTCTCTGGTGGATTGAAAGGAAGGACAACACAACCAGAGGCACTCTTAGACAAGCGCTCCCTGGAATTATACTTTGGCACATCTGGAAAGCTTACAACTCCTACGTGTGGGACAACAAACAATTCTCGAGGTCTAGAACTATCGCAAACATTAAGGAATACACATCCAAATGCATCTTTGCAAATCAACATAGATCATGCATACAGTTTGACTTTGACATCCACAACGATGGGCTTATGCCACTGCTAAGGAAAAACAGGAAGAAAACACACATACTGAGATGGAAAGCAAACTCACAGCATCAACTCACGCTCAATACCGATGCTGCATTCAAGAACACCAACGCAGCAGGTGGCGCAATCCTGAGGGACAATTCTGGACGTCTACACGAGGCTATGGCCTTCCCTATCATAGCTTCCGACCCCACTCAAGCAAAAATTGAGGCCCTCCATACCTCGATACAATTAATGGCAGAAAAGGGTTACTTCCCAATAAGCATTTTTACAGACTCAGAACAATCAGTGTGTATGATCAACGAACTGGACACAGTACCTACGTACCTTTCATCGACAATAAACAGCATCAACAACCTCAGGGTTGCTTACAAGCTCTCCATTTCCCACCGACCCCGCGAAACCAACACGGTAGCCCATCACCTAGCACGAACAGGTCTCCTATCACCAAACCTCCAATTTTTCAAGGCCAGCGACCTCCCCCCCAGAGCAAAAAAGGCATACAATAATGACTTGGAAGGAATTACCTACTTCCGTGACGCCGGCTGAAGCGCAGAACCTCAGCTCCAGAGAATCGATGCTCGAAAACCTTTTGACGGCTCTAGAGCTCTCACCATTGAGGTGATAAAAGTTTTTGTTTGGACCCTAATATTCCCTAAATTTGGACGGTTGCTGTTGGAAGGGTCCCCGTGGCCCAAGTTCCGACCCACTTGATTTTTGAGGCCCTTTGTAACCTATTTTCTCATTTGTACTAATTTGTAATCCCTGTAATTCAACACTCCTGCTTAATCTAATCATGGTAGATGTTCCCCGACATTTACCACACCTAACTTATTAGGTGGTTCTCGGGATAAAAAAAAAGATAAATAAGTTGATTTCGTGCAAGTAACAAAAAAAATTGGATATGAACAAGTAGAGAAGAAGAGTATGAAGAAGGACGAAGGGGATGAAGAAGAAGATCAAATCTTCTTTTAGATAACCGAATGGGCAGGGTAGAGAGGGAAGGGAGAAGGTAGAGAGGGGAAGAGAGAAGGGAGGGGAGGAAAAAATGAGAAAACGAGAATGGCAAATTTTTAAGATTATATAGTGTGTACAAATTTTGTAAAACTTGTGCGCAAACAGTAAAATTAATGCAATTATAGGTGAATAGCGATGGCTGGGAATTAAACCCTAGGCGACATCAGTGGATTTTTCTTTATTTTTATTCCGATCAGTTAGTGTAAAAGGTGTTCAATCACAACACTCCACGATTTGGTGTCACACAACCACTTCTCTTCTCTGTTTCAGGCTTTTTGGAGTTTTGGATTTTATTCTTAAGTTTGCCTTTTTCGAACTTATGTAATGTTTATCATCTGAGAGTTTTTGTAACATTCCCCCGTGGACGTCTTTGTGAGGTTCGTATACGTTGCAACAACCCAACTGATTGGGATTCTTGATTCGTACTTGCCACGCCTCGGACCTACCTGAACACATCAACAATCGTAGTAAAGTCCGAATAGTCAACTAAAGTCAAGCAAACTCGTACTATACGAGACATCATGAATATCATTCACATATGGTACATCCATAAACAAACATAACGTAAAGTATTCATTTAAGCAGAAGAATAAATGTAATAAGAGTTCAAGCCACATTGGGCAAACTTGGACATGCAAGCTCCCAAATAGTTTGTAAGAAAATATTTTTCATGAGCATTATTATAATTGTTTTCAAAACAGAATCAGAGAAACCACGAACCAAGTCTTCCCTCCAAGATCCTCTTGAAGCAATGGGTACTGATAGCAAGCTCTAACTTCTACCTTAAACTGTGAGGTGGCCTCCACCTGGAAGGGGAGGTCAGTACTTTGAAACATTTGAAAAGTACAATGACAACTACACTATATATAATCAATTTTTCAATTCCTAAGATCCTCAAATAGGGTGATATCATAATATAGGCGATGGATCATCTTTACCCCTTGTCATTTATATAATAAGTTAATTTTTCGGCATGTAGGCCCATTTAGTAATTTATTTTATTTATCGTTCACACGATACAACCCGTATGTCTTACCAATCATACAGGACTTGCCACCACTGTCGGAGGCCTTGTGGGATCCTCGGACCAGTGTCCAACATCCCGCCCTGGACTCAGACCTTTCATATCGTAGGAAGGTAAGGTCCATTCGGGGTCCTATCTTAAGTGTTACCGTTGTAGGGAGTCTCGTAAGATCTCTCCTGCGGATTCCACTCCTACATGTGATCACGCTATAAGTTAATGTTATCGTGCACGCTCTCTAGAGTTGGGTCGGGCCATGGTCCTCACTTTTTACCATTATTCACCCCGGTTATTCTCAAGGACTATCTGAAACACCCGTATGCCAATCCTATATCTAATGGGCAGTTATTCCATGCTTCCTATTCCAAGGAGAGGTGAATTTACTGTCTGGAAGGCCCGATTCCTCAATTTTTTACGAATGGAGGGAATATTCTTACATCTCTCAATGAAGGACCAGTTGAATATTGGGTAGATGCTCCGGGCGATACAACCAATAATCCTCCACTCCCTCTAAAGAAGGTTCCAAAATCTGAAGACGAGTAAACTGAATCTAAAAAACTAAGAGCTAAAGCTGATTACCTTGCTGCAACATATCTACAATAATCTATCCAAAATGAGCTCTTTATGCAAAATGAGCTCTTTATGCAAACTGATGTAGGTATAAAAACTAAGCGAGCTCACACTCTTACTGCCTATGACTCGTTCACTGCAAGAGGTGATGAAGACCTGGAAGATACTTATCAGCGATATCTGATGATCCTTAATGAGATGAGAAAGATTAACATTCGGAAGACCAACATGGTGGTTAATTTGCGCTTTCTAAGATCTCTGAAGACTGAATGGAAGAAAACCGCAAAGAGAGTTAGACAAACAACGGATTTGGATGAGCTAACCATCCACAATGTCTATGACTGTCTAGGAGAATTCTCTGAAGATGATCTTGAAAAGGTGAAAGTTTCAAAAGAGAAGAATATTGTTGATTCTCTTTCTCGCAAGAGTCGCGCATGGAAAATGAAAAGAGCTTCTCATAAGGCAAAAATCCATTGCATCTATTGCACGCCCTCTGGACCTTCTTCACATGAATCTTTGTGGGCCCACACGTACACAAAGCATCAATGGGAAGAAATACATTCTCGTGATAGTAGATGACTACTCACGATACACGTGGATCCGATTCTTATGCTTAAAAGACGAAGTTGCATACATCATAGTCACTTTTGTTTGAACCACTAAGAATCTACTCCAGGCAACTATTATCTTCATTGGTTTAGACAACGACACTGAGTTCAAGAATCAGCAATTCTCTGCAGCAAAGACCCCTCGTCAGAATGAGGTAGTTGAACGAAAGAACATAACTCTTGTTGAAGCTACTAGAATCATGCTTATTCACTCCAAACTTCAATGTTTTCTCTGGGCTGAATCAATCAACACTGCATGCTTCACTCAGAACTGGACCTCAATTCATAAAAGTAACTTGACAAAGAAGACCGAAGTAAACTTGAGCCCGAAAGCATTTGAAGACGTGTTCATTGGCCACTCATTTTCCTCCAAAGCATACAAAGTCTACATCAGAGACAATAAGAAGGTCATTGAAAGTGTCAATGTGACCTTTGACGAAAAGGAAGAACAAGCTTCTGTTCATATTTGTTCAGAACCCACGTCATCTTCCTCACCTGATTCAAACATTGTGGATCTTAACCTACTATTTGATCAAATCTATGAGAATCCACACCTTTATGATCGATCTCCTCCACGGCCAACTACATCTACTACAACATCTTTAGTGCCTCGTCTTTAGTGCTAAAGAAGCGGTGATTATAAAAAAAAGAAATTTGGGGAAAACAAAATAAAATAAAATAAAAAAATAAAATTAAAAAAAATCTAAAAAAGTAAAATAAAATACCTAAAAAACATTACAAAATATGTAGGCCACCACCTCTGCATCCCCCACCTCCCAACACCACCACCTCCGAACACTTTTAAATGTCATCTTTTGTAAACAATACCACATTTCTCTGAAAATGCCATGAATGTGACATTTTTACTTGTTAAAAATATCATGCTTGCTTTTCTAATTTGCCATCACGATGACATTTTTTCCCCAACTTGGCAATCTTTTCCGGCGACTGAAGGTGACAGTGCTGGAAGGTGGCTAAGGTGGTGGTTGAGGTTTGTATATCTTTTATGATTTTTATATATATTTTTAATTTTTTTATGTTTTATAATTATTATTTAAAAAATTCTATTAGGAGGAACAAGAGAAAGGGTAGAATAGGAAGAGTTAGTTGTATTTTGGGAATTTAAACTTTGAACTCTTACCGTTATAATTATCTTTTTATTTAGTTCTATTTAGGTAAATATCCCAATTTTCATTTGCAAACGCTATTTTTAACTTTTATAAGCCAAAAATCAGAAAAGTGCATTTGAAAAGAAATGGAAAACACATCCTAAGGAGTATTTAACCAATCTAATAACCTATGGAAAATGAACAGTACTTTTTTTCTAAAACAAACAAGAGAAGTATATTACTCCGTATTAGACTACTTTATTTCTCTCAAAAAAAAATCCTCCATCTCCTTATGTCTAATTTTCCAAACACACTTAAAATCCATTGGATCTGCTGGTTGAGTGATAATTTTCTATGACTTTTTGGGATATCTCACAACCTCTTCATTCTTTGGAAACATATATACAAGGCTAAAGCGTCAAATAGGTACATGAACTAACTTAAAGTGTTCAATTAGACCCATATATAGAAGGTTCTGCCCGGTCGTCACCAATTAGGGAAGTTCCCGGTGGAATTTTTTGATGAAATTTATTCAGCATGTTCTTCATTAAGTCTAGTTTACTCATACCAAATTTCAGCTAAAAATTAAATCGAGAAGACAGTCAAATGATTTTCCGAAATGTACTGCGCTGTTTAACTGAACAGTTATCTTCAAAAAATCATTTCACTGCCTTCCCAGTTGAATTGTTAGCTGAAATTTGGTATGGGTAAACTAGACTTAATGAAGAAGATCCTCAAAAAATTTCATCAAAAAATTCCACCAGAAACCATCCCAATTGACGACGTCCGTGCAGAACCTCCTATATAAGGGTCTAATTGAACACTTTAAATAAGTTCATGTACCTAACCCTTTAGCCTATGTACGACTAACAATTTTCTCCTCTCATAATAACAAACACGAACACAACTGCATTTCTCCCACTCAAAACACAATTTTTCAAAACAAGTGGAGAATTTAAATAGTAACTTCCATGAAATAAACTAGTCCAGTTGCATTTACATTAAGTTGCTATATCGTATTGAATGTGTCTGAGAACGACGGGAACCACGACATCCGGCGAGCTTAGCTGCGGAAGATGGCCGTCGGTGGACATCACCTCCACGACGGAGTCGCCACCGAGATTCTGGTGAAGGTACTCGGAGACGACAACGGGCACCGCGGAGTCCTTCATGCTCTGGATTATGTGACAGGGCACGGTGACGTGACTCAAGAGATGTCGGAGGTCGCTCTGAAATATGGTTTGGAGCACACAGAGAGCTATGTCCGGCCGCATGTTGAACAACGTCCGGCTGAATTCTTGAACCGCGACGGAATCCATGTCCCCTCCGACGGCCAATGGTGCAAATCCTGAGCACCATGCTTTGTAGTTTGATCGCATTGCATCGAATAGCTGCTCCAAATCTTCTACCTCAAACCCCCCATAGTAGTCCACATCGTTCAGATACCTAATTTGAATGCACAAATTCTATCATATAATTCATCTTTAAACAAATTTCAGTAGAATATATAGGATTAAAACATAACAAACGTGTCCAAGTATGAAGTATCTATGTTTCATTCTTATTTTAAGAGAGATAGATCATATGACTCATATTCATAGTTTACCACATTTGTGTAATATCTACTTTTATATATACTCTTGTGCACTTTTATTCCCGTGTTACACTCGAGATAACATTTTAAAGTGAACAATTTTGTTCACCCCTCAAAAAAGGGCGAACATCACTCTCCACCCTCCAATGATGGTATAGCAATAGCAATTTATTTTAATCTTGAAATTGTTATTACCTTTTCATTTTTGGTTCAACTTTTTCAAAAAATGTATCAATATTTTTAATTTTTATGATCCTTCATACTATTATTGCATATGTAAAATTAAAAAAAGGCTGAAAATAAATTTAAGAAAAAATAATTCAATTTTAAATATGCAATATGCATATCATTGAAAACATCATAAAAAGTTATTAAATCTGATATATTTTTTTGAAAAATCAATTATAAATAAAGAAGTTATACAGAGTAACAATTTTAAGGAAAAACAGAAATGTGATGCCAAATGACAATTATGGATGAAAAGGGGTGATATTCACCCTCCTAGATGGGGTGAACAAAACCGAACTCGTTTTCTAACGAGTCAACATGAATACAATATATCCATCAACATGACATCTTTCACAGTAAAAATAACATTACTACAACAAAGTAATAATGAATCAATTCCAATGTAGTTCAGACAAGTTGATTCCCATCAGGTTAGACTATACAAGATCTGATCATAATTGACGAGGCTTAACAAACAATAAAATACACATAATATAGAACATTTTCAAACAAGATCATTCATAGATCACAACTTAAACAGGCTGACTTTCAATCCAAGTAAAAACATTTCAAATTTGAAATGATGTGATCAAAATAAAAAATCTCTGTCCAAAAAAGTCAAGCCCTCATTATAATCTTTAAAGACACATTAGTGTTTGATATCTTGTTTTCTTAAGATGTGATCTCTATTCTTCTTTTTGTACATTCTCTTTTGAGTGTTGAAGTTTTGTATCGATAAACAATTTTTTCGTGTAACCTTATTGATGGTACTATAGCGTAAATACATTGTATTTTAGTAATTAGGCAATCATCCCTTAATATTTTGAAACCAGCGCCTGAAGACAAGTTTTAGAACTCGGTAAGATCTTTCTAACGAGATATTAAACGCTTTCAACGGAACAAAATAGAGCAAGATGTGATCGCATCAAATTTTACACGAGTTCAGAGTGAAATCAGAAACATTTGTGAATTTATGGCTAATCTGTAACTTTTAATTAATGCATTGTAAATGAAGTTGGAACAATAGCTTTATAGCTCCAAATTATCTTTCCAACGAGATATAATACGTTCAAAACGGAAGAAGACACAGCAAGATACGAGTATCACA
Organism: Cuscuta europaea; assembly: GCA_945859875.1. Classification (NCBI taxonomy): domain Eukaryota; kingdom Viridiplantae; phylum Streptophyta; class Magnoliopsida; order Solanales; family Convolvulaceae; genus Cuscuta; species Cuscuta europaea. Next base: position 8,199,158 of record CAMAPE010000054.1, on the reverse strand, counting down.
AATACTTCGCCTTATCTCTATGATTTAGCGTTTTCAGCTTAAATAGAGCACCTTTAGCATAAATACAATGTATTTTAGTAATTAGTAACCTTACTAAAATACCTTTGACACACCTTGTTTGTCCATATAGACACAATTGTCTGTATACAGGCAATTCACATTGAAATACACAAGTTGTCTTATACTGACAACTCTATCAGTGTAGACAGACAAATTGTGTCAAAGGTGAACACAAAAAGGTGTACATTAAACATTTTTCTTATATGTTTCTTTTGTTATTTTTTTGTTTCAATTTTGTTATTTTTCAAAAATGTATCTCATGGCTACCTCATTTTGCTAATTAGGCACCGTATGCCTTCGATATCAACTACTCCCTCCGTCCCAAAATCATATTCCTGTATTTCCTTTTTGGGATGTCCCAAAATGATAATCATGTTTCCCTTTTTGGAAAGAAATATGTGGTTCATATCATTTCACTTTATTATATTCAAATCTCAACCACAATTTTTACCTTTTCAACCACTTTATTAAGAGGCCGTTTGACAACCCTCATTTTCGGCTTATCAAGCTTATCAGCCAACTTTTTTACCAAACACGTAAATTTTACTTTTGCGCGCTGAATTGTGTAATAAGCCGAAAAAGTAAGGTTGAAGTTACTTTTCTGGCTGTATTGGCTGAAGTTACTGTAGATGATCATTTTAGCTATTTCTACATATAATTTTTTCTTTATTTTATTAATATAATATATTTTAAAAATATTTTTTTCTTATATCAGCAGAATCAGCCAATGCAGCCACTTCAGCCAGAACTTCATAAATTTCAACAGAATCAGCCAAAACAGCCGATTTTCATGCTACCAAACGGGCTCTAAAACTTGTGCCCAAAAGAAATGAGACTATCAAATTGGGACGGAGGGAGTACTAATTACTCGGTCCTTTTTACTCCCCACACGCATCTGGTCCTTTTTACATCCGATCCGAGTAGCAGGCCAATTAGGTACTCTCTCCGTTCCTAAATAAACTTCCAACTTTCCTTTTTCGTCCGTTCCAATTAAAACTTCCACTTTCCCTTTTTGGTAAAGAATTTGTGGTTCACAACATTTCTTACACATTTCTCTCTCCTCTGCACAACTCTCCACCACACGATATCCACTATCTTAAACTTTGTGCCAAACCCATTTGGAAGTTAAAATGGGAACGGAGGTAGTACTACGTAGTAATTTTTATAAATCTTTTATCCCATAAAAAGTTAGTAAAGAAAAAACAAAAATAGGATTAAAAGATGGCCACTTTGCACAAATAGGATAAAAAAGAAAACCATATTTTTATAGGACTAATTATGTGTGTGTTGGACAAATACACCGTTATTGCTATTCAAATGTTTTATTTCATAATAAAATAATAAAAAACTTAAAATTTCGTAAAAAATACTAAAAATTTAATAAAAATATTTATATAATAGTAATTCAATTTTTTAAAAAAACGCAAAAAAAATCACCGCCGCCTCTACCGCCACAGCACGACCACCTCCAGCCACCAGGAGGGAAAAATGCCACATCCATTACGAATTCTATTTTTATGGCAGAATCAATGAAAATGTTGGCATTCGCAAAAGAGTAATATGCCATTTTTTGTGGCATTTTCAGAAAAATGACAGGTTTTAGAAAAAAATAGCATTTTTTACACCGGTCGGAGGTGGTAGTGCAGGGAGGCATTACCAGTAGTAGGAAAGGGATCTAATTTTAAAAAATTAAAAAATTAAAAAAATGCCACATGCATTAGGAAATGTCATATTTATGGCAGATTTCAATGGAAACATTGACATTCTCAAGAAGTAATATGTATTTTTTTTGGAATTTTCAGAAAATATGGCATTTTTTACAACAATCAGAGGTGGTGGTGCAGGGAGGTAGTACAGGCAGTGGGAAAGGCATCCATATATTTTTTAATTTTTTTATGGAATTTTAATATTTTTTATTATTTTTTTTCAAAAAATACTTTTAAAAAAAGAAAAATAATTTTTTTATTTTATAAATATTTTATTAATTTTTTTTTATTTTTCTATGATTTTTTAAAAAATTTCTTAATTTATTATGAATTTAACATTTAGTTATGACTTTTGACTATCTTTTATTCATATTTAAAGGAGGGGTAATAATGGAATGAAATAATAGATATGTTTCCAATAGGAGTAATATGGTCCTATTTTGGAATAAAAACATAACAAGTCCAATTTTGGGTTTTTGCCATACTTTTAGTCCTATTTGGAGTAATTTATTAAATGGAATATTAACACTCCAAAGTATTAAATATGAAAGTGTACTAAACCAAAGGATAACACATCATCCTCGAAAACCCTCCAAATTCGACCGTACAACTATCAGGGAGAATGCAAGTTGAGTTTTGATCACACTCTAATTAAAATTCACACTCTGATGGAAAAAGAATGAAGTTACATCTCAAGTCAATGTTTGGATGAAGGCCTAGCCAAATTTTGTGTGTGTGGAGGGACTAGAGAGTATTTGGATCATACTTGCTTCGTCCCTTAAAACTTTATCGACTTTTCGTTTTTTGTTGTTGTACGAATATATTTTCCACATATATTCTACTCCGTAGTAAATATGTATAATATGTCAAATTTTCTCCTCTTTTTATTTCTAATACTCCCTACGTTCAAATATTATCTTCATTCTTTCATTTTTCGTCTGTTCCAATATAAATTTATTTTTTCTTTTTTGGTAAAGAATGTGTGATTCACAACATTTGTCCTTACTTTCTCTCGCTCGTCTACACAATTTTAGGCCACATATTTTCTCACTTTCTTAATTCGTGTGCCAAGTGAAAACATGAGTTAATATTGAGACGGTGGGAGTACCATTTACCGCATTTCTAGAAAAATACTACTACCTCCGTCCCTTAAAACATTACCAAAGTTGAACGGCACGGAGAATAATAAAGTAAAAACTGTGTGGTTGAAGTTTGTGCAGAGGAGAGAAATAACATAAACCATAAAATAATTGACTAAAAAGGAAAGTGGCAAAGTTTTTTGGGACGTCCCAAAAAAGAAAGATGACAAAGTTTTAAGAGACGGAGGGAGTATTGGCTTAGTTAGCAACCCTCCTAATTGGATAAATGATGCACTCTTGGCATTGTAGTGGAATGAGAAGAATTTTCTTCATTTTGGAACCCCAAGAATATTTTACTTGGATTAAATTTTGCAAGCCTGATCTATTTAAGTGTGGTCTGGTATGACAAATGTCTGATTATAACTATGGAAATCCGGCTTGATCTTATTTGGTTTATTTAAGTCTAATCTGGTCTAGTCTGGTCTGTTTGAATCTAGTCCAATCTAGTCTGAGACTGAAAAATTTTACCTAAGTATGTAATAACATCCTAAATTTACACCGAATAAATTTATTGATTGTCTCACTAACTTTTTCACTTTCCCTTTTAAGTAAAAGATTTGTGGTTCCAATTAGTTCATTCTTCTCTACACAAATTTGTGGTTTTTACTTTATTAATATTTGTGTTGATTAATATTTGTCTTTTTTCATTAACCGAAGCGAGACTTCATTGTCCGTGTAGCACCGCCTAATCATTGCATGCAGTTTTCCAAAATTGTTGGTCTGAGTGCCAACTAACCATTGAAAAGTTTGTGCCATTTTTTAACATAAACTTCATTATTGTCATCGGGGACTTGATTAATTAGGTCGTATTTTTTATTTGATTGATAATGATTACGCTGCGACAAGTAAGATATACTCCCTCTGTCCTGAAATAGGACGATTATTTCGGGACGAAAGGAATAATATATATGGAGATATGTTCATTTAATCATCAATTGCGTGCTATATATGGTCTCAATGATTCGTTGGCCACAAAAAAGTGAAGTGTTTTAGCATCTTGTGCACACAAAGAGCCAGTGAGCCACTACATTGGATGAAAGTCTCACGGTACTAAAAGTCGTGAATTGAACCTAAGACTTTAATCCAACTGTCTCACTAGTCACTGTTGAGGGTAGATCTTTTTAACTATTGTTCCAAAGGTGGAATCTCCCACCCCAGGAGTCCCCCACCTCGACCTGACTGGATGGTGGGGAGGTTAGTCACGGTGACTCAGTCAGCAGAATGGTAGTAGGTCCATACACCCGTGCGCACCAGAAGCCCAGCCTTATTTCAGGTTCTGTGACCTCCACCCGGTCGCTGCGGGGATTCGAACTTTGGTCCATTGTTCCAAATCTCCCACCACTCGACCAACTGAGCTACCCGTGCGGATGTATTAGAGAGTATTTTCATTGTCACCAAAAACTTTGTCTCTTTTCTATATGAACAATAAATTTGTGATTTTGACAAAGTTTACTGGAAGTCGAACGGATGTAATCCTAGTTATAAACGTATTTGATACTGGCAATCATGGTAGGTGATCGAATAGTATACACAAATTAAAAGATTAAAAACGAGGATTCGAGGATAAGGTGGAGTAAGTTAACTGTTAGTGAATTTATTGTATAGAAATTACCCTAAATAGGAGTAAAAACGTTTTTGAAATTCTAAAATAGAAGTATCATGTTTTTTATTCCACAATAAGAGTAATCTACCAAGTTTGGAAAAAAATGTCATGTTTAAAAGCCTAGTAATGCAAACTTGGCAGAAATATACTCTTATTTAGAGAATTTACCTCTTATGATAGTCCTATTTTGAAATTTCAAAACTTTGTTACTCCTATTTAGAGAATTTAACTCTTTTTGAGCTTTTTACAAAAAGTATACAAAAAGTATTTTTATTTTTCCGTCGCATGTATACCTCTTTTTCTACATGTTAATATTATACAGACAACTTTTAAAACTTTTCCAAAAATTTTGCGCTTTGTGAGCGGATTGCTTGCAAAATAGGAAGGCGGGTACGTTACGTAGAAAATGTGTACAAATGGGGTGACCGATAATACCTAAATTGGTACTAATGTTCACAAGTCACAACTTACATAGTTACATACTCCTTATTTAGAAAGTATATGAAAAATTCTATTCAACTTCACAGTTGAATTTGAATATGTTCAAAAAGAATAGTTCGATCAAATGAATAGTAAAAGTCACAAAGTGTGATTGTATGGTGTCCTGAAAGAGTATAACTTTAACAAAAAGAAGAATTTCTAATCACCCGGTCATTTAAAATTTTGGACATTTTGTGTTCCAATTACTTTTCTCTCTCTGCACAAACATCAACGACAAAGTTTTTACTTTATTAATCTCCATGCCGGTCAAACTTGACAAAATTTTAAGGGACATAGAGAATATACAAAAGCAACACGGTTTGACACTACAAATGTGATGCAATCTCCACACATCAACATATTAGATTAAGTAGATTCTATGATACCCTTAAGGTATCATACATTTTGTCCACATGGTCCAATCAGAATGATGTAGTTGAATTATTTAAATCTAAATTAAAAGTGATGTAATGATTTGAACCAATCAAGTGAGTGGTAGGTACGGTACATCATTTTTTAAATGGGTACCGGAGTTGTCACGATTAAATTATTTCTTTAAAATTGCGTTAGTGTATATGATGATATGGTTTGAAGCGGTGGAGGACCTAGGGAGAGGCCTAGGGGGGCAAGTGCCCCCGCTTTCGGCCAGTAATTTCACGACTAGTACTTAGAGTAAAATTAGTGCCTCGCTTCCGGCCAAGAATTTCACTACTAGTGTGTCTCTACTCTGACAAATCTCTAGATCCGGCACTGGTTTGAAGTGCACGCATGTAGGATAAAATGCATATTGGGTGCGTATCAGTACCAAAAATATATTTCATCATTGTTCTAAGTGACAAGGTGTTAATAAATAAATAAATGCATGTCATTGTGTGTAGTTATAAAAATATGGAGTATATTGCATCTTATGTTTCATTTCTAAAATTGAGCCTGAATAAATTGCTCTTTATGTTTCATTTCTATTTTATTGAAAAATTAATCTGATTTTATGTATGTCCCCCTAATTTTCAAATTTTCAAATGTATTTAATGTTAGACCGGATTTTTTTGGTCCGTCTTCCCATTTTATTCATGTTTATTATCCAAAATTCTTAAATAATACTAGTATTCATTCAATAGAACTTATAAGGAGGTTTCTGAATACCTAATTTTTTTATGTAATTAATGTTCGCAACATTGTATACAGAATCTTGAAACGGGACGAAGAGAATAGTCAGAATACTAATGAATAGGCCAGGGTGTACATAAATGTATGAAGCGATGCATACCTGGGAGAGGCAGAAATGGCTACAATTTTGGTGAAAAGTTCCGGCCGGGCGATGGAGGCGATGGCACCGATCATGGCGGAGACGGAGTGGCCGACGTAAACGCACGACTGCAGTTGAAGCTCTTCCATGATCGAGATCACATCATACGCATAGCCTTCCAGCGTTGCATAGCGGTCAAAGTCAAAGTAGTCGGGGTTGGTCGTGCCGGCGCCCATGTTGTCGAAAACCACCGCCCGGTACTGCTCTACCAGGTGCGGAATGAGGTGCTTCCACACGGATTGGTCTGTACCGAACCCGTGAGCAAGCACCACAGTCCGAGTCCCCGAGCCCAAGACCCGCACGTTGTGGGCTTCCTCCACTATTCCCATATATTCCTAAACTACCCTTGCCGGAGATTGATCGGAAAGGAGATAGGGATGGGGGAAGAAGGTGGACTTTTGCTTAAGGGGGACGTTTTAGCGGTAGCTTTTGGTTGCCGATTAATTGAAGGATGTCGATAATGGTGGAATATAGTTGGATGGGGACAGGAGTTAGCTAGGCAAGGATTATGTGTAGACTAACAACCACATACTCCGTATATTGAAAGAAATTCAACACCGTGGCCTATTTTGGGACACTATTTTGCAAGTGGCAACTGTGGTTTTAAGATCATTGTATCCCTCATTATTATGTCATTTTTCTTTTCTATTTCCCATTTCAAATTTGTTCCATTTTTACTTTCTCATTGGTTACAAAGGTTGAAAAAGGATTTTTTCACAAGATCATGATAAACTAATGTTTGAAAGGGTTGAATTCTCGACCCGAGTCCCTCATGCTTCGACCAAACCAGATATTTGGAAAGTTGTAGGTCATGATGGCTTAGTTAACTCAATGATGTTAGATTTCTTACTCCGCATCAAAAATCCAATCCAACACAACTAAAGGAGCTGTAACTTGTACACAGCCGATACAGACTTCAATTATCGGTTAATGTTTCAACCTTTTCACCACTAAACAATCTGAGTTACCTGTGTGGCTAAATAAAACTAAATTAAAAAGGTATATACGAAATTAAAGTTGAATTAAAATATTTTAAAAAGGTGACAACTCCGGTACCTTTCTAAAAAAAGGGGTACCGTACCTAACTTTCATTTGATTGGACCACATTACTTTATTATTTTTAATTTAGATTTAAATAATTCAACTGCTACATTTTTATTGGTCCATGTGGACAAGTGTATGATACCTTATGGGTATCATAGAATCTACCTTTTAAAAAATATTGCTAAAATAAATGTGGGTTAAGAAAGACGTCACTTCAATTGGTGACTTTAGTTTAAAGTCAAAAGTCACGCACAAAGAATGGCAAAGTAAAAGGTAACAAAGAAGCCAGCAAAGCAAATGATTGATGATTTACCCGCATGGGTAGCTCAGTTGGTCAAGTGATGGGAAAATTGGACCAAGTGACCAAAGTTTGAAAGATGCAGCGGCCGTGTGGAGATTACAGAACCTGAAATAAGGTTGGACCTTTGGTGCGCACGTATATAAGGCCTACCGCCGCTTTGCTGACTGAGTCACCGTGATTAACCTCTCCACCATCCTGTCAGGTCGGGGTGGGGGGCTCCTAGGGTGGGAGATTCCACCTTTTGGGACCAAGCAAATGATTGATGGATCCAAAATTAAAAAGGAAAAATAATTTTAAATAATATCAAAAATCTGAATGTAAACCAAATACTCCCTCCGTCTCTCTAATATTGGGACAAGTAGAATTATGTGGTTGATAATGAGTTAATAAAGTTAGAATAAAGTAAGAATGAATTAGAACCACATAAATGTTACCAATTATACTATGAGACAATAATAGGGAGACATCCAATAATGGACAAATGAAACAATTATAAGGGGACTGAGAGAGTATAAAATAGTCATTTTCCTCAAAAAAATCCTGTCATTTAAGACATCAAAAATTAATACTAGCCGCCTCCGTCCCATTTTATGTGTTTCATTTGGTTTTGGTACAATTATAAATAAAGTAGGTGAAAAAGTAAAAGTTGTGGTTGAGATTTAAGTATAATAAAGTGAAATGTTGTGAACTACATATTACTTTCCAAAACGGAAAATGTGACACTTATTTTGGCACAACCTAAAAATGAAAGTAAGAAAGGTAAAATGGGATGGAGGGGGTATCTAATTATCAAATAATTGATATTTGGAAATACACTCACTTATTTCATATTTTGATATTACTTATTGATGAGTTAAATAACTGAATTTTTAGCAAAAATTTGCTATATATCACTTTTGATTTATACTCAAATAGTTGGTATTATTAAAAGTTATTTTTAAGGTTCGTATTATTCTTTGTTGGTAGATAGTTAGTATTATTTAAAGTTATTTTCTCAACTAAAAAAAACTCATTTTTTAATGACTATAACTTTTTTATTTCTAATCCGATTTTTACAAAAAATATATCAAAATTCATAACTTTTTATTATATTTCATATGACACCAATATTGCATATATAAATATAAAAATAAATCCTAAGATACGAGAGATGGAGGTTTTTAGGCTCATTTTTTAAAAATAGACCCAAGTTCTAAAATTAAGATCTCATGATTGTATAGTGCAATTTCATGATAAAATTAGGAGACATTTTATTTATTGACTGGAAGTGTGAATAATGAGACATTAAGAATCCGTTTGGTGAACCTGTTTTTCGGTTTATGAGCTTTATCAGACAACTCTTTCACCAAACACTTAATATTTTATTTCACGCGCTAAATTGTGTGATAATATAAATAAGTAAGGTTGAAGTTACTTTTCATTGGTTAAAGTCACTTAGAGGATCATTTTAGCTATTTTCATACTCCCTCGTCCCTTAAAACTTTGCCAAATTTGACTGGCACGGGAATTAATAAAGTAAAATTTGTGTGGTAGAGATTTGTGCAGAGGAAAGAGAATTGATTATAGCCTCAAATTCTTTACTTAGAATGGAAAGTGGCAAGGTTAGTGGAATATTCAAAAAAGGAAAGTTGGCAAAGTTTTAAGAGACGGAGGGAGCACATTTTTTTCTTTACTTTGCCAACCAAAATTTCATAAATTTCGGCGAATCAGCCGATTAAGTCCATTTTAGTATTATTAGATGGGCTCTACGATCTAAACCATTTTATTTAATAATAACAACTCAAATTGAATAAACAAAACAAAGAACCGTCACAAGCATTCTTTATTGACACTTTTAGCCAATAACTAAAATGTTTCTTATTGCCATATGAAATTACACTATACAATCCCGACATCTTAATTTTAGAAATCGGATTCACGTAAAAGAATTGAACTTAAAACGCCTATGAATCATATCTTTAGATTTATTTTTATTTTCCTATATATGTTATTGGTGTCAAATGAAAGATAATAAAAAATAATGAGTTTTGATATAGTTTTTACAAAAACCGGATCACAAATAAAAAAGTTATAAACAATTATGAAAGAGAGTGATATTTCAAATTTTGTCCATGGTATTTTGCTTTGTTGGCTTCTTCGTTCCTGGTTATATTTTTACTTGGACCGTAATTTGCTGGTATGGTCTGGTCTGGTTTCTTTGTATTTTTATAACTATCCAAGTCTGGTCTGGTCTGGTCTAGTCTGGTCTGATCTGATCTGGTCTGGTCTGGTCTGGTCTGATCTGGTCTGGTCTGAACTGATCTGGTCTGGTCTGGGAGGAATTACAGTCTAAGTAAAAACATCCTTAAAATATCACTCTCTCTTGGTTTTATTGAAGTTCATGCTGCCATCTCTAAGGACGAATTTGAACTCTGAGGACTTGCACATCTCACAGGAATTGCTGCCACTAGATATCTGTTCATGCTTCAAAACATGTCTGCCAATAGATATGGCCCTGTTCGACTCCACAGAGAACTCAAGAAATACTCCGAACATTTGATCACAAGGAAAGAAATACTCCGAACATTTGATCACAAGGATCACTTCAGTTGAAATACATTTTTTTTTCAAACCCGGTTTGAACCAAAAACCCGAGAGTTTTTGGGGTGAGAGTCAGGAAACACCTCACCTATTTATTTATTGTAATAGTAAAAAGTTACACGAGTAGGAGGGCCGAACCAAAGCATACTCAGAAGAGAAAAAGATTACCAAACATAAGGGAAACTGTCACGCCCCGGACCGCATCCGAGCCACGTAGACAACCGCCGTACAACCCGATAAGAACAACAACAGTTCATCCCTATTGGATTGTACAAGGCGTCCGATTGATTCTATTGCCAAACCGATTAGTAAACACATACAATCAACATCAATATCATTATCAAACAAATGCGAAAAAAATAAAATGTTTGATACTTAGCCACACGTGGCAAACACGGGCACGCAGGCCCCCAACTGTTTTAATGAAAATATTGTTCAAAAATCCATGAGCAGTTTATACATTTGAAATATGAATGGAAGCACGAACCACGTCTTCCTTCTCGATCGATCACCCTAGGCAAAGGTGCAGGTAGTAGGACCCTAGCCTCAACCTGAAAAATGTGAGGGCCCCCGGAGGGGTCAGTACTCCATAGAAGTACTAGTGACAAGCAGGCTATATGAAGAATAACTAATGTTTCAGACACGAGACCCAAAAATAGGGTGATACATATATATATGTGACTCATTCATCCGATGATACATACTGTATATATATATATATGTAAAATACTCGACCCGTAGGTCATTTCATTCAAAGAGTCTTTTAGAGATAAAGTTCTTACCTGACCTTTCTCACCCTTTTTCCCGAATGCCTAGCTCACCAGCTACATTCTACATTCATAATATCCTACCGAGTTTTGGGAGCATTTAGCATCCCGGGGATGCTCAACCCCAACCGAGTTTCAGGATCATTAAATGTTCCGGGGATGTTCAACCCCAACCGAGTTTCAGGATCATTTGTAGTCCCGGGGATGCTCAACCCCAACCGAGTTTCAGGATCATGTATGGTCCCGGGGATGCTCAACCCCAACCGAGTTTCAGAATCATTTAATGTCCCGGGGATGCTCAACCCCAACCGAGTTTCAGGATCATTTATAGTCCCGGGGATGCTCAACCCCAACCGAGTTTCAGGATCATCTAATGTCCCGGGGATACTCAACCCCAAACTAAATCCTTACCAAACCCTAACCTGGATATGGCTAACCTTTCGTTCCTTCAACTATGGACAATACCTAGCCCTATAGTCATATAACCATCCTTAGGGACCAATGTGGGCGGGTCCCACCTGAACGGCCCACATTAACCCGCTCAAAACTGCCCGTTTTGAGCATAAACCAATACTCGATCGAGTATCTACCCATACTCGGTCGAGTACAGGAGGCGGTAGCCCCCAAAGCTAATTTTCCATGTATACTCGATCGAGTATCTACCTATACTCGATCGGGTATAGGAGACAGTAGCCCCCTGGGCAATTTTTCAGCAAATACCCGGTCGGGTATGTGTCAATACCCGGTCGGGTATGGCAGTTGACTTGGCGGTCAACGCCCCTTTTTACCCCCCAAACGGAGTCCGATTAACTTGAAATTTTATACACATATACTTATTGATGTCCTTGATCCCAAAATACCATTTTGGATCCCTGGATCATCACACAAAATATATTATCACATTTTTAATCACCAAACCTACGTAACATGCTTTTCAACTATGTTTTATGCAAAATCATGGCATAAGCAAATACTTGATTATATTTAATCATTCCACAAAACATATCCTTGATTACTTTAGGTAATCTCATGCATAACGCAAAAGTTATAAAGCATAAAGCCGTCTTCTCACCTTAATGAAGCTTATGAAGTTCTAGCCTTCCCGATTTAGCTCCGGCGAAACTCCGACGAACTTCAACAAACTCCGGCGGCAACTTCGGCAACCTTTTCAACTCCTTGAAAGTTCCTTGAATACCTTAGACAAGTTACTAACAAGTTTTTATCATCATAAAACCCATAGTAATATAAATAACCTTCAAAAGGTTATTTTCCGGCGAACCGGTCCTTTGGCTTCTAAGTCCGTTCTTGGACTTAGAACCACCTTCCAACCCCTCTTTCTACACATCCCAACGTGTAGAACAATCCTAGGGTGTGAAATATGATTGAATAATCATAAAAGAGTATTGAAGAACAAGAAATTGGATTAATGGAGTCCTTACCTTGCTAAACATAAGTTTCCCTCTCCAAAAACCAACTTTTCTCTTCTCTTTTCCCCTCCTTCTTCCTCCTTAGCTCCAGTTCGTGAATGGTGGATGTTGTGAGGTGTTTTCAGAGCTTCTATCTCAAGGATGGATGGGTTGGACGAGCTGGAGGGTTAGGTTGATGATTGAGAATGCTTCTTTGGCATTTCTCCAAAATAATGTCAAAGGTGAGGTCCACCTTCCCATTGATTGGTCTCTCAATCAATTTCTCATTACTCCTGCAGGTTATGTGCGGCTCCCCTTGTCATTTGCAGCACCAAATCCGTGGGGTGGCCCCCACTCATGTGGGAGGTCATCCCTTTATGTCCCCAAGTGTACACTCGGCCCCGAAAGTTGTATTTTCCGGACTGTTTTAAGTATATTTTATTTTATCGGGTCAAATAAAATATAACACTTGTTCTCAATCCTTGTTGGACCTTATTAACAATATGCATTCCCCAACTTTAATTTAGAAATCTCCGGAATCCCTTTTTGGGCTGTCATCAGATAAATTGCCGACACCGATAATTTGGCCCCGTTTGACCAACCGGTCAACTCTATGCCATTGCCATGGCCCAATTAGGATATCCATCACCATATACATATTATCTAGTCCAAGATCAATATAATATGTGCTTCCGATAATATCGGGCGGCCCCACATCCGATGTGGGCCCCACGTGAATTCTACTATTCACGTAATAGAAATGATAAAAAAAATTACAATCACGTAAAAATGCTTTTATACATTTCTCAAGGTTCAATACATAATTTGGTACAGTACAAATACTCGGGGGCGGTGTTACAGAAACTAACAGCATCGAACTTAAGAATATCAACAAATTGGTTGAAATGATGACTATTGGTTTTGATTGACATACTATGATAAGCAAAGAACTATGCTGCTCTATTAACTTTAGGATGAGTGAGGCTGACTTTCCAAGTGTTGATCTTGTGTTTTTTCCTAATTTTGTGAATCTTTGGCCAATATTTGTAATGTTGGATCGAGATACCAACAATACCTGCATAAATGTCTTTATCATCCACCTCAAGGATAATATTAGTAGGCATCAATTGGTTTAGAAGAGTGATGATGTAGTCGAGGGCCTCATAGGCCGCTGCGATTGTTTGGTTGTGAGTAGCCAGGTGTGTTGCATGGCCTATATAGCTCCCATCGCTATTTCGAATGATGGCAGCTGAACGAGTGACATTTGGTGTGAGAGCACGAGTAGCTAAGTTTACTTTATAGGTGTTGGGCAGAGGTTTGATCCAATTACTCAAGGAGGCTATGTGGCTACTTTTTTGTGATGGGTGGTGTGGATGTTAAACGAGGCATTGGGAGTCCTGGCAATGAGGGGTTTGGCAACTGAAATGACAAAAATATCATGTTTAATAGCACTTATAGCCTCAGGCATATGACCATATTTTTTCTCATATAGGAACTTGTTTATGGCTTTCCAAAGATGCCAAGTAATTATGTTTGGAATGACATAATTGAAATAAAAAATAGGGCCACAGTAGTCAATGTACCAAATATTGATGTAACTATTTAAGATTCCAGAATTAGTGGGCCTGAAATCCGGAATATTTTCAAAATGTTGCCAAATACTTTTTGCAAACCAAAAGTTTAGAAAAAAATGGCCAGTAGTATCATCATTGTTGCAAAAGGACCATTTGAAGGATCCATTAATGCCAAAAAGATTAAGATTGGAAGCAAAAGGCAAAAGACTGTTTTTTAGTCTCCATAAGAAGAAATTGATTTTTTTTGGGTCCGGTTATTCCATAAGAACTTGGCATCATCAATCAAATCATTTTTGGGTCTAAGGACATCATAGGCACTATTAAAACTAAATTTGTCATTTGGGTTGGGTTGCCAAATAAAGGTATCATTGTTATCACCGTATTGGATTTTCATCGCATGTATAGTGTCTACACGTTAGAGTACTTGGTTTCCAAATTAGAGTACTTCTAAACTTATTTTCCAAATTATATTTCTTTTTTCAATGTCATCTCATTATCATTCTGGGTAGCCACGTCAGCTTATTCTCAACATCGAGCAATTCCATGTCATTCAATTTCAAGAGTTTGAATTGTACTTCTAAAATAGGAAAATTCTTGATGGTTTCGGTGCCTCTCACATATGGCCGAAATATATATTGGTAAGCTATCCAACTCATGTTTTATTTTTAAAATTGAATAAAGTAATCCAAGTAGTCATCAAAATTGCATACAAGTCCTCCAATCTAACTCAAGCCTTTCGCAGCTCTGCCAGCTCGTCTCATGTTTTGCAAGGGCAGCTCGTATAATCTGTTGGGTGTGTCTCGGAAAAATGAAGAAATATTAATTAAATAAAATTAATTAATAAATAAAATAGCCAAAGAAAAAAAAACAGAAAATAGATGGAACAGAAATAGCTAGAGCTCGTGCTAAGCACTATTCGTCACCTCTCATGGTGCTAGGAGCGTTGCAACGACCGTTTCCCATGATACGGTGGCTAACGAACGATCGTTTGAGCACACAAATAAAAGTTCTGGCGAACGGGAACAAGACATGGAATTGCGAAATACTACATTCAATTTTAAAAATAAAACATGAGTTGGATAGCTTACCAATATATTTCGGCCATATGTGAGAGGCACCCAAATCATCAAGAATTTTCTTATTTTAGAAGTACAATTCAAACTCTTGAAATTGAATGACATGGAATTGCTGGATGTTGAGAATAAGCTGACGTGGCTACCCAGAATGATAATGAGATTACATGGAAAAAAGTAATCTAATGTGGAAAATAAGTTTAGAAGTATTCTAATTTCGAAACCAAGTAGAAGTGAATCGACGTACGGGTATTCAAGCGGTTCTATAATTTGTGATCCCGAACAGAAACCATACCGTTTGAAAACTGTACGAGACCGTACCATTTCAAATTAATATATTTGACATTTTATATTTTTTTCCAACCCAATAAAACTTGTTCAGGCCAACACATATAGCCCAATCTTATTCCAAAACTCCTGCCCAGTTCCCACAACTTATACGAGAGAGGGTACAATACAAAAAAATTACGGGATTGACATGAAATTTGGCACGGGCTTACTGATTTTTCGTGCCAAATAGATCATGCCAAAGTGTTTTTGGCACAGATTTGACATTTCCCTGCCAAAATCCCTGTCAAATACCTGTCAATCCCGTATTTTTTTTGTAGTGGCAGAGACTAAGGTCTAATGGTAGATGAAACAGAAATGCAGAAACCGTGCTCGCAATTCACGCAATATTCTAGGCAGGAGGGGGTATGCTCTACTTTTGTTTTTTTAAAAATCGCTTTATACATGACCAACACATACATAAACTTGAAAAAAAGATTAAATATGTTTTATGCTCCACATAGGACTTATTTAGTCAACTAAATGAACAAATTGATTAAAACTTTCTAAAATAATGATAATCTCATTTATGAACTTTAACATTGTTTTATCATTTATGAACGGTTCTAGAGCATTGAATTTGAGAATTGCACATTCATTGAAATTGAAATGTGAGAAAACGGTGTGTCGTGGTACGTGTCATTTTTGTATATCAAGTGAATGTCTTATACTATTGCGAAATGAGTATTATCTTAACTAGTAGTGTGAAAATCCTTGAACCTAAAGGTGCACCATTTTACATCATTCTCATTTCTAAGAGGAAGAACCTTTCTCGCTTGATCCTATATATACATGTCTATATTTTAATTATTGTGTATATGTATGTATATATAAAGATTAATATAAGAGCGCATTGATGATATTGGTGCCATTAATATGAGTATAATCCTTAATAACAATTAAGAAAGGCGACAGAGAATTCCACCAAACAAAATCCTTAAACCGATGACTTATTATTTTATCAACACTAATGATTTTGAACAAACGAAAACAATAGGAATTGTGGTATACTATAAGGGGTGTTTCATGTTTGTCTATTCCCGTTACAAAGCACTATGTGCTCCCACCATTAAGAAAATCAATTATAAGTTAATCCAGATTGTATTTTAAGTCAATTTATATTATATTGCATCTAGTACACCACTAATCTAGAAATTAAATCGCACTCATAGGAGAGTGAAACTAACTACTGTGCGTTTACCAAATGGGCACATTTGTTGGCTGTGACAAAAATAAGCACATTAGAGTATAATGCAACCCTATCCATAACTTTTTTGAATGGGAGAATGAAAGAATATATGGTGTGAAACATCTAGTGATTTAGTCTCATAAATTATGCATATTTCTACTATTAGATTATATTCTTAATGCATAGTGTCATTGTTTTAATCCCAAAATAAAATCCCTTCACTCCTATTTAATTAAAACAATTTTGATTATTTTATCTTTTAATAAGACTAAATTAGAAGTACCCTATTTTGAAAGAAAGTATGTTTAATCATATTTTAGATTTTTTTTTACATTGTAGTTTTATAGTTTTGAAAAACGTCCATTGGCCATTACATTTTAGAGTGTACGTACATATTGTGTAACACTGTGCCATGACAAAAAGATGAGTTAAACGAATTGAACTTATAATGTTTTTAATTAGATTAGTTTTAGTTTTAAATTAAATGACCAGACATAAATAATATTCTGTAATAAAATACTCATACAAACATGTGCAAGCAAGATCAAACCCAACCACAGCATGCCAAATCATACTAGGAAACTTTAGTCCAATTAAAACATTATTATTGAGCTGATAAAGCTAGGAGTGGTTCGATATGATATACCGAATATTTATCGCATACCTTTACTTTTGGTATGCAAAAATACATACCGTGCCTTACCGAATTTTTGCGGTATATCTTATTTCGGTATACCGAAATATCGGCACAGTAAAGATATGGTGTTGATAAATTATCATGATTTAATATAACAAATTATTATATGCCAAATGAAATATACAAAACCCGTGTCAGTAGTGATATACTAAAATCATTAATGAAATTAATTATAAGTTACTAATGATAACCTATTGATGTTCCGTTCAATTTTGAACAAAAATTGTTATAAATATGTTTAGATACACTAGTGCAAAATATATATTCTATAACTAACATTTTATATGGGTTCCTGGATAACCGTAATCGTATATGGACGGGTAAGAATTGAGAATATAAAATTTCTATCTATAACGGGTCCACAAAAACACCGACGTAGAAACACAAAATGGGGTTACATTTATAATATTTGTAAATTCAATTAATATTCGGAGCCCTTTTTATAATTAAAAAACTTCTTTTCTATGTCCGTTCATTTGAACCCTCATAAAAGAATTTGCCCAGACCAACTTCGCCGTAGAAATAAGGAGTAGAAGTTAGGAGAAAACCCTACTCGAAAAAACAGAGCTAGACGCCGCATCTCCATAAGTCCTCCATAGTGTTCCATCAGACCATCACCCTAGTTAGACGAAGATAAAGCTTGATGCCATGGTACCAGCACCGCTTCTCCACGATGGTGCTCCATCACCCCACTCCGACGAAGACAGAGCTAGACGCCGCGGCGCCACCACCATCGCTGCTCCCTGGTATTCCACAACCTACTCTTACATCCTTAGCTGCCAGAGTATTATCACCTATATTTGTTCCCCAACATCTCGAGCAAACCATCCTCCACCACATCTAGGTAATAAAATGTTTCATGTGTGTGTATATATACTACACACATATATTTAACAAAATTACACTTACAATGCATTTTTGTTCTTGAGTTTGTTGATTTGCTTTAAATTTAGTCAGTGTGAAAAATGTCAATAATAATTTTCTACAATTTTATAATGTCTCTAATGTGTTTGTGAAAATGCCTAAGACATTCAAATGAACGTGGCTACATAATCTCAAACTTTTAGGATTAAGACCAAGAAGGAAAATAGTTAATTAGTTAATTCTCACTATTTCTGAATGATCTATGAACCCTCGTTTTTTCAATTTGAAACTCATTTGTATTATTCCAACAAAGCATCACCAATGTGTTCTCCACTATATTGAACTTCTACCGGAGATGAAGAATTATTAGCTCCTTTTAAGGTATCATCATTGTCCTTATGAAATAAGTTGGATGTTTTAGAAAAAAATAATTTATACTAAATGTTGTAGTTTTTCAATGTAGGATATGGAACTAATGGCGCTTCAGATATGTGTTGGAGGTCTCATATATTTTGTATTGATTGGGAAGATAGACAAAGCAACTACTTCCCAGGTAAAAAAATCTATTGGACTGGAAGCTGATAGTACCTTAATTGTAGGCTCGTATGACTTATGATTAAGTGATGTCATGCATTTGTAAATTTGGAAGTTCTAGTAAATGAATTGGTTGATTATTGTTATGGCTTCAACTCAATAAAATGGTATTCTTTTACCCATTAGATCCCTGCAAATTCATCGAATGACTAAATCTAAAATGAATTCTAAATTGAAATGGGTTAACCCAATGGTAAAATATATTTGATTCTACTTATCTTTAGGTGATATAAGAACTTTATGGCTTGTATATTTCTGGTGTACTAGATATAATCATCTCTTCTTTCAATTCATATCTAATTTGTATCACTTCAAGAAGCTGTTTTTACTATTATGTGAATTGCCGTTTCATCATACATCGACACAAAAGGTTACTATTAATTTTTATTTTTATAAGGTTCTATTATACATGTTATATGTAGTTACAGTTATTGAATTTGCATATCTGGAGTATATACATAGTAAGATTTCAAGACTCACTGTTTAATCTTAGTTTGGATATTAGACATGAACAATTTATTGGTAAGCTAGTGATTTGGATATAACCAATTGAGGATATTTTATTCGTTTTGTTAAAATTTTGATTCCAGAAAATTTAACATGAACTGAAGTGTTCACTAGTGGTATTCCTTGAAATTGGTAGTACCTGGTAGGCTGGATTTCCTAATATAACTCTCCATTTTAACATACTTAAAAATGCAGTAAAGATGTCATTCAATAAGTACCTGGAAATCAACAGTACCTGGTAGGCTGGTGTTCCTACAAACTGTTATCTCCTCTGCCTTTGATTCCTAGAAACTGTCATCTTCTAGTACAGGATTATGCTTTATTTTAATCATATGATATCTTCACAAATGTCCTTTGCAGATGTTTTATGAGGTGCAAACATATAACTCAATAATCATGTTACACAAAATACATTGGGCACTATCTCATCGGGCATCAAGCTAGTGGGTTCCGAGGCAGTCTCCTTTTTCCTTGTGACATTTTGCAATTTTTACAGCTCATAATGGATGGATGTCGGTTATGTTATACAAGCCTATGTGTTTCAATGTAAGTTATATAATCCTTTCTGTGTGGAATTTGAATTTAGTTGTTTTATTCAATTTAATAGAAAATTAAGATACTCATGATTTAAGCAGGTTTTATTGAAGCCAGAAGTACTTGAGTGCAATGACAAGGGAAGCTTGAGTTATTTACGTGTCTAATACCTCTGTTGTAATCAATCTTTTCTTTGACGATGATAGGTCGTGGCCAGCAGCTTATGGTGGGTTCCCCTCTCTTGGTACGTGTTGTTCAATTTAGTATTATTGGTATTATTATAATGGTGGGTGATCAGATTTTTCAAGGATGGGTTGTTGTGCCCCCATGGTATTATACTGGTTTTTTTACCAATCAAGTGATCATCATACTATTATCATGCTAAGGGGGTGTTTGGATCTGATTCTTAAAACTGCTTCTGCTCCTTCAGGGAGCAGAAGCAGAAGTTGGGGTGTTTGGGTGAAAGTACAGAAGTGATTCTGGTGCTCTAATTTACTCCTAGAATCAGTTTTTTTAGAAGATGGGGGTGACCAGCTTCTGAAAACTGATTCTGATTCTGCTTCTGCTTTTAAAAAAGAAGCAGAATCAGAATTAGTTCCAAACACCCCCTAAGTATCATTGTAGCTGCTTTTGGAGCCCAAGCTTCAGGTGTCTGGTAGAGTGAGACTAAAGTGCCAAAGCAAGATTGAAGCATATCGGTGTTAACAACACCAGGGCTAAGAGCATCGATAGCAACTCCAGTTATCAACTCCTTTGCTACGGATTTTGTCAGACCCTCTATAGCCCACTTTGATGCACAATACGGTAACACCTGTCTAGCAGATGTTCTTCCCCATCTAGAAGACAAATTCACAATAACTCCTCGTTGTTGCTTCTTGTCAAGCATAAGGGGTATGAAGTGACACGGTATATTTGCTACTCCTTTTACATTTGTATTAATCACGTTATCAAGTTCTTCCGCTGGAACCTCCCATAGCTTGTTGTTTCTATTGATGGTTCCTGCATTGTTAACCAGAATACCTGGAATGTTGTTCTTTTCCTTAACAGCACATGCCAGTTCTTCAACACTGTTGTTTGACCTCACATAAACGTTCATGATTAGGTGTTTACTTTGAGAAGGGGAGGAGGGGGATGAACTCGAGGCGGATGCGAGCTCGGCTTGAAGAGAATTGAGCTGATCCTGGGAACGGGAGCAGCGCCCGACGATGGTATGACCTCTTTTTGCCATCTCTAAGGCCAGTGCTTTCCCTAGCCCGGTTATCAACACCGTTTTCGGAGCACCGGTCGCCGACATCGACGGTACTTCCAAGCTTACTGTCCTCAACGTTGCGGTATTGTACTGGTTTGTGAACATATTTTGGATCTATTGCAACCTGCCGCCAAGCAAGTCCCTCCTGACTTGACATTGTGTCATTTTTTAACATTGTAGAATTTATTCATTTTTCATATTGTTAGCAATACTGTGACATTGACATTGTTTTAACAAGATCATTTTTATTGCATTGTTTTCAGATCCATGTTGCAGAAATAGATTTGAGGAAAATACTATTAGGAACCTGCAGTATAAAGCGGAGCTTGCTTTAAAGTTTTACATTGTAGCATCTTCATTTTAAGGTGGAGGTCCTTAAAGGACTGATGGGGGAGGTCACAGGAGTAATACAAATAGCAGTTGCTGAAGATCGAGGTGCGGGGGGGCACTTGAGTAGTGGCACACTATTCATATGTTCTTCGTACAGTTGCATACTCTTTTACTTTCACTACTAGTTTTCAATGAAAAAGTTGTTTGCGTATATAGATTTTGATTTTGATGTTGCTTTTTGAACTTTTGTAAACAATGTAAATCTCTGTAAATTCACAAGCTTAACAGCAAGACTGGGAGCTGGGTTCGAAAATTTCACTTGTACTTTTATTGTTGAACCTAAGTACTTTGGTGTAATATATATTATTGTATATATAAAGCTAAAATGAAAAGCTTTTTTTTTAAAATAAAAACATTACATTTTAAATAATAAAATCACTTATATATATATTCTACGTATATGACAGTAAATGCGATTATTTTTTTTTATAAAAAAAGTCGACTTTCTATAACGGTTGGTTATTTCACCCATATAAAAAGGATTTTATATGGGGTATTACTGGACTGACACGGAAAACATTCTATAACGGTTAAATTCCTAACCGTTATAAAAAACATTCTATAAGGGGTACGACTAACCGACACGAAAAGTGCCCGATTTTCTATATCGCTGGCTACTGCTAAAGTATAAAATATAAATATTATTAACTCTTGTATTTATCCATCCAGCCTGGTGTGTTTATCTGTACACCTACTTGTATTTATCATATGTAACAAACCCAAGTGTACAACCTACTATTTAGGATCTAGCAACTACTCTCACGTGAGTATATGTGTACATGGCTATATATACATAGCAGACCATTCAATGAATAATAAGATAAATCATTCATCCTGCTTAATACTTGTATTTGCTTTATGGTATCAGAGCCTGCAATTCATTGAATTGCTTCGGTCATTTTTTTTTCTTCTTTTCTCAAATGGGAGACCATGCCAATAGCTCATCTCATTCTGCTGGTGTTATTCCTACGAATAACTCTCCCACCCCACAATTAATCTCCTTAAATGCCTCATCTCAAATTCCAATTAAACTTTCCAATGATGGAAGCAATTACTCATCATGGAAATCTCAAATGACTAATCTCCTCTTTGGCTATGACCTGCTAGGCTATGTCGATGGTTCTACTCCATGTCCTGATAAATCTGCACCTAATCTCAGCTTCTGGAATCGTCAGGACCGCCTTGTTCTCCTGACACTTCAATCAACGGTTTCTGGCCCGGTAGGCCCCATCATCAATAGCTGGCAGACCTCAGCGGAAGCATGGGAGAAACTTGAATCCAGCTTTGCCAATACATCCATCACCAGGATGCTCTCACTGCACAACACCCTAGCCACCACAAAGAAAGCTGGAAAATCCGTTACAGAATACATGGGAATTATGGAAGGGTTAGTTGATGATCTTGCCACTATTGGTCACCCCGTCTCATCCGGCCAAGTCATGTCATATGTTCTTAATGGATTTGGGCAAGAATATAAGGAAACAATTTCTGCTCTCCGAATTCAGCCAACGCCTCTCACGCTTTCCACCCTTCGTCATCATCTCCAACAAGCTGAAATTTTGGCCGGTGACAACCCCGACACCTCTATATCTGTCCAGTACTCTCAACGGCGAAGCAACAATTTCTCTCGTGGCAGAGGGGGCAGAGGTCGCGGTCGACACACCTCCTCCAACCCAAATCCTCATCAACACGGATTTGGTTCTCAAGCAAGCAACTCTCGTTCAACCGTCATCTGCCAACTTTGTGACAAACATGGTCATACGGCATGCACTTGTTACAACCGTAATACTCCTTCTGTTAATATGACAGACAAATCACCAAATGCAGAGGCAAATGCAGGATGGCTTCTAGATACCGGTGCCACACATCACGTTACCTCGGATCTGAACAACCTGGCTATTCACTCAGACTATTCTGGCAATGACTCTGTTATCATGGGAGATGGTAATCCTACTCCAATCTCACATATGGGTTCCACAGATATTGTTTCATCTGATTCTACATTTACTCTTAATAACGTTTTGCATGCACCAAAAGTCCATCGTAACATTATTTCTGTTAGCCAGTTCTGCAAAAACAATAATACCTCCATTGAGTTCTCACCCGATTCTTTTGTTGTGAAGGATCTAACCACATGGGCATCCTTGGCCCGCGGCCGGAGTAAAAACAATTTATACATATGGCCAGAACAACCATCTCCACTCATGTCTCATATCTCTTCCAACATATGGCATCAACGCCTTGGTCACCCAACTCTCTCAGTCCAGAATCGCATTCTTTCATCAAATAAAACGCATGTTCGTCAAGACAAGTTCCCGTGTCAACCATGCCTTCAAGCCAAGAGTCATAAATTACCTTTTCATAAGTCTACAATAAATTGTAATCATCGGTTTGAGTTTATTTTTTTCTGATGTTTGGGGTCCAGCTCCCGTTTCTGCTATTCATAATACTAAATTCTATGTCATCTTTGTTGATTATTACACAAAGTACTATTGGTTATTTCCTCTCAAACATAAATCTGAAGTTTATTCTGTTTTTAATAATTTTCGTGCACTCATTGAAAATTATTTTAAAACCACTATTAAAACCTTGTATACCGACGGCGGCGGGGAGTTTACTGCACTCACACCCTTATTATCCCACCATGGCATACAACATCTTAAATCACCACCCTACACACCCGAACATGTCGGCTCTGCCGAACGCAAACACCGACATGTCGTTGAAACTGCTTTAGCACTCATACTTCAAGCTAAGGTTCCCCTCTATTACTGGCCGTATGCCTTTAAACATGCCACTTATCTTATCAACCGCATGCCCACTCCTACTCTCCAAAATGATACCCCTTATCACAAATTATTTGGGGATATGCCTGACTATTCCTCTCTAAAAGTATTTGGATGTTTATGCTATCCCTGGATGCGCCCCTATACCAAACATAAACTTCAACCTCGGTCTGAACCATGTGTATATCTTGGTTTTTCTACCACCCACCATGCTCATCAATGTTTACATCCTCAAACCCGTCGTATATATCTCACTCGCCATGCACTTTTCTTTGAAAAATATTTTCCATACAATTCCCCAAATTCCCAACCTCCCTCATTTGACTATAGCCATAGTCTACGTACCTTTATCTCTCAGCTGAAATCCATGCCTTTATCAGTATCACCTACTGCCTTGGCCAACCCATCTTCAACCGATAACACCATTTCCCATTCCACTGTCATCCCGCTTCCATCTCAGGTTCCCCAGCCAGTCTCCACCCCACACAATCCTACTACCTCATCTCTCACACCCACACATTCACCATCACCTTCTACTATCCATTCTCCTTTTTCAGAACACTCACCCTCCCCTCCCACCTCAGCGTCCACGCCGTCGGTATCACCCAGCAGTTCCACTTCAGTACCCAGCCCACCTCCGGTCCAGCCCCACAGACCAGTCACTCGTTCTCAGAACCACATTGTCAAACCCAATCCTAAGTATAATTTCCATACCACTACCTCTTCCATTCCTGTAGCCCCCACGTCCTACAAACAAGCATCCTCACATCCTGAGTGGCGTCAAGCCATGATGGATGAGTATGCTGCCCTTGAGAAAAACAACACTTGGTCACTAGTTCCCCCGTCTCCTCTGCAAAACGTTATAGGATGTAAATGGGTGTATCGGGTCAAACAAAATCCAGATGGTTCTCTTGCTCGCTACAAAGCACGGCTCGTTGCCAAAGGATTTCATCAACGCCCAGGGGTTGACTTTACTGACACATTCAGTCCGGTTGTAAAACCGGCAACTGTCCGCCTAGTTCTCACTCTTGCTATTATACATTGTTGGCCTATTCGCCAACTCGATGTGAACAACGCTTTTTTGCAGGGTACCTTATCTGACAAGGTTTATATGCAGCAACCTCCAGGCTTTATTAACAAAGCTTATCCTCATCATGTGTGTCTTCTCCGAAAAGCGTTATATGGACTTCGTCAAGCACCTAGGGCTTGGTACTGTGAGCTCAAAACCTATCTGTTGCAGTTTGGTTTTCTCAATAGCCGCAGTGATACCTCTTTATTTATCTACTCTTCTGGCAGCACACTATTATTCTTGCTTGTATACGTCGATGATATAATTCTTACTGGGAACGACTCTAGGTTTCTGGAATCCTTTATATCAGCATTAGCAGGTCGCTTTAGCCTTAAAGACCTTGGCTCTCTATCTTACTTTCTTGGTCTTGAGGCTTCACGGACCTCCAGCGGCTTATTTCTCACCCAACACAAATACATCTCTGACCTACTCTCACGAACGGGCATTGAACTCGGCTGCACCCACACCAACTCCAGTGTCTCCAAATGATTCTCTCTCTCTCTGGTTGATGCATCATCTCCTCATGATGCATCTGAATATCGGAGTATTCTTGGTGCTCTTCAATATTTGTCCTTTACTCGGCCTGATATCAGTTTTATAGTTAATAAACTTGCTCAATTCATGCACTGTCCGACTACAAAACATTGGCAAGCTGTGAAGAGGGTATTACGCTACCTTCGTGGTACTGCTAATTTTGGCATATTCATCTCTGCTAAGACTCCTTTCTCTCTTCATGCTTTTGCCGATGCTGATTGGGCAGGGGATT
This sequence comes from Cuscuta europaea, assembly GCA_945859875.1. Lineage (NCBI taxonomy): Eukaryota > Viridiplantae > Streptophyta > Magnoliopsida > Solanales > Convolvulaceae > Cuscuta > Cuscuta europaea. The sequence goes on along the minus strand of CAMAPE010000054.1, from coordinate 8,173,147 downwards.
CTGACACACGCCGCTCTACTTCTGCATATGTTGTGTTTATTGGATCAAACCCCATTAGTTGGAGTTCCAAAAGGCAAGCCACTGTTGCACACTCATCCACGGAGGCCGAATATCGTGCCATCGCCTCAGTATCTGCTGAATTAGAATGGCTTCGCAACCTCCTTTCTGAGCTTCATTTTCCACTACGCTCGGCTCCAACAGTGTTCTGTGATAACTTAAGTGCCACTTATGTATGTGCAAATCCTGTTTTTCACTCGCGAATGAAACACGTTGCCATTGACTTTCACTTTGTTCGTGAACAAATTCAAAAAGGTCAACTGCGTGTCACACATGTTCATACTCAGGATCAACTTGCTGACTCTCTCACCAAGCCACTTGCTCGACAATTATTTCAATCTCATCGCTCCAAGCTTGGTATTCTTCCCAGACCACCTCACTTGCGGGGGCATGCTAAAGTATAAAATATAAATATTATTAACTCTTGTATTTATCCATCCGGCCTGGTGTGTTTATCTGTACACCTACTTGTATTTATCATATGTAACAAACCCAAGTGTACAGCCTACTATTTAGGATCTAGCAACTACTCTCACGTGAGTATATGTGTACATGGCTATATATACATAGCAGACCATTCAATGAATAATAAGATAAATCATTCATTCTGCTTAATACTTGTATTTGCTTCAGCTACTATGTCGTTACGGGAACCGACATAAAAAGTGTTTTTTAACCCATATAGAAAGTGTTTTCTACACTAGTGATATTTCAACACATGATATATGAAGATAATAACATATTCTGTTAAAATAATTTAAGCAACATAGATATACATAAACATGGATATATAGTCATTTATCCCTGATATAATGTTGTGTTTCTGGTCATTTTTATAATTTTAAATAAATTATTTGTTTGGACTAACGGTATTACAAAATTTCGGATAAAAGGCAAAAAAGTTATCTCTTTTGTACATTTACAAAATAATGACAAACTTCACAATTACCCTGCAGTGACATAATGACTCCGGTCAAAGTGACTCCTGCCAAAGTGATTTCAGTCAAAGTGACTCTGGCCACAGTGACAGTTTATTCCGGCCACAGTGACACCTGATTCCGGCCACAGTGATGTGCGGATTCCGGCCACGACCGCAGTAACACCAGCCATCACCACTCCGGCACTGCCATGCCCCTCCCTAACCCCATGCCCCACTACCCCAAACTCCAGCCCTTGCCCCTCCCCACGCCCCAGCACTTCAACCCTTGCCCCCTGTCCTGTCTTGCCCTAGCTTTGACATGCCACCAGCCCCCTCCCTAGCCACTACCAAACACCACACCCCGCCCCAGCCCTGCAACCCGCTGCACCCCACCACTGTACCACTGCTGCTTGTCACAACCTTAGCTGCCATCGTCTATATCGTGAACCCTTGTCACGTCAAGAACATATCTAGCTACCGTCGTCAAGAACAGATGTATCCACCGTCGTCGCCACGCAGCCACGCCATCCCAAATCAGAGCAGGAGTCGACGATCGATGAAGATGATTAAAAGAGAAGAAGAGAGACGAACCTAGTCGACGGAGATGGTGGTGAGTTGTGACGCGATGGCTTGGAGACGGCGGTGAGGCGGCGACTAGGAGATGGTGGCGAGGCAACGGCTTGGACACGGTGGCGAGGCGACGATAATGGCTTGGTGATGGTGGGCACACGAAGGCGACTGCCGGCCGCTGGAGGCATAGGTAGTGCCGATCGTGAGGTAGATCGAGAGATGGATGAACGATGGAGGTAAATCTGTCGTGTGGTAGAAGCGGTAGATGGTTGAAAGGGAGGCGGCGGCGTTGAAGATTTGATGGAAGGAGATCGAAAAGTTGAGATGAAATGCGAAGGAGCGATGAAGATCAAAAGAGGAAGAAGAAAGGATTGAAATCGCTGATCTGGTGCTACGCGAACGAATGAGTCACATTTTTGGGAAAAGATAAAGTTGTCATATTTTTGAAATCAAAAAAGCTGTAGATAATAAATGGGTCATTCTTTCTGAAATTTGTGAAGAAGAGAGAAATTACTTTAACTATATATTTTTCACATTAAATGAATTTGACAACGTTTTTTAGACAAATAAATAAGAAAATTCAGCAAAATTTAATGAGACGGATAGAATAATTTTTTCAGCACTGCCCCAAGATATTTGTTCACTACTTCACTGAACCACTTACCTATGATTCAATTCATTTTCTGAGCATGTATGTTCGCGCATAGTTGATTTTAGTGAAGTTTTTAAATATTTCACTCCAAATTTTGAAAAATTATCACTAACACTTCAATTTTTGTGTGGTCCTTTTTCCATATTGGTTTATTTTTGGATATGTGTGATTAGATGATTATGTTATTCATTTACATTAAGTTAATAAAATTGTGCTTAAATTTATCTATGCAATAAATACTAATTAAATATTGATAAAAAATTACAATATGAAATAAATCAAAATATGCCTATTTGCATATTCTAGGTCTTAATGATTTTTTAAAAACATAATTTTCTCGTATATATCCTTTCTTTTCACATAAATACTCAACATTTCTAATTTTTACAAATCTGAACACAAAGGAGTCTCTCTAAAAATATATGTTCTTGTCTTCTTGATTCATTTTCATTATTTAATAAATGCATGCTACACATAAAACATACGGAGTATAAATACATACGATAGTATATACCTGGTCTTTCTCTTATTGAACACCAATGGTCAATGGAAATCTACCAAAAACATCACAAGTCTAAATAATTTCTGGGAATCCTTAGAGTAAATGAGGGAACTGCAAGGAAATTTTAGGTGAGTGGTGTAATAAAAATATCAAATCATACTGTCATTGTTACACCATCAAAATATAAGAAAAAAAATTCTAATAGAAATAGCTCAATATAGGATAAAAAAGTACATAAAGTTTAAAAATCTGATGAATTATATTTTAGAGTTTTTACCACTTTTGATCATCCGAATAGTATGTCATTATAGAAATAGCTCAATCTAGGATAAAAAAGTACTCGACTTTAACTTTTTCCACTTTTAATCTAGACTATTGTTATAGAGATACTTTCCATACTCGTCTTTGAAAATTTTCATATTTAGTCCAACGATTTTCATATAAGTGACACTTTTGGTCCTTCAACTATTATATTAGTGACATTTTTAGTACTCCACTTATTGTGTCAAAATCATACTGGAAGGACTAAAAGTGTGAACTTGATAATACTCAGGGGATTAAATGTGAGAAACTTTGAAATCAAGGATTAAAAGTGTCTCCAACACAATAGTTGAGGACTAAAAACAGAAAAATTAAAATTCGAGTACCAAATCTGTAACTGACACAATAGTCAGGGCCCAAAAACGGGAAATCTCTATATTGTATTCTTCAAATAGGATTTATTGAGTCCTATAAAAGAATAACATGATTAAGACTTCCCAAAGCATGAGTGAATGAGTCATATTTTGGGAATAAAACATTAATCGTCTTTAATAGATACGGAGTAGTCGATATCGGGGTACCGCTAGTGATATCATGGGAAGACATAACTACTCCCTCCATCGTGAAAAGGTTGAGCAAAGTTGACTTTCACATCGATTAATAAAGTAAAAACTGTGTAGTTGAAATTTGTGCAGAGGAGACCGAATTAATTTTAGGCACATATTCCTTACTTTAAATGGAAATGACAAATCTTTTGAGACACCCAAAAAAGAAAATTTGGCCAAACTTTTCGGGACAGACAGAGTATTAAATAGGGGGTGAGAAAGAGAGCAATAGTTTGTACCTGGGCCGTTATATCTGGGCTGCTTACGTTTGTTGGGCCCTTTCGCTGTTGCAGGAGTATTTGTGCACCGGCGAGTTGGGTCATATACTCATCAATCTTACTAAGTACTTCGTATTTATGAACTGTATTCCGATTTTACTCTAAACAGCATAATTTGTAACCTATAAAATGAATCTACCGCATTGGTATGTACACATGTAGTAAAATAGGAAGTTCTAACATAGAAACAAAATGCTTAAATTTATAGAGATGATACTAGTGGTTATTATCTTATCAAAACTACTTCAAACCCCACTGGCGCGAAATCAGACATTTATCGTCCACATGGCGGGTTCAGAAATGCCCCCAGAATTCCTCCATCACGCTCACTGGTATGACTCCGCTCTCAAATCGGTATCTGAATCGGCGGAGATGATATATGTCTACAAATCGGCGGCCCACGGATTCTCCGCCAAGCTCACAGAGCAAGAAGCTCTGTTTCTTGAAACTCTGCCCGGCGTCGTCTCTGTCCAGCGAGAGAGAAAGTACCAGCTCCACACGACCAGAACACCGTCGTTTCTGGGACTGGTTGATTACTTATTACCGGGCTCTGCTGCTGAAAGTGATGTTGTCATCGGAGTAATCGACACCGGAGTCTGGCCGGAGATGAAAAGCTTCGACGACCGAGGACTTGGTCCGGTCCCAAGCACGTGGAAAGGCACGTGCGAGACGGGAACAAATTTCAACGCAACGAATTGCAACAGAAAATTGATAGGTGCGCGGTACTTTTCGAAGGGGTACGAGGCAAGTCAGGGGCCGGTCAACGAGACTCTGGAGAGCAAATCTCCCCGGGACGATGACGGCCATGGGACCCACACAGCCTCCACCGCCGCAGGATCGCCAGTTCAGCACGCCGGCCTGTTCGGTTACGCCGCAGGAACTGCTCAGGGTATGGCTAAGAACGCAAGAATTGCAGCCTACAAAAGCTGCTGGAATGAAGGTTGTTTTCCGTCTGATGTATTGGCGGCCATGGAAAGTGCCATCGAAGACGGGGTGGATATTCTTTCCTTATCTCTCGGCGTTGAGTCTGTTGACTACTATGATGATGTCATAGCTGTTGCAGCATTCGCAGCCATGGAGAAGGGAATTGTGGTTGTTTGCTCCGCCGGGAACAGTGGTCCTAGCCCATACACTATGTACAACATGGCACCCTGGATCACCACCGTAGGCGCCGGAACTCTAGACCGTGATTTCCCGGCTCCGGTAATCCTCGGTAACGGAAAAAAAATTGCCGGTATTTCTCTTTACGATAACAGAGTTGTTCCGTTTGCCGCCAAAAAACTTCCTTTCGTCTACGCCGGGAACGTGAGCAACGCCACGAATGGGAATTTGTGTCTTAGAGGAACTTTGGATCCAAATAACGTGAAGGGAAAAATTGTACTTTGCGACAGGGGGTTAAATCCCAGAGTTAAAAAGGGCTATGTTGTAAAAGCCGCCGGAGGGGCCGGAATGGTGTTAGCCAATGCGGCCGAAAACGGAGAAGAGTTGATAGCAGATCCCCATCTACTTCCTGCAACGCAGGTGACCAAAAAATCTGGAGACGTCATTAAATCCTACTTGTTCTCCGATCCTAATCCAACAGCCACAATTTCCTTCAAAGGGACAAAAGTCAGCGTCAAACCGGCACCCGTACTTGCTTCCTTTAGTTCTCGCGGTCCCAATACTGTCACGCGAGAGATACTAAAACCCGATGTGATAGCACCGGGGGTCAGCATTCTTGCGGGATGGAGTGGGGCCGCCAGCCCAAGTAGTCTACCTGAAGACCCGAGGGGTGTCGAATTCAACATAATATTAGGGACATCCATGTCATGTCCACATGTGAGTGGCATAGCAGCTTTGCTTAAAGCGGCGTACCCGGATTGGAGCCCTGCTGCAATCCGGTCTGCTTTGATGACCACAGCGTATGTAACCTACATGTCGGGTACCCAGCTTATAGATGCCGCGACGGGGAAGGAAGCCACACCATATGACTATGGGTCGGGTCATGTGAACCCCATGTCTGCATTAAACCCGGGGCTTGTTTACGACATAGACACAAACGGTTACCTAGACTTCATATGCACCTTGAACTACACTTCCTCCAAAATTTACGCACTCACGAGAAAAAACTTCAGCTGTGATTCAAACAAAAAATACAGTGTCACGGACCTCAATTACCCTTCTTTCACTGTTGTGTTTATAAATAGGACATCTTCTATAAAATACACAAGAACGCTCACTAACGTAGGAGAATCTGATACATACGAAGTGTATGTTTCTGCCCCAGATTCGGTTGAAATCTTGGTGGAGCCACAAACTCTGAGCTTTACTGAGATGGGTGAGAAGAAATCATACACTGTCACGTTCAATGCTTTGAAGATGGTTGCAGCTGGTCAAAGTATGTTCGGGAGAATTGAGTGGTCTAGTGCGATACAAGTTGTGGCTAGTCCTGTGGCCATTACATGGTCATAATTGATCTCATATATACAACTTTCGAGAGAATTATGTCTAGAGTCTAGACTTAATGAATTAGAGATTGTACTAATAAGCTAAAATTATCATAACGAGATGCTTTTGTCTCTAAAACCAACATAAAAATACTAGGATATATACAAGTTGTTGACTTGTGGCTAGTCCTATGGTCTTTACATGGTCATAGTCGATCTCATAGAGTTTGACATATAATATTAGTGATAATTAATCTAGGTATGACTAAAACTCAATGGGTTTCTCGATCTATGATTTCACTAGTTTTTTTCAAAATAATTTTATAATGCGTACTAGTAATATTTAATTAATATTCTTTTTTTGTTCTTGGAAGAATCCACACAAGGGGGGTGGAGGTGTCGGGGAACACCTTCCTAATTTATTAAAATATAGTTGCGAGTACAAGAAATATGAAATTACCTCTGATGATACTTAAAGAACAAGAAAAGTGAAAGAAAATGAAAAAGTACACCCACAATTGAAATTCTTTGAGGGGATCCCAATTGGAGCAGACAATGCTCTGTTATATTTGTTATGAAACCTGATGGCATTCTTGAGATATGGCCTGAACGTTCTTTCCTCCGGGCAAGATAACCAGAAACGTTGTAGAGCTGATGCTAGTTTATGCAGTAAGTCAAACCTTTCATCAACTGGGTAAAGAAAATAGTGTGTTTTTGTTTTGAGGGTTTTTTGAGTAAGGATATCTATATATTTCTTCCTTAGTAAGGATATCTTACCGATTAATATATAATATTACTACATAATATTAATAAATTTTTAAAAATTTGGGGCCCCATAAATTCGGGGGCCCTGTTCTAGATAACCTATTGAACCCTCTCACATGTAAGGAGTAGTTGTAGAAATATGCTTAAACTTCATAGTCATTTACAAAGATAATTGCCTCATTTAATTTGTTTAATTGAATGAGGATGTGGAATCACTATGGAGAAATTTATCTTGAGATTAAAATTTTCATAGATTTCAAACATATGACTAAGGATGTTCTTTTCTTGTACTGGATTTTTTCTGATCTGGTCTGATCTGGTAAATGTCTGTTCTATGTGTGTTTTATAACTGCCCACTGGTGTGGTTCTGAAAACAATCCAAGTTAAAACATCTTAACATTATTTCATAATACATTATTATTTATGATTGGACTCCTTACTCAATACTCATACCTAGGGGTGGGCATAACGGTTCGATTTGACCGAACCGAATCGTACCAAACCGAATTAAATCAAACCGAAACCGAACCATTTGTAATTTGGTTTGAGTTTGGTAGTATTCCTCCCAACCCGTATTAAACCGAACCAAACAGAACAGAAATCATAAAACCGAATAAAACCGAACTAATCTAAAAATGAAATAATTTCTTATTTTTTTAAAATAACAAATCAAAACCAACTTACACCAAACTACAATATAAGTTTTCTCTCATTAATTTGATTAATGTTAATCTTTTTGAAGCTTTAATTCTTTAATTTTAGTGTCGATGACTCGAGTTTACTACAAGACTTACATTCACAACTATAACAATTATAATGGTTTAAGTAGATATTATTTAACTATAATTTATTATCTGCTACTACTATATACTTGGTTCATTACTTACAAACACCAGTTTTGTTTTTGTTTCGGCTTTATATATAATTTGATTCATTCCCGTTGTTGTTGTTGCTTACAAATGTGTCATGCTTATCTATTTTTGGTTCATGTGTTTTGTTACTGTTTGCAAATTTATATCCAACATTATATTCGGTTCATTACTATCGCTTCTTGGTTCATTATTTTGAGTTAAGTTTTTTTATTTCAATCCAAACCTTAATACTTTGGTAAACCGAACTCCAAACCGAACCGAACCGTACCAAACAAAAACCAAACCGAAACTTAATCGGTTTGTATTTGGTACATTTTCTATCAAACCGATTTAACCGAAACCGAAGAAAACTGAACCGAAAACCGAAATGCCCACCCCTACTCATACCAGACAAGTGACACGTGTATTACGTGACTCCTAGATAGAATTGCCTTTACATAAGAAAAGAGAAAACTATCAAATAAACTCTTGAACGATAGAGGTGGACCGGTCCAAATCGATCCCAATTTCAGACCGAGAATGACAAATCTCTAGAAAAGTTAATGGGCACCCGAGACCGGTTCGGACTATACCAGTTTCGAATGGGTTGGATAGATCGGCTTGTCTGGACCCGATTCCGGGCTATTTGTGTTACATATTGTTGGGGTATTGGGTCCCACAGGAAGGCGGCCCAACCAGCGCAAGGATATAGACAACAATGCTAGCTCAGTACGTTACTCTCATAGGCACGTTGATCATCTCGTCCGGGTCATATGACTCGCCCGAGACACAGTTCCCCAAACGGGATCACGGACTTGCAACTTTCTCGCTTTGGGAGCTGCTATGCTAGGATATTGGCAGGTAACCTAGAATCGGCGAGAAGAACACTTTTTTCTGAACAACAAGAAGAACATTTAATGTACCAGTTATGAAGGATTTTATGTTTGGAGATTAGTTTATAAGGGCATACCACATCACGTCCACCAATTACCGTCTTGTAGTATAAATAATCACATTTATTTCATTTTAAAAGGTTGTCAAATTTGCATTATATAGCTTTTTCTCTCTCTCCATAGCGTAACTCTCAACATAGTTTAAATGTTAAAGGCTTGGGCTTTGGTTGTCAAATAATGAAATAGGTACTCCTTTAGGAGTTTTTGATACCATGTGAAATCATGAAACATGTTACCCCTTCAGGAGTCCTTGCAAATATATTTATAATATAAGAATAAATGTCAATTACACAAATATCCCTAAATAGGTATACTATTATTGGTAAGGGTGTGTTATTAGCGTTAAGTGTTCTATATTCATTAAATACCAACCATATGAACTCTACCTTGTCCCTTGGTTGCATCGTTTCATTTACATCATCTTACTACTAAATAATCACTTGAATATATCTAAAATATCTGACGAACCCCGAGAGACTCTGTTGGGCTTTCGTGTGTGAATGAATAAACTCCAACACATATTATTATAGTAATTTAATATAAACAAAAGTTGCATACACTAAAAATTAAATGTATGTGTACTTCAAAATTTTAATTGACATGTACATTTTAAAAAATCTACTTAAATGAAATGTGAGTACTTAAATCATGAAATGTGACTACTTAAGTGTGTTTAAATGATATAAATGTAACTAGTACAATTATATTTAATACTTTAATTATGTAATATGTACTTCTATAACTACGAATAATATAATATACTCCGTATGTAGTATATTAAGTATTACAATATTATGGTGTAAATATGTAAAAAGTATATACATATACAACTATACTAGTATTAGATGACTAGTAATCTAGTATAATCACTTTTATACTAGTATTTGATACTTTTTTATATAATTGTATATTTTTTTGGAAAAGATAGTTTTATTAATGGAGAAGATAAACGAGCTGAGAATACACGAGAGAAAGATAAAAGAAAAAAAACTAGAGAACAAGAAACAAACAGAAAGGAAAAATGATCTTACCTAAAAGCCAACCCAAAATACAATAAATGATAAGCTCCCTAAGACCATTTGTAGCGGTTGGGTATTAGGAGGCCAAAATGATAAAAATAGAACTTTTGGACTCCTAAGTTCTTACATTGGTGATTAGTTGAGGGTATTAAAAATGAAAAGGGGAGGGGAGGGTCTCAAATATAGAAGATGAATTGACAGCCAAAAAAAGGAAATAGGGGAGGTAGGCTGCGCAGCTGGCCAAGAGATGGCCAAGAAGGACCGTTCTGTTCTTTCAAATGAAGTTCTTATCAAAAAAACCTTTTTCATTTAAATGTATGTAACTTTTTTTTATATTCCAAATTTTACAAAAAGTATATCAAAATTTATAAAATTTTATAATCTTTCATTGGACACCAATATTGCATATATAAATGTTTAGAAAAAAAATTAAAATTTTAATACTGGAGTTTTTAGGAGTAAAAAACACAAAACACAGATTTTTAATTCATGGAACCTTCATAAATAACTGAATATTCCATAATAGAATTTTACTTGGACGAAGTTCATTTTTTGTTAATCGAAAAAAATTTAAAAAAAATTAATGAAATTTATTTATTTTTACATCGAAATGTGTCTTTTTTATTTTATAATTAATCCGAGAAAAAATTAAAAGGAAAAAATTACTTATAATAATTTAATTAATGTTTTACTAAATTGATATGTAAAAAAATATGTAGAGTGTATTTTATTGACAATGCTAAATTACAGAGAAATGAGAGTCAAAACAGTGATTTCATATGAACGGAGTCCATTTTTGACATTTATACTCTCGCACATCCCAAATGGTCTAAAAAACATAGCTCCCTCAATATTGTGGAACTCCATGCACGCGTGACTGCAATCTCTTCCTCATGAGATGGAACTCTTATTTTTTTTCCTATACACTTTACTTGAGTGTTTGACTAGGATAGCTTAGCTTTGTTACAAATATTCTTATTTGTATCGGGGTCCAAAATTAAAGATCCTCCATTATTAAGATAACCATAAAATAGTATTGATTCATTACATTTTTCCAAACAAGTCTCAAAATTAAGGTTTTCTGAATGTCATGTTTTTCAAGTATAAAACTTCCACACATAAACAATAATAAACGTAGCAGCCACACAATTTTCTCATATGTCATCTGTCTTGATGAAGATGACGAGTTTAATTTAGTGTTATTTGATGCAGATGATGATGTTAACTTGGTCTCATTATATAATTGGTATGCGTTTTTTTACATCAGGTTTGACAAATTATGTCTCTTACTTTGATAAGTTCGTTTTTGCACTTATTTTTCTTATCAAAATTAAGCGATTTTTGGATAGAAAAGAGAAAAACAAGGCATGTTTTAGATATTTTGGTTCAAGTTTAATGAAATCAGGTAAAAATCACATTCATAACATGTTTGGCGAAAGTTCGGGTCAATTGAGCACAAAATGAGTCAATTTGAATAACAAATGAATTCATACTCGAAGAAGTAAGCATTATATCAAAGTGGTCAAGAAGACAATCTTGAAGAGTAGAAAATACAGAACAAGCCAACCGAATTATCTCACAGGCGGTCAAACAGGCGGCCAAAAGTGACAGCCCTCCAGGCGGCCTATGGTAAAATTGCAAAGTCAAATGCTCGACTTTGACTGGAACCGGAAAAGATCGAAGGCTGTTGACACTCGACGATAGGCGGCCGCGCTTCGTGACAGCCTGCGGCACAAGACGACGGAGCCATCGACCAGCCGGTGTGAAATGACGGAAGGCGGTCAGACAGAAACGGCAGGCGGCCGCCTGCCATGACCGCCTGCGGCGAAGTGACGTTGCCGCATTTGTTTTGTCGGTGAGAAGACGGCAGGCGGCCAGTTCGGAATGAAGGGCGGCCGCCCTTCAGACCCCCTACGGGAAAATTTGTTCTATAAATAGTAGGTTTTTTTGCTCAACTCAAACACACCATTCACAACCCTAATCTAGTTCGAAAAGTTCCAGTTCTTCAGCATTTTCCGCAGCTCTTCAAGATCTTAGAGGGAGAAACTTCAATCTTCCATATCTTCTTCATTTTAGCTTCAAATTGTAAGTTCTATATATGTATTTTTATCCTCTCAATGTGTAGAATATGAATCTGTTCTTTGTTTGTTCGATCTATTCTTAGAAAATTTCAAGAAAATTATTCAATTATTTTGCATTTTCTTCCAAAAATAAATAAAATAGTTGTTGATGTTGAATCCATTCCAATTAATTATATAGTTGTTTACTAGTGTATGTCAAGGTTGTTATTTATCTGAAGAAATTTAATTTTCATGAAGCATAAGTAATTTTTAATTAATTTCGGTTATTAGTTGTTATTATTGCATAATTTAAAGTAATTAGTTAAAAATAGCAAAAAAAAAATAGTTACGGTTCTAAACCAGTTTAATCTACTTTGATATAACTCCCAGCAGTCAATAGAAAATTTAGAACGAATTTAGCCTATTTTTAATTTCATTTTGTATTTTCTAGTTAGTATTGGGAAAATTACTAATTAGCTGTTAAAATTGGATATTAGGTTTAGAAATTCGTGAAAAATTCCAGAAGGTCATATTTTAGTTACAGAACGTTTATGTTGGCCAAATTTGATTTTTGTTTAGATTTTTCTATTATAAATGTTTAGTTCCTTGTTAATGTTTAATTTATTTACTATATTGTTGAATGCAAAAATAATGTTGAGTAGCTAAATTAAATTTGTTTTGGGCATGAATTGACTAAAGGAATATGGATTGACTTGTTAGCCGAAAATTAGGGGGTAAAATTAATGATTTGGACTAGTTGTTTAAATTGATGAAATAGTAATTAATAATTGTTAGCCATTTTCCTTGATTAAATTTTTGGAAAATTATTTCTAACGTGTCTATGAGATTAGGAAATATTTGAGCCAGTCATATTCAAGCACATTAATAAGGCCTAGAAATAGGATATTTTAATGAAGGGAATTTATATCTTGTCTATGAGAAACAAAATTCAAATTGCTTAAATAATGAGTTTAATTAGTTAATGAATTTGGCTATTTTTATTAATTAAAATATTGGAGAATTATTTCTATCTTGTCTATGAGATTAAAATTTAGTTCAAGCCAACCATTTTTGAACACATTAATGAAACCTAGAAATAGGATGAATTAACGAAACTAGTTTTGATTCTTGTCTATGAGGAAGGAAATTATTAGTCCAATTTTAGTTTTCATTACCCCTAATTACTAGGTCCAATTTAGTACCATTTCTGAGTACTCAATTCATTGCCCTTATTTACTTCAACCTTTAGAACATTCGATCTTTAATCATTAATCTTTTAAATTGAACTTTGTTTCTAGTTGTAATTTTGCAAATTGGTATATTTTAGAACCCAATCACCTTTCTATATTGAAAAAGCTTCCAATGATTAGCGATAGCCTGTGACTAAGATTAAATTACGAAAAGTCCTCCGCCATTCCCCAAGAGACACGATACTCGAGGAAAAACTGAAAGGTTAGACTCCGTTTTACTACAACGCTGCGTAAGCGGTTATCATACTTAATAACTATTTCTTTCTTTTTATCATCAACTTATGCAATTACGAATTATTCTTTGGTGTAGTAATGAAATTTGCTATTAAATATCTGTATAATTTCATTTCTGTTTACTATATAATTTCTGTTTATTGTATTGTGATATACTTCGTATATAATTTAAATGTTCAAAATACGACTTGTATTTTTTGACCAAATCTATATAACAGATACTTCATCATACACGTAAATGTGTTTACACGTTTTTAAAAGTGAACGCTATTTTCAATGATTTTTTACCGTTCTTCTAATTTATGTTACCGAAAAAATGTGTACGTATTGAATCTCGTTTAATTGTCATGCCTTATTTAACTAACTAGGGGTTGAGACCGGGTAGAACCAAGACTGGCTAGTTGAGGTCTCAAAATTTCCCACCCAAGACCGGTTGGTGTAAAGCGAAGGAGGCGGGCTGATCCTTGATAGGGTTCGAAAAATTGTTCTTGCGCCAGTCCCAAGCAGTACCGGGCCCGACTCCAGGCCGGTCAAGACTGGCGGAGCGGGTCCACCCCTATTGTTTGGTATGTAAAGAGTCATTTAAATCATTTTACTCAATAAACACCCAATGAAGCACCTCAACTTTAAAAAGTGATCAAATTAGCTTTTTATCTAGTTAACAGTCGGTCAGTAAGTACTGTATAATGCCAATTTAGATAATTGATATATTGATTCGGTTCTAGGATTTACTGGATCGGTCCGGGACCCGAATTGAATCCAGCCTTACTACTGTATATGCGAAGTGCCCACATGCAATTTCTTCTTTTCATTTCCTTTATCCTTATTCTTTTTGATTTAAATGAGAATATGATCTTAGGAGAGAAATGAGAATCGTTCGGAAACGAGCATGATTCTAAATCATTGTTCTTTTTGATTTAAATGAGCATAAGATCTTAATTAGGAGAGAAACGAGAAGAGATTTTTCCCTCAATATTACTAAATGGAACTAAATTTCAAAAAATGTGAGTACTTTTAAAAATTGACAAAAAAGTGATTAACAAAGTCATATATATGGAATTAGAAAACATGATGTCACTACAAAAATTTTATGTCACTGTATTCATTTTTTCATGTCACTGAGAGCGGTCACCGTCAAATTTTTTCACGCCAATTACACCGTCACCGCCACAGTGACACCGTCATAGTGACGCCGCCGCAGTGACGTCTTTGCAGTTACAATTCCGTAGTGACACACAATTGCACCGGCTAGTGTATTCCGGCAACCACCACCATCCCATTCCCACTGCGTCTCCCCCACACACCGCCTACTTCCACCGCCCCTCCCCTTCCCAACGCCCAAGCATTGGAAATCCCTTACGCAGCCCCAGCCCCCTCCAGCCATACCTCCCTGACCTGCCCCAGACCACCTCCCAACCTTCAACTCCAACCAAACGGCCCAGATCCAATCCTCCCCAACCCCTGCTCCGACCAACCTAACTCAAGCCAGCCAATCCCTGCTCTGTCCAATTCAACCCAACTCTGCAGTCCCCTGATCAACCCAACCACGACTCAACCAACATTTCCACCACTTAAAAGCCTCAACCTCTGACGCAAATCCGTCGCACCAGGACTCTGCTACTGTAGCCAAACTCTAGGCTAAAGGAATACGACTCAGGAGCTCAATGATTTTGGGCGCTACAAACCGCAAATCCGTCGCACCAAGCCACGACCACTGTAGTCAAACAGAAATCGGCGCAAGAGAGAGAGAGGGAGGGTGGCGACGAAGAGCGCGAACAGAGAAGCGAAGGCGGGTGGCGGCCGCTAGAGGCGTCGGTTTCCGGCTATAAGGTCGATGATGGAGCGAGATGGAGTAGTCCGTGAGGCTGCGATCAATGTTCCCATAGATTGGATGCGGAAGAAACATAGATGTAGATGCTAAAGAAGCGTACATATACGGTAAGTTTTCTGTAAATTTTAAAAATGATCATATTTGTGTCTATTAAAACCTCATAGGGTAATAACCGTGCCATTCTTTCAAATGAGAATGATTCTAAATCAAGAATTGTGCATTTCCTAAAATAGCAATGTGAAATAACGAAGTGTCTTGGTGGCATTTTTATATATCAAGTGAGTTTTTTATGTTTTTGCGAAATGAGTATTATCTTAACGAGAAGTGTGAAACTCCTTGAATGTCAAGGTGCACCATTATACATCATTCTCATTTCTAAGAGAAACCCTTTCTCGTTGGACTCCATATATACATGTATATGTTAATATTTATGTATGTATGTAGGATTAGGTTCCAATAAAAAGAAGCCCTTAGGTGAGAAATGAAAATGAATCTCAGCCGTTAAATTCGATCATGTTGCCATAAAAACACATCATAAAGCACTTAAATATGCAACCTAGCACGGTGACATTTCGTAAATACTTATCAATAATTTGTATTATATTCGTCTAGTGCAACTTGAAGCTCTTTTAATTTGGTGCAACATCCACTACAAATAAACAATCGTTTTGTCACGGATTTTTGTCACGGATTTGGTCTGTGACAAGTTTGTCACAGCCGTTGTCATGGATATATCTGATTTGTCATCAAGAACTTTTGTCACGGATTTTTCGTGACAAAATCCGTGACAAATGTTTGTCACGGATTCTATACGTGACAAAAAGGTTCCGACGACTGAAATTTTACTCCGGCATAATTTTTTTTTAATTTCGGGCATTTGTCATGGACGGATCCGTGACAAAATCTGTGACAAAGCTCAATACTTGATATTTCAACGGTCACCGTATTAATGTTGTACGGAAAAGTGTTTGTCACAGATATATCCGTGACAAAATCCGTGACAAATTGTTTTATATGTGGCAGAACAGTTTCATTCGACTCATATCAGTTAAAATTCAATTAGAGTACAATACAATATCTGTTAAAAGATTGAAGGATTTAATCTATCTTATGTCATTTTCCCTGTCTATGCAAATAAGGTATGTCATTTGAATTATGTATCTTTTTTAATAAGTATTATTTTTTTTGTTTTAAATAATTAAAATGGTTAAATTAGTGAGGTTGTTAATTAATTAACAATATATTTAACTATAAACGTAGTGATGTCATAATTTATTGTGCATATATTTGAAATACGTTTGGAAATGCATGTTAATTTTTCAATTATTGGTAATAGCGTTAATTTAGGATTTGAATTGATAATATTAGTTAAATTTAAATATTAGTTAATTGAAATGGTTTTATAAAATTATTAGTATTTTGTTAATTCTTAATTTAGGATTTATAATGATTTAAGTTAGGATTGAAACATTACTTCAGTGTGAATTGCTATTGTGATTTATTTGAATTTCATTTAATTTAATTGTTAGTTAATTATTTATTGTGTATTATTAGATTTTCGTAATTTTAGTATTGTGAATTAATGCCATTAACGTAATAATTTAGTGTATTTAGCGTTAAAATCCTAATATTGTGAATTAGTTAATAATGTAAATGACTAATTCTATTAACATATTGCTTTTAGTTAATTAATAATATTAATTGAATGTAACTTAATTTTAGTGAACTTTAGTGAAATTTAATATATTAATGTTCCTAAATATTGTGAATTAGTTAATAATTTAAATGATTAATGCCATTAATATAATGTATTGCTTTTAGTTAATTAATTATATTAATTGAACGTTAGTTAATTTTAGTGAACTTTAATGAAATTTAATATATTAATGTTCCTAAATATTAATTTGTTATAATTCAAAAGTTAGTTAATTGAAATGATTAATGCCACAAACGTATTGCTTTTAGTTAATTAATAATATTAAGGCCTTTTTTATAAATATTACGTAGTACTAAAATATATAAAAAAGATAAAAATGTGTCTGGTTTTTAAGTTTTCCAAAAATATGCATATCTTTATGCCTTAATTAATGCCCTTATTATTATTATATTTCTTTTTTATAATAAATCCACGGCTTGCACTAACTTTAATGTCTACACTACGTTGCCGCCATCTTCATTGTCGGCACAAACACCATCGCCGCCGCTAGATCATCGTCCAGTGACTATCACCCTACATCCCCTACATTCTCCGTTACTCAGTGTCATCCACTGAGGCAGTGACTCCATCATCCCCTATGTTCAGTGACTTCGTCGCCAACATCATCCAGTGACACTAGCTCCCTCTGCTCAGTGACTATGTCACCCCCAAACAATGACATCGCAAATAGTGACAAGCACAAATAATGACACCGTCCTTCAATTCATTTCTGGCAGTAGTAACTCTAGTCACTGCTAAATCCGACCAACACTCTTCCCTTCCAGAGATTCAAGCCCCAACATAAGCGGATTTGCCCCTGGCTCCCCTTATCAGCGGCGGAGGTGCTTTGGATCGAAACGGCGGCGGAGGCGTTTGAGAAAAGAAGAAAGTAGAAAAGAAGGGGAGCAGAGTTGTGGCATCGGTGTCGGCGGGTAGCAGCACTGCGACGACGACCGTCGATACACGGGCAAAGGTGTAACACCCCGGCCTCGCAGGACCCGAGGTAGCTACTCTAGACCAATAGTACTGTTCTCACAAACCACCACGAGCCTTTACCGCGCACTTTGTCCTCACTCATGCGCGCCCTGAGACACTTCCCAGGGGGTCACCCATCCCAAGACTACTCTCATGCAAGCAAGCTTAACTTTGGAGTTCTTGGGTGATGAGCTCCTTTAAAAGGAGATGCACCTCTGTTGGTATGAGTACTACTATTAATCCGTTTAAATTAAATCTCAAGTATTACAATCACTTCCACTTAGGAACACAACGTCCCGTTGCGTCCAAACACTAATCTCAATCATATCCCAGAATCTTTTCCCCTACTAAGGAACACAACGTCCTCGTTCCGATATCCAATGGATCAGCACACCGCCGCAGGGTTGCTCTGATACCATTTGTAACACCCTGGCCCCACAGACCTCGAGGTAGTTACTTCTGACCTCTAGTACTGTTCTCACAAACCGCCCCTAGCCTTTTCCGCGCACTTTGTCCTCACTCGTGCGCGTTGAGAAACTTCCCAGGGGGTCACCCATCCCACGACTAATCCCGTGCAAGCACGCTTAACTTTGAAGTTCTTGGCTAATGAGCTCCCTTAAAAGGAGATGTATCTTGTTGGTATGAGTAGTACTATTAATCCGTTTAAATTAAATCTCAAGTGTTACAGAAGGTGTAGGCGATACCGAGCCGATCGACGGTTTTGCAATGTGATGCTTCAACGCGGTACAAGGCTGAGTTAGGCGACTGTGCGAGATTGTTGTCAGTGAAGCTAAGCGGCGGTGCGAGAGTGTTGTCGGAGGAGATACGCGGCGGTGCAAAATTGTTGTAGGTGAAACTAGGGTGAACATCGCAACAAGAAAGGTGGGAATTAAGAATAATTCATGGTGGGAGCTGGAGGCTTAGAGCACTGGTGATTGGAGAGGTGGCCATAGATGAGAGACGAAGGCTTGAGGGAGGCGGCTGATATTGCAGGGGGGATAAAAAGATACGGAGTGTGATACGTCACATTTAGGGTTGGGTTAATTCAGCATACTCATTCTTTATTTAATCACTTTTTTGTCTAAATTAAAAACTAGTCATATATTTGTCCATTAAAACTCTAGGAGTAATATCTCAGTCATTATTTCTAATATTAATTGAAGGTTAGTTAATTTTAGTGAACTTTAGTGAAATTTAATATATTAATGTTCCTAAATATTAATTAGTTATGATTCAAAAGTTAGTTAATTGAAATGATTAATGGCACAAACGTATTGCTTTTAGTTAATTAATAATATTAATTGAACGTTAGTTAATTTTAGTGGGCTTTAGTGAAATTTAATGTACAAATGTTCCTAAATATTAATTAGTTATGAATCAAAAGTTAGTTATTTGAAACGATTAATGCAACAAACGTATTGCTTTTAGTTAATTAATAATATTAATTGAACGTTACTTAATTGTAGTGAACTTTAGTAAAATTTAATATATGAATGTTCCTAATATATAATTCAAGGATCTCGTCGCGAATGAGATCCACTTTTAGGAACGCTCGAGCTAGCGGTAAAAAGCCCAAATTCCTTTCTGATGATGTTTGGGAGAACCTTGTTCGACATTGGGCTACGGATCCCGAATTTTTGAAGAGAAGCAAAGCCGGTAAGGAAAACCGGAACTCTGACAAAGCCAAGGAGATACAATGGCACGGGGGCCACAAACCCCAGAATCAACATAAAAAAGATTGAACGTTACTTGGTACATAAAAAAGAATCAACATAAAAAAGATCTGGTAAACATTAATTCATGAAAACTTGGTACCATTACAACCCCTCATATATATAATTCTTTTTAAGTAATTTGAAATCCGTGTAGGAAGGGTCGGGACCCGTGAAAAAGAAGGTCACAACATGGGCCCTGATCAAACATTGTTGGACGAAGGGCGATGAGTCACCGCCACCTCACATCTCCGAAATTGAAATAATAAATAACGTAACTCCAATTATTCAATAAATTCCGAAATAAATTTTATCTTAACTATAATAAATTTTTGAACTTGTAGAAGAAGTATGAGGAAGAGCTAGAGAAGAAACGGGCCGAGCTAAGTGGCTCGGATGCCAAACTCGATGAGAGTCAAGATAATGAGGCCGTGTGGCGGCTGTTGGCGTTTACAAGGGCCGGGTTCCGTGCATGGGTGCTGAAGCTGTACGAATTTTGCACAACTCCAGAGGAGCTAGTTCATCTTCTCGAACGGTGGTTTATGAAGAACGGGTTGCCTGCCTGGAGAAAGAATTGGCGGAACGACGGTTAGAGGACTGGAGAACAAGAGAAAGGTTGGAAGATATGCAAAGCCAAATGGATCGATTCAACGCCACATATTGGCTTCCCATGCATATATTGCACCCTAAGACGACCCCTCAAATTCTCTTCATGGCTAGTATGGGTGGCAATATGGGTTTCTCAGTTATAACCAGCTGTCCGGGTATTTTCCATATGGATATTTTGATCAATCATTTCAGACACCCGGAGGTCAAGGCAGCCGAGGATGCAGCCGTGGTGGCATGCGACCCGAAGAGCCCGATAATGATAATGATGTCCCCATTGATTTTGATGACTTTACGTACGATCATGAAAATCTCCCGAACTTGTAATAATTAGTTTATTTTAAATTACTATGATTGTATGAATTATTTTTTCTATTTAATTATTATAAGTCCGCAGCAATTTTTTTTTAATTTTTTTTAAATATAAAATGTTTGTCACATATTCGTTCCGTGCCAATTTTTTTTTTAAAATTCCACGGTTTTACAGGTT
Organism: Cuscuta europaea; assembly: GCA_945859875.1. NCBI lineage: Eukaryota > Viridiplantae > Streptophyta > Magnoliopsida > Solanales > Convolvulaceae > Cuscuta > Cuscuta europaea. The sequence goes on along the minus strand of CAMAPE010000054.1, from coordinate 8,152,435 downwards.
TGGTAAATATTTTTTTTAAAAAATAGGTTTGTCACGGATTACGTCCGTGACAAAAGAAATCAATTTTTTTAAAGTATAAGATGTTTGTCACGGATTCTATCTGTGACAAAATGAAAAATTCAAATTTTTTATTCCCCGCCCTACCCATTTTCTGAAATAAACAAAAAAAACTTTGTCACGTATTATTTCGTGACAAATATGAACCGGCACAATGCTCTGGTGACACTTTTGTCACGGAAGAGGGTCGTGACTAATCCGTGACAAAGCTTGTCACGGATCCGGATTCGTGGAAAAACTTTGTCACGCCTGTTTTGTCACAGATATAGGCCGTGACAAAATATGTGACAAAAATGTTTTGTTACAGATTTTTTTAACTACGGGCCCTGAAAAAAATCCATGGCAACCCTTGATTTTTTGTAGTGATCGTCAAATTTTAGTGCAACATGAACAATTTTAATGCAATCTTATAAAATTTGAATTTTACTGAAACATGAAGCTATTTTTGTGCAACATCATAAATCTAATTACTAAGATTCATTCTTATTTGTTAGATGAAATGTATTTTTCACTTGAACCAAATATATATATGTACATATGTAAATGCGAAGAAAAATATAAGAGTGCATCGATGATATTGATGCCATTAATAAGAGTTTAAACAATTAAACCTTAATCACAATGAAGAAACAGGACAGAGAAGTCCACCAAACGATATCATTAAACCCAACACTTGATTAACAACACTACTGATTTTGAACAAACGGAAAAGAGGCAAATAAGCCCTCGAACTAATCGAAAAAGTGCAAATCACCCCTTTTGTAAGAGGTTCTGTCCGACCGTCGCCATTTGGGGCGGTTATCGATGGAATTTTTTGATGAATATTTTTTAGCATCTTCTTCATTAAGTCTAGTTTACCCATACCAAATTTCAGCTAAAATTGCAATCGGGAAGGCAGTCAAATAAATGTTTGAAAGTACTAGACTTAATGAAGAATATGCTCAAAAACATTCATAAACAAATTCCACCGGGAACCTCCCAAAATGACGACGGTTGGATAGATCCTCATGTAAAATGGGTGATTTGCACTTTTTCGATTAGTTCAAGGGCTTATTTGCACCTTTTCTCTTTAACAAATGAAGATAATAGGAATTGTAGCGACACTATATTGGGTGTTTGCCTATTCCCATTACAAAGCACTATGAATCCATGAAGTAATTCACATTGAATTTTAAGTCAATTTGGATTGCATTATATATAATATGTATACAGTTAGACATTAATGGCATTATAGTACACCACTAATCTATAAATCCCATTCATAGGAATTAGGAAAGTAAAAATGACTACTGTTTGTTTACCAAATGGGCACGTTTTGTTGGCTGGGATATAAATAAACGCATCAGAGTGTAATGCAGAATACATTATGTGAAACATGTACTCATTTACTCTCATAAAATATACATATTTCTACGATTAGATTCTGAGAAAGTTCCCGAAATAGAACTAAAATAGTTTGAAAATTTCAAAATAGAACTGACATGTTTTTTATTCCCAAAATTAAATAGGACTAAATACTACAATGTTTGAAGTCTGGTACTGCCAAAACATGACAGTAATTAGTCTTATATTGAGGAAAAAAAACATGGCTAATTTCATCGTTTTAATCCCACGTCAACTCCTATTTCATTAGATTTTAAAAAAAATTATTCTTTTAATAGGACTGAATTAAATAACTACCATATTTTGGAAGGAAATATGTTTAATCATATTTTAGAATTTTTTCTACAATTTAGTTTTATACTATACTCTTGAAAATCGTTCATTGGCCATTACATTTTACCGTGAACATATTGTGTAACACTCTGTCATGACAAAAAGATGAGGTAAACGAATTGAACTTAGAATGTTTTTAATTATATATTAGTTTTAGTCATAAATAAATTAAACCATATCAGAGTTTTTTAACTCTGAAGTAAAATATAAATGCACCAAACATCTGCAAACAAGGTCAGACCAAATCAGAGCATACTAAATCATACTAGAAAGTTTAATCGTATTACAATCATTATTATTGAACGAGAAAAGAGCCAAATAAGGGTATGTTGGGACTTTTATGAGCTCAAAAAAGACTTTTATGAGCTTTTTTGTAACCCTTAGCTTTTAGTGACCGATAAGATCTTAATGAAAAAGGTAGTAGTTGTTTGGTAAAAAGCTAACTGAGATGATCTTGATTTAATTCTGTTTGGTATACAAGATGTTGGGACTAATTGATGCTAAAAGCTACAGACTTATCTGAGATGCTACTCACTGTAGCATCTCAAAAAAGATCTTTTATTTTTATAAAAGCTCTTAAAAATTGGCATTTTAAACATACAACTAGAAGCTTTTAAAGACTTTTTAAATACTACAAAAGTTAGACTTTTTTTTTGAGATGTAAACATGAGCCGTAGTGCAATTATGTATAGCCTTATTGTTTGAATGAGTATTATCAAGTATAGTAAAAAGTAAAAACACAAAGTATAAAAGTAATAAAAGTTCTTCGAAAAAAATTTAAATGAAAAGGCAAGTGTTATTTCAACATCATTGTCATCTTTCAAAGGTCGTGTCAATGATGAGTGTAGAGTCCCAACAACTTCATTGTTTTAGCAGGTAAGCATCTGAAGTGGATGACAGACTTTCATCTTGTTCTTGCTTGGCATTGGCATCCCTGTCCCTGAACTCTGAAGTGGATGATAGACTTCCATCTTGTTCTTGCTTGGCATTGGCATCCCAGTCCCTGAACTCTGAAGTGGATGATAGACTTCCATCTTGTTCTTGCTTGACATTGGCATCCTAGTCCCTGAACTCTGAAGTGAATGATAGACTTCCATCTTGTTCTCGCTTGACATTGGCATCCCTATCCCTGAACTCTGAAGTGGATGATAGACTTTCATCTTGTTCTTGCTTGGCATTGGCATCCTTGTCCCTGAACTTTGAAGTGGATGATAAACTTCCATCTTATTCTTGCTTAGCATTGGCATCCCTGTCCCTGAACTCTGAAGTGGATGACAAACTTCCATATTGTTCTTGCTTGGCATTGGCATCCCTATCCCTGAACTCTAAAGTGGATGATCGACTTCCATCTTGTTCTTGCTTGGCATTTGCATCCTTGTCCCTGAAATCTGAAGTGGATGATAGACTTCCATCTTGTTCTTGCTTGGCATTGGCATCCCTGTCCCTCAACTCTGAAGTGGATGATAGACTCCCATCTTGTTGAAGAATATTTTATTGTGATTCAAGTTTGTCTAAGTCTTGTTTTAGATAGTTTTATTACAGCCTTTTATAGTATTTATTCTAATGTAGTAAATAGGCTAGAAAAGGAATGAGTCCAAATATGTTAGGCCCATATTCCTAGGTTTTTACCGAAACCTACACCTGCTGATATAAACATACCCGTATGGTGTAGGAGTAGGGTAATGAGCGTATAAGGTTTTATCATTTTGTAGCATTCTTGATATTCAATAGAAGAGAGTTTTCACAGTTCAATCAATATTCATATCATTGTTTGAATCTCTGCTTCTGTTATTCAATGATTCCATTCTGCTGATCATTATTCTCATATAATGGGACCAAGAATTGGTATCAGAGCTGATCGAGTGATGATCATCTACGAAGAATACTGCGCAGAAGCTCTGTTTTTCTGCTTTTCAATGTTTTAGTATTTTAGCTCATGTAATCTTGTTTTTGATCGAATCTTTGTAAAAGATATACTGTTGAAATTGCGTGTTCAAGACGATCAACCAGTATATCTTCTTTTTCGATACCTGTAATCTTTCATATTTGGATTTCTCGATATTGCTATATCGAAAAATGGGTTTCTCGAGGCTGCAGACGGTTTTTCGATTCGAAAACCTTACAGGACGTTTCTCGACATCAGGGAATTAGCAGAAGATCTTTTAAAACTGAAAAAATCAAATTTTTCTAAGTGCAGGATCTCGATATCAAGATTTCAATAACTCAGTTCTTGAATTGAGTTTCTTGATATAGGTTTCTCGATAAACTATTTTCGATATCTCACTTCTCGATAGTTGTTTTCGATATACAGGTTCTCGATAGAGCTTCTCGATACACAGGTTCTCGAACTTGTTTCTCGATAGCATGTTTCTCGAACCTTGTTTCTCGACATCAAGTTTCTCGAAGTCTATATCGAAAACCACTTTCTCGACAAATATTTCTCGAACTCTCAGTTTTCGAACACAGATTTTCGAAATATAGGTTTTCGAAACTTTGTACTTTGAATTTTTCAGTGATCAATACTTGAACGGTCAATCTGAAAAGAACAGCAAAATTGACGCCCTAGCTCTTGGAAACAGCAGCAATCCTCCGATCCTAAGGAGAGGAGAATATCAAATGTGGAGGAACTATTTTCTGAATTTCCTCGAAAGTAAAGACAATTCTTCAGCGATGCTGGAATCGTTGAACCAAGGACCTACTGAATTATGTATAAACGTAGCAGGAAATGAAGGCAATAATCCTCCAGTGATCCCGGTTAGAAGATTGAAATCTGTGGCTGAATACACTGAAGAGGATAGACTGAGAGTTAAATCTGATCTAATGGCAAAGACATTCCTACTCCAAGCTATTCCAAATGACATCTACATTCTGATCGATAGTATGCAGACAACTAAGGAAATGTAGGATGAAGTCGCCAAATTAATGCAAGGAACTCGTGTTGGATTGAAGACAAAGAAGGTCAACACAATGACTGCCTATGACTTCTTCAAAGCCATGTCTGGTGAACCACTTAACGAAACCTATTACCGGTTTATAAAGCTGATCAACGAGCTAAGAAAGATCAATGTATTCAAATCCAATATGGAAATGAATATACAGTTTTTGTCAAGCTTAAACCCAGAATGGAGGAGGACTGTGAAGAATGTGAGACAAAATCTGGATCTTGATGAAGTTGATCTATGCACTCTACATGATCATCTACAACAGTTTGTGAATGACACCGTTGATATGGAAGGACAGTTTGTTGTTGATCCATTGGAACTCATGATGGAGGCACAACCTAAGAAATCATCCAAGATTCAGAAAAAAAGAAGGCAAGTGCTGTGTCACAAGAAGAAGATAGTGAAAAAGAATTTGATGTGGAATCTGAGCTAGCAGAGTTTCAAAAGAAGATGGCCCTGCTGATCAAGAAGTTTGTGAAGAAGAAAACTTCATCAAACAAGCTGAGAACCTCCTCATCCAACTATAAACAAAAGTATAATGATCAGAATGCCTTTGGATATGCACTTGCAGCAGAAGAACCTCCCAAGTACTTTAATTGCGGAAAAGCTGGACATGTTCTCAAGGACTGTCGCTTACCAAAGAGGAGGGACTTCAATTACTATAAACAGAAGATGTTGTGGAACAAATAAAAGATGTTCATGGCTAAACAAGATGTAGAAAATGATGCACTGCTTGTAGAGAAGGATCATTGGTTGGATGACTCTTCTGATGATGAAGATGAGGAGAATTTGGCCTTGATGGCATTTGTTGAGAATGAAGATGAAAAGGGTGATGCTACAATCCCTGAACCAGAAAGTGAAGGCTCGAATGATGATGTAAGTGTTTCTAAATCTCTTTGCTCATGTACATGTCAAATTCATTCCTTACATGATAAGGATGAAATCATTAGAGAACTAAAGGAGAGAATAGACAACAATTACAAGGTCGTAGTAGAAAATCTAGACCAAAATGCCTCACTAAGCGTAAAGTTGGAAAATGCAAAAGATAAGGTTAAAAAGGTGACTTTTGAAACAGAAAAGCTAACACTGAAAATAGCTGATCTAACTAAGAGGTTGCATGATACTGAGACAGAACGAAATCAAGAAAGAGCTGAAAAGGATTTTCTTCATGGTCAAAGAAATGTCCTTTACAGTAAAATCAAAGATCTAGAGGACTTAATTGCTAAGAAAGGGTAAACTGAAAAAACGAATTTCTTGAACCAAAACAAGGACATTTGTTTTTATAATTCCAAAGAAGGACTTGGTCTATCTAACCCGTGTAATTTGAAGAAAGTGAACTGCGTTCAACTTTATGACATCAATTACATGGGCCTCAGATTTACCAAGTTAATGTCCTTTGTTTGTGCAAAAGAAACGACTGAAGAAGAAGAAGAAAAGAGAATTAATCCTACTGAAACTGAAATCCCTTTTGATTATTCTTCTTTAAATAAAAGTTATGAAGCAAAAGAACCTGAGTTTTCAACTGATGAGAGTGTGAGCATTTATCCTTCTGAAAAGGAAGTTGTGTCGGACCAGGACCCCCCTCCAACCTCACAGTCCAGTGAAGAAGAACCCTACATTCCTTCATTAATTTAAAAGTTTGAAAACTTACATATTTCTCCGTAAAACCAAAGAAAAAGTTTTGAAGAGGAAAGAAAAAGTTTTGAAAGTGAGAGGGAGAGACCGTTGAGAGAACTAACACTATTAAGAGAAAGTTCTGAGTCCAACACAGCTTCCTAATAAACAAGTGATTCTGAAACAAACAATGCTCACATTAACACAAACAGAACTCAATTTTCTGAAAAGGCATTCACTCACTCCAAGTCTCCTTTGATCACAGGAAAAGAAGTGAGTAGGAGACTGGAGAAAAGGGAAGAGTGAAGGCTAAAGAGAAAGGAAATAGCTGAAGGAAAGAAGAAGATGTTTTCTAACAATAAGAAGTCTAATTGTAGTTCTAGTTCTTTATTTTATTTCAAAAATAAATGTAGCTCTGGCTCATATCAACTGAATGTTTCTAAGTCAACTTTCGAACCTTATTCTTCTGATAATAAACAGTATGCTTTTGGTTATTCCTCTGTTCTAAAAATCGTTCTAGGCGTCCGACTAGTCCCTGGCTAGGCACTAGGCGGTGGTCGGGCGCCCCGATTTTCATCTAGGCGCTCTGACTAATTGGTTTGTCGTCTAGTTGAATTAGTCGGCCACCTATGGTCCCTAGTTACCCGCCCAGAGTGCCTTATTGGTCGCCTAGGCCATCTAGATTCGCCGAACATTACTTTACTTTTCAATTTTAATTTTCTAAGCGATATAAGTACTTTAACTTTAGCCACAGATATACAGAAATGAAAAATTGTAAATTAAGGTAAATTAAGATAAAGACTATATATGTTTGTATACATACCTAAATTTTATTATTATTTATATTTATAACATAATGAAGTTAAATGTTTAGTTATCATATACTACGTATGATTAAATGTAATAATTCTATCATTCATGTTTGTTAATGTATGTGTATATATATATATTCTATCCACACAAAATAAAATATTACTTATCATATTTATGCAAAAATATAGATAAAAATGCAATTTCTATGTTCCGACTAGTCCCTGACTAGGTGCCTGCCAAGCCGCCTCGGCGCTAGGCGCCCGCCAAGCCGCCTAGGCGCTAGGCGCCCGCCAAGCCGCCTAGGCGCAAGGCGCCCGCCAAGCATCCTAGGCGCTAGGGTGGCGCCCGACTAGTGCCTAGCGCTTTTTAGAACATTGGGTTATTCTGGTTCTGATTCTTCTGATTATGAACGTGTTGTGAATGGTATGCAAGTGAGAAGAGTGAATGAACGCAATCAAAGAAAATAAACTAAGAATAGAACTTTTGAGGGTGTTTATTATTTGCCAAATTTGAAATATCCCCTCAAAGTTCATTCAAGGAAACATCTAGAAAGACTCTGTAAAGAAGAAAATTTTAAGCGTTATCTCACAAACCAACCATTCACTCACAAAGACCATGTCTATTGTACTCCCTCAAGCAAACTAAAATGGATCCCAAAAGGTGATCAGATAAAAACACAATCCTTGACTGAAAAAGCTGTTGACCTCAGATCACAGCTTAAAAAAATTCAAAAAGATGTTTTCAATTGATAAGGAAGGACTCATCCCGAGGTGGGTACCTAAGAAACTTTAAACTGTTTTGCAGATCGGTCATGTGTGGCACTTAGATTCAGGATGCTCAACCCACATGACCGGAATAAAGCATATGCTGAGCAATTACATGAATTGCTACGGAGGAAATGTCAGATTTGGAAATGACGCCTCTTCTCCGATCCTTGGATTTGGAGATGTCATCTGCGCAAATGTCACAATAAAGGTTGTCTCATTCGTGAAAGGACTCAAACACAATCTTATGAGCATTGGACAGTTTTGTGATAGCGGGATAGAAGTAAAGTTCAAAGCCAGACAATGCTGTGTGATGGACAGCTATGGAAAAACATTATTAACGTGTACTAGGACATCCAACATGTACACAATTGATGTGAAAAGCGTAAAATCAACTTCTTCCATCTGTCTGCTATCCAAATCTTTCACTGAACAAAATAGTCTATGGCATAGGCGCCTGTCTCATCTGAACTTCAAGAACCTGTCTATTCTATCATCCAAGAAACTTGTGAAAGAGCTTCTTCTATTAAAGTCTTCCGCTGTGCCTGCAAAATGGGCAAAATGACCAGAAGCTCTCAGAAGTTAAAGCTAGTTCCATCCTCCTCACAACCATTACAGCTGATACACATGGATATGTGTGGACCAATGAGAATACAAAGTATCAATGATCGCAAGTACACTCTTGTTATCGTTGATGACTTCTCTCGGTACACATGGACAAAATTCTTGTGAACGAAGGATGAAGCTGCAAATACCATCATAACCTTCATCAGAACCATCCAGAACCTTCTACAGAAGAGTGTGAAAATAACCAGAACTGATAATGGTACTGAGTTCAAGAATCAAACTCTCACCAAATGGGGTTGTTGAAAGAAGAAACAAGACTCTCGTTGAAGCTGCACGCACCATGCTGATCCAATCTAAACTTCTTCACTTCATGTGGGCGGAAGCTATCAATACTGCGTGCTTCACTCAGAACAGAACAACAATTCGCAAGCGCTTTTACAAGACTCCATATGAGATACTTTTCAACAGGACCCCCGACGTCTCTTTCTTCAAAGTTTTTGGCTGCAAGTGCTTTGTTCTGAATGATAGAAGTGAAAGAAGTAAGCTCGATCCAAAAGTCAAGGAAGGTGTGTTTATTGGCTACGCAATGCAATCAAAAGCGTACCAAATCTATTTGAGAGATCAACGAACTGTCCTAAAGAGTGTGCATGTGACATTCTATGAAATGGAAGACTTTGCTTCTGAACACTTCTTGACAGATCCCACTCTTCCTGTACCACAACTAGCAACTGATGTCGCAAATCAACAAACTACCTCTCAACGTGTGATTCTTGACTCTCTCTTTCAACACTTTTATGTGAATCCACGACCCTCAAATCCTCCACATACAACACATACACTAACGTGCACTTTGTCGCAGTGTGCACTCAAAATAAATACAATACAACGATTATACGTAGTATAACGAAGTAAGGTTCATATCCACAGGGAAAGGAATACTTTTCTTTTATATAATTAGTAACAAGGGTTTTTTTATTTGATTTAATAACACTAAGATGAACAACCTATATGAGTTTAATTAATAGAGATGTGGACTTGGTTTTGCTTTTATCCACTTAATGAAATATTCGTCGATCCCGGTTATATTTTCAACTATCTTCCTCTCGAATACTCAATCGAGGAGTATATCCAGTTCATCAAGGGTAGTTATTAATAACGAGACACATTCATTAATAAAACTTACTACCGAGTCAATATAGAACACGCACCGTATATCAACTCGATAGTAGCAATAAAATCAAGATGAAAATGATTGAGATTGATAACCTCAATACAAGCGGTTTATTGCTTTAATCAACATAATTAATTCCCCTTAGATTATTAACCATGAGACGCGTGCATTAATAATCCATGTTTACTACCGTGAATGAACCGAATTAATAACAAGCGTATTAATCGATCGATTCTGGTAATAGTTAATATATGAAACAAAACTAGTTGACCCTTTAAGTAATGTTCACAATATTAATATGAAATATGAATAGGAATTAATTAATACTCAAGGAAGAATATTAAAGAAGATGAATCCTACTATAGTTAATATCAAGATGTTAACTAATTGTCATCTTAGTAACACTCCCCAATATTAACATAGAGGAAGAAAAAACTATTACTATAACTAATGTCAAGATGTCAACTAATTGTCATCTTAGTAAAACTCCCCAACATTAATATAGAGATAGTATTTAAAGGAAGAACTAATATTCAAGGAAAAAGATTAAAGAGAATAACTCGCAACTTACAAATTCATTAAGCTTCAAAGTAGCAAAACCAAGATGGAAGAGTTTAGCTCCTTATTTGGAGATGAAACATGATGAAAATATAAAGAAAGAACTTATCTAGAATGAGCTTAGAAGTATAAAGGAATTGGTGATCAAATTATGAAGGGAAGGGGGTGTATTTATAGGCTTTTGGGGATGCAGCTCGGGTACCCGATCGGGTATATACACGGTACCCGACCGGGTATGTGTAATACTCCCTCCGTCCCGAATTGAATTGCAAACTTTGACCGGCACAAGGATTAAGGAATGACAATAAATGATGCTTGCCTTTTACATTTTTGCCAATTTTTCTAAAAGTAGATGTCTTTAAGTTAATGAGAAAAAAGTAAAAGTAAGGGTAAATTTGTCACTTTATTCTTATTTACATACCTAAAATAGAAAGTGGAAAACCATTTTAGGACAACCAAAATAGGAAATTTTGCAAATCAAATTGGGACGGAGGGAGTACCTCATATTTGAGGTATACTCGATCGATTTGAGGCTTAATTTTGAAAGGATACCCGATCGGGTGTGTTGGTGTACCCGATCGGGTATAGACACTCGTTCGTGGTCCAAATCTTCTCTGCATGTTCCTTTGTCTTCGGATCCGATTTGATTTGAGATTTCAACAAGATACCCAATCGAGTATAGGTCATACCTGACCGGGTATAGACCAAAAATCAGGATCTTTATTTCATCTTGTGATTTTGCACCTTCCTTCCACTTTTGGGGTTCACCAACTGTCCTTTGAGTGATAATGGACCTGTCTGAGCTCAGAAAGAGCCTAATCTAAACAATCTACAATAATTTAACAAACTAATCTATTACACCAAAAGTGTGTAATTTCCAAAGTGAAAATCAATCAAAATTATTTAAAAACACAAATATAAATATGGAAATTACAAACGTATCAACTCCCCCACACATAGTTCTTTACTCGACCTCGAGTAAAGTAAAATGTTTTCCAAATAGTCCAATAGTTTTCTATGAGTTCAAGTAAGAAATAACACAAAAACCACCAAGGAATCACAAATGTTTTTACAAATATAACATTCTTCTTGGGTTTTTTGGTCTTCTATGCTCCCGCTTTCTGCCTCTTCTTCATCTTCTTCTTCTTGAGTCTTCTCATTCCCCAAAGAGATCAACTGAGTGCCTGCAAAAATAAATATTTCTCATATCTCTCATTTTGCCTAGGAGCGTTTGCAGGCTTTCATCATAGCATCTCTTTACATTTTCCATTCTCCCCAACTCACTCATTTTTTATATAAGCCCTTTTTGCTTAGATTGCCCATTTTTTGGGTTTTTCAACCTAACTAGCATTTATTTTTGTTTATTTATTCCTCTCTTTTTTTTTTGTGTGGCAAAGGTAAAATAAATTCATGCGTAGTGAAAGGTAAGAAATAAAATTACATACCATGAGGAGTCGCTCCCCCACACATAGTCGAAGCACTGTCCCTATTGTCCGCCTTCGCCGCCATAGTAGCCACCTCCAAATCCACCCCCAAAGCTGCCATCAAATCCGCTACCGGTGCCGTCATCCCCGCCGTTATATCCTCCACCACCGGAACTAGAGCCGCCAAAACTACCCCAATGAGTGGGGTCATACCAAGATGGTGGTGGGGGTGGGTTTGCCATAGTCTGAAAGGAGCTTTGATGGGCTATGTCGGAGTACATAGGTCCATAAACCTACATTGGTCCTCCTCATAGCGGTGGTTGTCGGCTTACCGAAGCTCTTCTAGCTGTTGAAAACCTGCTCTTTGTTCCTCCTGCACTTGGGTGAGTCGTTCTCCCATGGCCATGTAGTTGGCGTTCATTTGGTTGTACCCCGCAAGTAGTTGTTGTTGACCCTACAAAAGTTGTTGGAAATAGTTGGGTGATGGAGGGTCTTAGGGCTGGTCGGGGATATCCGCGTCCATGTCCTCATGATCATGTGGCTCGGCGTGAGGCTCGTCGTCGAGGTGGTCGTGTTGAGGATCGTGTTAATGTGGTGGAAGGGCATTCGGGAACAGGTAGTGGGGTACCTCTACTTTGTACAATAGTTTGGGGAGGTCTGGGTTAGGCATGAGGAAGTGTTTATTAGGTTTTGGGTGTATGAGCACCAGTTGTTCATGTTTCTTGATTGTTCATCACCATACACCGTGTGGGAAAAAGTTGTGCACCCCGAGTGGCCTAACCAAGCTATATTCATCAAACAGTAGTCGGGTATAGGAGAGTTATCCGTATACCCGAACCTTGTCACCAAATGCATGATTACCCCACCCACAACAATTGGTCCTTTGGCCGTGCTCTCTTTTTTCAAGTGTACCCACATCAAATTGCACAAATTGAAATCCACTGTATGACGGAACAAGGCTACAGAAATCAAACATACGTCCCCCATCCTAGTGTGATGGTTGTTGGGGCGCCCAAGCAAGCAATTTGCCAAGACTTTCAAAAGAATTAATTCCACTTTAGGTCCTCCGAGTTTTGTGTCATTTCCATATTTAATCCTCATCTTTCACTTTATCCATTTTTGGTACCTGACTATTGTTTTCTTGACCATTTGTGGTTCCATTTCTGAGCATTTTTACTATCGGAAAAGGACTATATATGGTCAAGAAAACAATAGTCAGGTACCAAAAATGGATAAAATGAAAGACGAGGACGAATTGTGGAATTGGTGCAAAACTCGAAGGACCATAAGTGGAATTTCTTCAATTTCAAAAATAACCGTAGGACGGGGTGTTGGACATGGCTAATGTACAGTTGGGAGGAGCTAAAATTCAATACACCAGTCATTTTTGTCCAAGGTGTATGACTGAAAACAGTGTTATCGGAAATGGCTCTTTCGTAAGGGACGGGGATGCCAAAGTGTTCGGCAACCTCAAGTTTCGTTATCGAATATTCATGGTTGAATACACGAAACGTTAGTTTGTCATCCCTAAAGTCATCCTCATTGCTCTCAAAGTGCACCGAACTCATGAATTCATAGATAATTCTTTCATTAGAGTTGTATTTCATTTTGAAAATACGGTTCATGTCCAACTCATGAAAGAATTGCTTAGTGCTCCTATAAATGCCTAGTTCATGTAGAGCCTCATGGCATAGAAAATAGGAAGGTTTTACTTGCCTTGTTATTGTAGCGAGAAATCGAGTCCGGTGTTCAGTCTTGGCGAATTGGAGGTCCTCGTAGCCCGGGATGGGTGTCATGGTGTTGGAGCTGTCTTCTTTGCTCTTCCTTGGTGCCATTTTGGTGTGGTTGAGGCTTGAAAACTCCAAATTTCAAAAATGGGGTAGGGTTTTCGGACCTTTGGGATTTTGGAGGAAAACTTGAGTTTTGAGTATGGGTGTGTAAAGGAGAGTGATGGGAGTATTTTGGTGGTGGAATGGGGTGATTTGGTGGAGAAGTGAGGGAGATATGGTAGAGAAGGTTTGAAAATGGAGGTTTGGGGAGACGGGTTCGAATTTTTGGGTTGAGAGTGAAGAAGATGAAGTGTTGGGGGCTGTTTGGGGGTTAAAACGCAGGTATACCCGATCGGGTATCCTGCTTTACTTGATCGGGTATAGGAGGCAGGGGTCTGGAAGTTGGGGTTTTCAGGCATACCCGATCAAGTATTGTGTTATACCCGATCAGGTACTGGAGGCAGGGGTTTTCTGTGTTTGAGTTTTCAGCACTACCCGACCGGGTAGGGAGTCATACCCAATCGGGTATTCTTCTTTTTGCATATTTTGAACTTCTTACTCGGTCGAGTGCTGGAGGCAGGCCTTTTTTTCGCACCTCTGTGATACTCGACCGAGTATGTAATAGTACCCGATCGAGTATGCATGAATTTTTGAAAAATCTGGCTGCTGCGATCAAGTATTGAACTATGTCCCTCTTTTTTTAGCCATACCCGACCGAGTATGTAATGGTACCCGATCGGGTATGCCCCCTGATTGTCAAAACCTGCATTTTCTTCTCCTTTGAAACATGTGGTTAGTGCCCTCTCTCCCGTTCTCTCAAAACAGAAAATGAAACTTTGAAACAAATTAAAAGAAAATCTACGTACCTTGCTTGGGTTGCCTCCCAAGAAGCGCCTTAGTTAACGTCGTGGCACGACGTTATTCACTTGTTTTTTGTTTTATGTGGGATCGTGAGCATCCCTTGTTTTATTTTTCAAGGCCCTATTTGGCCATTTTTCACTTTTATTTTTCGGTCTTTTCCAGTAAGGCCGAGCTTTCTTTCTTGCCACCACCTCAACCACCGGTAGTTTATCTAGTGATTCCTCAATGATCAAAATTGATTCTTTAAAGGGAGAGTGATTTTTAATAGAATTATAAATGTTATATTCTATTTTCCTTCCATCAAATTCCATAGTTAAAAGTCCGCTAGAAACATCAATCATTGAATTAGCAGTTTTTAAGAATGGTCTCTCCAACAAAATGGGGACTTTGTGTTCATCACTCTCCATTTCAAGCACGTAAAAATCGGCAGGAAACACTAGATCACCTACCGAAACCGGTACATCTTCCACTACTCCTTTCGGGGAAACAGTTGACTTATTAGCCAGTTGAATTATGATGCTTGTTTTATTTAAAGGGCCAAGGTTCAAAGAATTATAAAGAGTATATGGGATCACGTTAATTGATGCCCCTAAGTCTAACATTTCCCTAGAATTGGTGTCTCCTAGCTTGCACGATATAGTAAACATGCCCGGGTCAGCACATTTTTTTGGGAAGTTCTTTTGAAAAACTGCCGAGATATGTTTACTAATTTCATTTGGGTGTTTTCCCTTCGAATGTTGTGTCCTCTTGATTGTGCATAATTCTTTTAAAAATTTAGCGAATCGAGGGACACTTTTAATTGATTTAAGGAGTGGAATATTTACCTCACACTTGGGGAAGGTCTCATAGATATCCGCATTTCTCTCCAGCTTCCTTGTTTCCTTGAGTGCTTCCGGGAATGGTGGGAGTGGCTCGTATGATGACAATGGTGGTAATTCGGCCTTTGTGGTCTTCTCCTCCGACTGAACTTCTTCTTCAGGGTATACCTCCTCAATCTCCTGATCTCCTTTCTCTACCCTCTTCAATGCCAGCTCACTTTTCAACATGATGGCATTCACATATTGTCTCGGGTTTTGCTCCGTTTGAGATGGAAGTTTACCCGAGTCTTTTGCTTCAAGTCGGTTCACAACATTTGAAATTTGGCTAACTTGAGTTTCAAATTTTTTATGCTTGACTTTGTCTCATGCTGAAATTGTATCATGGTTTGTTGAAATTGTCCCATGTTTTGTTGCATGGTAACCATGTTTGAGGTCAATGTTCGGATCATGTCATCAGTTGACATATTGGATTGAGAATTTGAGCCTTGGGTGTTGAAAGATGATTGAGAAGGTGGATTGGGTTGTTGGGGGCTTCCATTCCTTAAGTTTGGATGATCCCTTAATCCCGGGTTGTAAGAATTTGAGAATGGATCATACCTCCTTTGTTGATGCCCTTGAAAACCCAAAGCGTTGACTTGCTGTTCTTGGAGTGATGGACACGAATCAGTAGGATGTTCGATTGATGAACAAATTCCACAAGCTTTGACCTCCTGAATGTTTGGTTTTAGAAGGAGTTGTTTTACTAAAGAAGTCAAGTCGGCAACTTGACTTTCTAGAGAGTTTGTGCTTGTTTCTACAGAAAGAACTCTTCGAGTTGAGGATTTGCGGCCAAATTGCCGTGAGTTCTCGGCCAACTCCGAGATCAAGCTTATTGCTTGTGAAGGAGTTTTGTTGACAATTCCGCCTCCACAAGAGGCGTTCACCATTCTTCTATCATCATCAACAAGACCATCATAAAAGTACAAGATGAGGTCTTGTTCTGTGTAACCATGATAGGGGCAGCTAGCACATAGCTTTTTAAATCTTTCCCAGTATTCATACAAGGACTCATCATCCTTTTGCTCAATGTTGCTTATTTGCTTCTTGAGAGATGATGAGATGGATGCGGGATAGTACCTTTCAAGGAAGCATTTTTTCATAGCCGCCCATGTATTAATACTTCCCGAAGGAAGATAGAAAAGTCAATCTTTTGCGGTGTCCTTCAAAGAGAATGGAAAGTCCCTTAGTTTGATTTGCTCCTCCGTGACATCGTTGGGGCACATGCTTGTGCACACAATATGGAATTCCGACAAGTGTTTGTTCGGATCTTCCCTTCTTAGGCCATGGAAGGATGACAATAGATGAATGAGCCCAGATTTTAGCTCAAATGTATTACCCTCATCGAGTGTAGGGAAGGTAATACACAACGGTTGTTGGTTCAGATTAGGAGCCGTGAGCTCCCTTAGTGTTCTCGTTTCAAGAGTCATGTGGAAGGACTCTTCGGACTCACTAGAACTAGAGCTAGCGTTGGATGAGTCTCCGGTAGATGATTCCTCCGAGTCGGTATTTGAAAATTTACTCTTCAACCGCTCGAAAGTTTCCGCTTGAAAATTTCCGGGTTTGTTTGATAGGTGATCTCGTTTATAGAACGGTGTTTAACCATATACTTCACAAGGCTCAGAAATAGAAGAATAAGAACTCTTTATATTTTGTTTATTTATAATTGTTTTTTGTTTTTCTTTGTAATAAAAGAAAAATAATTGCCTTTCCTCGGCAACGGCGCCAAATTTGACGTGCACTTTGTCGTAGTGTGCACTCAAAATAAATACAATACAACGATTATATGTAGTATAACGAAGTAAGATTCGTATCCACAAGGAAAGGAATACTTTTCTTTTATATAATTAGTAACAAGGGGGGTTTTGATTTGATTTAATAATACTAAGATGAACAACCTATATGAGTTTAATTAATAGAGATGGGGACTTGGTTTTGCTTTTATCCACTTAATGAAATGTTCGTCGATCCCTGTTATATCTTCAACTATCTTCCTCTCGAATACTCAATCGAGGAGTATATCCAGTTCATCGAGGGTAGTTATTAACAACGAGACGCGTTCATTAATAAAACTTACTACCGAGTCAATATAGAACACGCACAGTATATCAACTCGATAGTAGCAATAAAATCAAGATGAAAACGATTGAGATTGATAACCTCAACACAAGCGGTTTATTGGTTTAATCAACATAATTAATTCCCCTTAGATTATTAACCATGAGATGCATGCATTAATAATCCAAGATTACTACCGTGAATGAACCGAATTAATAACAAGCGTATTAATCGATCGATTCTGGTAATAGTTAATATATGAAACAAAACTAGTTGATCCTTTAAGTAATGTTCACAATATTAATATGAAATATGAATAGGAATTAATTAATACTCGAGGAAGAATATTAAAGAAGATGAATCCTACTATAGTTAATATCAAGATGTTAACTAATTGTCATCTTAGTAACACTCCCCAATATTAACATAGAGGAAGAAAAAACTATTACTATAACTAATGTCAAGATGTCAACTAATTGTCATCTTAGTAAAACTCCCAAACATTAATATAGAGATAGTATTTAAAGGAAGAATTAATATTTAAGGAAGAAGATTAAAGAGGATAACTCACGACTTACAAATTCATTAAGCTTCAAAGTAGCAAAACCGAGATGGAAGAGTTTAGCTCCTTATTTGGAGACTAAACACGATGAAAATATAAAGAAAGAACTTATCTAGACTGAGCTTAGAAGTATAAAGGAATTGGTGATCTAATTGTGAAGGGAAGGGGATGTATTTATAGGCTTTTGGGGATGCAGCTCGGGTACCTGATCAGGTATATACACGGTACCTGACCGGGTATGTGTAATACCTTAGATTCGAGGTATACTCGATCGATTTCAGGCTTAATTTTGAAAGGATACCCGATCGGGTGTGTCGGTGTACCCGATCGGGTATAGACACTCGATCGTGGTCCAAATCTTCTCTGCATGTTCCTTTGTCTTCAGATCCGATTTGATTTGAGAATTCAACAAGATACCTGATCGAGTATAGGTCATACCCGACCGAGTATAGACCAAAAATCAGGATCTTTATTTCATCTTGTGATTTTGCACCTTCCTTCCACTTTTGGGGTTCACCAACTGTCCTTTGAGTGATAATGGACCTGTCTGAGCTCAGAATTAGGAATGGCAATGGGGCGGTTCGGGTCGGGTATACCATTACCCATACCTGCCGCGTTTGATAATATTTTTCCCCGAAACCGCCCCGTTACCCATCGGGTATTTTTTATCCGCGGGTAACGGTTTTTCCCACGGGTAACGGTTTCCCCGCGGGTAACCATTTTGTTAAAAGATAATTTTTTTCTTCAAAATTAGTATAAATCCTAAAATGATGATTGACTACTTATTATTGACCACCTAAATTAAAAAAATCAAAATTAAATAGCACCACAGATAAAGTTTTTTAAAACATCACAAAAAATTATAATCGTTTGAACCTAATATTCACAAATTATATATGTCTAGATTCAAAATTATGAATCTCTTACCACATCAACATCAAAAGATTAAGTCTTGTTTCCATAGTAAAATCTAAATATGAATCACAAAAACATTTAACTTCCAAAAATTCAATAATCATACCCCACCAACATTCAACATCTAAATTTAAGAACAGTAATGTATACAAGTAACATAATGAAAATGAGAAGTTTTTTCCCTAAAATATTACTAATAAAAAATATATGGACATAAATGTGACTATAAATTACCATTAGTAAGTTTTATAGTCACTAAGATATAACATCTGAATAAAATTATAAACATTAAAGTTACTAGAGTCGCATCTTTGTCCACAACTTTTATTTTGATTATAGATTTTGAATTATTTCTAAAAAATCTACTTCTAATTAATACTATGATTTAGGTATTCTTGTAGTTACTGTTTTAGAAACCTCATAATTTAAATTTAAAACTTGATATAAATTAGAACAACCACTCAAAATTAATCTAATCATCCAATACACCTCTACAAAATTATTAGCAATTACATAAATTAAAGCAATCTAGAGTAATGTTTCGTAATATTTGGACTTTAAACTCATATGTGAGCTTTATGAAAGTTATTGGGTGAAAACTTAAGAGAGTCACAGTGTGAAATTGTGTACAGAAAATCACGAAAATCAAATAATCAATGTGTGAAGAAAATAAATCTTGTAGAAGTTAACAAAGGAAGGATGATGAATGATATTGAAAATTAAAAATCTAAAATAGTGAACTTTGAGCACCAACTCCTCAGAATTGCAAAGGATAGCCAATTAGTTGAATATTTTTCAAAAAATTAGAGTGAATAAGTGTCATATACTAATGTACTACTATTCATATATACTTAATATATTAAATAAATATATAAACTATTAAAAAATGTAAGTTAATTGTGCAGGTCGGGTAATCGTGCGGGTAACCGTATCCAAATTAAACGGGGCGGGTAACGGGGCGGGTAACGGGGCGGGTAGGTATAAACCCATAACCGACCCATTACCCGTTTACATAAATCGGGTATTCCCCGCCCCGTACCCGTTACCCATTCAAAGCAGTTTTCCCCATTTTGACCGGTTCGGTTCAGTGCGGGTATCCATCGGGTCGGGTTAAATTGTCATCCCTACTCAGAATGAACCTAATCTAAACAATTTACAAGAATTTAACAAACTAATCTATTACACCAAAAGTGTGTAATTTCCAAAGTGAAAATCAATCAAAACTAATTAAAAACACAAATATACATATGGAAATTACAAACGTATCATACACACTTGCCACTCCTGCTTGATCCAACTACGCTCACTCACCTCCTCAATCTGATCATGGGGATTCTGAAGATCAAGGCATGGAAACAACTCACACATCAACTCCCGTGCAAGCCAATACCAATCAATCTACATCTGCTACCTATGAGGACCCAGATCATCCCATCATCACTCCAATCCCTCTTACACGTGAGCGGAAATGGGCGAGAGCACATACTCCTGAACAAATCATTGGTGATTCGAGTCATGGTGTATACACAAGGTCTGCAACAGCCAATGAATGCCTCTTTGCTTGCTTCCTAAGTCAATATGAACCTTCAAAGGTCTCCGAAGCACTGACTGATCCTGATTGGGTTATTGCAATGCAAGATGAACTCAACCAATTCAAAAGACTGAATGTGTGGACACTTGTGCCTAGGCCTCAAAAGAAAACAATCATCGGCATGAAGTGGGTGTTAAAAAACAGCGAGATGAAGAAGGTATAATTGTGAGAAACAAGGTTAGGTTGGTTGCCAAGGGATATAACCAACAAGAGGGCATAGACTATGATGAAACATTTACACCAGTAGCCAGAATTGAAGCTATACGCCTCTTTCTCGCTTACGCGGCTCATAAGAACATCATGGTCTATCAGATGGACGTGAAAACAGCTTTGCTGAATGGAGTTCTTCAAGAAGAAGTATATGACTCTCAGCCAGAAGAATTTGTAGATTCACAATTCCCATATCATGTTTATAAACTAAATAAAGTGCTCTATGGATTGAAGCAAGCACCGAGAGCCTGGTATGAGGCCTTAACTGAATTTCTGATTGATTCAGGTTTCTCAAAGGGAAGGATAGATATAACCCTCTTCATCAAGCGACATAAGACTGGTATCATAATGATTCAGATCTATGTCGATGACATTATCTTTGCTTCTTCTAATCTGAGCCTGTGCAAGAAGTTTGAAAAGCTGGTGAGAACGAAGTTTGAAATTAGCATGATGGGCTAGATGAAACCAGTCGACGCTACTCATTATATGGCTATCATTTAATCATTGTTGTATCTCACGTCCAGCAGGCCTGCCATTATGTTCTTGATGTGCTTATATGCTAGATTTCAGGCTAATCCGAAGGAATCCCATATAACCGTTGTGAAGAGAATATTGAGTTACCTGAAAGGCACATTCAACTTAGGCCTTTGGTAACCCAAGAATTCAGGTTTTGACCTCATTGGGTACTCAGATGCTGATTTTGATGGTTGCCGAATGGATCAGAAAAGTACGTCAGGAAGCGCTCAATTTCTGGGAGAAAAGCTAGTCTGTTTGTCCTCCAAGAAACAAAAATGTGTGTCAACATCTACAGCCAAGGTAGAATACGTTGCGGCTACTAGTTGTTATTCACAAATCCTATGGATGAGGACTCAACTGAGAGGCTACGACTTCACATTCAACCATATCCCGATCTACAGTGACTCCTAGAGCGCAATTGCCATAACCAGCAACCTCGTTCATCACTCACGCACCAAACACATCGACTTGCGGTATCATTTCATCAAGGACCATGTGGAGAACGGAGACATTGATATGTATTTTGTAAGCACTGAGCTTCAACTGGCTGACCTGTTTTCCAGTTCCTAGTATCCAAGTTGGGCATGTTGAACCTCGAGCCCATTTAAATTCTGTCTCAAAATGGTCTGAATAAAATTGCGTATGTTGAGGGGGAGAGAAAAAATAGTGTATTGTGTGTGTTGCATGTGTTGAGGGGAGAAAAAGACAGAAAAATAGTGTGTGTGTGTGTTTATTTTTTTTAATGCATCATTCGAGGAGGAGTTTATACCTGAAAAGAGGAAGTGTTATTGCATAAATCTGTTTGGTCCAAATCATTTTCAAAGAAAAATTGGGCCTCAGACAAGTCTTTGGGCCCAGTACCCTTCTCGCATGGCCCAACTCAGTTTCTCGCATATTTAAGTCACTTCGAGAATAAGGTTTCACATATTTTCGCACATCTGGTTTCTAAGTTTTCAGAGCACAAGTGTTCTCTCTCGAAAACCTTTTCTCAAACTCTCTCCTTCTCGAACTTGCTTTCCCAAATATCTAACGAAAGGTAGTATTCTGGTTCTCAAACAACACAAACAATGTGTTGCAAACTTCATAATCTGATTCTCGAAACAATTCAAGAAAATTTTCTCAACTTTGAATTCGAGAACTCTTTTTCACAAACCATGAACTTGAAACTCGAAAAACGTTTGAATTCGGTTATTATTATGTATAATTGTGCTTTTGCGTGTGGTTCTCGACAATCTTCATAGGCCGAACTCGAGAAAGTAGTTTTCTCTAAGTTTAAACTCGACATAATATTTCTCGAAGTTTAACCCTCGAGAAGGACTTTTCGATGTTTAAACCTCGAGAAAGCCTTCTCGATGTTCAAACCTTGAGAAAGCCTTCTTGATGTTTAAACCTCTAGAAAGCCTTGTCGATGTTTAAACCTCGAGAAAGCCTTCTCGATGCTTAAACCTCGAGAAAGCCTTCTCGATGTTTAAACCTCTAGAAAGCCTTCTCGATGTTTAAACCTCGAGAAAGACTACTTCTCGATGTTTAAACCTCGAGAACGACTTCTCGATGTTTAAACCTCGAGAAAGACTACTTCTCGATGTTTAAACCTCGAGAACGACTTCTCGATGTTTAAACCTCGAGAACAACTTCTTGATGTTTAAACCTCGAGAAAGACTTCTCGATGTTTAAACCTCGAGAAAGAATTCTCCATGTTTAAACCTCGAGAAAGCCTTCTCGATGTTTAAACCCCGAGAACACCTTCTCGATGTTTAAACCTCGAGAAAAACTTCTCGATGTTTAAACCTCGAGAAAGGTTTCTCAAAGTCCCACCTGTACACAGAACATCTGAAAACCCATATCAAACAAAAACAAAATAATTTTTCAAATAAACGAAGTGCTAACCATATTGTTCTTCAGGTAATCATGTCAGGATCCAACCAGAACACACAGCTCTACACTCAACTGTTCCCAAGAGAACAGTGGATCAAATTACTGGACAACAACTTCCAGCTGGACCTAAAGCTCTTCAAATGCCAAGATCCAGTCATACCAACAATCATCAAGGGTCACTATCTCTAGACCGCATTCCATAAAGCTATTCCAGTACTAGAGATATACCTGCAGCTGTTCTGAGACGACATGAGAACACCGTCCAAGAAGGACATAACGAAGATATTCACCAAGTTGAATGACATGAAAGTGGTGCTGACACCCTCCACGTTGAGAGAGCTTCTAGATCTTATCAAAGGAATGTAGGATCTAGGCTACGGTGCACCATTGCCACTGATCTCCAACTTCTGCATTGCCAATCTACCTCATCTGTGTAAGAGTTTGTTCGGACTGGTGAAAAAGTGTCTCTCACCAATGCACGCTGGACATGGCAAGTGCAACAAGCAGATTCTACAAATCTTCCACGGGATCACATTCGACATCAAGTATGACATGACACTGCTCTTCTGGACTGAACTGATGGACCAAGTCAAGGAAAAAGAGAGTGGAAAAAGAGGCATGATTCCCTACGCTCGGTGGTTGGCCTTAATCATCAACAACATTATGACGGCAACCCCGACAATACCGAGGCATAGCGATGAACCACACTTTGTGGCACCAAAGCTAAAATATTTCCAAAGGGACAATAATACTGCGCCTGCAATGTCGATCCCAGATTCACTCCTCAATCTTGTCAACCAAAGGGATCCGGAAGTTGTGAAATACAAAGAAGATCTACAGAGAACAGTCCCTATGGTTCAGCAAACCCCAGCTGGACCTTCCCAAGGGGCTAAGCCGAGTGTAAGTAAGGGTACGAAGACAGTCAAGCCGCCAGAGGAGCCAGTGGCAAGTCGGCCTAATGATGATCATTCTGACGACTCTTCCGAGAGAACTCAGACTGCTGAGGGCCACACCCAAGATGCTGAGGAAGCTGCCGATGAACCATCAAGCCCAGCCACCACCAACAATAAGGTTGATGGGGAGGCATCTGATAGCATGACTGAGAGCATAAATGATGACGATGATGATGAGGACGATGATGATGACGTTGATTATACAACTGCAACACTGATCCGGAAAACTAAACGAGATGACAAGGAACTTATCTAAGTCAACTCCAAAGTCCCTGCTGATTATGAAGAGGCTGATCACTTGCGCAAAACCCAGAAAGGGATCATTATCAGTGAGATGTGCTCAAAGCAGCATAACGACGTTCTCCCATCATCTAAGCCTACCAAGAGGCCAGCAGAGTAGAGCACGATTGAAGAAGAGATGGCACTATATGATGCATGCGACACCTTCCTAGAAATAAGCCGAACCTCACCCCTAGGTGCAGAAGCTCACCTTGTTAGTTCCCGAGTAGAAGTCGCAGCATCTGGTTCAACTGCGCACGCACATCCATCTCCCGTCCACTCCTCAGCCTCCCAACAGGCTGGTGTTTCAATAACACAAGGGGAATTCATACTGACCTCTCTGGTCCCTTCTGGATCAGTTGAGAGACTTAGTGGTCAATAGCCCCGGACCACCACCCCTCTTTCAATCACATCGAGTTTAGGTGTCTCATTTCCTATATTTTTTTATTTTTCTAGGACACCTACACTATTCACGGCACATACAGGTGCATGCACCCTGAACGCAATGACTAGAGTGCAAATGATGACAGTCGGGAGCTCTGCTACGCAACCAATGACTCAATCATTGATTGCAGTCCACACATCAGCTCTCTTCACCGATGTTGTGACAATAATTGCGACCCCTGTAACTGGTACCCATATTCCGGAAGACTTAGTTGTTATTCTGAATCGTTTTCTGGAGTCCACCATAATGCCAAGGGTGCACGAAGCAATAACCGCTCGGACACAGGACTTCAGAATCACCCAAACGGGTCATAATGAACAAACCCAACCTCAACCCCAACCCTCCTCCTCTCACTCCTAACCACAACACACCCCAACTATTTCCCTACTAAAATCTGACACCTTTTCCACCAAACCCCACAGCCCTACCAATTCTAATGGAACCCATGCTAGAGAACTAGTAGCATCGCCTATATCGACCACACCTAATCCCAATCCCTATACCACGCCTATCGATGATCTTGCATATATTTTGCAATTGAGACTCCTTGAAACTGATGAAGGCGGCCTTACCCCTCTTCAATAAGCCCTTCTTAATGCTTTCCTTTACACCAAAAGCCCATGATGTGACAGTCCTTGTGGTCACAAACGTTCGCATGAGGATCATGACGATTCGGCTCCTCATGAGGGGGAGAACAAGAGGCCACGGACACTCGAGCATGGTGTTTCATCCAGCCAACAACAACAACCACGGTCTTCACACAACCAACAGCCCCGTGGCTTATCTCCTAGAGATATAGACCAAGGAGGGAATGGAAGTCCTGATGGTGCTACCTTTGGTACATCTTTACACTCAGGCTATCGGTTAGAACCTAGTTCGAAGATGATGACAACGGGTAATCCTAGTGATCCCGGTACCACTGTTAACAGGCCGCCAACGCAGCAGCAAGCTCCCTCTACCCCTCCGAGTGCATACATGATGAACTTGAAGATATTCTTATACATGACACATGGCCTCACAAATGGACGAAGTGGGATGAGCTAAGAGTGGAACCAGAAAATTATGAAGCCCGGAGAAGCTGGTATCTTAGAGACCTGCTTGCAAAGTGCGTTGCTGATATCATTAGGCTTGATGAAGATGAACTCAAGGAAAGGGAAAACTACAACGAAACTCCCAAGGAGATGGAATCAATAATCAGACAAACAACAACCAAAAATGCCAAGAAATGAAAAGCCCTGGGAGAATGTGAGAATAAATGCTCCCTTTCAAGAGGAAATCCGAAAGCGTATATGGCGGAAACCAGAGAAGATTATGGAACTTGATGAGCTCAAAGCCCGAGATCTTACCCATCTGAAGGGTAGACAGGTCAGAGGACATCTTCACATGCTCGGTCATCGATCAATGGGCAAGCAACGTGAAATCCTGATGCATGATATAAAGATTAGCAAGTTCCCAATCTGCAAAATTCTCAATGTGAGTGAAGAGAATCATCATGGGATACAGTTCTACGCCTACAAGCTTCAACGCACAGATGTAAGCGAGTTCACCTTCCAAGAGAATGATTTCTTCATGCTTATAATGGATGACATTTATCAGATATACATAGCTTGCAGGGATCTCCCCCATCAAAACCAACAAAGTGTGCAGAGAAGGGTGTGACGCGATAAAAAGAATCATGCTGAGGCAAGTTCACGTTCATGCATCTCACGATCTTTAGATGGCCCTTGAAAACAATATCCCAAAGGCTAATCTCTCAAAACCAAAACTGCATGGACCGGAGCTTGAAAAATTTGCAGCATATCACATTTTTGACAGCCCACCTGCAATCGTTTATCTGAATCACAAAGGAGAGAAGCACCTGATGGCGGTTGATGGAGTATATGGGTCTAGGCCCCAGGACCCACATACTCAGAAGAACAGAAGGTACCACGATCATCGGGTGACCTCGTCGGCCATGCCCTCATCGGCCATGCTCTCATCGGCCATGCCCTCATCGGCCAGAAAAAGGTCTACTCAGAATATGATCCAGAAGCCCGGAGAACCGGGTGCCCTCACCGACCATGCTCTCATCGGCCAGAAAGAAGGCCACCCAGAATATGATCCAGAAGTCAGGAGAACCGGGTGACCTCGTCGGCCATGCCCTCATCGGCCATGCCCTCGTCATCCATAGATAGCCTCTAGAACATGATTTTATACTTATCATTTCTATACACTTTGTATCCGGCCCATTAGTGGCCCTGTTGTAAATGGGCCTCCCAAGCCCAAGACTTGGGAGCCCAACCCTAATTTTCTCTATAAATACTCCCCTTGGGAGTAGTTGTAAGGGTTCAGAATTCATTAATACAAAGCAAATATACTACTTCTCTCTCTAGCTCTCACTTCTCTCTAGAATCTAGGAGACATATACTCTATCATTTGGTGCTTTCATTGAGAGCTAGAACAATCAAGTTAGTCTCCTTCGTCGCTACCAAGCACAACTAACTGATAATGGGGAGAACTAAGTCAAACCGTAACCTCCTCGGCAAAGCCATCCCTGAGGCCCAAGAGCATCAGGAACACGAGGAGGACGCAACGGCCGAAAAGGCCACCGAGGGAGACGTCTTCCAGGAAGCCATCGGCCTCACCACTGACCTGCGCACCAAACTTAACGGCGTCGCCCCAGACGCCCGCATCAGCTTGGACAAGAAGCACGCAGAAAAGGGTGACAACGTCTCTGGGCAACCGGCTTCTCCTGCCGTTGACCCTCAGCTCCAAGCCGCTCTCTCGGCCATCATCGCCAGCCTGGCCCAGAACCCCACCGTCCTCAGCGCACTCATGCCAAGGACTGGGGAGAACACTACACCACCTCCTCAGCCTCAGCCGTTGGCCATCAAGCTGGGCAACGACGAAGGGGTGGTGCCCCAGGACACATCGTCATCCCACTCCCACCCTGCTTCCCCACTTCGAGCTGGACCAGCCCCAGCGCGTGGAAAAGCCTCAGCCTTTAATAGGCTAGGTGACACGCGTCGTCGGCCTGCTTCGGAGAGGATGGCGGGACGGATTGGTGAACGTGAGCCTGGCTCACCAAAGGAAAGCTTGGGGTCCGTATCCCGGACAGCGGATTGGCCCCGCCTGGACAAAGTCAAAGGAAAATTGCACGAGGACAATGCGCGTCATCGAATCAACATGACTCAAGAAGCTCGCATGCGCAACCAGCAAGGCGCCACTACGGCCGCCAAGGACCCTCGGGACGAGGTCATTGCCCAGCTGGAAAGGAGACTGGCCCAGATGGAGGCTAGACAATCGGCCACCATCCCTACGGCCAACTCATTCGTGGTGACCCCATCATCCAAATCAGAACAAAAACTCCCTTCACCACGAGGGTGCTCTCGGCCCCAATACCGGAGAAGTACCGAGGGAACGCCATCAAGCCCTATGACGGCCGCTCTGACCCTCAGGAGCACTTCAGACGCTATCAAAACAACATGCTGATGGTGAACGCATCAGATGAATACCTCTGCCGTTGGTTCCTTTCCACTCTTGAAGGGCCAGCGTACGAGTGGTTCAACGCGCTCCCCGAAGGAAGCATAGATTCGTGACAGGATCTTGCCCAACGCTTCCTCACCCACTTCACCGGAAGGAAGCGCGTGAGAAAACATTTCTCCCACCTTCTCTCCATCAAGCAGCAACACGATGAATCACTTCGGTCTTTCATCGATCGATGGACGAAGGAGAGAGATGAGGTCGAAGGTGCCGATGAGCGCACCCTCCTCGTCCTCTTCCAAGGCGTTCTCCGCAGCAGCCCCTATGCGAGGAGCCTCATCACAGACCCGCCGAGGTCATACACCAAGGCACTCCAACGAGGGAGCTTGTACGTTGACGCCGATGAGCTCCACTCCCGCAAGAAGGATGTAGGCCAACTATCAAAGAGGTCAGACGAGGCGTCGGCTCCAAACGCATCCTCGGCCGGGGGCCATGCCCGCCGAAACCGGAAGGAGCGCCCATGGCAGCCGAGGACGGACGTCCCAAGGACTACGCTCACGCACTCGGTGGATACCATCTTCGACTATGCGGAGGAGCAAGGTCTCATCCCTAAAGATCCCCGGTCAGCCACGGAAGTCTACGCCGTCCACCAGGGTGGCACTTATTGTCGTTACCACAAGAACACCTCCCACAATACAGACGACTGCGTCGCGCTGAAGAAAGCCATTGAGCGCTTGATTCAACGGGGTGAACTCCACCAATTTTTCAAAGTTACCCCAAGGAACTCCACCGGAAATCAGGAAGGGGACACCTCAACGAAGAAGCATGAAATTGGGAAGCTCAGCGATGACGAGGACTTTGAGGAGCCCCAACTGAAGAAGCGTCACATCCGCTGACTGTGCCTTCCTCGAAGGGACGCACGGCCGACGGCTGGGCCTCCATGGTGAAGTTCTACCAGCAAGCCGACAGACGGCTTATCCCTCAAAATACGGAGGGCCCTACATCTCGGCGAAGTTCTACCAGCAATCCGAAGAGGGTGCAGACGGCAGAGCCCCCACCCCAAGGTCAGAAACTCATTGGGAAGCTAACTCTTGTACGAGTTGTTCAGAAGGTTACCCCCCTCGGCCTCGAGCCACCGACCCTAATAAAAGCCGTTGCCATAAACAACGCACCTATTGTGTTCTGCTTATTTCTTGTAAAGTTTAAGGATGCCACAAAACAAAGCAGATCGCTTCGGCCCCTTCGAGAAAAACGCTCAGGTATAGCCGACGACGCCACACAACAAAGAACGTCGTTCCGGCCCCTTAGAGCGAAACGCTCAGGTATGGCCAACGACGTCCCAGGACGAGGGGCCCGCAAACGGCCCACGTCTTGAAACGGGAAGCTCATCACGTCGTCCTCGCGCTAAATCGTATTACGACAGGCCTGAAAGAATGGCTGAGATGACAAAATCCCCACACTTGGGGTTGGGAAACGGCAGCCGTCGGTAACCGACCAAAAGCCTAGCCTGCGTCGTAAATAAACGACGGGACCCCCCAAGATTAAGGGACGATCCAGCGCCAGAGGCCGGACAGCTGCCCTCCTGGACTCCCTATCGGCCAAGGGAATAGCAACCCCCTCGGTCGAGCCTGAAAGAAGGACCCCCACTCCTAGCTCATAGCAGTAGAGGAAGGAATAAAAGAGGGATAGCCGAGGATCATGCACTCGCCAGCCTCGAGCGAAATCCCCAAAAATCAAAAGAGGGAAGCCGAGGACCGAGCACTCGCCGGCCTCGAGCAATAAAAATGAAATCCCCACAAATCAAGCCACATATTTGGCTTAGTACATATCAGGCAAATACTATGCATTATGGACGAAGCAAGATCATATATGCGGATCAGACGAACGCTCAACATCGCCCTTCATTATCGGTACGGCTTCGCCGTCCTCATCATAGGACCGGCTCCGCCCCCTTTTTCTTCAGACGACTGGCTTCATCAGCGTCGTCGTCCTCAGATCACGGCAGACTCCCCGGTCTCAACGTGATCCTTCATCTCAAGACCGGCCTCCTCAGCGCCGAGCGTCTTGAGCTAGCGAGCGGGCTCGCCATTCCCTTCCTGGATGGCGACCCTCGCCTTCATAGGAGGAGCGGCTTCATCAGCGCTGTCGTCCTCAGATCACGGCAGACCCCTCGGTCTCAACGTGATCCTTCATCTCAAGATCGGCCTCCTCAGCGCCGAGCGTCTTGAGCTAGCGAGCGGGCTCGCCATTCCCTTCCTGGATGGCGACCCTCGCCTTCATGGAAGGAGCGGCTTCATCAGCGCCGTCGTCCTCAGATCACGGCAGACCCCCCCGGTCTCAACGTGATCCTTCATCTCAAGACTGGCCTCCTCAGCGCCGAGCGTCTTGAGCTAGCGAGCGGGCTCGCCATTCCCTTCCTGGATGGCGACCCTCGCCTTCATATGAGGAGCGGCTTCATCAGCGCCGTCGTCCTCAGATCACGGCAGACCCCCCGGTCTCAACTCGATCCTTCGTCTCAAGACCGGCCTCCTCAACGCCGGGCGTCTTGAACTAGCGAGCGGGCTCGCCATTCCCTTCCTGGATGGCGACCCTCGCCTTCATACGAGGAGCGGATTCATCAGTGTCGTCGTCCTCAGATCACGGCAGACCCCCCGGTCTCAACGTGATCCTTCATCTCAAGACCGGCTTCCTCAATGTCGAGAGCCTCGAGCTTGCATGACGAATGGCTCCATCAACGCCTTCGTCATCATTTATTTGGACCGGCTTCATCAGCGCCGTCGTCCTCAGATCACGGTAGACCCCTCGGTCTCAACGTGATCCTTCATCTCAAGACCGGCCTCCTCAGCGCCGAGCGTCTTGAGCCAGGGCTCGCCATTCCCTTCCTGGATGGCGACCCTCACCTTCATACGACGAGCAGCTTCATCAGTGCCGTTGTACTCACATCACGACCGGCCCCTCGGCCAAGGCGTGATCATTTATCTCAAGACCGATCTTAGCCATTCCTTCACCGGATGGCGACCGTTGCATGGATTGTAGGACCAGCCCCTCGGCTATGGTGTGATGCTCTATCTTAAGACCGGTCTTAGCCATTCCTTTACCGGATGGCGACCGTTGCATGGATTTCGGACCGGCCCCCAGTGTCGTCGTCCTCATATCTCGAGACCGGCTCCCAACGTCGAGGTACTGTTATAGCGACCGGGCTCGCAATTCCCTTCCTGGACAGCAACCGTCGCCTTCATATGACGCACGGATCATTACCATTGTCGTCCTCACATTCAGACAGGCATCCATCGCCTCGTCCTCATATTCGGACCGGCTCATCAGCACCGTCGTCCTCACCACCAGGCGGGCGTCCACACCTAGGCCGAAGGGTTCACCCCTTGGAGTTCATTTTGGGGGATCCGGTGTGCTCTTTTTCCCTCATTAGGATTTTTTCCCACAGGGTTTTTCCTAATGAGGTTTTTAACGAGGCACCGCCCCATTGTGGATCAAAAGGTGTCGACCCTCGACCCCCTATTGAAGACGTGTATTGCTCTACTCCTCTTCACCTCACTATATGAGCCTCGAGGAGTGGGGGACTGGGGGACTACATCGGCCTCCACATACATGAAATCATCCAGAAAGCAACAAAAAGCAAGGACTACCAAGTGGTACCTCCGTCGGCCATGTCTCCATCGGCCAGAAGAAGGTCTGGGGGACTACATCGGCCTCCAGCGTAAAGAAACAAATTCAGAATCCAACAAACACAAGCCCATGACAATGGCACCTCAACGTCCAACAACCATGTGTTCACCCTTCAGCCAGACCGAAGCGCAAAGCAGGCGCACACCGTCCTCAATGTCAAGGACACACATCGTCCTAAAGATCAAGGGCACGTGTCGTCCTCAAAGCCAAGGACACTCCTCGTCCTCAAGGCCAATGGCACGCATCGCCTCCGGGACTATGACATTCATCGTCCATATCACGAACAAAACGAACGCGCCACGAACGTCCGCAAGCGTAAGGTCCATCAATTAAAGTCAAAAACACAAGGGCATGACATTCTTCGTCCACAGAGCCAAGGGCGCACAACGTCCTCTGGTCCAGGACCCTCATTGTCCTCAAAGTGAAGGACATTCATCGTCCTCAAAATGAAGGACATTCATCGTCCTCAAAATGAAGGACATTCATCGTCCTCAAAATGAAGGACATTCATCGTCCTCAAAATGAAGGACATCCATCGTCCTCAAGATAAAGGACACTCATCATCCTCAAGACGAAGGGCATTCATCATCCTCAAAATGAAGGACATTCATCGTCCTCAAAATGAAGGACGCTCATCGTCCTCAAGGTGAAGGACATCCACCGTCCTCAAAACGAAGGACATTCATCGTCCTCAAAATGAAGGACTTTCATCGTCCTCAAAATGAAGGACATTCATCTTCCTCGAAACAAAGGACACCCATCGTCCTCAAACAAGAGATAACCACAATGGCCTCCTCGACCCAAAGTACGAAATTCAACCATCAACGGCCAGGAATAACGAAGCATTGTCTTCATCGGCCACTCATGACAGAAGACGCTCATCGTCTCCACCAAGCAAAGGCACTCGTCGTCCTTAAACAGGAAACACGCATCATCCACATGACTAGGGCCCTCTTCGTCCACATCGAGGAGCACGTAACGCCCAAACAAAAAAGGACATAAATCTACTCTCCTTCACTTCTTCAACGTCTCGGCTTAGAGAGTGGGGGACTCCTGATGGAGTATATGGGTCTAGGCCCCAGAACCCACATACTCAGAAGAACAGAAGGTACCACCACGATCACCGGGTGACCTCGTCGGCCATGCCCTCATCAGCCATGCTCTCATCGGCCATGCCCTCATCGGCCAGAAAAAGGTCTACTCAGAATATGATCCAGAAGCCCGGAGAACCGGGTGCCCTCATCGGCCATGCTCTCATCGGCCATGCTCTCATCGTCCATGCCCTCATCGGCCAGAAAAAGGTCTACTCAGAATATGATCCAGAAGCCCGGAGAACCGGGTGCCCTCATCGGCCATGCTCTCATCGGCCATGCCCTCATCGGCCAGAAAGAAGGCCACCCAGAATATGATCCAGAAGTCAGGAGAACCGGGTGACCTCGTCGGCCATGCCCTCATCGGCCATGCCCTCGTCATCCATAGATAGCCTCTAGAACACGATTTTATACTTATCATTTCTATACACTTTGTATCCGGCCCATTAGTGGCCCTGTTGTAAATAAGCCTCCCAAGCCCAAGACTTGGGAGCCCAGTCCTAATTTTCTCTGTAAATACTCCCCTTGGGAGTAGTTGCAATGGTTCAGAATTCATTAATACAAAGCAAATATACTACTTCTCTCTCTAGCTCTCACTTCTCTCTAGAATCTAGGAGATATATACTCTATCAACGGTTGATGAAATCCACAAGTATTGTGATGGCACTTTGAAGGTTATACGAGAGAAGTTGCAACCCCTGAAAGAAGATTTTGACAGCAGACTAGCAAAAGCCTCAGATGCTGAACTTAAAGAATCTGGTAGAGTTGACCTCATTATGAAATCCATCAATAATCAACTCGACAAGAGAAGGTCACTCAGACAATATGAGCATGCACTGAATCTGAGAAAGAATTATTATCGAGCTCAGAAATAAAAAGAAAGCAAGACAACACTCGATCACAAAGGGGGAGATTGTTGAAGATTATTTTATTGTGATTCAAGTTTGTCTAAGTCTTGTTTTAGATAGTTTTATTACATCCTCTTATAGTATTTATTCTAATGTAATAAATAGGCTAGAAAAGGAGTGGGTCCAAATATGTTAGGGCCATATTCCTAGGTTTTTAGCGAAACCTACACCTGCAGATATTAATATACGCATATGGTGTAGGAGTCGGGTAATGAGCGTATAAGGTTTTATCATTCTGTAGCATTCTTGATATTCAATAGAAGTGAGTTTTCACAGTTCAATCAATATTCATATCATTGTTTGAATCTCTGCTTCTGTTATATCAATGATTCCATTCTGCTGATCATTATTCTCATATATTGGGACCAACAACCTAAGTCTTTCTACTATTTTCAAACCATCACGTAAGCTCTTGTACTAAAAAGCATATCATATAAGTACACTTCAAAAAATTGATCGTTTTGGCCACTTATTCAATATTTGACCTGAAATATATAGCACGTTTTTTATATTAAAAAACTCTCAAAGTTGTTAAAAAATTAAAAAATATAGATTAAAATTGTGGGAAAATTCAGAATGTCAAAGTCAATATATTTGAAATTTTGAAATTATTTTTATATTCTAAATCTATTTAAAAGTTTTTACATTTTATATTTTCTATTTTTATATTTTCACTTTATTTTTTAGTTTTCTGAATTTTTTATTTTTCTATTTTAACGTTTTTTTAACCCGGAAGGCAAACCACCAAAATCAGTGGGGTAAATGTCGGGGAACTTCTATTTAAACGTTTTAAAATTATTTACCTATTTTTAAAATTATGCTATTTTTATGTTATTATTACATTATTTTTTCAAATTTATATGAATTTATTAAGGATTTATCAATACTCCTAATTATTATTATTTTAGAATAACTTCTTGTAGCATGTCAAAATGACTGGGTTGGTTGTATTTAAAAAGTAAACCTACTTATATGATGCTTTCTTAAGTAGAAGAGCTTAATGAAGTGATGAACTGGAAATAGTGAAACGTCTATTTGACCCTTTTGCCTTATTGAATTGATAAAGCTATGCATATGTTAATTCATACATTAATAGGTGCATGAATTTATTGGAAGATAAAAAGATAAATAACTTTTAATCATGACAATTATTGATGCCTTTGGGGTTGTCGCCATGCAACGACTAGATGCTATACATGAAAATTGATCATTTATATACTACGGAGTATGTCTTATAAAACTTGACAAAATATGATTAACACGTGGAATAATTAAATAAAAAAGTTGTATGGTTAAGATTTGTGCACATACGAGGGAAAAATTTAATCAAAAATTTATTACTTGAAATAGAATTCATAAACTTTTTGGGGACAACTAAATAAGAAAAATTTATCAAAATTTTGTGGGATAGAGTAATTTTTCAAGACTAATCCATAGGGCATGCGCAAAATTGATTTTACTAATTTTTTTAAATATGTCGCTAGATATGTTGAAAAATTATCACTAATATCTCACATTAGTTTATTTTTAGATATGTATGATTAGATGATTATGCCATTCATATACATTAAGTTAATAATATAGTACATAAATTTATCAACGTAATTAATACTAATTAACTGTTGATAATAAAATTATATTATACTTACTTAATAATAAAGTACAATTTATCAATTATCTAATTTCTATAAAGTAAAATTGATGAATTCTATATGTCAGAATTTTACATTCCATATATATTCAATCTCATTCCATATTTATGTCACCGTAAGCGCATAATTATTTTATTTGATCCCGAAGTGCACAATGCTTAAGTGCATTGATTCCGGTTATTAAAAACATAAAAATAAAAAGTGCATTAATTCCATGCAAACGTGTTTATAGATGCAATAGTGTTTATATATAATATAAAGTTTTTAAAACATATAATTTAACACCTTAATCCTTCACAGGTCTTTACCAATGTTAAAGTATAAATGTATAATCATAAATTCTTTCTCATGTACCACAAAAAAGTATAATCACAAATATATAAAACATAGGAAAATTTGAAAATATTAATCCCAACTATTACCGCCGATCTGCTATTAATAATCACAACTATCAATTATTTCTGAGTTGTCCGAACTATAGGGACCATTCTTCAAAAATAGCCCCAAACATGTGTAAAAATAAATATGAAAATTCTACAAAATGTACCAAAGTTATATAAAATATTTTTAGTCATTTTTTTATATATTTTCATTAAAATTTCATTTTTTTTTCTTTTCTCCAATTAATTTTTCTTAGTTGTGTTAACAAGTTATGTTTTTGTAATATTTTCCTTTATTCAATTTTACATTTTGTTTTCAAAAAGTAAATTGTGACTAAGATTTTTACGATTTAAAGCTTTATTCTAGATTTGAAAATATATTTTATTTAATTTTTTATGCTATCTTAATTCTAAAAATCTAAATTCTCTATTTTTTCCATTTTAGTATTTTTAATTTTTTTTCTATTTTCTTCATTTTATTTTATTTTATTATATTCTGTAAACTATATGATATAGTTTATCGTTTAATTTTAATCATTTGGGGCATGTATTAATATCGCAATTTTAAGTGATGTAATCAAAACTGTAAAAATGTAGAAATAATGTATCACAACAGTAATAATAATCACAATATGTAAATTATAATTATTAAAGTTGAATTAATTACCAATAGGGAGGATTAAACTTTAAATCGGTTGACAAAAAAATGTCGACATTTCTAAACAATTCAGGACAGAGATAGTAATATTAATACATTTTCATCATAAATAGCCAAAACCTCCAAAACTTATACCCCAAATCACTAAAACCAAACTATAAACTATAATATAAGTTATAGAATATATGAATATATAATAAAGAAAATAGAAAGAAATTAAAAACACTAAAATGGAAAAATAGAAAATTTAGATTTCAAGAATTAAGATAGCATCAAAAATTAAATTAAATATAGTTTAATGAAAATAGCTAGAATAAAGCTCTAAATCGTAAAATTGTTAATGAAAGACTACTTTTTGAAAAAAAAAAAACTAAATTTGAATAAAGTAAAATAATCAAAATCATAAGTTGGTATGTATCACATCTGGGAAAAACAAATTTGGAAAAAGGAAAAAATAAAATTTACGTGAAAATAAATCAAAAGATGACTAAAACATACTATCTATTATTTAACTTCAATACATTTGTAGAACTTTTGTAATTATTTTTACATGTTTAAAAATATTCAGTTTGGGAATTTATAAAAATATATCTCTATCTTTCGAAAACTGAGAGTTGATAATTGGGATTAATAAAAAAATGACTATAGTTGAGAATATTTATAGTGTACGCATAGGTCACATTTAAAATTGACCTGCTACATTAGGCCGTACCCGTTAGGGAACTATTTTTGGAAAATGATCCCTATAGTTGGAATCACTCAGGAATATCGATATTTGAGATTATTAATACCGGACCCGTAATAGTTGAGATTATTATTTTCATTTTCTCCTAAACATATTGAAATAATACATATGTATGAGTAAAGTAAAGATAGTTTTCAAAAGTGTGACTAATGACTAGAGTAGTAATGGAATCATAGTAATCTATGTTCAGTTTTTAAACTTATTTATTCACGTTTGTCAATGCTAATAAATTTAATACAGTTAAAATAGAGTATGATTAGTGTAAAATACACATGTTGGAATTGTATAGGAATTGAGGTAGTATATATTGATTTTGTATCATTCTGTTCCAAAAATGAAATCACAAAAGCATGTTGAGGTCTTAAATTTTGTAGAAAATGCACATAGAAAGTAATTATTGGTCGTATATATTAAATAAATTTCATCCACGTTTTCTTCTTTCAGAGCTAATTTCAACTCATCATTTGATTTTTTATTCCCATAAATATTATAACATATATACTCTACCAACAATATTCATCAAGGAAGTGTGAAGGCAAATTTGTTGCATGTGATGTCTTTGATTATTTGGGATGAAGTTATGCTGATTCACAAATTTTATTTTAAAGGTTTAGACCTTACGCAGAGAGACATCATGCGATTGTGATATATAAAAATGAACGTATATTGCTCAAAAGGAAGATTGTTGTTTTTGGGGACACTTTAGACAGAGAATGTATATCGTCTTGAAGGGAGTTAGGGAGAGCCGATGCGATTATAGTGACATTTAACTCTACACGTTTTTGAGATCACTGCTCAGACCTTCTTCTCACAAAGAATATGAGACTAATGACATATCACAATTAGCAAACACATAATTGAACAATTTGCTATGTGTGTTGTTAAGGTAAGAGATGATGATATTAGAGTAGAAAATGATGGTTTTTAGACATGAGGCTCATGAGCAATTTTTTTTAAGGTATGTGATAATTATATCATAGCTATAGCTGAAAGCACATATCCTACGTTTTCGAAACCGTCTAAAACATGCACTCGGGGCAACGCCCGGGTAAATACTAGTACGGAGTATGAAATAAAATCACAATATGCCTAGTTTCATATTGGCCTTTTCCCATTAATATTACTAAATTGATTTTAAAAGACAAAATATGACTTATTTATAAAAAAAATCAAAAAAAAATTATATTTAGTGATTAGTTTTCCGTGACTTAATCTACTGGTGACTTGTCCATATGAAATAACTAAAATAACTCTTATCCTTTCATATTCTAGGTCTTAATGATTTTTAATAACATAAATTTCGCTTATCCATCAGTGATGAAACGGTTAGTAACACAAGAGGGGTGATGATTTGTGTGTATGGAACCGTGATAGTTTTTCGCAAAGTTTTAGTGTGGGGAATAGGGCGAGACAAATTAAATAAGTGCACAAAGATTTAACGAGGAAAAATCTCTTGCCTCAAAAGTGATTAAAAAACATTGACCTCCCTCGGAGGATTTTTATCAACTTCATTAAAAGCTTTTGAATGGTTACAATTAAGAGAAACTATCATAGTCTACCCTTGAGCCACCTCAACTCTATCCTCTCTAGGAAGAGTTATGCTTCTCTACCTTGCGAGTAGAGAGCCTCTCAGCTTTACAACAAAGCTCTCACTACACACGCACCAACACCGAGGATGTTACAATTAGCCAATCCTCAAAACCCCAATTACAAAGACGAGAAGGAAAGGGAGAAACTCTATCTAGAACTCAGTATGAGCTGTTTTAGGCGCCTTGAGCTTCCACAGTTCTTCAGTGTATATGTCTCTTTTTCTTGTCTTGGTCAAGAGCACATTTCTTCTTCTTGGTCTCGGCATATTTAAGCTGCTTAGAGTAGATCTGTTGAGGCTTTCTTTCCTTTGATAGTCGAGTTGCCAAGAGTGAGACTTGCCTTGTTATGATTTGAATGTCCTTCCTTTTGGTGGAAATTCTTCCTTTTAAGTGCAACGGACTCATACATACATATATGGATTGAATTTTAAACAAAGATGATTTTACATAAATAGATACCAACGTATAGCAAGGGAGTAAATCATTCACTTAACAAATATAAGTATGCTATGATCTTTTCTTATATCACGCAATCATGTCAAGCAGACAACGATCCTTTAAGCTCTGGGAGATTTCCCAGAATAGGAGTAAATGGAGTTTGGAATTCCAAAATAGGACTACGGCTAAAGGGTCAAATAGGTACATGAACTAACTTAAAGTGTTCAAATAGCCTCTTATTTAGGAGGTTCTGTCCGGTCATCGCCAATTGGGGCGGTTCCCGATGGAATTTTTTTATAAAATATTATGAGCATCTTCTTCACTAAGTCTGGTGTACCCATATCAAATTTCAGCTAAAAATGAAATCGGGAAGGCAGTCAAACGATTTTCCGAAATGTACTGCGCTGTTTAACTGCACAGTTATCTTTAAAAAATCATTTGACTGCCTTTCCGGTTTAATTTTTAGTTGTAATTTGGTATGGATAAACTAAACTTAATGAAGAAGATGCTCAAAAGATGTCATAAAAAAATTCCACCGGGAACCGCCCCAATTGGCGACGGCCGAGCAGAATCTCCTATATAAGGGGCTAATTGAACACTTTAAGTTAGTTCATGTACCTATTTGACCCTTTAGCCTAGGACTACTATATTTTTATTCCCAGAATAGGACTAACTTGACAGTATTTACTGTCGTCTTGTAGGCATGACTGCCAAATACTTGCAGTACAGTGCATTTAACATGACATTATTTATTATAATCAATGGCGGTATTTTTCAATCATGGCTGTATTTTTCATACATGGCAGTAACAACTCCTATTTCGGGAAGAAAAACATAGTAGTCCTATTTTTGAATTCTAAACCTAATTTACTCCTATTTATGGAAATTCCCCTTAAGCTATATATGATATGCAATTATTGAATGAGTATCCAATCATGCATGGAAAGAGATTTAAATGAACCATGCTCCGTACTTCTAGAATAGTCATGCATGAAAAATATTCTCACTAATAATATTTTTGACTAAGTATATGCACTCGTATAAGGAAAGCACATTAATTTACAATCGAATATGTCACGCCCTAGACCGCATCTAAGCGCGTGTACAACCGCCGTTTGACCAAGTGACGTCACTCGCAATTCAACGTGACTTAATCATACAAGGCGTCCATGAACATAGTCCATGTCAATACTCAGTAAGTAAACATACATAACATCACAGTTTAGATTGAATAAATAGCGGAAATATTCAATAATCAATCACGGACCACACATGGTCAAAACGTGGACTCGCCGGCCCAAAACAATGTATTCATTACATAGATATCCATGAGCATAGTTTGTAGTTTAAAACAGTAAAGAAAGCACGAACCACGTTTTCCTTGGAATCACTTCACTGAGTAAGGTGCGAATAGCTAGCTTTAGCTTCAACCTGAAATGGTGGGCCCCCCGAAGAGGTTAGTACGCGAATACCGAGTGAGTAGCAGGTTAAATGTGGAATAACTAACGTTTCAAGTATAAGACCCAAACATAGGGTGGTACACATACATATATACTTTTCCCCCAAGTTATGAAATACGTATTAGCATATATACACTTGGAAATACTCGACGTGTAGGTCATTGTTTATTTGCGAAAATAGTAGTGGTCAATATCCTTGACTTAAATCCCAACCCACCCATATACCTATGAGTGTATAGGACTCCTCCTGGTCCAAATCAATTATCATAAGGACACCGTCCGGTACTCAATTACTAGACATTATTCTATGAGTTTTGAGGAATGTTCAGTCCTTGGGTCCTCCACTGATTTATATTCCGAGTTTTGAAGACGATTATGTCCCTGGGTCCTCCACCATTTATACATATGAGTTTTGAGGATAGCTTAGTCCTTAGGTTCTCCACCATTTGTAGATATGAGTTTTCAGGACGGTTTAGTCCTTCGGTCCTCCACCATTTACATACCGAGTTTTGAGGAAAGTCTCGTCGTCTTTGGGTTGTCCACCGTTTTATATCCATTCCTATGATCTACCACATATCATAATAGATAGGGTCTACATCATAATCATTCCTATTGTCTGATTCAATTTTTGCTTCTTTGTACTGAAAGGGGATGATGCCCTTTCCGAGGTTTCGGCTTAGTCCCCCTCACATTCTGTTTTCTACTCTTTTTTTATAAACTCGGCAGACGTTCCCCGGAGTTTGCCCCGCCGATTTTGGTTGTTGATAAGTCACAATTATGACTCAATTTGAGCATAGTTTGGCATAGTTTCTGTGCACAAGTTGAGTTGTTTTGGTGCTAGTTAGCAAGAAAACTCTCAATTTTCAGCTCTCTATGGGTCTCGTGCGGTTTTTCTGGCTTTTTATGGTTTTACAGGTATTTTGACCCCGTTTGAGCGAGTTTTGAGCAAGACAAAGAAGGGCCAAAGCTGGATGATACGAATTTCTTCAGAAAATTCCTTGTCAATTTCAGAATCTGGAATGGACTCAAGAAGGGTGCTGCTGCACTCTAGACGCAAAAGCAAAAATACAGGTGAAAGTGGCACTGAATTCGGAGTCCTGAGCGAAAAGTTATGGCCAAAACATTGAAGACGCACTACCGGTAATCCGACCTGCAGCCAGCGTGAATAAAATCCGAGTTTTAGCTTAAAAAAATGCTGCAAAATAAGGAATAACTAAAATCCTTGGCTTGGAGGTCAGATATGGGCTGGGAAAAAAGAAAAAACCATGAGGGGCCAAAGAAAGAAAGAAAGAAATGTGGATTTAGCCCTGGTTTTTGGAGGAGGCCGAAAAATATGGGAGGCAGTGTGAAGACAAGGGTAGAACGGCAGAAAAAATAAAAAAGAGAGCAGCAGCAGAGCAGCGAGGATATCCCCATCATCTTCCTTTGTTATCTTCATCAACGTCATCCCAAGAACAACTCAGCAATACCATGTCAATCCATGCCTCTTCAACCTTCGCCATACCACCCCAGCGGCAAGACTAGAATCACCGCGCAACCACCGGAGCCTTGCTGCCGGCACATTGCTGGAGCAGTCCGCACCTGCACAACCGTATAGCAGCAACGCCGTCTCCACTCTCTTCTCCAGGCTATTTTATTTTCTGTTTTTTTTCTCTTGTTTATGTGACCTGAATTAGCTTTCATTTTTATTTGCATAATTAAAACTCAACATTGAATTGGATGCATTTTAATGTGTTAGTCTTTTTACAGGTTGTTTGGCGAGGTTTAATTCAATAAATTTATGTTGCGAATCGGTTTTATCAATTTAATATTGATGGGTTAAGTTTTATTTATTCAAAATTGACTGCTACAAGTTGATTTGTTTCTGAGGATTGAACTTAGTCCTTAAGCATATCTGAATTTGCTCACTAGTGTTCTTGGTTTACCAAAAATTGAGTTTTGCTTGGTGTTTGGGACTAAAATTTAAAGTAGTGGTGTGATTTATTTATTTTTATTTGAACCTGTTTAAGTCCTTGAGATTATTATAACTATTTTTTTTTGTGTTAATTGCTTTTATATGAAAAAAATATTGTTCTTAGTTTGTTCACTTTGATTTAATGGTTAAAACAGTGCTTTATTTTATATTACCCCCTTTTGTTGTCCCTTAACGAGATAGCTTGCCTAAATCTACCGGATCTTGTGTCTAGCATTCTCTGATTTTACTTGACCTTCCCTACTCCTTGCGAGAACGATACTCGAGGTTGGCTCCTGCCGTACTTCGTTTTACTACCCCGATCAAATGGCGCCGTTGCCGGGGAGTAGCGCGTCATAGTGACTTTTTGGAGTTTGTTAGCGTGACTGGTAGGTAGATAGACGGGACTATCTCACCCCATATTACTTCTTTCTTTTTCGTGTTTTGATTGTCAGATTCAGGTGGTGTATGCACACACGTTCTCGGGGAACTCAAGGCTTGTTTCCATTAAACCCAAATCCCGAGAGTATTCTGAGAAAAAGAAGAGCAGCAAACATGGCCTAACCACCCGCAAGGAGGACTTTATATGACCAAATTACTCCTTAGTTTGAAGAGGCAGATGGAATCGCAATGCCTGAAATTGAAGCGGCTAACTATCAGCTATCTCCTGGGCTAATCAATCTGGCCCAGAGCAATCAGTTTGGAGGCCTAAGACACGAAGATGCAAGGAGCCACATGCTTTGGTTCAACTGACTCTGCAGGACTTCACGAATAAATGGAGTCACTGAAGCTGCCAATAAACTTATGTTGTTCCCATTCACTCTGAGAGACAAGGCGCAACATTGGCTTGACAGTCACACTTTTGCCACATGGGATGATCTGTACCAGGCATTTATGAAACAGTACTGCCCAGCATCTTCCGGAATCAAAGCAAAGGCAGCTCTCCAAAATTTCAGGCAAGGGAGAAACGAGACATTGTGTGAGGCCTAGGAGCGATACAACGAGCTTCGATCAACCTGTCCAACCAATATCATGGAAAGCATGGACACAATCTTCCACTTCTATAATGGATTGTCCATAGAGAGCAAGAAGGAGCTGGACTACTCGTCTAAAACAGGTTCAATCCTAAGGCTGACATCACAAGAAGGTGAAGAACTGGTAGAGACTATTACCTCAAATGAGAGGTACTGGTATGATGAGCGAAGTGAAAGAGCCCCACAGAAGGCGGGATTATATGAGGTTGATTCAAGTACAGCTGCTGCCGCAAAACTGGATGCTCTTGTCCTAAAGTTTGAGAAACTCTATGAAGCCCAGACGCAGAACCAATCACAACAGGTGGCCAGAGGATGAACCAGAGGAGTGTCCGACAAATGCCAAACCAAAATCCAGTGACAGACATGGTGCTTTCGTGTGATCATTGTTTCGGAACCCACCTGACCAATTCATGTCCTCAATCCTTTGAAGAGCTTATTTCACCTCAGGAAGTGAATCTTATGGAGTATGCTAAGAAAGGAGAGGGTCCACTAGCACCTCAATACCAAGGAAACCGGGGTAACTTTGCTGGCTACAACAACCAGAGGAATAATTTTCAGAGTGGTGCAAACTAGTGGAGAAATAATAACCGCCAAGGTGGGTACCAACGAGGCCAAGGAAGTGGTAGCAACTAGCTTTATGTGCCACCACATATCAGACAAAAAGATAACTCAGCACATTCCCAACTAGATTTGGTGCTTGCAGAGCTGACACGGGCTAGAGAAGAAAATGAATCAAGAGATAAAAGGGCAAGAGAGGAAAAGATATTGATGGAGCAGCGGTTGAGGAACCTTGAGTTTCAACATGAGCAACAAATGCGGGAACTTGAGAATAGACTCCTAGGAGGTCCTGCTAGGAGGCAACCTGGAAGCCTTCCTAGCACTACAGAGCCAAATCCAAGAGAGCATGTGAATGCAATAAATTTGCGCAATGGGAAGCAAGTTCTTGAACCAATGATAGACCCCAAGGAGAGAATAGCTCATAATGTTTCTGGCTGTTCCAGAAAGAGTGAAGATCCAGTCAAAAGCCCATCACCTGTTCAAGGGCATTCTAAAGATGAGCCGGTATCCATGTTGGACCAGCCCGGCCAGCGAGAAGGGAAGGCAGTCATGGAACCGAATACACTCCAAATAGATCCCAAAAGAGTAAATACACCAGTTGTGACATTCCCTGCTCGTGTAAAGAAGGGCGAGGACCGAAAAAGAGAGTACGAGTTCATGGAGATGATGCGGAAACTACATGTAGAGATGCCCCTCACTGAAGTGCTGACTGAGATGCCAAAATATGCCAAATTCCGGAAGGATCT
Source organism: Cuscuta europaea (assembly GCA_945859875.1). Lineage (NCBI taxonomy): Eukaryota > Viridiplantae > Streptophyta > Magnoliopsida > Solanales > Convolvulaceae > Cuscuta > Cuscuta europaea. Next base: position 8,107,565 of record CAMAPE010000054.1, on the reverse strand, counting down.
ACTGACTAACAAGAAGAGGCTAGAAAAGTGCTCCGTGGTTGACCTAAATGCGGTGTGCTCAGCTGTGGTGACAAAGATGATGCCTCAAAATCTCAAGGATCCAGGTTCTTTCACTATACCTTGTTCTATTCATGATTATGTTTTTAAAAATACACTAGCTGACTTAGGAGCCAGTATCAACTTGATGCCGACTTCTCTTGTTGATAAATTGGGATTGGGTGGAATGAAACCCACTAGGATGTGCCTTCAATTAGCTGATCATTCTGTTAAGTACCCAAGTGGTATTATTGAGGACGTCCTAGTTAGGGTAGGTGATTTTATTTTTCCTGTGGACTTTGTTGTTATGGATATAGAGGAGGATCGTGGTACTCCTCTTATATTAGGGCGACCTTTCTTGGCCACTGCTCGCGCTATTATTGACGTGTCCGATGGGTCATTGACTTTGAGGATTAGAGAGGACACTTGTACTTTGCGACTCTCAGAAGTCATAAACCATCCTGAGGCACAAACTGAGAGTTGCAATTTTCTTGACATGTATGATTGCATTGAGGATTATCTGTTTGGGGGGGGCGAGAGTTTTACTTCTGATAATATTGCATGTGGTGAGGTTCTAAGTGTGGGGATGCCTGATGATGAATTATTATCTCATGAACATAGTGCTCTGTTGATGATCTACTAGGAAAAGCCTCTCAAGAGGAGATAGGTAATTACGTTGTTGATACACTCCCACATGAACAGTATGCTTCATTGGATGATGAGGGCAAACGCCCCATTATCATTGCTTATGATTTAGAGAGACAAGAAAAAGATAAGATTGTGTCTTTGCTTAAGCAGTGTGAAGGGGCCATTGCCGAAACGCTAGGGGATGTTAAGGGGATCGACCCCACCTTTTGCACACATAGGATTAGTATTGAGGAGGGGTTCAGCCTGATAGTCCAGCCACTGCGCAGGTTGAACCCTAACTTGATGGAGGTCGTGAGAACCGAGATTTTGAGGCTCTTAGATGCGGGTATTATATTCCCAATTTCTGATAGTAGTTGGGTGAGTCCTATTCATATGGTTCCCAAGAAAAGGGGAGTGACTGCTATTGAGAATGACAAGGGGGGTTAGTACCTACTCGCATTGTTTCTCGGTGGCGGATGGTGATCGATTACCGAAAGCTGAATGATGCCACCAGGAAGGATCACTTCCCTTTGCCATTCATCGACCAGCTAGTTGAGAGTTTAGCAGGGCATGGGTACTATTGCTTCTTAGATGGGATGAGTGGGTACTTCCAAATTCACGTAGACCCTAGAGATCAGGAAAAGACCACTTTTACTTGTCCCTTTGGCACTTTTGCATTCCGTAGGATGCCCTTTGGTTTGTGTAATGCTCCTGCTACATTTATGCGTTGTATGCTAGCCATTTTTGACAGGTTTATTGGAGATTTCATGGAAGTATTTATGGATGATTTTTGTGTGTTCGGTGATACTTTTGATTCTTGTTTAACTAACCTTGACAGGGTGCTTACTAGATGTGAGGAGACCCATTTGGCCTTAAGTTAGAAAAAATGCCACTTTATGGTCAGAGACGGCGTTGTGTTAGGGCACAAGGTTTCTAAGATGGGAATTGAGGTTGATAAGGCGAAGGTGGAGGCTATAGAGAAACTTCCATATCCAACCACAGTAAAAGCCATCCGTAGCTTTCTTGGACACGCTGGTTTTTACCGTCGGTTGATACAGGATTTCTCTAAGATCGCCCGACCTTTGACTAATCTTTTAGGGAAGGATGTACCTTTTGATTTTTCACCTCATTATGTTGCTGCCTTTGATACTTTGAAAAGGAAATTGACTGAGGCTCCCATTCTTGCTACACCCGATTGGTCTTTACCTTTCGAGATTATGTGTGATGCTAGCGATCAAGTGGTTGGGGCTATCCTCGGTCAAACCAAGGATAATCACTTTCGACCTATCTACTACGCCAGTAAAACTTTAGCGGGGCCTCAGCTCAATCATACCACTACACAAAAGGAATTTTTGGCTATTGTATTTGCTTTGGAGAAATTTAGGCCATACATCATTCTTTCTAAGGTAATTGTCTTCACTGACCATGCGGCTTTGAGATATTTACTTAAGAAGAATGACGCAAGGCCTAGGCTTCTCCGTTGGATTCTTTTGTTGCAGGAATTTGATGTGGAGATTAAGGACCGAAAGGGGTCTTCTAACCAAGCAGCAGATCATCTGTCGAGACTGGAGACCGAAGTGGTGGAGACATTCAAAAGGTTTGAGATTGAAGAGACCTTCCCTGATGAAAGACTTCTGATGATACGACATAGTCCCGAGATGCCATGGTATGCAGACCTTGCCAACTTCCTTGTGGGAAAGGTTGAGCCCACCGGAATGTCTCGCCACATAGTCAAGAGATTGAAATCCGAGGCAAGGCATTACTTCTGGGATGATCCATACTTGTTCAAAATTTGTGCTGATCACGTGGTGAGGAGATGTGTGTCTGAACAAGAAGGAAAGGAGATTCTGGAACATTGTCACGCTGCTCCCACGGGGGGGGGGGGGGGGGGGGCATTTCTAGGGAGAGAGGACAGCTAGAAAGGTGTTGGATTGTGGATTCTATTGGTCCACTATTTTCAAGGATGCCCATGCTTATGGTGCTGCCTGTGATCAATGCCAACGAACCGGGAACATATCCCGGAAAGATGAGATGCCACAACACTACATTTTGCCATGTGAGGTGTTCGATGTATGGGGGATAGACTTTATGGGCCCTTTCCCTAGTTCAAAAGGAAACAAATTCATACTAGTGGTTGTTGATTACGTGTCTAAGTGGGTGGAAGCCCAAGCTAGTCCTATGAATGATACGAGGGTGGTAGTTAGGTTCTTAAAAAAGCTTTTTACACGATTTGGTGTCCCTCGAGATACGATTAGTGACAGAGGCAGCCACTTCAGGAGTGATCCATTTGACCATACACTTCAGAAATATGGTGTTCAACATAGGAGCGGGGTAGCTTACCATCCTCAATCTCAAAACCAAGTAGAGAATTCGAATAGGGAGATTAAGGCAGTGCTAGAGAAGACGGTTGCTAGATCAAGGAAGGACTGGTCTGAGAAACATGACGATGCTTTATGGGCCATTCGGACAGCCTACAAAACCCCAATTGGAACTACACCATTCAGATTGGTTTATGGAAAATAATGTCATCTTCCTGTGGAGGTGGAACATAAGGCATTATGGGCACTGAAGCATGTAGTTCTTGACCTTGAAGGAGCAGGCAAAGAGAGGTTTTATCAGTTGAACGAGCTTGATGAGTTGCGTGCTCTGGCATTCCACAACAACCATTTGTATAAGGACCAAGTGAAGTAGTATCATGATAGACACATCAAGCAGTCCCGTGAGTTTAGTGTTGGAGACCAAGTGCTACTATACAACTCTAGGTTGAAGTTGTTCCCTGGGAAACTGCGTTCCAGATGGTCAGGGCCATTTACTGTGACTGAGATCTATCCATATGGCACCCTTGAGTTACATGATCCTGAGAGGGGATATTTTAAGGTTAATGGTCATCAGGTGAAGTTGTACCATGGTGAGAAAGTGAGCACTGAAAAGGAGGTTCTTTACCTCAAGGAGATTGGAAACTAAGCATGATCTGTTGTCTGACTGAAGACGTTAAACTTAGCGCTTCTTGGGAGGTAACCCAAGCTGATTTTATTCTTTTCTTTTGGTTGTTTTCTTTTTCTTTTTGTTTGTTTTCAGGTAATTGATGCTGACTGGAGAGAGACTTACCTTATGGGAGGTGAGAAGAAATTTTTATTTTTAGGAGAGGGTGGCCAGATTTTGAGTACATTCAGGGAGAAATTTTTCATGATGCAAAATTCTGTACTCCTCTATTCTTTTGTTCTTGGTTCTTTTTTATTAGATGTTTTCTATTTCATACTATGTTCTATTTGGTCACATCGCTTGTGTATAGAACTTTGTCTACACTTGATGCTTGTTGTTTTATTCTTGCCACTTGTCCTACTAACCCACCCCTTGATTTGTGTATGTTCTCTCTATTATTCCCCTCAGAATGGCTTGGTTTTCATCATCGAGGATGATGTCGAGCTTAAGTGTGGGGAGGGGGTACAAACCATTCGAGTGTGGGAAGTTTGGTAGGTGCATTCATGAGGAGATTTCTAGCTTGTGTCTGTTTTGTTCATGTTCTGTTTATTGTCCAAAATTTTCCCAAAATTTTTGTTTGGTTTTCTCATTTTTTTCCCTATAAAGTTGACTCCATTCAGTTGTGAGTGCTGCTTGAGTTAGTGTTAGTCTTGTACAAGCATAATTTACTTTGGTTTTTCATGTTGGCATGAGTATGATTGAGGCCTGTGTGCACCATTTCTTTCTAATCTTCTGATCCATAGGTGCACACAGTTGACATGTGACTCTTCTTCAGGTTCAGAGAGGCCTTGTTTGAGGTTTGTGCATGGACTGTAGGCTTTTGTTTGGTGCGTACGTGACTCAGGAGATGACTGTGTCAGCAACCTTGTGGTCTTGATCCCGACTTGGTGTCTCCCTTACAAATATTCCTTACCAGCAAAAAAACTAATAAGTGCAAATGTACTGTGTGTGTGTGCTGGGTGTAGGCTGATGCAAGGGATTGGCGGCAACTGTGTAAAAATCATACCTCCAAAAAGCTTCGGATGAGGGGGTACCCAAGTCTGGGAAATGATAGCCATTAAGGAGACCGGCCAACAGTCCACTAGTCAAGACTCAACAAACGAGTGATCTATGGGTGCACAAATCGCTCACAAGCCCCTCTGTTTCTTCTCACCTTCTGTAAGTCCTTATGATCATGCTGACTGAATGACTATAGTTGCTTGTGTGATTCTAACATGATTTTCTAGCATACTACTTCTGTTTGATTGGGGTGGATTGAGAGCATCTAACAAGAGTTTTGGGGAAGGTTGGGACAATAACCAGTGTGTGCACAGTTCTTTCTTGAATTCGAGTCTTGTCATGGTTGCATTTATTCTTTCTTTTCTTACCCTTGGCCTGGTTGTGCTTGAAGACAAGCATAGTTCATGTGTGGGGAGGTTTGATAAGTCACAATTATGACTCAATTTGAGCATAGTTTGGCATAGTTTATGTGCACAAGTGGTGTTGTTTTGGTGCTAATTAGCGGGAAAACTCTCAGTTTTCAGCTCTCTATGGGTCCCGTGCAGTTTTTCTGGCTTTTTATGGTTTTACAGGTATTTTGACCCCGTTTGAGCGAGTTTTGAGCAAGGCAAAGAAGGGCCGAAGCTGGATGATACGAATTTCTTCGGAAAAATCTTGGGCAATTTCAGAATCTGGAATGGACTCAAGAAGGGTGCTGTTGCACTCTAGACGCAAAAGCAAAAATACAGGTGAAAGTGGCACTGAATTCGGAGTCCTGAGCGAAAAATTATGGCCAAAACATTGAAGATGCACTACCGGTAATCCGACCTGCGGCCAGCCTGAATAAAATCCGAGTTTTAGCTAAAAAACAACTGCTGCAAAATAAGGAATAACTAAAATCCTTGGCTTGAAGGTCAGATATGGGCTGGGAGAAAAAAAAACCATGAGGGGCCCATCATAGAAAGAAAGAAAGAAATGTGGATTTAGCCCTAGTTTTTGGAGGAGGCCGAAGAATATGGGAGGCAGTGTGAAGACAGGGGGAAGAACGGCATAAAAAATAAAAAAGAGAGCAGGAGCAGAGCAACAAGGATATCCCCATCATCTTCCTTTGTCATCTCCATCAACGTCATTCCAAGAACAACTCGGCAATACCATGTCAATCCATGCCTCTTCAACCTTCGCCATACCACCCCAGCGGCAAGACTAGAATCACCGCGCAATCACCGGAGCCTTGCTGCCCGCACATCGCTGGAGCAGTCCGCACCTGCGCAACCGTATAGCAGCAACGCCGTCTCCACCCTCTTCTCCAGGCTATTTTATTTTCTGTTTTTATTCTCTTGTTTATGTGACCTGCATTAGCTTTCATTTTTATTTGCATAATTAAAACTCAACATTGATTTGGATGCATTTTAATTTGTTAGTCTTTTTACAGGTTGTTTGGTGAAGTTTAATTCAATAAATTTATGTTGCGAATTGGTTTTATCAATTTAATATTGATGGGTTAAGTTTTTTTATTCGAAATTGACTGCTACAAGTTCATTTGTTTCTGAGGATTGAACTTAGTCCTTAAGCGTATCTGAATTTGCTCACTAGTGTTCTTGGTTTACCAAAAATTGAGTTTTGCTTGGTGTTTGGGACTAAAATTTAAAGTAGTGGTGTGATTTATTTATTTTTATTTGAAATTGTTTAAGTGCTTGAGATTATTATAATTATTTTTTATTTTGTTGTCTTAATTGCTTTTATATAAAAAAAATATTGTTCTTAGTTTGTTCAGTTTGATTTAATGGTTAAAACAATGCTTTATTTTCTATTGCCCACTTTTGTTGTCCCTTAACGAGATAGCTTGCCAAAGTCTACCGGATCTTGTGTCTAGCATTCTCTGATTTTACTTGACCTTCGTTACTCCTTGCGAGAACGATACTCGAGGTCGGCTCCCGCCGTACTTCGTTTTACTACCCCGATCAGTTGTTGCCTCACCGGGTTAAAAAGAAATATAATCATTTATCTAAGACTAAACCAAGTCTTATAGCCTCGGCATAACAATCCATGCAAAACCACGCATGTAAATCAACATATAAGCAAAACAGCAGCAAATCGGGCCGGTTCAGCCATAATCGGAGCCGATTCATGATTAAAATCTTTAAACTAGGCACCCCGTACCCAAACCGGCACCGGTTTTTCCTATAACCGGCGACGGTTACCCCCTGGGCAACCGGTCAAAATTTCCGTTGACTCGTCATTTGAAGTCCGATTGATCCGAAACTTAATCCAAACGTGTATTAAGTCTTAAAGAATCAATACTTGCCATTTTGGCCATCCAAAAAATCACATATGTTTTTATACCATTTTCATATCATCTTTCATGCATAAACATTATGGTTCATTTCTTATAAGCCTAGTCATCTTGGCTAATCACATGCTTAAAGCATTTTAAACATCATTATGAACACATATATCATTTACTTAGATAATCTCATACTTAACCCAAAAGTTACAAGACATTAATCTGTCCACTCACCTCGAATGAGCTTTAAGAAGTTCCACCCTTCTTGGTTGAATTTCAGCGAAACTCCGGCGACAATTACGGCGACTCTTTCAACTCCGTGAAAGTTCTAGGAACACCTTAGACAAGTTCCCGGCAAGGTTTTACCATCATAAAACCCATATTAATACAAATAACCCCTAAAAGGTTATTTTCCGGCGAACCGCTCACTTTGGCTTCTAAGTTCGTTCTTGGACTTAGAACTACTTTCCAACCCCTCATTCTACACCTCTAAACATGTAGAACAATTCTAGGGTTCCTCATATGATGTATAATCCATATGATAGTCAAAAGGTGGAAGAAAAGATACTAAAGAGCTTCTCACCTTAACACCAAAGGCTATTCTCTCTTTTTCCTTATTCTTCTTCCTCCTTGGACCTTTTTCTTGGTTGATCTTGATTCTATCAATGGAGAATGATATTTTCTAGTAATTTTCCTCTTCTGGAGATGTCTTAGCCGCACAAGGAAAGGAGAGGGGGTGAGGGTACTCCTCTTTGTCTCAATAGGCAAATGAGTGAGATGGGAGGGCCACTTCTGACCACTTCTCACCCACCCAATACTCTCAAACAATGTCAACCTCTCAAACCATGTTGTGAAGCCCCTAATTGTCAACTTTGAGCTCTCAAAGCGTGGGGTGGCCCCCACTAATGTGGGAGGTCATCCCAATATGTCCCGAAGTGTACATTCGGCCCCGAAAATTGTATTTCTCAGACTGTTTTTATTCTATTTTATTTTATTGGGTCAAATAAAATATATCACACATTCTCAATCACTATGGGCCTCTAAAATGAATACACATTCTCCAACTTTAATTTAGAAGTCTCCGAAATTTATTTCGGGCTGTTATTCGATAAATTACCAATATCGGTAATTGGACCTCGTTTGACCAACCGGACAATCCTATGCCTTTTCTATGGCCCAAGTAGAATATCCACTATCATATATATCATCTAGACCGAGATGAATATCATATGTGGTCCTGGAGTATTGGGTGGTCCCCGCTCCTGGTGTGGGTCCCACGTGCAATTTACTATTCACGCAAAAGAAGTAACAAAAACTTACAACCTCGTGATTTCATAATTCATTTTTCAAGGTTTATTACATGATTTTCTAAAAAGTAAATATACTTGGGGGTGTTCCAGAATAGGTTCAAACACATTAATTCAAATCAACCACGGAACTATAAATAGTTTTGTAGGGAAAAGGGGCAAATAAGCCCACGTACTAACCAAAAAAGGTCTAATAAGCCCTTATATACGAGGCTCTGTCCGTCCATCGCCATTTGGGGTAGTTCCCGGTGGAATTTTTTGAGAATCTTATTCATTAAGTCTAGTTTATTCATAACAAATTTCAGCTAATAATTTAATTGAGAAGGCATTCAAATAAATTCTTGAAGATAACTGCGCTTTTAACTACACAGTTATTTTCAAGAATTCATTTGAATGCCTTCCCGATTGAAGTTTTAGCTGAAATTTGGTATGAGTAAATTAGACTTAATGAATAATATGCTCAAAAAATTGCATCAAAAATTTTCACCGAGAACCATCCCAAATGACGACGGCCAGACATAGCCTCCTATATAAGGGTTTATTTGACCTTTTTTGGTTAGTACGTGGGCTTATTTGCCCCTTTTCTTCAATTTTGTACTTTGTTCCACTTGCAGGGTTAGTCATCAACAAATAAACATAAATACGTTGTGCACTTGATATCCATTGGAACATTAGATAATTTTGTCCTTTATTCCACCTACAGGGTTAGTCATCAATAAAACAATACTCAACATTTTTCAAATAAATACTTATCATTTCTAAATTTTTACAAATATGAATAAAAAGAGTCTTCTCTAAAAATATATGTTCGTATTCTTTAATAAATGCATATCATACCTAGTTCTTCTCTTATTGAACACCAATAGAAATCTACTAAAAAAGACCACAAGTAGAAATAATTTCTTGGAATTATGAGACAAAATGAGGAGTTTTCAAAACTAATTTCCAAAAACATGACCACATTACTTTTGGATAAAAAAGTGATCAAGATGGTTATATATATTGGAAAAATATGAAGTGACTATCAAATATTCATTTTACTCTCAATTTTTATGTCAATGTCGCAATCGCTCACGTCAATGCCCCCCGCCATCGCCATTGTCAGTGCTGCCACTGCCGCCGTTTGTTATAGCCGCTGGCCATAGTGACACCTCAGCATTGGCATCTTTGCCCCCTATCTCTAGCCAATGTGACGACTCCCCCCGCCGGCAACAGTAACATTACCGCAGTGACAACTCTGCAGTGACGCATAATTACTCCGGCCACCACCAATCACCACTGCCATCACTCGTCTCCCCATACACCTCACTTCCACTGCCCTCCCCATCCCAACGCGCCAACACCGGGAAGACCCCATCCCCTACCCCTGCCCTCACTCACCTCCCAAGCTTCAACTCTGGCCACTCATAAGTCATACCAGTCCCCCTGTAACTGTAAATATTTCCCAATTCAAGTCACTGACCCAGCCCCGGCACAGTATTCCTAGCCATGACCAGCAACAACCGTTCCATCGAAGACGACGGTGGATGTGTCCGAAAGCTTCAACTTCATTGCGATTGAGTTTTAGGGAAGAGGGCATATGTGGCGCAGACCGACGACCTTTGAAAATAGGTATATTGGCGTCGGCGACTTTTAGAGCATCAACGACGGCACTCCCTGAGCTCCAATGGCGTCAATAACTCTGCACTCTGACCTAGCCTCAATGGATAAAGACGACAACATCCACCTCACCATTAACCGCACAGAAAGGTAAGGATTAGAAATCGGCGCAGGGGAGGGGTAGGGCAACAAGCGACGCAGAGCAGAGAAGCGGATGGAGGCCGTCAAAGGCGAAGGTTGGCGAATGTGAGGTCGATGATGGATGAGCGATGGAGGAGACCTGCGATCGATCATTCCTAGAACCGGTCAATCCAGTCGATCTCTATGGGGAGGAGAGAAGTGTATGTCACTTTTTTGTAAAACTTCAAAATGTCATATTTTTGCCTATTAAAACCGTACAAGTATACTTAGTGTGATTCTTTGGGAAATTTACGCCACAAAATATAAAAAAGTACTCTAAAAATCAGAGTTTGTAACCTATATAATGAATCTACCATTTTCATGTAGTAATAAAAGAAGCACTAACATAGAAGCAAATGCTTAAATTTATAGAGATGATTCTAGTAGTTACTCCCTCTGTTCCCAAAAATACTTCCCACTTTCCTTTTTGGGTTGTTCCCAAAAATACTTCTCACTTTCTCATTTTGGACAATTTGTGTGACTCACATTCATTTTACTTTTTTCTTACACAACCACAACCATATATTTTCACTTTATTCCACTTTCTTAATAAGCGTGTCAAGTCAAACCGGGAAGAATTTTTAGGAATGGATGGAGTATTATGTTATCAAAACTACTTCAAGCCTCATTGGCGCGAAAACAGTCATTTATCGTTCATATGGGGGAACCGGAAATGCCCTCCGAATTCCTCCATCAAGCTCACTGGTATGACTCCGCTCTCAAATCGGTGTCTGAATCGGCGGAGATGATCTATGTCTACAAAACGGCGGCGCACGGATTCTCCGCCAAGCTCACAGAGCAAGAAGCTCTGTTTCTTGAAACTCTGCCCGGCGTCGTCTCTGTTCAGCCGGAGAGAAAGTACCAGCTCCACACCACCAGAACGCCGTCGTTTCTGGGACTGGTTGCTTACCTTTTACCCGGATCTGCTGCTGAAAGTGACGTTGTCATCGGAGTAGTAGACACCGGAGTCTGGCCGGAGATAAAGAGCTTCGACGACCGACGACTTGGTTCGATCCCAACCACTTGGAAAGGCACGTGCGAGACGGGAACCAATTTCACCGCATCGAATTGCAACTAGAAACTGATAGGTGCGAGGTACTTTTCGAAAGGGTAAGAGGCAAGTCAGGGGCCGGTCAACGAGACTCTGGTGAGCAAATCTCCCCGGGACGATGAAGGCCATGGGACCCACACAATCTCCACCGCAGGAGGATCGCCTGTTCAGCACGCCGGCCTGTTCGGTTACGCGGCCGGAACTGCTCAGGGCATCGCTAAGAACGCAAGAGTCGCAGCCTATAAAGGCTGCTGGGTCGACGGTTGTTATAGTTCTGATATATTGGCGGCCATGGAAAGTGCCATCCAAGACGGCGTGGATATTCTTTCCTTGTCTCTCGGCGTTGGGTCTGTTGACTACTATGATGATGTCATTGCCGTTGGAGCATTCTCCGCCGTGGAGAAGGGAATTGTGGTAGTTTGCTCCGCCGGGAACGATGGTCCTAGTCTATACACCGTGTCCAACATGGCACCGTGGATCACCACCGTTGGTGCCGGGACTCTTGACCGTGATTTCCCGGCTCCGGTAACCCTCGGTAACGGAAATAAAATTCCCGGTGTTTCTCTTTACAATAACAAAGCTGTTCCATTTCCCGCCAAAAAATTTCCTTTCGTCTACGCCGGGAACCTCAGCAACGCCACGGATGGGAATTTGTGTGTTCGGGGAAGTTTGGATTTGAGCAACGTGAAGGCAAAAATTGTACTTTGCGACCGGGGGTCAAATGCCAGAGTTGATAAGGGCTACGTTGTAAAAGCCGCCGGAGGGGGCGGGATGGTGTTAGCCAACACGGCCGAACAGGGAGAAGAGTTGGTGGCAGATCCCCATTTACTTCCGGCAACGCACGTGACAAAAAAATCCGGAGACATCATTAAACCATCACCTGTACTTCCAGCTTTCAGTTCTCGCGGCCCCAACACTATGACGCCAGAGATACTGAAACCCGATGTGATTGCACCGGGGTCAGCATTCTTGCGGGATGGAATGGGGCCACCAGCACAAATGGTTTACGAGAAGATCCCAGACGTGTCGAATTCAACATAATATCAAGGACATCCATGTCGTGTCCGCACGTGAGTGGCATATCAGCTTTGCTTAAAGCGACGTACCCGGATTGGAGCCCTGCTGCAATCCAGTCTGCTCTGATGACCACATCGTACATAACCTACATGTCAGGTACCCCACTTATAGATGCCGCGACGGGGAAGGAAGCCACACCATATGACTCTGGGTCGGGTCATGTGAACCCCATGTCTGCATTAAACCCGGGGCTTGTTTACGACATAGACACAAACGGTTATCTAAAAAGAAATTAGCCATAATAGGACTTAAACATGCTAAAAAACTCATATTAGGACTTACCAAGTTTTCTCTCGTTAATAGGACTTATACGGTCCTATCTTACGTTTTACTACTTTAGGAAATATCCTAAATACCCCAGTTCGAAGTTCGCTTGAGATTGTTTACACGCACGTAAAATTTATCGGCCTTTTTCGGTTATCCAGTTTCAAGCGGTTAAGGAGTTTCCGTTTACTTGTTGGTTGAGTAGTTTCCTTATCCGAGTAGTTTCCTTGTTCGTCAATTCTGCATCTTTTTCCTGCATTCGTCAATTCTGAGTACGAGGTCATAGCTGCCTGTGTTTCGTTCTTTGCAGGGTATGTTTACTTCAAATTTAAAGCTTTCATAATACTGGCCGTGATTCTGTTTTCGTTCGTCAATTCTTCTTCAATCGTTGTTACATTGAAGAATAAATTTGTTATATTAGATATACGATCGCTTTTTCCTGCATTCTTTTTCCTGCATTCGTCAATCCTTCTGTTTTTTCCTTCCAGCTCTGTTTTTTTCTTCAATTTCATATTATCGATCCTTTCATCATATGATCGCTTTCAAATTCGTTATAATCAACAATTTATTTCGTATGTCATTGTACTCTGTTTTATTTCATTAAATTTCATCCGCTAGTTTAGATATCAGTTTGTATCTACAATTTATTTTGTTTTTGTTAAATTCTCTATTCGTCTACCTAAATTATGCCCTTCGAACTGTCATTTAGTTTGTTCGAACTGTCATGTATATGCATTTTTTGATTACTCCTTTTTATGTTCTGTAATTGTATATAATTGGTACACATTCTTATAAATTGTCATATTGTTAACACAACTGTCATAATTTTGTCCAAACTGTCATTTAGTTTGTGCTACGTTCCTACCTGTATATGCATTTTTTGATTTCACCTTTTTATGTTCTGTCATTCAATGGTACACATCCTTATAAACTGTCATATTGTTAACAAAACTGTCATTATTTTGTCCGAACTGTCTTTTTTCATACTGAAATATTTCTTTTGCTGCATTTTTTTTGGAACCTTTTTACCACAATGGATCCTATTTTACTTGTTATGGTCAAGGTTGACGGTTTTTGGGATTCTAACAATGTGTTCAACAATGTCCACACATGTGGCCTTCATGTTAACTATAATGTTCAATATGCTTCTTTTATTAACTCTTTGAGTGACATCCTTTCTCAGTACAAAGCTAATCATAATTTCAGGCTTTCTTATATGCGAGATGGATTTCCTCCTCCTGTTACTATAAATGATCAATCTACCTTAACATTTTATCTTTATATCAAGTCTCTTCAACCAGATTTTTCATTGTATCCACTTTGTGTTGAGTTTTATCCTGTTTCATCTTCTCCTGCATTTTCTATTGATGTTGGACCATCTGCTTCTCCTTGGTCTGAAAATGTTGTCATTTCTTCACAACAACATACCCCTTATGATGAGAATGTTGTTGTTTCTTCTTCCCATGCTTCACAACAACATACCACTTATGAGAATGTTGTTGTTTCTTCTGCCCAACAACATTCCTCCTCACCTACACTTTCTTTTGATGATGGCCCACCATTTGGTCAATATGAAAATGTTATGCTATCTAGGGTAAGTTGTGGCCAATCCGAAGATATTGTTTCTTGTGGTAACACTGTGTCTGCAACTGTAGAAAATGAATCATCTGAAGACAGTGATGACATGTCAGATGATATGTCAGATGGCCTTTTAACTAAATCATATGACTCATTCTCATTTCTCCAAAATTTTGAAATCATCACACAGTCCCATCCTACTTGTCTTCTTCTCCATGCTATTTACAAAAATAAAAAAGAACTTATCCACCATCTGAAGATGTATGCTATCACAAACCACTTCCAATACAGAACTAAGACATCGAAGAAAATATGTTTGCATGTTATTTGCTTAGATCCAAAATGTTGTTGGAGTGTTCGAGCTGTAAAACTACATGGCGTAACAATGTTTCAAATCAGAAGGTAACTTCAATTTTCCTTCTTTAATTCACTTCATTGTAAATTCTGGTTTATAAGAATGTCATGTTGTGTTGCCATTCTTATACAGGACTGTCAACTTCATATTATGTATTTGTATACTAATGTCATTTTTCTTTTCAGATTCCGGCCAGTTCACACATGCTCTATTGATTACAGACAAGGCAAACATAGACGGGCATCTGCTAGTGTGATAGCAAATATTATTGCACACAAATACCTTGATGCTTCCAATAAACCATACCCCCCAAAGCAAATTCGTGAGGACATGAGTATGCAGTATGGAATTTCCATGTCATACAACAAAGCTTGGAAAGCACAGAAGAAAGCAATGCAGCTGCAATTTGGTTCTGATCTTGAATCCTATCAGCTTTTGCCTTCAATGGCTTATGTGCTTGAGAAAACAAATCCTGGCTCTACGTTTAATCTAGTCACAGGGAAGGATGATGCATTTTCTACCTTTTTTATGTCATTCAAACCATGGATAGAAGCTTGGACCTACTGCAGACCTGTTCTTATATTGGATGGTTCTTTCATGAAGGCTTACTATAAAGGCACTCTCCTTACAGCTTGTTGCCAAGATGCCAATGATCACATAGTTCCTATTGTATTTGGTATTTGTGGTTCTGAAACTAAAGCTTCTTGGAAATGGTTCTTATCCAAAGTTTGTACATCAATAAAGTACAGACATGACCTGTACGTAGTATCTGATAGGCATAAAGGGCTTATCAAGGCCGTTTCTGAACTCTTGCCACATGCTAGCCACGGTTTTTGTGTTGCTCATCTTGGTCGTAACATAACATCAAAATTCAGAGGATCTGCAGCTGGTTTGGGATGGAAGTTCAAAGTTGCCTATATGGCAGCAACTATGAAAGAATATGATGACTACTTATCCATGTTGGATTCTGAAGACCCCAGGATAAGGACTTGGCTAGACAAATTAGGTGCTAACACATGGTCAAAAGTAATGTCTGGCCCAAAGAGATATAATATTATGACATCAAATTGTGCTGAGTCTATGAACAAAGTCAATGTCTGTGCTAGAGAGTATTCTGTGACTAAACTTGTTGATTTCTTGCGTGAAAGGATGCAGCAATGGTTCACAAAGAGGAAAGATAAAGCTGAGAAAACAAGTACTATACTCACAAAGAAATGTGAGAAACGCCTGGTAGCTTTGCAAGCTGAATCCACACGTATGAAGGTATGTCAAAGCTTATTTTTTTGACTTTGAATACCATTAGCCGGTTTTCATTTTTTCATCTCCTTTTATAATTCCACTTTGTTTGTTAATATGTCATTTTGTCTTTATAATTTTGTCATTTTTGTGTACTTCATATACAAATAGTCTTACTAGCGTTTTTATTTATCATTTCTCTTCTACTTAATATTCATATATAAGTTGACATTTTACATACTTCATAGCCACATATTACTGCTATATTCTTTTGCTAATTCTCTTTTTTATCTACTTTCATATTCTTATTTTTTTTATTTCACAGGTTAAACCATCATGTGCATATGAATTTGAAGTTGTTGACAGTAGATGCAAGTCCTTTGTGGTAAACCTCAACTCTAGAAGTTGTACATGCGGCCACTTTCAATTAGATCAATTTGTGTGTGTTCATGTTGTGGCTGCAATCGGTATACGCCCACACCTTTCATGTTATACGTACATATCTCCATATTACATAAGAGATGTTTGGCTTGCTACATGGTCTGGTATCATGCATCCTATTGCTGATCCTGACAGTTGGTCAATTCCTGCTACTATTCAAAACCAGAGATGCAAGCCACCAAGTTGTTTGAAGCGTCCTCCTGGTCGCCCTAAGAAATGCAGGATTCCATCCATTGGAGAATATAGAGGTTCAAAACGTCAAAAATGTTCTAGATGCCATGTGCTTGGGCATAATAAGAAAACTTGTAGAAATCCAATTCCAATTAATACCCAGTGATGTAGATTTGTCCACTCATTTTATGTTGTCTTCTGTTTTTTTGTACTTTTAACAATTCTACTATGTGGTTTGGACTTGGTTATCATTTCCTTGAACGTTTAAGGTTTTGTGTTTTAGCCATTCTTGGCATTTAAGTGTTTATGACTTGTGCTTTATCCAAATGTTTTATCCCAAATGTCATCTCAATAATGTAATGTCATTTTGTTTATGTATAAATGACATATGTGACATTTGATGGCATTTTGTATTCCACAAAATGTCATGTTACTTGTCAATTTGTTGTCATTTATTTACTGCATGTAAATGACATTCAATCCTAGTATCCATCTACATGTTACTATAAAAAATGCTCTAGATAAACTGGCCAAGGGGACGTACGTCCCTTTAACAGATAGATTTTTTGAACGTAATTTAATAAAATGCATTGTCACAATGCATTGTCATAAAACATATTTCATACATTTTGAATATAGAGGTTCAAAACGTCAAAAATGTTCTAGATGCCATGTGCTTGGGCATAATAAGAAAAGTTGTAGAAATCCAATTCCAATTAATACCCAGTGATGTAGATTTGCCCACTCATTTTATGTTGTCTTATGTTTTTTGTACTTTTAACAATTCTACTATGTGGTTTGGACTTGGTTATCATTTCCTTGAACGTTTAAGGTTTTGTGCTTTAGCCATTCTTGGCATTTAAGTGTTTATGACTTGTGCTTTAACCAAATGTTTTATCCCAAATGTCATCTCAATAATGTAATGTCATTTTGTTTATGCATAAATGACATATGTGACATTTGATGGCATTTTGTATTCCACAAAATGTCATGTTACTTGTCAATTTGTTGTCATTTATTTACTACATGTAAATGACATTCAATCCTAGTATCCATCTACATGTTACTATAAAAAAATGCTCTAGATAAACTGGCCAAGGGGACGTACGTCCCTCTAACAGATAGATTTCAAAGTTGATGTCATTTTGTTTTCTAAAAACTGTCATCCAAATGTCATTTATCACGGATTTTCTTCATGTAAAAATCTGTGCTTACATAAATATAAGTACCCTGTGTAATGCATTAACACAAAGTCATCTTTAATGTAAAAATCAAACAGATTTTTTGAACGTAATTCAATAAAATGCATTGTCACAATGCATTGTCATAAAGCATATTTCATACATTCAAAACACAATGAAAGTTGCTTTAACCAAGTTTTTCAAAACGAATGTACTAGATGTCTAGATGTCGTGACATGATATTAAAAGTACTAGTAAATATAACAGTCTTCCAAAACAAACATAATTGTTTCATCCTACAATCCCATTTCTTTATAGCTTCATTTCATTCTCTCTCACCCTGCCTCCTCTTGCTATATAGGACCAGTTCAGTTGCCATTTTTTCCCTAAACAAAGGTATTGCTTCAGGATATATGCCATCCATGTCCATCCCCACCATTAGAAATTCAGCCATCTTGAGCATGAACATTCCACAATTTCCCCTGATGCATAACACCAAAAATTAAAAGAAATTTTTAAAATAAAAAAGTACACTATTATACAATCTGATTAAGCAAATTTATATCCTCTTACCCATCATCTTGCTGTGGACATTCTTCTACAGGCTCAACTTCCAAAAACCTTTCACCCATAGGATCCTCACCCATATGTTCGTACACTTTGTGATAGTCCATTATTTTGGGCAGGAGGACTGTTATGCATGCAACATAGGACCTGATATCCCTTAGTGAATCACCTCTTCTAGCATTGGAGTTGTACACTCTTACCTTTCTTTGCTTGATATCTAGTACTACCAAAACCCAATGGTTGCCAGTATTCAGAGGGAAGTACACGAAGTCTGCTTTGCTCCAGTGTAGGCTATAGTTGTTCGCACCTATTATGTCACGAACAATGTTTTCTTCTTGTGCTGACTTGTGGTATGTATAGTGCCCCTTTGATATAGTGTCAAGCTCCCGCTTCAGTATTTGCAAGAAAAAAGGCCCAGTTGTGGTGTAGTTTTGTGGCAGTTTGTAATGCACCCGTTTCATGCCCAAATAGTACATTACTACCTCAACATGTTGTAAAAAATAAAACACACATTTAACAATTACAAACTAATTCAACTGACTTTTAATGGCATTCTATACAAACAAACATACATATAAATGTACACTTGGGAGTTAGACTGGCAAAACTATAACATTTTTGAATTTACCTTGTCAGTGATCCATTCATGATTCGTAAACATGTCATATAACCATGTTTTTGATTCAACTTTCATAGTGTCTAGCAAGAACGGTTTGTGAACCATTTTTTCTTCTTCCACTTTGTACCTTCTGCCATTTTTGTTTTTTTGAAAATTCTTCAACAATCCAACTTGGAGGTATGCTCTCTATTTCATTATCTGGTGGGCTCTCTGTTGGATCTTCTGTGAAAGGTCCAACTATTTCCTTCAGTGGAGGCAAAAATTCATTGTCAGCTCTTTTCTTACCCTTTTCTCTCTTCCTCCTCTTTGGCGAATGCTCTGATGGAGTGTACTTCACTGGTGACCTAGCAAAACTCTTTTGTTTGGGAAGATCCTCTTGTTCCTGTGGCATTTCCATAATATATATTATTTATTATATTTTTCTATATTTATTGAAAATGTATTAATACACTCAATGTCATACTAAAAAATAATCATAAAAATATAAGCATTATAATCAATTTGTAAAGTATTTTGTCATTCAAGTCAAGACAATATTACATAAAATGTTTTGAGATTCATAAAAATCATATATACAATGGTGATATGTACTACAGAAGTCACCAATTTGTCAGTTTCATAACTTCACATAAACTGTATATCACATAACTTTACTAATTTGTCACTAATACTTCGAATGTCACTTTTATGTCAGTTTCATACCTTCCAAATGCTACTTGAATGTCATTTTATTTTTTTTAGTTACCTGATTAGGATTCACTATGATTGCTGTACATGGATTGGAAGAATAGCTCTCAAAAGCCTTTTTGGCCACCTCATCTGCAGTTTTGCAAATCTCTTTGACAAATTGACTATTGTCCTGTGACCCCATCCCCCAACAAGATTCAGCAGTTTTGTCCATCTCTTGAGACTGACTCAATATGTTAAACGTAGGCATGTCACAAACTACATCTTCATTGTGCTCGGTCTCTACAACATCTTTATCTAGAACATCATGTTGGTCCCGTTGTAATGGAAACAGTCAAGAGGGGGGGGGTGAATAGACTGTTTTAGGAATTTAAACTTTTCTCCAAGTCAAGTCTGACTTCACAGAGATGGTCCAAATCTGGTGACAGAGATGGTCAAGTTCTGATGGCAGAACTAGACCAGGCAGCGGATAAGTTTCTGTCCGGGTAGCCTCTAGAAGAAAGCTAAGGCAAGGTGCCTTTCTGATAACTCTGAAGGAAGATCTGCTGGACACAGAGTCCAACCTTAAGAGTTAGTCAGTAGAATCTTAAGTGCAGGAATTAAAAGCTTAAAGTAAATGACACCGGGGTTTTTATAGTGGTTCAAGGAACAACTTGTTCCTCTAGTCCACTGTTCCACTAAGGTTGCAAAAACAACAGTTTACAACGCCTTAGTCCCTAGAGCATAAGAAGCACTCCTCGTCTTCTTCAAGTCTAGTTGCCACCCGGGATGCAGTCCTGCTTCCTGATGGCTGATCTCGTTTCACTGAGTCTCTTGAAGTATCCCCACTTCACTTACTCCAGCTAGTTTGAGACGTCCCTTCTTTTTCAAGAAGTCTTTGATATAAAATCAGTTTTCTCCAACGTTGCTTCTTCACAAAGGATAGGTATATGAAGCTTTCGAAGTGTTGAAGAACTGAGTAACTTTGCAGTTTGCTAGTTGGATAAAGGATAGGAAAGTATATCTTCCAACTGGAGCCTTTTCTTGTCTGAGAATGAAGTTTTAATCTCAAGAAGGTTGTTTACGCAAATTTATCTTGGCAAAGTTTTTTTTCTTGGTTCTTCAGAGTGTATCTTTTATACTGGGAGCAGTCTTCCCGTTGGAGTGTAGAAGACAGCTTCATTAAATGCATGTACTGTTGACTTGACCGTTTGGTCCTCCGACTTGCTATTTTGGGGGCGTAAAGATACTCGCATGGTCAATCATCAGCTTTAAATATCTCTTCGTACGTACAACATTAAATGTGCATTTAATGCGTGTACAGTGCCATGCTTCCGTTGAAAGGTTTGTATCCGTTAGGGGATTTCCCGTTAGTTTAACGACCGTTGGAAGGGCTTCCGGAATCTGGTGGATTTAGCAGAGTCTGAAGAGGTTCTCTGGTCCAATCTCTGAAGTCCGTCTCTGTTGCCAACTCTGGTATCTTCCTGATAACCAGTTTCTGATGGCTTCTCTGGTGAGCAACTCTGGGAGCAACTCTGATAGAGGCAAGATGGAAATCTGGCAGGCAGACTAAGCTAAAACTTACAAAAGAAATTCTAATACACAATTTCTAATGGGGTACTTTCAAATTCTAATAAACCTAGCATCATCAAAATCTAAATACATTTATTCCTTACAATTTCCCCCTTTTTGATGATGCCAAAACCCTTTAACTATTTCCAGAGAAGTGCCTTTCACCATAAAAAAAATAAAGTTAAAAACTTTTCATTAAAATCTTGGTGGGCAACTTAGCATAGGAAGATAGTAAGAGTACGCGGTACAATCAGATAGCAATAATCAAGTACGATAACAAAATATACACAAGAAAGTAAATAAGAACAGATATTTGAAAAGAGCCAAGCAAAAAGAGAGGCAGAGTTGGTATCTTATTGATCTGATGGGAAAAGTAACGCATTACAGAGTTAGATAAAGAGAGTTAGAGATCTTCTTCATCTACCTGTGGTCCTGCTCTGTCAATTCTCTCTAGTTCAGCATTTACCTTTGCTCTGATTGAGGCTAAATCCCTCGGATTCTGATAATCAGCCCAATGAGGTGCAAGTTTGCAGTCCAAGTAGTTTCTGACAGCTTCTGCAGAATTTTTGCCATTGAGAATCTTCATACCATACCACATTTCAGCTTCTTGAATGGAACCACCATGGTTGATCTGGACCAGTCCATCACTATCCATGAACAGATTCTCTCTTTGAAGAGGAGTCATCAGTTTCCTCATCTGTTCAAATTGGACTCTGTCTGGTCTTGACATACCACTCTTCATCCAGTCATTAAGTGAAAAGGATGAAGTCTTTTTCTTGGAGCTTCTTGGAGGAGGGGGTGGAGGTCTGGTGCCTGCAACCGCTAGCCTTTTCTTTCTGGTGGCATCAAAGTAAGGAGTAGGATCAACAGAGGAGGGTTCTCTGATAGAGAGAGCTCTGGTGCTGGGTCCTTCTTCTTCTCTGGTCTCTTCCCCCTTTTTGGCATCACAAAGATCACCAAGGAGAAGTTCAATTTTTGAGAACTCAGAAGCTTGAGCATCTCTGATTTCATCCAGTGTCTCTGGCAGAGTCTGGGTGACAGAGGCAAGTCCTTCAATCAAACTCTGTTGCTTGTCCACTGCAGATTGAAGGTCCCTTGTGCTGACTTCTAGGAGCACCATCTTCTGGTATCTTTCCTTGTCAGTTCTGAGGAGAGCCAGGCCTTGCTCTTGGTGTTCCTTGCAGAGAGAGTGTAAGATATTGAGCTTCTGAGAGGAGTTATCAGCAGATTTTTGGAGATTGTGAACAGAATCTGATATCTTGTTGATTGTCTGGTTCTGGGCAAGCAGAGCTTGAGAGTGCGAGTGAAGAACAGAGTTGAGTCCGCTCACATCTCTGGAAACAGAATCAATCCTTGAAGTAGAAGAATGCATGAAGTGGTGCAGATTTTCTGTCAGTGCAGCAACTTTGTCTGTCAGATGCTGAAATCCTATTGTGATTTGCAGATTTGTATGGGTGAGCTCTTCATGTTGCTTATCATTCAACTCTATTATCTTGCTCAGATCTTGAACCAGTATTCCACCAAAAGCTTCAGCAGATTTCACAAACTGGTTGAAAGGTATTTGGGGTTCATCAGAGGTAAATCCAGGCATTTCCAATCCTCTGCCTTTAGGTAATGGAGGAACTCTGTTGGATGGAGGAGGGGAAGGAACTCTGGGAGGTGTCCTTCTCCTTTTGGAGGTTTCATCAGCAGCAATGGAGGATGTAAGAAATCCATCATTGTCACTGGAAGAAGAGGGGACCCTGAAGATAGGTTTCTTCTTAGGTGTGGAGGCTGCAGAGTACTGAGGGGATCTCTGAGGTGAGGCAGTTTTGGATGGAGATAAGGATTTTTGAGGAGGTGAGTTCTGGGGAAAAGGTATTAAGGGTTGAGTAGTAGGTTGATGTGAGGGAGATGGTGGGGGTGAAGGTGATCGATTTCTGGTATAAGAGGGTTGTTTGCAGGGTGATGAGGGTCTGGAGTTGGGTTTCTGGTGAGATGGGGTTCTGGTGGAGGTTGTGGTTTTCTGGTTAGGTGAAGGTGTTTTCTGGTGAGATGAGGGTGTTTTCTGTTGAGGTGGGGGTGAAGGTTTGGATGGAGATTTAGAAGGTGAAGGTTGAGGATTAGGAGATTTTGGAGGGGAAGGAGGAGGTGAAGGAATTACCTCAAGAACAATCTCAGAGTACACAGATTCTCTCCACTCCTTGATCAGCTTCTCCATGGTAATAGCAATGTCGTTTGCTGTTGATGGTTCTCCTTCCTCAAGAGCACTATGGCGGAACTTGATCATGGATTCCTTTCTTTTCTTCTCCATCACCCAAGCATCAAATTCTTCCATTTCTTTTTCTTCCAAGGCTTTGACATGCCTTTCTGGAGATAGGTCAGATGTAGGAGTTTTACCTTGATATCTGTCTTTCTTCTTCTGTAGGACAGAGATCAGGAAGGTAAGGTTGAAGCATTTTGACACATCATCTGTGCCTACCCAGTGAAGAACATCAGCTTCTTCTTCTTCATAAGAATCAAAATACTGAATGATTTGTTGGAGAGGTACCATTCTCCATCTTCTCCAGGCTAGGACTCTGTCAAACTGCTTCTGCAGAATGATGCTGAAGTCAGTTTCTTGGTCCATCTCTGGTGTGGCTTCACGCTCTGGTGAGAGAGCAGAGTTAGGCAACTCTGGTGCAGATTCCGGGTCATCCTCTGATAGAGTCCCAGGTTCTGGTACAGGTTCCCCCTGAAGTGTTGAGTCCTTGGCAGGTGAGATGACCTTAGTCTTCCTCTTCTTCTGCCTAGGTTGAGTGCTTGAGTTGTCAGAGTCCCCACTCTGCACAACCAACTTTCTTCTTCTCTTCTGCTTCTGTTTTCTGGCAGCAGATTTCCTGGTTGCCTTTGGGGAGGGCAACTGTGGTGCAACCTCTTCTGCTGTTTCCTCCTCTGGTAGTGACAGATTGTCACTTTTCTTCTTCTGTCTGACTTCCCTTACAACCTGTGACTGCTCAGGTTGTTTGGGCTTTTTTGTAACTTTCTTGGAAGCAGGTTTGGCCTTAGCAGCCTGTTCTTCCCTTTTCTTCTCCAGCCTTTCCTCTCTCTTAAGCTCAGAAGAGATGGCAATATTGAATTTTGGTGAGGCTGTAAGAAAGATAGTCTTGGAGTGATCAACTGGGATGGGATCCCTGAGTTGAACTCCTTTGGCAGCGAGAATGGCAGAGATGAGAAGGCCATGTCCCATCTTGGTTGAGAAAAGACCTGTTTCAGAGTCTTTCTTCTTGATGAACTCAGTTAGGGAGCCAAGATTACCTCTCCCCAATTGATGTTCATGCCATGGTGAACTGTAAAGATTGCCTTTGCATTGTTCTTGTTCATCTCATCAGTTGAGGCAGTTTTGCACCACAAGCATCGGTGCAGAATGCTGACAAGCTTCTCAAAGTCCTTCTTCAACAGGAACTTCTTCATGTACAGCTTGTCCAGTCCGGCAGCCTCCGGACGGCAGTATGTCTGAACAAATCCTTCAGTGGAGACTTCCACGGAGTCAAGAGCAATGAGGTTGATGGCTTCTGGGTCTTGGGAGTCAAGTTGAACTCCAAAGAATTCATTGAGTGCATCTGCATTCAGAAAAATGCGTTGACCTTGCACTGAGGAGTGAACTCCGGTCTTGGAGATGGTGGCGTTGAGGTAGAACTCAGCCACATCCTTGATGCTGAAATGCTCATAAGGATGAGCAACAACTTTTGAAAGTTGGGAGTCAGTCATTCCTTGGATGATCTTGGTCATCCTTTTCTGGTTTTCTGCCAGTAGAGGTAGGGACGACATGTCAACCTTCATGCCGGATACAACGTTGGCAATAAGGGTCTTAGCTTCTTCCTTAGACAGATCATTGATGTTGAGGAAGTTCATTCTGAGTGACGGTTAAGAAAAAGTTCTGGGGATTGAAAGGTTTGGGATCGGAAAGCTTTGAATGCAAAAGCAGTTTTGAGAGAGGTGAAGATGCAGTAGGGATTTGGGTCGAAGACGGTGGATATAAAGGGGTTAGGAATAGTGGACGTTTGGTATATTGGCAGTTTCGAGGCAGCATTTAATGAAATGCGGGCGGAAAACGTTTCCGTTAGAAGAGTAACGATCAGGGGTATTTTGGTAAAAGACCGTTTCAGTTAATTAGGTCTTGCCCGTACCTCAAAATATTGTTAAGTCCATATCCGTATCTGTTGTCTTTCGGTTGAGGAACTCTGGTCAGAGAAGGGGAGGTTCTCTGATGTGAGATTCTGATGATCAGAGATAGAGGTTCTCTGATCCGAGTTTCTGTTGCAGAAGAAAGTAGTTCTGGTTCAGTGAATCTCTGGTTCAGGCATCTCTGGGAAGGTCATCCATCATTCCCAGTTCTTCCCTTAGCTTGTTAAACCTTGCCTCAGGTAAAGGCTTGGTTAGAATGTCTGCAAGTTGATCCTCTGTAGGTACATGCTCCATACAGATATGCTTCTTCTCAACATGATCTCTGATGAAGTGATGTCTGATCTCAATGTGCTTTGTCCTGGAGTGAAGAACTGGATTCTGAGTGATAGCAATGGCACTAGTGTTGTCACACAACACCTTGATCTCCTTGGCTTGAATTCCATAGTCCTTCAGTTGTTGCTTCATCCAGAGTAACTGAGCACAGCAACTCCCAGCTGCAATGTACTCAGCTTCAGCTGTACTGGTTGAGATGGAGTTCTGCTTCTTGCTAAACCAGGAAACAAGCCTTCCTCCTAGCAATTGGCAGTGACCAGAGGTGCTCTTTCTGTCTAGTCTGCAACCTGCAAAATCTGAGTCAGAATAACCAATTAGTTCAAAGTTACCTCCTTTGGGATACCATAAGCCTGCATTTGGATTTCCTTTGATGTATCTGATGATTCTCTTTGCAGCACTTAGATGGCTTTCCTTGGGCTTTGATTGGTATCTGGCACAGATTCCAACAGAGAACGAGATGTCTGGTCTGCTTGCAGTTAGATACAACAGAGATCCTATGATCCCTCTGTATGTTGTTGCATCTACATCCTTTCCTTCATCATCTGGACCAATCCCTTGTGAAGTGTTCATGGGAATCTTCACTGATGATTTGCCTTCCACTCCAAACTTCTTGATCAGATCTCTGGTGTACTTCCCTTGATTGATAAAGATCCCTTCTGGAACTTGTTTGACTTGGAGTCCTAGGAAGTAACTGAGTTCTCCCATCATACTCATTTCAAATTGACTTTGCATCACTTGAGAAAATTTCTTGCACAGTTCTGAATTAATACTACCAAAAATAATGTCATCAACATATATTTGTACTAACAGAATATGATTAGCAACAGAGATTTGAAAAAGAGTTTTGTCAACCTTTCCTTTAGTAAACTCATGGTTCACCAGGAAAAGGGACAATGTGTCATACCAGGCTCTGGGAGCTTGCTTAAGACCATAGAGGGCCTTTTTAAGCTTATAGACACAAAAAGATTGAGTAGGAATGACAAAACCTGGTGGTTGTTCCACATAAACTTCCTCTTCAAGATCTCCATTCAAAAATGCACTCTTGACATCCATCTGGTAGACCTTGATGTTGTTGAAGGCAACATAGGCTAGGAAA
Organism: Cuscuta europaea; assembly: GCA_945859875.1. Classification (NCBI taxonomy): domain Eukaryota; kingdom Viridiplantae; phylum Streptophyta; class Magnoliopsida; order Solanales; family Convolvulaceae; genus Cuscuta; species Cuscuta europaea. The sequence goes on along the minus strand of CAMAPE010000054.1, from coordinate 8,081,219 downwards.
ATTCTGATGGCTTCAAGTCTGGCAACTGGTGCAAAGGTCTCATCAAAATCTATTCCTTCTTCTTGGCAGTATCCCTTGGCTACCAGCCTAGCTTTATTCCTTACAATGTTACCGTCTTCATCTGCTTTGTTCTTGAATACGCATTTGGTTCCAATGACATTCTGGTGCTTTGGCCTAGGAACAAGTTCCCATACTTTATTCCTTTCAAACTGAGTAAGCTCTTCTTGCATTGCATTGATCCAGTCTGAGTCTGCAAGAGCTTCTTCAACTGTCATAGGTTCCATCTGAGATATGTAGCAGGTAAGCATTGCTTCTCTTCTAGCTGTGGATCTGGTTTGAACTCCACTTCTGATTTGACCAATTACTTGATTAGGAGGATGATCTCTTAACCAAGTTAGATCAGGTTCAGATAGGGGTTGTCTTGGATTCTCTTGATCTTCTTCTGATTCTTCATCACTCTCTTTGCCTTGTAGAATGGGATTTTGATGGTGAATTGGTATGGCAGAGTTAGTTAGCAACTCTGGTGTATCCGTCTCTGGTGGATCCAGTTTAGGTGATTCTTCTAGATTTGCTTTCTCCAAGTTTTCAGTTATGCTTTCAACTGAGTTGAGGTCATCAAACTTGACATGAATAGATTCTTCAACAAGTAGAGTTCTTTTGTTGAGTATTCTATAGGCTTTACTGGTGCTAGAGTAGCCTAAGAATGTTCCTTCATCAGCTTTTTCTTGAAACACCTTGAGGTGATCCTTCCCATTGTTGAGTATATATCATTTGCATCCAAATGCATGAAAGTAGCTGATGTTGGGTTTTTGTCCTTTCCATAATTCATAAGGAGTTTTCTGATGAGTCTTGTGAATCATTCTCCTGTTCTGGGTGTAGCATGTAGTATTGATTGCTTCAGTACAGTATCTGTACGGTAGACCTGATTCAGCAATCATGGTCCTTGCAGCTTCCTTTAATGTTCTATTTCTTCTTTCTGCAACTCCATTTTGTTGAGGGGTTCTGGCTGCAGAGAGTTGATGCATTATACCATTCTGGTCACAGAAATCATGTATGACTTTGTTGACGAACTCTGTTCCTCTGTCTGATCTGATGGCTTTGACTTTCTGATTTTGCTCATTCAGTAATAGCTTTAGCAGAGATGGCAGTTTCTGCAGAGTTTCATTTTTCTTGGTCAGAAAGATAGTCCATGTGAATCTGGAGTAGTCATCCACCATGACTAAGGTGTATCTTTTGCCACCAACACTTGGAGTTTCCACTGGTCCAAATAAATCCATGTGGATTAGATTCAGAGGACCAGTAGATAGGTTTCCAGCAATGGGTCTGAATGAGTTATTCACTTGTTTTCCTTTCTGGCATGCACTGCACAAGTTCTCCTTTTTGTATACAAGGTTGGGTAGACCTTCAACAATGTGATCCCTTGCCAGTTTGTTGATTGTTTTGAAATTCAAGTGGCTCAGTTTCTTGTGCCATTCCCAACTGAGTTTTGAATCTCCTTTGGCTATCAGGCAAATTCCATCTTTTGCGGTTGACCAATCAACTACATAGATGTTTTTCTTCCTTGTTGCTGTTAGAACCACTTCTTTAGTTGTCTCATGCTTGACAGAGCATCCTTCTTTGGAGAATTCAACTGTGTAGCCTTTGTCACAGAATTGGCTAGCACTCAGCAAGTTGAATTTCAGTCCTTTGACATAGGAGACATCATCTATGATTATCTGGTTCTTTATCAGCTTCCCTCTTCCTTTTGTCTGGCCATCTTTATCATTACCTCCAAAGGTAACTCTAGGCCCTTTGACTTTCTGGAACTCTGTTAGGAAACTCTTGTCACCTGTCATGTGCCTGGAGCATCCACTATCAATGTACCAATCTTGCTCAGAGATGGATCCAGCACACAGTTCCTACAAAATTAAAAGGAAGATTTAGGTACCCAAGCAATGTTGGATCCTAGGGGGTTATGCAGTCTTGGCAGCCGGTACCACTTTGGTCTCATCAAGTGAAACCTTGGTGGGTGGTACCCATTGTCCACCTGGTAGTCATAGTAAACGGAAGTGTGATTCACTTTGGGCAGATGCTTGTGAGGATCATGCTTCCGGTTTACATACTTCTGCATAGCCTTTTTAGTTGGGTAGAAGTCCCATATACTATCAAGATCAGAGGGGCGATTAACTTTGGGCTTCTTAAGTTGACCAGCCAACCTTTTCTGCCTAAAGTTAACTTTCTCTTGATATCTGCCTTTCTGGTGATCATTTCTGACATGATTATCATGAGTTTGTCAGTTATGGTTTTGTCTTTGATTTTTGGTATTCTGAAAATCTTTCCTGTTGTTAGGTCTTCTGCCAGGTTCATTAACTTTTAAAATGGGTTTCTGTTGAACCTTTATCTTTTCCTTTTCTGGTCTGACATTCTCATGAATAACCTTGGTGCCAGATACACCAGCCTGACAAATGGGGCTAGAAATCAGTGGCACTATGACCTTGTCTGCCTTAGCAACTCTGGTGCTAGGCATTACAGAAGGCTCACCTGATTCTGTTGAGCCATAACCAAGACCAAAACCAGTGCCAATTTGTTGATCAAGTACAATCTTTTCCATGGAAGACTGGGCCTTCTGGTAAGCTTTGTACTTAATCTCAAGAGGCTCTATCTCTCTTATTCTCTTTAGAAGAGAAACATTTTCAGCTTCCAGTTGATCTCTTTCCTTAATTAGAAGATTGATTTTGATCTCAACCTCCTTTCTTAAGTCAAGGATTTCAACCTTAAGCTTACTGTTTTCTTCTTTAACAGAAGAATAAGTGGTTTGTATGGCTTGAAACTCTTCCCAAAATTCTGATATTGAATCAGAATCAAAGGCTCTGCCTACCGAAGAAAAACTAGAGTTGGAAGTAGAAGATACCTCATCATCAGATTGACCCATAAGGCATAGGTCTTCAGTTTCTGTGTCCAGGCAACAGAATGCTTCATCAGATTCTGATTCCGAGCTGGACTCTGTCTCAGAGAGGGGGTCCTTCTCTGGTTGTTCAGTGATGAATGTTTTCCTTCTTCGGTGCTCGTATTTCTTTTCTCCTTCCTGGCCTTGCCTTTTGGAGACTATGGGGTGTGGACAATTGACTTTGAAGTGCCCTGGTTGTCTGCAGTTGTAGCAGAGAAGCTCTCCACTACTTTCTGATGGTTTGGACTTCTGGTGTGGCTTTCTGCTAGAGTGTGGACTTCTGCTATCCTTCGGCTTTAAGAATTTCCTGAACTTCCTAGCAAAAGCCGCCATATACTCGTCAGTTAAAAGAATAGAAGGGTCAAAATTATTTACCTGAGAGGTGCTGGCAGTGAGGGCAGTAGTTTTTCTCCTCAACTTCTTCTTTCTCCTCTTCATTCATCTCAAACTCATAGGATTTGAGATCAGAGATGAGTTTCTCAGTGCTGTAGGTTCTGAGATCCTTGCTATCTCTCATGGCAGTGACCTTCATCTTCCATGGTGAAGGTAGACCTCTGAGAACCTTCAAGTTGATCTCTTTGGGAGTAAGTTCCTTCCCAAGTTCTGATATCTCAGCAGTGAGGGTGAGCAAGCGTGCATACATCTCAGTTATGCATTCTTTAGGTAGAAGTTTGAAGTCTTCAAACTTCTTCATGGCAATAGTGAGTTTGTTGTCCTTTTCTTGCTCATCTCCAGCTCCTATCAGGGTGAGAGTATCCCAGATTTCCTTGGCAGATTTGCACTTCTTGATCCTTGTGAAGTACTTGTCATCAATGGCCTTGTAGAGGATATCCTTGGCAATGTTGTCAAGGTTGTACTTTCTCCTTTCTTCATTAGACCATTCATGGCGCAGTTTGGTGATCATCTGGGGTTGACCACTACCAGTGATGTATTCAGGGTTGACCTTGGTGAACTCTGTGAAAGGTCCTGCATCAAGAACTTCCCACATTTCGTCATGGAGTGCGCAGAGGTGAGCTTTCATGCGGATCCTCCAGTCATCAAACTTTGTTACTGAGAACATAAGATTCTTTGAAAGAGTGTTATCCATAATATGAGATTAAAGAGGTTAAAACAAGTGGATCTCTTGTTTAGTAAGTAACCTAAAAGATTACAAGAACAAGGAGGCTCTGATACCACTTGTTGGTCCCGTTGTAATGGAAACAGTCTAGAGGGGGGGGGGGGGGTGAATAGACTGTTTTAGGAATTTAAACTTTTCTCCAAGTCAAGTCTGACTTCACAGAGATGGTCCAAATCTGGTGACAGAGATGGTCAAGTTCTGATGGCAGAACTAGACCAGGCAGCGGATAAGTTTCTGTCCGGGTAGCCTCTAGAAGAAAGCTAAGGCAAGGTGCCTTTCTGATAACTCTGAAGGAAGATCTGCTGGACACAGAGTCCAACCTTAAGAGTTAGTCAGTAGAATCTTAAGTGCAGGAATTAAAAGCTTAAAGTAAATGACACCGGGGTTTTTATAGTGGTTCAAAGAACAAATTGTTCCTCTAGTCCACTGTTCCACTAAGGTTGCAAAAACAACAGTTTACAACGCCTTAGTCCCTAGAGCAAAAGAAGCACTCCTCGTCTTCTTCAAGTCTAGTTGCCACCCGGGATGCAGTCCTGCTTCCTGATGGCTGATCTCGTTTCACTGAGTCTCTTGAAGTATCCCCACTTCACTTACTCCAGCTAGTTTGAGACGTCCCTTCTTTTTCAAGAAGTCTTTGATATAAAATCAGTTTTCTCCAACGTTGCTTCTTCACAAAGGATAGGTATATGAAGCTTTCGAAGTGTTGAAGAACTGTAATACCCGAGCTTAATTTAAGAGGATTAATAGTACTACTCATACCAACAGAGGTGCATCTCCTTTTAAGGGAGCTCATCAACCAAGAACTCCAAAGTTAAGCGTGCTTGCACGGGAGTAGTCTTGGGATGGGTGACCCCCTGGGAAGTTTCTCAGGGCGCGCATGAGTGAGGACAAAGTGCGCGGTAAAGGCTCGTGGTGGTTTGTGGGGATAGTACTAGAGGTCTGGAGTAACTCCCTCGGGTCCTGCGGGGCCGGGGTGTTACAGGTGGTATCAGAGCAACCCTGCGACAATGTGGTGATTCGTTGGATATCAGGCGGGCACTTAGCAGGGGAAAAGATTCTGGGATATGATTGAGATTGGTTTATGGGCGCAACGAGGACGTTGCGTTCCTAAGTGGGGGTGATTGTAATACCCGAGCTTAATTTAAGAGGATTAATAGTACTACTCATACCAACAGAGGTGCATCTCCTTTTAAGGGAGCTCATCAACCAAGAACTCCAAAGTTAAGCGTGCTTGCACGGGAGTAGTCTTGGGATGGGTGACCCCCTGGGAAGTTTCTCAGGGCGCGCATGAGTGAGGACAAAGTGCGCGGTAAAGGCTCGTGGTGGTTTGTGGGGATAGTACTAGAGGTCTGGAGTAACTCCCTCGGGTCCTGCGGGGCCGGGGTGTTACAAGAACTGAGTAACTTTGCAGTTTGCTAGTTGGATAAAGGATAGGAAAGTATATCTTCCAACTGGAGCCTTTTCTTGTCTGAGAATGAAGTTTTAATCTCAAGAAGGTTGTTTACGCAAATTTATCTTGGCAAAGTTTTTTTTCTTAGTTCTTCAGAGTGTATCTTTTATACTGGGAGCAGTCTTCCCGTTGGAGTGTAGAAGACAGCTTCATTAAATGCATGTACTGTTGACTTGACCGTTTGGTCCTCCGACTTGCTATTTTGGGGGCGTAAAGATACTTGCATGGTCAATCATCAGCTTTAAATATCTCTTCGTACGTACATCATTAAATGTGCATTTAATGCGTGTACAGTGCCATGCTTCCGTTGAAAGGTTTGTATCCGTTAGGGGATTTCCCGTTAGTTTAACGACCATTGGAAGGGCTTCCGGAATCTGGTGGATTTAGCAGAGTCTGAAGAGGTTCTCTGGTCCAATCTCTGAAGGCCGTCTCTGTTGCCAACTCTGGTATCTTCCAGATAACCAGTTTCTGATGGCTTCTCTGGTGAGCAACTCTGGGAGCAACTCTGGTAGAGGCAAGATGGAACTCTGGCAGGCAGACTAAGCTAAAACTTACAAAAGAAATTCTAATACACAATTTCTAATGGGGTACTTTCAAATTCTAATAAACCTAGCATCATCAAAATCTAAATACATTTATTCCTTACACAGCATCCTCATTTTTTGCACCACCATCCCCAATATGTAAAATATCATCCTCAGTTTGTGCAGCAATGTACTCAGTCTCCTCTTGCACATGAATGTCAGCAGTATCATCATCCTTTAGCCTAGGTTCCTCATCATTCTCGTAATCTTGCCCAGTCATGTCATCATCTTCTTTTTCATTAACATTTTCTTCTTTTTCTGGACTTTCATTCTTTTCAACTTTCTATGTTCTTTCTCTTGTGTCCTCATCTTCACCTTTATCACTGCCTTGTGACATCTGTTTGACAATAAGTAGAACTTCTTTTAAAAGATCTTCCTGCTTTTCTGAGTTTGCTTAATGTTTTTCATTTCTGCCACTAGTCTGGCAGTCTCCTTAGCTTGTTTCCTCATGCTTTTTTGCATACTGTTACTATGTTTGCTCATGAACATAATATATTTCTCTGCTTTTCTTCCACTATCACTTGAATCATCTTCTTCATCCTCACTCTCAGTGCCTTCATCACTCTTTGTTTCCTCATCACTTTCGAATTCCATCTCAATCTTCTTTCTTCTTTTAGAAGTTCCCTCGCCAGATTTACCTTTTCCCTTCACTACTTTTCTTGTTTTCCTTTTCATGCTTCTGGTCTGTATTGCCTTTTTTTTGCCTTTTTCTGCAATAGCTTTAATCTTTTCAGCATCTAGCCTCCCCACATTTGGAATAACAATGTCCATTCCATGGCCACCTCTGTCATTGTTTCCTCCAATCATGGCAATCTCTTCTTCTGTTGGTACGATATGTGTCCACTCAAACTAAACAAGTACACTTTGTTAGTAAAAAAATTGTAACCTTATAATCTAGATATATTTAGACTATTAAAACTAATACCTTGTCATTCTTGAATATTATTTGGGAAAGCACCTCCAGTGTAGGTTTTTTCTTGAATTCCCACTTCAGTGTCCTTGGTAAGATGTTTTCTCTGCCCTTTATTAGCTTGCACAAACCAGCTTTTGCAAGTACTGGGAATGTCTCAAATGCCCACCATTGTAAAGCCACCATGTACCCAGGGAATGTAACTCTGTCCCCTTTGCCTTTATCTAATGCCTCACAACTTTGTTTTATTTTGTCAACCAACTCGTTCCAAACATCATCACCCCATGGGTAAGCATTGAATGCATCCAAATCGTTTACCAGGTTTATGTAGTATGCTTTCATAGGCCTGGCAGTTTGATTCCCAAACAAACAATGGGACAATATGTGTAGTAGAGCCAGCTTCACTCCATCCTTTGTCATTCTTCCTTCATCAGTGCTCTCATAACTCTTCAATGCATTTTGGATATCTGCACGGGACACTGTAGCCTTGTTCCCAAAATATCTTCTCCATATATCTCCCGCAGGCTCCTCTGAAATACTTGGCTTCAGACTCCCAAATTTTAAACCACACATTGTTGCCATATCAGCCTTTTGAAAACTGATTACACTGTTTTGAATATGAAATCTGATGACACTGTCATCTGCATTTCCATTAACTCCAGTGACATAGTTTCCAACAAATCCTAACAGTAGTTGTCCACTATTCCAAGACATATCTTCAATTTTTAACATCCAACCAAATATGGTGTTACTGAAATCAGTCAGTTCCTCAGTGCTAAGACATGTCCTTATTCTTTTAAGAACTTCAGCAACATTGCAGTAAGAATTGACACGCAAGTTTTCCAAGTCCACTAACACTGACTTCTTAAAAGCTCTTGTTATTGTCTGTCAAGTTCACACAAATATAGGCATTATAATCAATTTGTAAAATATTTTGTCATTCAAGTCAAGATATTCATAAATAACATGGTAATATTAACTACTTAAGTCATTAGTTTGCCAGTTTCATACTTTCCCATAAATTGTGATAATTCTTGCAATTTCACTTTTCATTCAGAATGCCACCATATTCTTCTCTATTTTGCATTATGTTGTTTTATAACAACATGACACACTAAAAACTCACTAACTTGTCATTTATGTGTAAGACTTTCAATTTCCAATTCAATGTTGTGTTAATTTCCGTTCAATGTAAGACATATTCATAAAATGTCACTATTTCATGCAAACTGTCATCGCAGTAATGATACATACTTACAACCCCACAATATAACCACATATAGTGGAATGTCACTTTTCATACAAAATGCCAACATATACTTCTTTATTTTGCACTATTTTGTTGTATAACAACATCACAAACTAAAAATGATCTCCTAAATTGTCACTAAACTGTCATTTATGTGTCAGACTTTCAATTTCCAATTCAATGTTGTGTTAATTTCCGTTCAATCTAAGACATATTCATAAAATGTCACTAGTTCATGCAAACTGTCATCACAGTAATGATACATACTTTCAACCCCACAATATAACCACATATTAGTGGAATGTCACTTTTCATACAAAATGCCACCATATACTTCTTTATTTTGCACTATTTTGTTGTATAACAACATCACAAACTAAAAATGATCTGCTAAATTCTCACTAAACTGTCATTTATGTGTCAGACTTTTAATTGCCAATTCAATGTTGTGTTAATTTCCGTTCAATCTAAGACATATTCATAAAATGTCACTATTTCATGCAAACTGTCATCACAGTAATGATACATACTTACAACCCCACTATATAACCACATATTAGTGGAATGTCACTTTTCATACAAAATGTCACCATATACTTCTTTATTTTGCACTATTTTGTTGTATAACAACATGTTGAAGACTATTTATTGTGAATCAAGTTTGTCTGTCTTGTCTGTAATAAGTTAGATGTTTACTATTTCTATTCTGTACTGATAAAATATATCTGTTAGAATAGTATACAATATGGGCCAAGTGTTAGGCCCATACTCAGGCAAGAAGCCTTTGTACGCACACTTGAGCCTCGCCTATAAAAGAGGGAGGAGGACTCAGGTTTGCGGTTAACTTTCGTATCTGCTCAAAATAGCCTTAGCGCTTATCATTCTTGTACGAAAGATTCACGGTATATCAGAGAAGGTTTTCACTTGATCTTTCTGTGTTCATCTTTATTGATTAATCTTTCATCTGTATGCCATATTATACTGTTGTTATAGAAAATAGGGACTAACAAATGGTATCAGAGCCGATCGAGAGCTGATCAGAAGATCTATCTGCTAAAGACTCTGTTTTTATAGAATAGCGAGTTTGTCATCTGTAATCTTTTTCTGCACCAAATACTGTAAAAGTTATACTGTTAGAATCGCGTTTCAAAGACGATCAAGCAGTATATCTTCCTTTTTCGTTTCTGCATTTTTTCTTCAGAAGTAAACTCGCACCCATGAACTCGCACCCCTCGTTTCTCTAAGCTCTGTGCAGCTTTTTGACCTGAAACTTGGGTAAAAGTATCTCTACTACAAGGGCTACAACCTACCATATTTGTATTTCTGAAAATCTGAAGTTTTATTTTTTCAGGAATTCGCAGCCAGGTGTTTTTGCATAAACTCGCAGCCTGTAAACTCGAGTTGAGAAACTCGCAGCCTGCAAACTCGAGCTCAAGAACTCGCAGCCTACAACTCGCGGTTAACAACTCGCAGTCTACAAACTCGCAGCCTGCAAACTCGCAGTCTGACCACGAGTTTTGACCCTGCGAGTTTACACCTCGAGTTCTTAGAAACTCGAACTCTTGACCTCGAGTTCACAAACTCGAACTCTCATCTCGAGTTCCCCAGACCTCGAGTTTAGGCTTTGAACACTCAGGAACTCGAGTTCTTGACTTAGTAAATTTTCTGATCTTATTTCTCGAACGGTCAGTTTTCTACAGCAACAAGAATGGCTTCTGAATCTAATGCGCAAGGAAACAGCAGTACTCCTCCATCTCTGAGGAAAGGGGAGTACCAAATGTGGAGGACCCGTTTCTTGAACTTCTTAGAACACAAAGATAACTCCGACGCAATGCTGGAATCACTCCTGGAAGGACCAGCTGTTCTAATGATTGACGTGGGAGGGGACTCAACTAATAATCCACCCATTCCTCCGGAAACAAGACGAAAGAGGCCATCTGAATATACTGAAGTAGATAAACTAAGGCTGAGAGGAGACCTTATGGCCAAAACATACCTCCTCCAAGCCATCCCCAATGAGGTGTACGTGATGATTGACAGTATGCAAACTGCAAAAGAAATGTGGGATGAGATTGAAAAATTACTCCAAGGCACAAGCATAAGCCTGAAAACCAAGAAATCCGCTATTCTAATGGCTTATGACTCGTTCAAGGCTGCTCCTGGAGAACCTCTTCACGAGACCCATGACAGGCTTGTGAAGTTGATGAATGAAATGAGGAAAATCAAAATATTCAGAACCAACCTGGAACTGAATACTAGATTTCTGTCCAGTCTGCACCCATCTTGGAGTAAAACAGTAAAAGACTTGAGACAACGCATTGACATGGATGAAATTGATCTCTTCACCTTGAATGAGCTGCTAAAGGAGTTCGTCAATGACGTTGTATGCACTGAGGAACAATCAAGCCCACATCCTCTAGCTCTACTAATGGAAGCTCAGCCCAAAAGAACGTCGAAACCTCTGCAGAAGAAGAAGAAAGTAGTAGAGGTTGAATCTGATGAAGATGAGAGTGATGAAGAAGGAACTGATCTTGAAGCTGAGCTTGCAGATCTCCAGAAGAAGATGGCACTGCTGGCCAAGAAGTTTGCCAAGAGAAACAACTCTTCAAATAAGCTGCGAACCTCTTCTTCCAACTACAAACAAAAGAACCAGGACCAAAGCTCAGCCAGGAAGGCTACATCAACTGCTAATGCCCCTGTGTGCTATAACTGCGGGAAGCCTGGACACATCAGCAAAGACTGTCGGCTCCCAAAGAAGAGAGATGCAAACTTCTACAAACAGAAGATTCTAATGAATAAACAAAAGCTCTTCTTAGCACAACAGGAGGAAGCAGAAGCCTCTGGCAAACATGCTGAGCTGGTCCAGTGGGCGGAAGATGATCCTGAAGAAGAAGAAGAAGAGGAAGAGAACTTCGCCTTGATGGCAAGGCTGGAGGATGAAGAAGAGAAAAAGGGTGATGTTGCGATCCCCGGAAGTGAATGCTCTACAAGCACTGTAAGTACCTCTAATCACTCTCACACTATACAAACTCAGTCCTTACACAATAAGGACCACCTCATTAAAGAACTGCAGGAGAGATTAGACAATAATTACAGGGTACTGAAACAGAACCTTGACCAAAAATCTTCCTTAAGCGTTCAACTTGAAAATGCCAAAGATCAAATCAAAAGGGTGTCCTCAGACTTTGAAAGCTTTGAACTTAAAATAGCTGAACTAACTAAGAAACTGCAAGACAGTGAAGTTGAGAAAAACACAGCTAAAGCTGACTGTGAATTTTTAAGAAATAAAAGAAGCAGTCTTTTAATCAAAGTAAAGGAACTTGAGGATGTATGTGTCAGAAGAGGTCAAACCGAACACACAGTTTTTCTAAATCGTATAAGCGACGTTCAGCATTACAACCCAAAAGCTGGTCTTGGACTACCGAACCCGCGTCATTTAAAGAAAGTTGACTGCCGTCAGTTGTATGATGCAACATACTTGACTCTAGACATTGATAAGAAAATGAAATTTGGGGGTGAAGAAGAAACCACTAAAGAAGAAGAAGAGAAAAGGAGTAATCCTAAAATTGAAACCTCTTTTGACTATACTCCTCTGGTTGAGAAAGCTCTTTCTAAAGAAAAGGTAATCTACAACGAGGAGGGGTTTGATATTTTTAATGTCCCAAAAGGGGTTCCATATTACGAAAGTCCAATGGGTCCCACTCCTAAAACTGGAATTTTTAAGTCTGGACAGGACAAGTGCAGCTCTCCACTGGTTCAAAAATATGCTGATCTTCAGAAAACCCTGGAAAATGAGAGAGAGCGTTTTGAAACTGAAAAGAAAAGTTCTGAAAGCAACTGGCAAGAACTATTAAGCAAATTTGATGAATTAAGTGAAAAATATCATTCTGCTTTAAAAACTGCTCAAACCTCTTCTGATAAAACTAAATTTTCTGAAAAATCCGCCACTCATCACTCTTCTCCTTTTGTCACAGAACAAGAAGTGAAAAGAAGAGGAGAAGAGAAGAAAGAGTGGGAGATGAAGAGAAAGGAAATAGCTGCTGGCAAGAAGAAAGTTTTTGAGAATAAGCCTGGTCCTAGATCCAGCTCCATTTTGTACTCTAAAACTAAATCTAAACCTGTCCATGTAAATTCAGTTTCTAGTAGTTCAGTCTTGTGTCCCAAGCTGAAAAATTCTGTGACATCTTTTGAACATGGCTCTTTGTATAATTCCACTATTGCTTATGGTTATTCTGTTCCAGACCCCCACAATTATGAATGTGATGTGAATGCTGTTAAATCAAAGCCTTTTAGAAAGCTCAAACCCGAAAGAGAAACCAAGAAAGGAACTGCTAAGGGAACGTTTTGTATTCCTGATATGAAATATTCTCTCAGAGTTCATTCAAGGAAACATCTAAATCGGCTTTCTAAAGAGGAGATTTTCAAAACTAAATTGAAGAAACAACCTTTCAATCACAAAGCACCTGTCTACTCTCCTCCTAAACCTAAAATGGAAAGGTGGGTTCCCAAGATAAGACCCACTCAAACTAAAGCAGAAAGGTGGGTCCCTAAGATGAGACCTACCAAACCCGAAACTGAAAGGTGGGTCCCTAAGATGAGACCTACCAAACCTGAACTGAAAAGGTGGGTCCCTAAGATGAGACCTACCAGACCTGAAACTGAAAGATGGGTCCGCAGACGAAGACCCATCCAAACTGAAACTGAAAGGTGGGTCCACAGACGAAGACCCATCCAACATGAACCTGAAAGGTGGGTCCCTAAGATGAGACATCTCAGACCCACCAAAACTAAAAGAGAAACTGCTAAGTGGGCCCCAAAAGTCAGACCCACTGCAAAAGCAGATCTGGCTGTCAGAGAGCCCACAAGAGATAAATCTCTTGTTGAAAAAGCTGCTGACTTTGGATCACAGCTCAAAGCGAAACTTAAATGGATGTTTTTCAATGATGAGGAAGGACCCATTCCAAGATGGGTACCTGAACCTGTTTAACTGTTTTGCAGGACGGTCATGTGTGGCACTTGGATTCTGGATGCTCAACCCACATGACCGGAGTAAAGTACCTACTGAGCAACTATACCACCTGCTATGGAGGCAATGTTAGATTCGGGAACGACGCCTCATCTCCTATTCTTGGATATGGGGATGTCATCTGTGCCAGCGTCACCATCAAAGATGTTTCTTTTGTCAAAGGGCTCAAACACAATCTTCTGAGCATAGGACAATTCTGCGACAGTGGGATGGAAGTGAGGTTCATTGCCAAACAATGCTGTGTTCTAGACAGCGAAGGGAACTCATTATTAACGTGTTACAGGACCTCCAACCTGTACACTATTGATCTGAAAAGCGTTCAATCCACCACTTCCATCTGTCTGCTGTCCAAAGCTTCAACGGAACAAAACAACCTCTGGCACAGACGTCTTTCCCATCTTAATTTCAAGAATCTGTCCATCCTGTCATCGAAGAAACTTGTAAAGGGGCTTCCTCCGTTGAAATCTTCCACAGAGAATCATTGCAGTGCCTGCAAAATGGGCAAAATGACGAGAAGCTCCCACAAGTCAAAGCCTGTCCCATCATCTACTCTACCGCTGCAACTGATACACATGGATCTGTGTGGACCTATGAGAGTCCAAAGCATCAATGGCCGCAAATATACACTGGTGATCGTTGATGACTTCTCTCGGTACACATGGACAAAATTTCTTCGTAAAAAGGACGAGGCAGCAGAAATCATTATGACCTTTGTCAGAACAGTCCAAAAACTGCTGCAGCAAAGTGTTCGAATCATCAGAACTGACAACGGTACCGAGTTCAAGAACCAAACTCTCACTGGATTCTATGAATCTCTCGGTATCACACAGCAATTCGCAGCAGCCAAAACTCCCCAACAAAATGGAGTGGTTGAAAGAAAGAACAGGACCCTTGTCGAAGCGGCACGCACCATGCTCATCCAGTCAAGATTGCCACACTTTATGTGGGCAGAGGCCATTAATACGGCGTGCTACACCCAAAACAGAACATCTATACACAAACGCTTCGACAAGACCCCATATGAAATCCTTTTCAACCGAACTCCGGATATCTCATTCTTTAAGATATTTGGCTGCAAGTGCTTCGTACTAAATGACAGAACTGATAGAGGCAAGCTAGACGCAAAAGCCCAAGAAGGGGTGTTCATTGGCTACTCCCAGCAGTCCAAAGCTTACCGAGTCTATCTCAGAGACCACCGAACGGTCATTGAGAGTGTTAATGTGACATTCTATGAGATGGCTGACTTCGCAACGGAACACTTACAAGCTGACCCGTCACTTACTGCACCAGTGGACTCTGACACAGTTGAACAAAACCTTGTACCTGAAGGTGTGATTCTCAACTCTCTCTTTCAGAACTTCTACGAGAATTCACAACCTTCACCTTCTCCTTGCACACCAGCTTCATCGTCAAACATTCCACAGCAACCAACTACTTTCACTGAGATTCCACTCCTTCTCGGACCTGATAATGAACCATCTACTCCGTCAACTCCCCAAACTAATCACGGAGGAGTGGATGATCACGGGTTTGCTACCACATCAGAGTCATCTCCACTGCACGTCTCAGCTGCTCAAGAGTCACCAATCCCCTACCAGGACTCGGATCAACCGATCATTACTCCTAATCCTCTTGCACATGAGAGGAAATGGACAAGAGCTCATCCCACTGAACAAATAATCGGTGATCCGGGTCAAGGTGTGCGTACGAGATCGGCTACTATGAATGAATGTCACTATGCATGCTTTCTAAGCCAAAATGAACCATCTAAAGTCTCAGATGCACTCGCTGATCCAGATTGGGTGATTGCTATGCAAGATGAGCTCAATCAGTTTGACAGATTAGAAGTATGGACACTCGTGCCTAAACCCTCTCAGAAAACCATAATTGGCACCAAATGGGTGTTCAAGAACAAGAAGGACGAAGAAGGCACAGTGATACGCAACAAGGCACGGCTGGTCGCCAAAGGATACAATCAGCAAGAGGGAATAGACTATGATGAAACATTTGCACCCGTAGCAAGAATTGAAGCAATACGCCTCTTTCTTGCGTACGCGGCCCACAAGAACTTTACCGTCTTTCAAATGGACGTCAAGACTGCCTTTCTGAATGGAGTCTTGGAAGAAGAAGTCTATGTCGCTCAGCCCGAAGGATTTGTAGATCCCAGATACCCCAACCATGTGTACAAGTTGAAAAAAGCTCTGTATGGACTGAAACAAGCCCCAAGAGCTTGGTACGATGCCTTAACTGAATTTCTGGTTGACTCAGGTTTCTCAAAAGGGAAGATTGATACTACACTTTTCATCAAGCGACAGAAGTCTGACATCATCCTGATTCAGATCTATGTTGATGATATCATCTTCGCCTCCTCAAATCCACGTCTGTGCAAACATTTTGAGAAACTAATGAAAACTAAGTTTGAAATGAGCATGATGGGAGAGCTAAACTTCTTCCTAGGCCTGCAAGTAAGACAACTCTCTGATGGCATTTTCATCAATCAGTCCAAGTATATTTTGGAAATGCTTAAGAGATTCAACATCGATAGCAAGTCTTCCATGCCGACCCCTATGTCCCCCACCAACAAATTGGACTCAGACCCTTCTGGGAAATCAGTCGATGCCACAAACTATAGGGCAATCATTGGATCTTTGTTGTATCTCACGTCTAGCAGGCCTGATATCGTCTTCTCTACATGCTTATGTGCACGCTTTCAGGCGAATCCAAAGGAGTCCCATCTGACGGCTGTTCGAAGAATACTGAGATACCTCAAAGGCACAGTGCATCTAGGCCTTTGGTATCCCAAACACTCAGGTTTTGACCTCGTCGGATACTCTGACGCAGATTTTGCTGGTTGCCGGATGGACCGCAAAAGTACCTCGGGAGCTGTCCAGTTCTTGGGCGATAAGTTAGTCTGCTGGTCTTCCAAGAAACAGAACTGTGTGTCAACATCTACGGCCGAGGCAGAATACGTCGCGGCTGCTAGCTGTTGTTCACAAATATTATGGATGAAGACCCAGCTAAAAGACTACGGTTACACTTTCTGTCATATCCCGATCTACAGCGACTCTCAGAGTGCCATCGCCATCACCAGCAACCCGGTTCATCACTCCCGCACAAAACTCATCGACCTGAGATATCATTTCATCAAAGACCACGTGGAAAAAGGGGATATTGACATGTACTTTGTAAGCTCCGAGCTTCAACTGGCTGATTTGTTTACTAAGGCATTGGATGAAAAGAGATTCCAGTTCCTGGTTTCCAAATTAGGCATGTTGAACCTCGAGCCATTGTAATTCTGTTTCCTCTGGTCTGTAAAAATGTGTGTGTGTGTGGGACCTGTACAAAGTGTGCGTATGTGTGTTTGTAATTTGTGTGCATTGCATGTGTCGAGGGGGAGACAAAGAGCAAAAAGATCAAAAATAGTGTGTGTGCGTTTGCATTCATCGAGGGGGAGAAAAAGGACTAAAAGATAAAAAAAAATAGTGTGAGTGAGGTGCATTTAGTGTGTGTACATTGCATTCATCGAGGGGGAGAAATTTTGAAAAATCTTAAAAAAAAAAAAAACAACAACAGTGCGTGTGTTGACTTCAGCGAGGGGGAGTACTTTTTACTGATCATAAATGGATCATTTCACCCCTAAGGCCCAAATGTTTTTTCGGCCCGTTTCTAAACTCGCGTATATATACTCATTTTTAATCACCTTCCTTCCCATTGCCTAAGCTTCCTTCTCGCAGAAAACACTCAGAGCTCGAATTCTCACTAACACTCTCCGCCGTCCTCCAAACTTCCCTCCCTCTCACAGACCTCCACTCACCCCTCACCCAGGTAGATTTTCACTTCGTACTTCGTACTTCCCATCACTCTCCTCTCCCAGACCTTCACACATCTCGAACTGTCCCTTAACCAAAATCACAATCACAAAACGACGTGTTTTTCCTCAAAATAAATTTTCAAAAAAAAGGGGGGGCTTGATTGACTGATTATCCTTATTATTGCATTGTTTTTCAGGTGGTTATCGTCTTCCTGTGCACATCGCGAGTTCTGGAACTCGAGTTCCAAACTACCGTTTCAAATTCGAGCAGACCGCGAGTTTGTAAACTCGCGCTCTGGGCTCGAGTTTGTAAACTCGCGCTCTGGGCTCGAGTTTGTAAACTCGCGCTCTGGGCTCGAGTTTGTAAACTCGCACTCTGGGCTCGAGTTTGTAAACTCGCGCTCAAGGCTCGAGTTTGTAAACTCGCGCTCAGGGCTCGAGTTTGTAAACTCGCGGCCAGGGTTCGAGTTTGTAAACTCGCAGCCAGGGTTCGAATTTGTAAACTCGCGGCCAGGGTTCGAGTTTGTAAACTCGCGGCCCGGGTTCGAGTTTGTAAACTCGCACTCAGCGCTCGAGTTTGTAAACTCGCACTCCGGGTTCGAGTTTGTTAACTCGCACCCATGGCTCGAGTTCGTAAACTCGCGCTCATAGGCTCGGGTTAACAACCTTGGTGCCAGAACTCGTTTTCTCTGAAATCCTAAACCCAAAGGGAAATTTTTTACTAACGGGTGCTATTCTTTCAGCTCAAAATGTCAGGCACTCAACAAGATACTCCCCAGGAAGATGCGCACTACACACAGCTGTTCCCCAAATACAAGTGGGTTCGGCTACAGGACAACAACTTTCAGCTCGACCTAGCTGTCTTCAGGTGCCCTGACCCGGTCATTCCCATAATTCTTAAGGGGCACTACATCTGGCAAGCACTAAGCAAAGCGATCACGGTCCCCGAAATCTACTTGCAACAACTATGGGGGACCATGCACTTGACTTCCAAGAAGGACACATCCAGTCTGAGTGCAACGCTCCACAACAGACGTCTGACTTTAACAGCATCCACTCTACAAGCCATACTGGAGCTGCCTATCCACGATACCTATGAACAACTGCCCTCCAAGGCCGAACTAATGGAAGGACTAGTGCAATTGGGTTATGATGCTCCGCTACCATTCCTGTCCCACTTCAAGCTGATGAATCTGCCTTACCCATGGAAGACACTGTTCGGCCTTGTCAACAAATGTCTTTCCCCAAAGCACGCCGGCCATGACAAGTGCAACCTGCAGATCTTCCAAATCTTCCATGGGATTGTCTTCGCAAAAAATTACGATATGGCGCACCTATTCTGGATTGAGCTGGTCACTCAAGTCCAAGACAAAGAGGACGGAAAGACGGGTATGACGATTCCCTACGCCAGATGGTTGGCGCTCATTATTGCTGACTATATGACCGCCCACCCAGGGATCCCACAGCGCAAAGATGAAGACCAGTTCACTGCTCTGAAACTCCAGTACTTCAAGCGCTTCAAGCATGACACTGTGGGGATGACCATACCCGATTATCTGCTGGACCTGGGAAATCCACGACATTCCGCAGTCATCCAGTATAGGGAGAGTCTACTGAGAGATGGCCCCATGGTTCAGTCAAACCCAGCTGGACCTGCCCCGGGGCCTAAGCCGAGAGCTAGTAAGGGTCCGAAGAGAGCCAGTGAGCCACAGAAACCAGTGGCGCGTGTGCCCCATGAAGGGAAGTCTGATGATTCTCTCGAGAGGAATCAGACGGCTGAGGGCGCACGTACAAACGCTGCGGAACCTGCCGATGAATCGTTCAGCCCGGCCCACAAAAAGGCTGACGATGAGGCCTCCAATAGCGTGGCCAGAGACGATGAGGATGATGACGGCGATGATGACTCTGACGATAGTGACGGCGTGGAGCACACTTTCGCTCTGATCTGAAAGGGGAAGCTGCCAATTGATTCTCCTCCAAAGAAGGTCACCCCTGAGGATGCAGCTCCTTTTATAGCTGCCTGTCCCAAGACATTAGTTCTCAAACCCGTGAAGGAGACAGCTACAGCTAAGATTGCTGCTCCCCGGTCACCTAAGGCTAAAGCCAAGAAGCAGCGTCCTGTCCGAAAGAGTTTGGTTGCTGAAGAGGACCTTCATATTTTTGACGACTGTCTTCCTTTCATCTCTATAAGACGAGCCGAATCTCTAAGTACAGGGGCCAACCTTGTTGGTCCCCGAGTAGAAGCCGCAGCATCGGGCTCAACTGCGCATGCACCGCCCTCTCCCACCCACTCGTTAGCCTCCCAAAAGGCTAACGTTTCAATATCACGGGACTCACCCACCTCACTGGTTCCCTCCGAACCCGTTGAGCGCTCTAGTGGCCCACCGCCCGAGGCCACAACCCCCTCTTTCTCCACATCGAGTCTAGGTGTCACATTCCCCACATTTTCCAATTTTTCTAGGACACCTACACCTTTCACAGCACATACAGGTGCACACACCCTGGATTCAACGACCGGAGTGCAAACAAGGATGGTCGGAAGCCCTGCTGTGCCAAAAATGACTTCATCTTTGCACGCAGGCCACACATCAGCTCTCTTCACTGATGCTGTGACAACAGTTACAACCCCCGTAACTGGAAACCTTACACCCGAAGACGTTACCGTTCTCATGAACCGCTACATGGAGTCCACCATCAAACCATGGGTGCAACAAGCATTAACCGCTTGGGCACAGGACTCCAAACCAACCCCAGCGGTTCATAGTGAACAGAGCCACCCCAAACCCCACTCTTCACCCTCTCAATCCATTCCACAACCCACTCCTGCCATCCCTCTCCCATCCACCACACCATTTAGCCCTTCACTCTCTCGGGGAACCCACGATACGGAACTGGTATCGCCCTCTGCCTCGACCAATCCCTACCACCTATCCCGCCTTGAGCTTGCCGATCTCCTGTTTCTTCGATTGCTGGAGGTCGACACTTGCCACCTTTCACCCTTTGAACGCGACCTTCTCCAAATTTTCTTCAAACATGACCGCCCTCAGTACGGCACTTGCCGTGACAGTCCCCGAGGCCTCAAACGTTCCCATGAGGATCCCGATGATTCGGAACCTCATGAGGGGGAGAACAAGAGGCCTCGGACACTTGAGCAAGCAGCCTCTACCAGCCATGAACCCCAGCCAAACACCTCATCAAACCAGCCCACCAACCAACCACCACCTTCCTCGAGCCACAACCAAGCCCAACTCTCTAGCCTGGTCGAGCTAGACGAAACATCCCGAGGCTTATCTCCTAGAGATACTGTCCGAGGAGGGGATGGAAGTCCTGTAGTGGTTACCTCTGGTACATCACAAAGTTCAGGCCATCGATCAGAACACAGTTCGAAATCGATGACAACATCCCGAGGCGTGTCTCCAAAGGATACCGTCCGAGGAGGGGATGGAAGTCCTGACAATGCTATATCTGACTCATCTGTCAAGTCAGGCCATCAGCCAGAACTCAGTTCTAACCTGATGACAACGGGCAATCCTAGTGAACCCGGTTGTGACTCACGAGAAAAATCACCACAGCTGAGAGTCCCCTACATTCCCCAAGGCAAAGATATCCACGATGCACTCGAGGATGCTGTGGTACATGACGTTTGGCCGAGAAAATGGACAGAGTGGGATGATCTTAGAAGCGAAGCCGAGTCAGAGGATATGCAGCGAAATTGGTGGCTGAGAGAGTTACTGGCCAAATGCGCAGAAGACATCATACGCCTTGATGAAGAGGAACTCAAGGAAGGGGAGGACTACAAAAAGATACCCAGGGAGCTAGAATCCGTCATCAGACAAACGGCAAGCAAGTTGCCCCCAAAAGAAAAACTCTGGGAAAACATCAGAATAAATGCCCCCTTCCAAGAGGAAATCAGAAAGGGAATTTGGAGAACCGCAGACAAGCTCAAACAGCTAGATGAACTAAAGATCCGTGGTTTGACTCACCTCAAAGGAAAAATGGCTGGCGGACATCTTCACATGTTGATGCACAGATCATCTGGAAAGCAACGTCAAGTACTGGAAAGAGATATGAAGTCCAGCACCCATCCTATTGACGCTATCCTTGATATACACAGAGAAGATCATCACACCATCCCGTTCTACAGCTTCAAAGTTCGACGGACAGACTCCAGCATATTCATCTGCCAGGAAAACGACTTTATAATGATGAAAATGGAGGATATCTACCAAATGTTCATGGTAAGTAGGTACCTCCCACTGAGTCGAAACAGGACACACGAAGAAGGCTATGAGGCGATCAAGCGGTTTATGCTGAGACAGATCAGATTCTATGCTGCCCATGATCTACAGATGGCCCTGGAAAACAATGTTCGAAAAGCGAATCTGGTAAAACCGACTCTGAACGGTCCAGAGCTCAAAAAGTACAGACCATACCACATCTTCAAGGACCCAGTCTCCATCATATATCTCAATCACGAGGAACAGAAAAGACTCATGTGGGTAGAAGACATTCACAAATACTGTGATGGGACTCTGAAAATCATTCAGACTAAGCTACAAGAGATCAAAGAAAATATAGATCCAAGACTTGCGGACGCCAGCGAGGAAGAGCTCCAAGTATACGAGAAGGTGTGGACCATCCTAAAGCCTATCAACGAGCAACTTGAAAAGAGAAGAATGCTGAGACAGTATGAGCATGCGCTAAATTTCAGAAAGCATTACTTCAGATCTCAAAAATAAATGCAAGACGGCACTTGATCACAAAGGGGGAGATTGTTGAAGACTATTTATTGTGAATCAAGTTTGTCTGTCTTGTCTGTAATAAGTTAGATGTTTACTATTTCTATTCTGTACTGATTAAATATATCTGTTAGAATAGTATACAATATGGGCCAAGTGTTAGGCCCATACTCAGGCAAGAAGCCTTTGTACGCACACCTGAGCCTCGCCTATAAAAGAGGGAGGAGGACTCAGGTTTGCGGTTAACTTTCGTATCTGCTCAAAATAGCCTTAGCGCTTATCATTCTTGTACGAAAGATTCACGGTATATCAGAGAAGGTTTTCACTTGATCTTTCTGTGTTCATCTTTATTGATTAATCTTTCATCTGTATGCCATATTATACTGTTGTTATAGAAAATAGGGACTAACACAACATCACAAACTAAAAATGATCTCCTAAATTCTCACTAAACTGTCATTTATGTGTCAGACTTTCAATTGCCAATTCAATGTTGTGTTAATTTCCGTTCAATCTAAGACATATTCATAAAATGTCACTATTTCATGCAAACTGTCATCACAGTAATGATAGATACTTACAACCCCACTATAGAACCACATATTAGTGGAATGTCACTTTTCATACAAAATGCCACCATATACTTCTTTATTTTGCACTATTTTGTTGTATAACAACATCACAAACTAAAAATGATCTCCTAACTTCTCACTAAACTATCATTTATGCATCACATTCTGAAGTTCTAATTCAAACAAACGCATATTCATAAAGTATAACTAATTCACGCAAAATGTAACCATAGTCTTCATACACACTTAAAATGCCACCATATAACAACATGATGCAATGAAATGTTTTTACATTCAAACGATTTAAACTTTCTAAACTCCTTTAACTGTCAAACTTTTGTCAATTTCAGACATTCCTCTACTCAACGAAATTACTACTTACTATTTCGGAATTGATTCTGACGGAAACTTTGTTTGACAAATCCATAGCTCTGTCCATCAACTCTACTCAACGATTCTACTCTCCTCAACTTTGAGCGTCGTCTAAGACGAAAGTTTACTACCTCTGTGCTTTGAAGTTTTGAATCGAAGTGCACTTTTGATAGTCGTAGAATGACTGGTCTCTTCAATCGCAGCTCTCAACCGTTCCGATACATGTTCATTTAATTTGGAATCTCTTTTTCGGCGGCCATGATCATAATGGATGCTTGGAAACCGGGAATAGCCGGGGGAAAGAACTAACCGTCAAATAAGGGAAGAGTACGTGTGTATCGTTTAATGAGGTCATTTTTGGCAATTCAGCGCATATTTGGTCCTATGCGAGTCGGGGGAAAAGTGGATGTCCTATTTTTGAAATTTTGATAAGTAATAGTCCTATTTTGTAAAATTTCTCATGCACCTTGAACTACACTTCCTCCCAAATTTACGCACTAACGAGGAAAAACTTCAGCTGTGATGCGAGGAAAAAATACAGCGTCACAGACCTCAATGACCCTTCCTTCAGTGTTGTGTTTTCAGATAAGAAATCTTCTATAAAATACACACGAACGCTCACTAACGTTGGAGAGTCCGATACATACGAGGTCTATGTTTCTGCCCCAGATTCGGTTGAAATCTTGGTGGAGCCACAAACTCTCAACTTTACTAAGATGGGTGAGAAGAAATCATACACTGTCACGTTCAATGCTTTGAAGATGGTTGCAGCTGGTCAAAGTATGTTCGGGAGAATTGAGTGGTCTGGTGGCGTACAAGTTGTGGCTAGTCCTGTGGCCATTACATGGTCATAGTCGATCTCATATATAGAGTTTAGACTTTTAATGAATTAGAGATTTTACTAATAAGCTAAAATTATCATAAAGAGATGCTTTTGTGTCTCTAAAAGCAACATATATTTCGTATATACGTAGTACTATGAAACTTTCACGTGTAAGGAGTAGTTGTAGAAATATGCTTAAACTTCATAGTCATTTACACATGCATGAATAATTATCTCATTTGTTTTATCTAATTAGGAAGTGATCATATTTCAATGAGGAAATTTATCTGTATGTGATCAAAATATTTATAGATTTCTAATATATGACAAATAAAAATAGAGCTCATTTGACGAATCTTTTTTTAGCTTATCGCTCAACTCTTTCACTAAATACATTACTTTTGATTTCGCGCGTTGATTATGACACAATTCAGTGAAATCAAAAGTAATGTGTTTAGTGAAAAAGTTGACCGACAAGCTAAAATATAGGTTCATCATCGAATGAGCTCTAAGTTTATTAGTCACATTTTAGTTTTTTTCATATAATTTTCACATTAGTCAGTGAAATCAAAAGTAATGTGTTTATAAGTAAGGTTAGAGTTACTTTTTCGGCTGAAATTATTGTAGATCAGAAGACTCTTTTAGTTTTTTTCATATAATTTTTTGTCTATGCTATTAATAACTTATGTTTTGAATACTCCGTATAATTTTTCATAATTAACCATTTTAGCAGATTCAGCCACTCTAGACAAAACTGATATGGGGATTATTATGAACAGATAGTCTAGTTTTGGCTCTAACTTCTCAAGTGAGAATTTAATGATAGTAACAACTTTAGTGCTACCAAATGCATTCTTTAACATGCTTCTATAGTTCTATATTAACATGCTTCTATAGTTCTATATTATGTGTAATAATTAAATTGAAGGCCTAAAAGTAACATTAAAA
This sequence comes from Cuscuta europaea, assembly GCA_945859875.1. NCBI lineage: Eukaryota > Viridiplantae > Streptophyta > Magnoliopsida > Solanales > Convolvulaceae > Cuscuta > Cuscuta europaea. Next base: position 8,056,692 of record CAMAPE010000054.1, on the reverse strand, counting down.
TGCACGCCATTAGTTCAAAATTAAAAAAGTCATTAGTTCAATACGTTCCTTCGGTTTTGTTTTTACTAACCAACAAGCTAAGGGGCATGCACAGCCTCCTCAATTGAATTGGTCCACTCACAACATCCATTTCAAACCACACTATGATAATGTTTTATTATCATTATATTTCAAGATAATATTGTTAATATTATTGTACAGTATCTTTTTATCATTATATGATTCTAACTTCATCCAGCCATGTTTTATCATCTTTTTATTTTAGAAGATTTATCCCACTCAAAAAGTCAAATACTTACTCCCTCCTACCCTAAAACAATGTTGCTAGTTTGACTTCAAACATATTATTAAGGAAATCAATTTGACTTCACACTGTAACGACACTGTTTAACAATGTTTACTGTTTGACATCATTTTGCACTGTTTGACACTGTTTGGTATAAATTTATTTACCAAATACGAAAGTTAAGAAAAAGAGACTTTAATTTAGAGACTTTCCAAAAAGGAAAGTGAGAAATTGTTTTAGAGGGAGAGAGTATAATATTATAAACATAGAAGATCAATGGCAAAAGCAATAGCTGGGTAAAAATGCACCACTCCTTGGAATGGAAATGCTTTCCCTGGGCCAATGATAAAGCTGGCGCATGTCGCATACTGTGTAATTTAAAATGATTAGTTTATGACTAGATTCTATATTGGCGTAACCCCGTTTTGAAACGGCACAACATGATAACAAGATGCTAAAACGTTAACCAACCATTCCAGCTCACTGGGTGGAAGGTTACCGTGTCCTAGCAGAGGTCTCGGGTTTGAATCCCGCTAGGCATATTTAGGGGAGAGGAGGGAGGTCTTGCTCCCAATGATTCTTCCTACCTTCACGGAGTTGCTCTTCGGCTGAGAAGTGAGGGGATGGTAATGAAGGTAGCGGGTTCGTGTGGTGGGAGGAGCAGCCTGAAATGTGATGTAAGTCCTGCTGGATTCGTCCTTTGGAGTCAGTACTGACGAGGCTGACTGTGATCAGATCCGGACTTAACTGTCTAGGGGCTTTGGAGGGTAGCTCATAGACTCCAGGATTATGGGAGCGTAAGCCCCGACACCTGGATTATCAAAAAAAAAAAGCTAAAACGTTTTTTTTTTTTTTTGAAAATTACATGCTTTTATAAGAAGTTGAAAATTACATGCTGAAATAATTAAAAATTTAAATACTTGAATTTAAGACCATAGAAATGAATTTAAGAAGAAAAACAGATAGAACATAACAAAAACACCGAATTTTTTTCAGTCTAGCATTGATCAAACATTATTTGATCTAAGTAACACGGAAACGGGAAACGAGAAACGTCGGAAACGCCATTTTCCAAAAATACAGGACACGAAACGCGGCAGAAACGCGCAAATATTAAAAATATAGGGGTTAAGTTATAAATATTATATATACATATTTGTGAATTTTTTTATATGTATGTATATATATATATGGGTGAGATCACATACAAACCATGCTTAACTTACTAACCTACAAACTCAATAATATTCACAACTTTGAACTTCAATATGCAGTACTAATAATGTAAAGATGCACTCTTTGAATTTCAATATGCAATACAAATAATGCAAATATGAAACTTCTATTTTATGGATTGAATAATATGAAACACTTTGAACTTCAATGCGCAATACAAATAATGTAAAGACGATTTGAATGGGAGGACTAGTTTGTATTGATCCAACCCTTGCATCTTTATATATATATATATATATAAGAGATCAAATACAAACCATGCTTGAAATACTAACCTACAAACTCAATAATATGCATCACTTTGAACTTCAATATGCAGTAAAAATAATGTAAAGATGCAGGGGTGAGATCACATACAAACTAGTCCTCCCATTCAAATCATCTTTGCATTATTTGTATTGCACATTGAAGTTCAAAGTGTTTCATAATATTCAAGCCAGAAAATAACAGTTTCATATTTACATTATTTGTATTGCATATTGAAATTAAAAGAGTGCATCTTTACATTATTTATACTGCATATTGAAGTTCAAAGTATTGCATATTATTGAGTTTGTAGGTTAGTAAGTTAAACATGGTTTATATATATAGGGGAGGGTTCAAATACAAAGAGTTCTTCCCATGCAAAGTGAGAATTAATCTCGTGCGTTTATTTTGAGATATTATGGCTCAAAATGAGCCAAAAGTGAACTAAATTCGATCAAAAATGCGGTGGCAATTTCGTAATTAAAATGAAATTTTTTGCCATCGCGAAAAAGTGCAACAGAAACACGCAAAAGTGCAACGCGGTGAAGAAAAAGTGCAATTGTTCGCACTTTGCACGGGAGAACCTCTTTTTATTTGATCTTTTCCCTATTTGATCTCTTCCCTATATATATATATATATATATATATATATATATATATATATATATATATATATATATATATATATATATATATATATATATATATTTACACACACACATATGTATATGTACAAACATGCCACATGAGATTATTTCACCATATTGAAGTCTACAATTATTGAAATCTTAGTTCATAAAAGTATTGAAATCTTGGTCCGTAACAAAACATTAAACACAACATCCATAATCATAGTCCATAAAAGTATTGAAATCTTAGTCCATAACAAAACATTAAACATAACATCCATAAAAACAAATTAAATTGTAGAGGAGGCATCTTCCACGGGAGCAACATCTTCATTAAAAAAGACATGTTCAAGATCAGGTTCATCCAGTGATAGATTTGCAAAATCAAGAACACCAACATCTTCCAAGCTTGCAAATTGATCCCCACCAACATCTCACTTCTTAGTGTTCTCATCTTCATACTGGGCAGAATTTCTTGAAAGTAAGCGCAGATTATTGTGAATGAACACCAAAACTTCTGCGCGCTTCGGATTTAATTTGTTCCGTCTTAGTGAATGGATAAAAGAATAAGTACTTCAATTTCGTTCACAACAGGATGAAGAGCTAGGTTGCCCAAGCACTTTAAATGCCCATTTTTGGAGTAATTGTGCACCTGATCCATACATTGCCCACCACTTTCTAAGATCCGTATCACACATAGCAGCAATACAATCTGGGTCGCTAAACGGACCAATCTTCAAAGAGAAATTAGCATATTCATCAATAGCCTTAACACGCTCTGAATAATTATAACAAAAGGAGGTTTAGTGCATTAAACTCTGAATAATTATAATATAAGGGGGTTTGACAAAATTTTTAAATCACTTTGTTCTAATGTGCCAAATTTATATATCAGAATGAGGTTTGATGCATTAAATCCTTTAAAAACTGAATTTCAATATTGTCTATCACTCTATCTGGAGTTATTTTGACACGGTGGCATTTTCGTAATTTTTTGGAGGGGTCTATAAGTTATGATTTATTGGTTAAAAGTTCGTGTTTTGAGCTTATAAGTTAGACTTCGCAGCTTCTCAGCCTAAGGGGGACTTCTCACATGATCTTTTCTCTTATATATTGTTGGTCCCGGTTATACTAGATACAGTCTACAGGGGGGGTGAATAGACTGTATTGGTTTTTAGCTTTTTAAACTAAGTACCAGATTTACAGAATAGCCTGTTCTGTTGTAAGAACAGACTTGCAGCGGATGGGGTTCTGGTAGGGAGTTCTGTTAGCCTCAGAGAAGCAATAGGCAGAAGGCCTTCTGTTAACTCGTAGAACAAGTTCTGCTGAACACAGATACCAAGTCCAAGGAGTTATACAGTTCTAACTAAGTGCAAGTATTAAAAGCCGTAAGTAAACGACACCAGGGATTTTTACAGTGGTTCAAGGAACAACTCGTTCCTCTAATCCACTGTTCCACTAAGCTGTAAAAACTGCCGTTTACAAAGCCTTAGTCCTAGTACTTAAGAAGCACTCCACGTCTTCTTCAAGCCTAGATGTGTCCTGGGATGCACTGCCTGGATTCCTTTAACACTGGTCCTTTCACTGAGTTTCCTTGAAGTATCACCACTTCACTACTCCAGTTATTTGGACGTCCTTCTTGTAGCAAGAAGAGTTTCTGTTGAAACTGGGGTTCCTCCAACTACCTTCGTTACAAAAGATTTGTATGTGATGAGCTTGAAGAGTTGAAGAACACTTGGAATTTTGCTTGAATTGGAAAGAGTATTTTTCCAACTTCTGCCTTCTCTTGTAGAGGATAATAAGTTTGAATCTCAAGGAGGCTTTTTGCTTTTCAGAGTTTGAATATCTTGCTTGTGGTTAGAAAAGTTGTAGCAAAGTTATGGCAAGGTTATCTCCAAGTTCTTTGGTTGTTCTTCGTAGTGTATCTTTTATACTGAGGTTGTCTTCCCGTTGGAGGAGTAGGAGGACAACTGCATTTAATGCGCGATCAGTTGACTTGACTAGTAGAGCCCGATAAAGTTGGCGGGTTACTATTTTGGGATAAAGTATTCCTGACATTGCGGCCAATCATCTGCAATTACTCTACGTAGCATGGGGTGCATTAAATGAGCATTTAATGCATGCACTGTAGCTTTTCCGTTTCATACTCCTAGCCGTTGAAGGAATCTTTTAGTTGACTTCCCGGTCTGGAGCACTTCTGTTGGGAGTATCTAACAGAGACTCAGAAGGGTTTCTGTCAGAGTCAAGACTAACAGAGATCCTGAGGACTTCTGTTCTGGAGCAGAGAACCAAAGGTCCTCTGTTTCAATAATGCCTTAAGAGGCACTTCTGCTCTTGAAGTCCTTCTGCTCTTGAAGTCCTTCTACTCTTGAAGGTCTTCTGTCAAGTCGAATACTTCTAAGAATTTTACAAAGGAAAATTCTAATACATAATTTCTAAGGGGGTACTCTAAAGTCCTACTTAATCTAGCATCATCAAAATCTAATTACAATCATTCCTTACAATTTCCCCCTTTTTGATGATGCCAAAACCCTTTAACTATTTCCAGAGAAGTGCCTTCACCATAAAAAAAAATTAAGTTTAAAAACTTCCATTAAAATCTTGGTGGGCAACTTGGCATAGGAAAATAGTAAGAGTACGATACATTCAGATAGCAGAGTATAACAGAAATAAACAAACACAAACAGAAGTCAAAAAGAAAAGAATTTGAGGAAAAGCACTTCAAAGTAAGAAGGCAGAGATGTGATTTTATTAGATAGATATTACAGAGTTTAAGCCTTACACATTCTCACTTAGCATATGCAGATGACTTGATGTTATTTTCTAAAGGTGAACCTAAATCTATAAAGATATTGGTGGACTCTTTGCATGACTTTAGTAGGGCTTCTGGCCTTATGGTCAATCAAGACAAATCCAATATCTTTGTAGGGGGTAACATTGCAAATAAGTTGCCACATATCTTACAATTGGTAGACTTCCAACAAGGATCCTTCCCGGTAAGGTATTTGGGTATTCCTCTGGCCCCATTAAAGATCTCTGTAGCACAATTCTCTCCTTTGATTGATACGGTTACATATTATTTCAATGCATGGAATACCAAATCCTTATCTTATGCGGGGAAAGTTGAGTTGATAAAATCAGTCGTGCAAGGGGTGCAATCATTTTGGTTAGGGATATTTCCGGTTCCTAAAACTATTTTGGACAGAATTGTTAGCCTTTGCCGTGTATTTTTGTGGGGGGGAAGCATGCAAAAGTGGCATGGGAGGATGTTTGTTTACCTCAAAAAGAAGGTGGGCTTGGAATTAGGGACACTAAGGTGTGGAATAATGCCTTATTGTCCCGTACCCTATGGAACATCCACACTAAACAAGACACATTATGGGTGAGGTGGGTTCATGGTGTTTATCTCCATGGGAGAGATGTGTGGACATTTGTTCCACACAATAGGGACTCACAATTGATGAAAAGAATGGCACTCATCCGAGACCTAATTGTGTCTAAATACTCATCTATTACCGAGACCATTACTCACCTTGGGAAGATGGTCCATAATGGCAAGCTTTCCTCATCCAAGGTTTATGACCTCCTTAGACTTAAAGGAACATCTCATGCGTGGATGCCTTTCATTTGGAAGGCTTATATCCCGCCCAAGTTTTCTTTCATTTTGTGGCTTGCCTTTCGGAATAGGCTGCCCACATATGATAATATGTTGTACCTTGATGTGGTTAATATTTGTCCATTTTGTAAGGGTGGTCCGGAGACGGTACCACACCTATTCTTTGAATGTTGTTGCACAGGGCAGATTTGGAATAACATTAAAGGATGGCTTGGCATTACAAGGCAAATGACATCCTTGAGAAGTGCAATCAAATGGATACAAAGAGAATGCAATGGAGCGCATATAAGGGCTAAAGCAACAAGGATAGCATTCAGCTACACTATATATTGGATATGGAGAACCCGAAATGCTATTCGTTTTGATGGAGCAACTCTAAAGATGGATGACATGATTACACATATCAAGTATATGGTGTACAAAGTGCTCTACTCTATCTATCCGTATCATATGATTAAATTTTGAGAAACTCTCCTTTTTGTCACGGCTTGATGGCTGCTTTTTGTTTTTTGGGACATTTGATAGCTTGCTTATGTCGCAGCTGATGTTATAGGGTATCCACGCTTGGATATGCCTTCATTTTTGTCCATACCTTGTACATAAACTTTGGTTACTAATATATTTACATTCCACCAATTTATTAATAAAAAATGAAGCCTGAGCAGTTCTTCGTTTATTTCAGCTCTGATTTTGAACAGATTGCCAGACCTTTGATAAGATGCCCATATTGGAGAAAGCTTACAGTCCAAATAGTTGAGGACACCTTCATGTATGGTCTTTCCTGGGACAATGTTCTTCTTGTACCATTCTTCTGCTTCTTCAAGAGATCCTCCATACCTAACTCTGACAACACCATCTTTGTCCAGATAGAGGTGCTGTTGTTGGGTAGGAGTCATTTTAGCCTTCATCTCTTCAAATTGAGCTCTGTCAATGTTCTGAGAGCCACCCAATCTCCACTCAGTGAAGTTGAAAACTTTCTTCTTCTTGGTGCTCTTCTTTATTGGAGATGGGGGTCTAGGTATGCCTGTTGCTCTCTTCTTTTGTAGGGCAGCTTCAAAATAGGGAGCCGGATCTACTGCAGGCTCACCAGAGGAGGGTGCTCTGGTAGGAGTTCTGTGAGACCTAGGCCTGGTCTGTTGAGGGTCCTCTTCCCCCTTTTTGGCATCATTCAGATCTTCAATCATGAGACTGATCTTCTGGAATTCTGAGGCCTGGGTTGAGGCTATCTGCTCCAGGGCCTCTGGTAGAGTCTGGGTGACAGAGGTAAGGCCTTCAATCAGACCCTGCTGCTTCTGTATTGCAGAGAAGATGTCCTTGTTATTGGCTTCAAGGAGCACCATCTTCTGATAACGATCTCTGTCAGTGGACAGAAGTGCATGAGCTTGATCTTGATGCACTCTGCACATTGCCTCAATGGAGGTCAAGTGCCTCTCTGTCCTGGCATCAGAATCTTTCAGAGCTTCAAGATGCTCTGAGATATTGTGAATAGCATGGCCTTGACTCAGGAGAGTCTGTTGAAAGATAGACAGAGTGTTGTGGATGCCTACCACTTCTGTTGACAGGGCATCAGTTCTGGCAGTTGATGAGGCTATGAAGTTGTTGAGAGTTCCTGTGAGGTTCTCAAAACGATCAGAGATAAACTGCATACCTGAGTTGAGATTGTCATTCACATGAGCAAGGTGCCCATAGTGTTTGTCATTGACCTCAATCAGTTTGTTCAAGCCTTGGAGGATCTGTCCTCCAAATTCTTCAGCAAATTCAACAAATTTGTTGAAGGGAACGTTGTTCTGTTGTCCATCTGGTTGAGGCATCTCTAGACCTCTTCCCTTAGGCAAAGGATGATGCTCTTGGACAGATGAAAGAGATTGGACAGCCTGTTCATGTTCCAGTTGAGTCATAGGAGGGGTCTTCTGTCTCTTGGATGTGGCTTGATAAGACTTGTTGACCATGAATCCATCCATGTCAGATGAGTCTTCATAAGAGGAGTATATGGGTATGGTGTTCCTGATGACCTTTTTCTTCTTTCTGAAGGAGGGATTGGGGGCAGTAGAATGCCTAGAATTCCCTTGAGGCGCAGAGATGGGGGAGACAGTTGTAGGGTCAGAATCCCTGAGAAACCATACAGGTTTAAGGTTTTCTGCAGGTTGTTGTGGAGGTGAAGATTCTGGAGGGGGAGATTGATGATCAGATTCAGAGGAGGAGGAGGAGATCTGTTGGGGGGAGGGGATCTGGTGCTGGGGTGAAGAGTGAACAGGTGAGGTATTCTGTTGAGGGGGGGATGGTGGAGGTGAGGGTGAACGGTTTCTGAAGGGAACAATTGCTCTGCAGGGAGATGCAATTTTCTGTTTAGGTGAAAGAGGAGGGGTGGGGGTTTTCTGTTTAGGAGATAAAGGTTCAGGGTGTTCTGGTGGAGGGGTTCTGGTGCTGGAAGGAGGTGAGGGAATGAGGGGTTCTGTTGGGATATTAACAGAGGGGGTTGGAGATATTACCTCAATGATGTTCTCCTTGAGCAGAGAAGTCCTCCACTCCTTGATATGCTCCATCATTGCTTGCCCTTCTGTCTTGGGTACAGAGGGCTCTCCTGGGTTGAGATGGGGTTGCACAGAGTCTGTTGCCATCTTTGCGAACAGCCATTCCTCAAATGCTTCAATTTCTTCCTCTTCTAGAGGTTTGACAGCCTCTTCTGAAGGTGAGGAGATGAGAATGGCCTTCCCTTTGTAGCTTGCCTTCTTCTTCTCAAGAACAGAGTGAAGGAAGTTGAGGGCAAAGCACTTTGAGACATCATCAGTCCCAACCCAGTTCAGAATGGCTTCCTCTTCTGGCTCATAATGGTTAAAATATTGGATGATTTTGGAGAGGGGTCCCTTTCTCCACCTTCTCCATTCGAGAACCCGAGTAAACTGTCTGTCTAACAAGGACAGATACCCATCTTTGACAGGACTAGGGTGTTCTGCTGAAGTAGGCACCCTGTTCTGTTCAGGAGATGCAGCAGAGGTGGGGATCTCTGGTTCCCCCTGAGTATCAGCCACTCCTTCTGATTCAGAAACCACAGGTTTAGAGACCTTCTTCTGTGGTTTGGTGGTCCTCTTCCTCTTCTGTCCGGCCTGAGGGGGGGCAACAAGTGCTTCCCCTTCAGTCTTCTTCTTCTTCTTTTTCTTCTTCTCAGCAGAAGGGGCTACAGAGAGAGGTTTCTGTACCTTCTCTCCCTGTTGTCTCTTAGCCTCAAGTTGAAGCTATCTCTTCATTTCAGCCTTTATGGCTTTCTCCCTATTTGGAGAAGCAGTTAAGAAGATTACCTTGGTGTGATCCAAGGTTGAAGCCTTCCTCAAGTGGATTCCTTGTTTGAGAAGCACTTCTGAATCCAGTAGCCCATGTCCTAGCTTCCCAGAGTAGAGGCTAGTTTTTGGGTTCTTCTTCTTGATGACTTCAATCAGGGACTTCACCATGACTTGTCCCCAATTGATGTTCACTCCATGATGCACTGCATACAGGGCCTTGGCATTGGCAGTTGTGACATCATCTGTGGAGGAGTACTTGCACCATAAACATTTGTGGAAAATGTTTATGAGCAGCTCAAATTCCCTTTTGAGCAAGTTCTTCTTGATGTTGATCTTCTCTACTTCTTCCCCTTTTCTGCAGAACTTCTTCTTGAATTCTGTCAGAGGGATGTCAGTATCCTCCAAGTCGAGAAGAGAGTCCCTTTCTTCCTTTTGCTGAATGTTGAAGATGTTGTTGATGACGTCAGCATCAATCAACACCTTTTCTCCTTGGACGACGGAGGAGATGACTTCATCCTTGAAGGATGCGTTGAGATAGAACTCAACAGTGTCCACGTTACTGTAGGCTTCATAACCATGGGAGATGATCTTGCTCAGTTGGCATTTAGATAGACCATCAACAATGACGGTCATCCGCTCCTTTTTCTCTGCAAACCTGGGTAGTACCTCCAGTTCGCATCTCAGTCCAGTCAAAACATTCTTTAGGAGGGTTGCCTTTTGTTCCTTTGAGAGATCGGAGAAGCTCAAGAAGGCCATGGAGTTTACTGCGGTTAGAAAATTTATGAGAGATAAGAGTTCAAGAGCTTGAGAGTTATGAGAGCAGTAACGATTTAGGTTTGCGAAAGGGGGGTTTTATGGATATGGGTTAGTGGACGTTTGAGATAATTTACGGTTCCAAGATACAGAAGACATAAAATTTTAGCCCATCTAGCCAATTCTGTGACAAAGGCTACACTGTTGAATTCACAAAGGACTTCTGCTATGTGAAGCATGAGACAACAAAGGAAGTGGTTCTTACAGCATCAAGAAAGAAGAACATCTATGTGGTTGATTGGAACACTGCAAAAGATGGAGTTTGCCTGATAGCCAAGGGAGATTCAAAACTGAGCTGGGACTGGCACAAAAAGCTCAACCATTTGAATTTCAAAACAATCAACAAACTGGCCAGAGAACACATTGTAGAAGGGCTACCAGACATTGTATACAAGAAGGAGACCCTCTGCAGCGAATGTCAGAAAGGCAAACGAGTGAAGAATTCCTTCAACCCCATTGCTGGAGATCTTTCTACAAGTCCTCTAAATCTGATTCACATGGATTTATTTGGACCTGTTGAGACTCCAAGCGTTGGTGGCAAGAAATACACCCTAGTCATGGTTGATGACTACTCCAGATACACATGGACTATTTTTCTGACAGATGGGGCTAGAAATCAGTGGCTCTATGACCTTATCTGCCTTAGCAACTCTGGTGCTAGGCATTACAGAAGGCTCACCTGATTCTGTTGAGCCATAACCAAGACCAAAACCAGTGCCAATCTGTTGATCAAACACAATCTTTTCCATGGAAGACTGGGCCTTCTGGTAAGCTTTGTACTTAATCTCGAGAGGCTCTATTTCTCTTATTCTCTTAAGAAGAGAAACATTTTCAGTCTCCAGTTGATCTCTTTCCTCAATTAGAAGATTGATTTTGATCTCAACCTCCTTCTTTAAGTCAAGAATTTCAGCTTTTAACTTACTGTTTTCTTCTGTTACAGAGGAATAAGTGGCTTGTATGGCCTTAAACTCTTCCCAAAATTCTGACATTGAATCAGAATCAAAAGCTAAGCCTACCGAAGAAAAACTAGATTCAGAAGTAGAGGTTACCTCATCATCAGAATGAGCCATCAGGCAAAGGTCTTCTGTCTCAGTATCCAGGCAACAGAAGGCCTCATCAGAATCTGAGTCAGAACTGGATTCTGTTTCTGACAGAGGGTCTTTCTCCAGTTGTTCCGTCACAAGTGCCTTTCTTCTTCTGGAGTTGTCCTCGTACTTCTTCTTTTCTCCATCCTGTCCTTGCTTCTTGGACACTCTAGGATGGGGACAATCAGCCTTGAAGTGACCAGGTTGTCTGCAGTTGTAACAGAGAAGCTCTCCACCGCTTTCTGTTGATTTGACCTTCTGGTATGGCTTTCTGTTGAAAGATGGACTCCTTCCATCTTTGGGATTCTTCATAAACTTTTTGAATCTCCTGGCAAAGGCAGCCATATATTCATCAGATAAAAGTACTGAAGCGTCAAAATAATTTACCTTAGATGTGCTGGCAGTGAGGGCTGTAGTGGTCCTCTCTTCTGGTACATCTTCCTTCTCTTCAATCATTTCAAACTCATGAGCTTTGAGATCTGAAATGAGCTTATCAGTGGGATAAGTCTTTACATCCTTGCTGGCTTGGACAGCAACTACCTTCATCTTCCATGCTGAGGGCAGTCCCCTCAACACCTTCAGGTTGATCTCCTTGGTTGTGAGATCCTTGCCAAGCTCAGAGATCTCTCCAGTGAGAGTGAGGAGCCTGTCATACATCTTGGAGATGCTTTCACCAGGGAGAAGTTTGAAGTCATCAAACTTCTTGTTGGCTATGGTTAGTTTTTTGTCCTTCTCTTGCTCATCACCAGCTCCAATGAGCTCAAGAGTATCCCAGATTTCCTTAGCAGTCTTGCACTTCTTGATTCTGTTGAAGTACCTATCATCAATGGACTTGTAGAGGATGTCCTTGGCAATATTGTCTAGGTTGTACTTTCTCCTCTCTTCAGTGGTCCATTCTGACTTGGCTTTGCTGATCATCTGGGGTCTGGTGTTGTCTATGGCATGTTCAGGATTGACCTTCTCGAAGCTTGTGAAGGGGCCAATGTCTAGAACTTCCCACATCTCATCATGCAGGGCACAGAGATGTGCTTTCATCCGGATCCTCCAGTCATCAAACTTAAGATCTGAAAACATAAGATTCTTGGACAAGGAGTGATCCATTATATCAGATAGAAATGAGGTAAAATAGAAAAACAAGTGGATCTTTGTTCAACAAATAACCTAAGAGATTATTAGAACAAGGAGGCTCTGATACCACTTGTTGGTCCCGGTTATACTGGATACAGTCTAGAGGGGGGGGGGGGGGGGGTGAATAGACTGTATTGGTTTTTAGCTTTTTAAACTAAGTACCAGATTTACAGAATAGCCTGTTCTGTTGTAAGAACAGACTTGCAGCGGATGGGGTTCTGGTAGGGAGTTCTGTTAGCCTCAGAGAAGCAATAGGCAGAAGGCCTTCTGTTAACTCGTAGAACAAGTTCTGCTGAACACAGATACCAAGTCCAAGGAGTTATACAGTTCTAACTAAGTGCAAGTATTAAAAGCAGTAAGAAAACGACACCAGGGATTTTTATAGTGGTTCAAGGAACAACTCGTTCCTCTAATCCACTGTTCCACTAAGCTGTAAAAACTGCCGTTTACAAAGCCTTAGTCCTAGTACTTAAGAAGCACTCCACGTCTTCTTCAAGCCTAGATGTGTCCTGGGATGCACTGCCTGGCTTCCTTTAACATTGGTCCTTTCACTGAGTTTCCTTGAAGTATCACCACTTCACTACTCCAGTTATTTGGACGTCCTTCTTGTAGCAAGAAGAGTTTCTGTTGAAACTGGGGTTCCTCCAACTAGCTTCGTTACAAAAGATTTGTATGTGATGAGCTTGAAGAGTTGAAGAACGCTTGGAATTTTGCTTGAATTGGGAAGATTATTTTTCCAACTTCTGCCTTCTCTTGTAGAGGATAATAAGTTTGAATCTCAAGGAGGCTTTTTGCTTTTCAGAGTTTGAATATCTTGCTTGTGGTTAGCAAAGTTGTAGCAAAGTTATGGCAAGGTTATCTCCAAGTTCTTTGGTTGTTCTTCGTAGTGTATCTTTTATACTGAGGTTGTCTTCCCGTTGGAGGAGTAGGAGGACAACTGCATTTAATGCGCGATCAGTTGACTTGAGTAGTAGAGCCCGATAAAGTTGGCGGGTTACTATTTTGGGATAAAGTATTCCTGACATTGCGGCCAATCATCTGCAATTACTCTACGTAGCATGGGGTGCATTAAATGAGCATTTAATGCATGCACTGTAGCTTTTCCGTTTCATACTCCTAGCCGTTGAAGGAATCTTTTAGTTGACTTCCCGGTCTGGAGCACTTCTGTTGGGAGTATCTAACAGAGACTCAGAAGGGTTTCTGTCAGAGTCAAGACTAACAGAGATCCTGAGGACTTCTGTTCTGGAGCAGAGAACCAAAGGTCCTCTGTTTTAATAATGCCTTAAGAGGCACTTCTGCTCTTGAAGTCCTTCTGCTCTTGAAGTCCTTCTGCTCTTGAAGGTCTTCTGTCAAGTCGAATACTTCTAAGAATTTTACAAAGGAAAATTCTAATACATAATTTCTAAGGGGGTACTCTAAAGTCCTACTTAATCTAGCATCATCAAAATCTAATTACAATCATTCCTTACAATTTCCCCCTTTTTGATGATGCCAAAACCCTTTAACTATTTCCAGAGAAGTGCCTTCACCATAAAAAAAATTAAGTTTAAAAACTTCCATTAAAATCTTGGTGGGCAACTTGGCATAGGAAAATAGTAAGAGTACGATACATTCAGATAGCAGAGTATAACAGAAATAAACAAACACAAACAGAAGTCAAAAAGACAGGAATTTGAGGAAAAGCACTTCAAAGTAAGAAGGCAGAGATGTGATTTTATTAGATAGATATTACAGAGTTTAAGCCTTACACATTCTCACTTAGCATATGCAGATGACTTGATGTTATTTTCTAAAGGTGAACCTAAATCTATAAAGATATTGGTGGACTCTTTGCATGACTTTAGTAGGGCTTCTGGCCTTATGGTCAATCAAGACAAATCCAATATCTTTGTAGGGGGTAACATTGCAAATAAGTTGCCACATATCTTACAATTGGTAGACTTCCAACAAGGATCCTTCCTGGTAAGGTATTTGGGTATTCCTCTGGCCCCATTAAAGATCTCTGTAGCACAATTCTCTCCTTTGATTGATACGGTTACAGATTATTTCAATGCATGGAATACCAAATCCTTATCTTATGCGGGGAAAGTTGAGTTGATAAAATCAGTCGTGCAAACTACGACAGGGAAAACTGGCCGACTTTCGTAGAAACTGGCTGGCTTACGGGGTGAGACCCCGTCCGACTTTTGAACCAACGCAAACACCGGCCGGCTTTTGCAAAGCCCGATCGGCTTTCACCCGGTTTGGTCTTAGGAAGATTCTAAGGGCTAGAAACCGGGGTGTTTGGTAGAAAACCGAATTGCATTCATCTAAGCCTTAGTCAGTGCACTCTATGACCTAGGAAATGGGTCTATTTAGTAAGGATGTGTCTTACATTACTTATGAATGTAGGAACATTAAAGATTAACGGGAGAGACGCAGGAATCCTTATTGATACCGGGGCGCAACGATCATTTGTTAGTGAGGCGTTCGCCGGGGGATTCAACGAACCGCTTGTACCGATGACTCAAACCCTATTGGTATCCACACCTTTGGGGGATGATATCAAAAGAAATAGCCACTATCCATTATGTGAGGTGGAGGTGGAGGGTCAAACCTTGACGTGCGATTTTGTACCGCTGAACATGATTGAGTTCGATGTGATCCTCAGAATGGATTGGCTTAAGAAGCATCATGCTAGGGTCAATTGCTATATGAAGGTTCTTGAACTTGAAAGCGGTGAAGGGCTTACCTTACGCTTTGAGGGAGATAGAGGCAAATTAAATAGTTGTATCATATTCGCCGTGAGAGCAAGAAATATGATTAGAAAAGGATGTCACGCGTATCTAGCTTACGTGGTAGACAAAACCAAAGAAGAGTTAGACATCAATGATGTGAGAGTAGTATGCAAGTATCCGGACGTCTTCCCAAAAGACTTACCGGGACTTCCACCTGATAGAGAGATTGAATTTGTGATCGAGTTTGAGCCCGGTACCAAGCCAATCTCTATACCGCCATACTAAATGGCACCCGCTGAACTTAATGAGTTGAAAACCCAATTGCAAGAGCTATTGGATAACGGTTTCATAAGACCGAGCTACTCCTCGTGGGGAGCATCAGTTCTATTTGTGAAAAAGAAAGATGGGACGCTTCGAATGTGTATTGACTATCGTCAACTAAGCAAGGTCACAATCAAGAATAGGTATCCTTTACCTAGGATTGATGACTTGTTTGATCAGCTCCGAGGAGCAAAGATTTTTTCGAAGATTGACTTGAGGTTGGGGTACCATCAATTGAAGATAAAGGAGGATGACATACCGAAGAGTGCTTTCCGCACAAGGTATGGTCACTTTGAGTTCCTAGTCATGTCGTTTGGGCTAACAAACGCCTCGGCGACATTCATGGACTTGATGAATCGGGTATTTCATAAGTACTTGGACCGGTTTGTGATTGTGTTCATAGATAACATCTTTATTTACTCAAAGAGTGAAGAAGAACATGAGGAGCACTTGGTACTTGTTCTTGAGACACTACGGGAGAAACAACTCTATGCTAAATTTTCCAAGTGTGAATTTTGGCTAAGGGAGATTGGCTTTCTCGAGCATGTGATTTCAGGATCGGGAATTTCCGTGGATAACAAGAAGATTGATTCCATTACCGAATGGGAGGGGCCAAAAAATGTCAAGGAAATTCGTAGTTTCCTCGTATTGGTAGGGTATTATAGGAAGTTCATGGAGAAGTTCTCAGTTTTGGCATCACCATTGACAAGCTCACTCAAAAATGGGCTAAGTTTGTATGGGATGACCGATGTGAGAAGGGATTCCTAGAACTAAAGAAGAGATTGACTGAGGCACCGGTACTCGCATTACCCAAACAGGGTATGGGGTACGATGTCTATAACGATGCGAGCATCCAAGGGCTTGGATGTGTGTTGATGCAGAATGGGAGGATGATTGCCTATGCTTCACAACAGTTGAAGAAACATGAGGTAAATTATCCTATTCATGATCTAGAGTTGGGGGTAGTGGTATTTGCACTGAAGATTTGGAGACATTATCTCTACGGGGAGACATGTCACATATACATTGACCACAAAAGCTTGAAGGAGTTAAACATGAGACAGAGATGGTGGATGGAGTTGATAAAAGACTACAATCTAGTTATTGAGTACCATCCCAGTAAAGCCAACGTGGTATCGTATGCCTTGAGCCGATCAAAGAGTTCGTCTGGGGCATTGTTGACTTGTTTGAGGGCATTGAGAGCCCAATTGGAGGTATCCAGCGATGGTGCCTTGTTAGCCAGATTCAAGGTGAGACCTACATTACTTGATGAGATCAAGAAAGGTCAAGAAACTGACGGAGAGCTTATGAAGGTCCGTGAATGCATGCTAGCGGGACCGGTTGAGGATTTCAGGGAAAGAGACGATGATCTCTTATTTTTTCGTGATCGAGTGTGTGTACCGTCAGATGATTAGCTCCGAAAGTCCATCTTAGAGGAGGCGCATTCATCGGCGTATGCCATGCACCCGGGGGGTACGAAAATGTACCATGATTTGAAAGAAAGTTACTGGTGGTCTGGTATGAAGAGGGAAATAGCCAAGTACATCAGTAGATGTCTTACTTGTCAGCAAGTTAAGGTAGAACATCAACATCCAGCTGGTGATTATGGATTTTATGGTAGGGTTACCACGGACAGTTAAAAACTATGATGATGTATGGGTCGTGGTTGATAGGCTCACGAAGAGTGCACATTTTCTACCTATCAACACCACCTATACGCTGGAGAGATTAGCCAAATTGTATGTGGATGAGATCGTGAGGCTACACGGGGTTCCAATAACCATTGTATCCGATAAACATCCACGATTTACATCACGATTTTGGCCGAAGTTCCAAGAATCTATGGGAACCAGATTGAAGTTTAGCACTGCTTTTCATCCACAGACGGGTGGACAATTTGAGAGAGTTATACAGATATTAAAGGATATGTTAAGAGCTTGTGCATTGGAGTTCCAAGGAAGCTGGGACAACCATTTGGCACTTGTGGAGTTTGCCTATAACAACAGTCATCAGGCGAGTATAGTCATGCCTCCATACGAGGCATTGTATGGGAGGAGATGCATGTCGTACACAGTCATCAGGATGAGGTTGGCATGACCAAATTTGAGAGCACAGAATTGGTGGAGATCACCAAGTCAAAGGTGAAGATGATTCGGAAAAGGCTTAAGACGGCCCAGGATAGACAGAAGAGCTATGTCGATAAGCGCCGGAGAGCCTTGGAATTTAAGGTGAGAGATGAGGTATTCTTGAAAGTTTCTCCTTGGAAGGGAATCATCTGATTTTAGAGCCGAGGGAAGCTTAACCCACGATACATTAGGCCATTTGAAATTCTTGAGAGAATTGGGGCCATAGGATACCGATTGCAATTGACTCCGGAATTGGAAAAGATACATAACGTGTTCCACGTGTCTATGCTTAAGAAGTATATGCCAGATCCGTCTCATGTACTAGAGAAACCACCCATGGAAATACGGGAAGACTTGAATTATGTCGTGCAACCGGTAAAAATACTTGATAGGCAAGTAAAGAAGCTGAGGAGCAAGAAAGTTCCAATGGTTAAGATCTTTTGGAAAAATGACCGAGTTGAGGAAGAAACTTGGGAAACGGAAGCCTTGATGAAGGAACAACATGCATTTCTGTTTGAATAAGCATTTGTGAATTTCAGGGACGAAATTTCCGTTAAAGGGGGGGGGGGGGGGGGGGGTGAACTTGTGACACCGCACCCGGATGTACTTGAATTTGAAAATTCAACATGTATTTGATTTTCTAGCGAATAAAATTGTGGAGATAATGTCAATGTCTCCCCGTATGGATATAAATTAATCTGATAGATGGATGTTTTTAAGACATGAATAATTGAATATAGTACTCGATTCAAATATTGGTCCCATAAATATAGCTCATTTATAATTCGAAAATTGCATCTCGTGCAACGCACATGTGAAATGCTAGTTTATTTAGTACTTCATTCGTCTTGATAAGATTGTCTCATTTTTTTCTTTCGAAAAATTCCACTAAGATTGTTTCATAGCAAATTTAGTAAAGTTTGTGTCTCTATATTATTTTTTCCTTTATTCTTATTTTATCAATTCAATATCAATTACACACTCACTTTTTTTAATAGTTGTGCTACCTTATCATGTTCTAATGTTAGTGAGACCAATGCAGTACTTTTACAATTTATTGATTTAATTGTGTCATGTATTAGAGGAATGCACGATTTGTTGAATCTAGGACATGCATATATCACATGTTAATCTTGATATTAATACTGTTTCGACAAAGTTTACTCAAAAATTGTGTTTAGCTTGAGAAATGTTCTTCATGGATGAGTTTTTAATAATTGCTCTAAATAGTAGTAAATGGAAATATAATTGTACAAATAAGACTAAGACTTAAATCTTTCACAAATGAGACTGAACAATAGTTTTCTACCCTTAATACTTCTAAGGGTATTTATTCATAATGTTTAATTCATAATAAAATGTTGGAATTCATAATAAAATCATAAAAAATAATAAAAATTGCTATAAAATAATACAACTTATTTATTTTTTTGGAAAAAAGAATAAAAATTAATAAAAAAAGTAAAATACATAAAAAAAATAAAAAATATGGACACACTTCAAAAAAGTATAGCTTTTATAACATGTGCAAAATGTTACAATAGGTGTCAAAAATGTCACAATATATCAAATCCAGCATTTTTAGCACGCTGCATTTGAGTGGTGTCACAATAGATGTATTGTTGATACTATTTTATTGTAGCATTTTTTGATAAAATAATGTTACAATAAATACTATATTGTAACATTTTCTATGATGTTATAAAATGGATGCTACAGTAGACACTTTTTGTACTAGTGATGCCTTTCCCATCGCTTCTTCCGCCTCCCATCACCACCACCTCCGATCGAAGAAAAAAAATGTCATTCTATGTAGAAATGCCAAGAAAAGAGCATTATTACTTTTTGATAATGTTAAAATTTTCATTGAAAATGTCATGAATATGACATTGTTAATGCATGTTGGCATTTTTTTCGATGATCGTAGTTAGTGGTGCTGAGGGTGGTAGAGGGCTAGATGCGGCGGAAAAAGATTTTATATTTTGTTTTACTTATTATATTATTATATTTAATTAAAGAATTTTAAGAAGAGCTTACCGGGAGACGTTATCAAGGTGCCACACTTAGTTGAGTAATTTGAGTTCAACTTCAAACAGGTAAGTTCACTACCACCTGTACATGTTTGTTCAACCAAATAAAAGAGAGAAGTCTAGTTGATTTTTAATAAATAACTTTAGACTATTTGCTATTATGTGAGTTTGGTGAATTATTTGATGTGTGATTTTATGTGTGGTATAAAGTTATATTTATAATTTGGCATATTCAAGATTTTGTCAGTATTTTTATTTTAAAATTTTAATGATGTTTTTAACCAAACGTCACCATAAAAAAGAACTAATATTTAAAGTGAGAGATTATGTGATATGTACTCGGGAACAAGTTCCCACAATTATCAGTAACCAGTTCCAGAGAGTCTGATATGTTTAGTGGGTCGCTCCCCTGAGCTGTCGAATTAGCGCCATTG
Source organism: Cuscuta europaea (assembly GCA_945859875.1). Taxonomy (NCBI): domain Eukaryota; kingdom Viridiplantae; phylum Streptophyta; class Magnoliopsida; order Solanales; family Convolvulaceae; genus Cuscuta; species Cuscuta europaea. The sequence goes on along the minus strand of CAMAPE010000054.1, from coordinate 8,036,747 downwards.
TATACATATCACGAGCCCACAGTTAAAATTAGCCGCAAAGAATTTTACAGAAAGTTTATGAGATCTCTTTCAGAAAGTTTTATAGAAAGTTGTTTTTGAGATCTCTTTGAGAAAGTTGTTTTGAGACCTCTTTGAGAAAGGTTTACATGAAATGTTTTAACTTTTAAGGGAGAAATTTTGAGATCTCTCCAACAGCTTTGAGAAATTATTTCAGAAAATGTTTAGTTTTGAGATCTCTCTTAGAATTTATTTGAGAAGTTATCTGTTATTTATTCGTTCAGTGCATGCTTATAGCCTAAATTTATCTATTGATAAATTAGCATAGACTTCTCAGGTATTTTTTTGTGGATCCACAGTGACTTACTAAGCGTAAAACTTGTAAGTTTTCTTTCTTCGAATGTATAGATACTAAGGGTAAGGTCAAGGCCTAAGAAGATGACGACATAGCGGAATGTGTGCCAAAATGAGTTAACGGGAACGACCTTGGCGGCTTCTGGCTTGTTCTTATTTTATTTAAGTATTTGAGTTGTTATAATAAAGTGATTAATGCATCTTTATTTTATTTGAGGATTTGAAGTTTGATTAAATTTCTGGATCCAGGTGGTTATCACATTTGCTGGTGACAACTACATTTTATTAAGTTTTATTTGGAGTTACTTTAGTTACTTTGAGATTTTATCAGGGTTAGTTTCTTAAATAAAAGACCAGTAGTAAGTTAGTGTAACGTTTTCTTTAACCCTGAGAGGGGCGATACAAATTTGGTATATATTTTTTTACGTTTTTAATTTTTTATTTTAACTTTTTAAGTTTTGTTTTTTAATTTGTAATTTTTATTTTTCTAATTTTTTATTTTTAATAATTTTAGGACATATTTATTTTTGTCCAAAAAACAATAGGAGTATATTTGTCCAAAACATAACTAATCTTATTTAGGGAATTTAATATAATGTAGTATGTTTTCTTTTGGACCGAAATTTGTTGATCTTGTTTGGTTTGATGTGATTTCGTCTAATCTGATTTGTTTAAGTTTAATCTAGTCTGATATGATCTGTTTAAGTTTAGTCTAGTCTGATCTAGTTTGAACTGATCAAATCTATAAATGTTTAGTTTGATTTGGTCTCATTTAAGTCAACAAAATAGTATGGTGGAAAATAGTCAAGAAAACATCCGTCCTCCTAAAAATATGAAAGTAGTGATAAACGAGAAGAAGGGATCACTGCATATCAATCCGTATGTGTACTTCGGAGAGTTCTTGCGATCACTAGACATGGCGTTATTCACCAGATATACGGCAGTCCATCGCATCAACCGTTATTTCCGTCCAGTAATCCTTAGCCCAGCTGGTACAGATTACCTGACATGTACCATAAAACGAAGACTCGGTTCCAACGCCCATTCGGAGTTCACCGGACCTAACGCATATGAGATCTTAGGCGTCTCTGAGACCAGCTCTTTCTCAGCAATCAAATCTTCCTTCCGTAAATTGGCCAAGGAGACGCATCCTGACCTTGCTCAGTCACAACCCGATTCAGCCGCTTCCAAACGATTCGTCGAAATTCTCGCTGCTTATGAGGTAAGGTGACTTCTCGTACATCTCCTCTCTGAATTACATTGAAACAAATCATATTTTATACTGGAATTTGTGGCAGATTCTCAGTTTGAGCCTTACAGAATATAATAAAACTGTGTGTTTCGTTGGTAATTTTCTGAGTTGGATGAACATTTTCACAGCTTTGGGTAATTTCTTTGAATCCTGCATTGATTGCTTTGTCATTTGAGGTATAGCGCCTCACTTGTTTTCCAATGAAATAATCAGGTGATTAAAATAAAGATGATAGGAAAATGTGACTTCTTATACATAGTCACTATGTTAGTAATTTTTAACCGACTTTGATTATGTTTAAGTTTACACTGTGGTGACTATCAAGTTGAATATATAGTAACTTTATTCACTTTTTGTCTAATTTTTATTTCAGTAATATTCTAGAAAATGCCTCGAATTCCAATCAACTTTAATTGTTCTGATAATGTTGATCACTGTATGTTTAAGTTAAATCGTGCATTTTCTTGACATATAACAATATTATACTACGTACAATTTTCACCAACAAGCATAGAAAACAAGAACATATATCCCAAAGAATGAGTGCCTGTTGACAAGGTACAAATTTTAAGCTCTTTGATAAATTGGTATAAAGAAAAGAAAAAAGACAAAGTATGCAGTAACTATTTAATTTTTTCAAGGAACAACTATTACTCCGTATATAAGTTTTCTGACCTCTTTTTAGTTTAATCACTTCGCTAAGTTTATCATATTTAACTTGTTTGAAACTCTTACAAAAAAGTTAGATACTTTTGTTTGGACTGAGAGTGTATTATTATACAAGTTGGCGTGTTGGAGGGTGAGATTACATTAGTACGTCGAGGGTAGTAAGCTGTGTTCTTACTATTTCCAGCATTCACTTATTTAACAAAAATTAAAAAAGGCTATAACATTGGGGAAATGTTTATTATTCTGAAAACGTGGAATATTGACACCATCATGAAATGGAGTGCAGATACTATCTGACTCTGAGAAAAGGAAACATTATGATCAGTATCTCGTCTCTCAGAGAACAGTTGTTCAGAAGCAGGCACGGCAAGGCCCAGTTATGTATAAGTATGAATCTGATAGACTCATAGAGAGAGAAATGGAAGTTGTTGAATGGTTGAGGTGGTATAGACATGCGATAAATGATATAGTGTCACAGAAAAGAGAGGTGGCTGGCTCAAGCTATTTTGATGTATTGGAAAGGGATTTCCACTCAGCTATACATGCAGCATTTTATGGCCCTGAAATTGAATCAATGCATCTGCTTCCGGAATGCTTTGAAGCTGAAGAGAGGTCCATGCCTTTTACATCAGACATTCTCCACTTAGTCTCAGGACGTGACCTCTTTGGGATGGTACGTGTTGCCAACACAAAAAAGTTAACATCTTTTGAAGATGATCTTTTGATTCCTATCTGCTCTCTTAATATTGTCAGCACAGAAATAAATTTAACTCTAACTGCAAGTGGAAAGTGTCAACAAAAAGATAGATGTGTTGGCTACTATGAATCAGATGTATATAAGGATTTAGAGTTGCATATATTTGGGAAGGTTGTTGCTATTGCCACTCGGGTTCCGCCGAAGAGTAGTACTAATCAGGCACAAAACAAGGATGCTGACGATCTCATTCATGTTTACCTCACTTCCCACGAACACGAAACTTGTGACCTATGGCTGCGTAATGATATTAGTGCAGATGGTCCAGAGGGATCCAGGATTTTGTTAGGAACAGTAAATGGAATGGGGACAAGCCCTGAGGAAGGGTCATGCGATGTCTATGATCATAATGGTGTGCAAACTCATGTGATTATGAAACATAGGACACTGTTGGTAAGTTAAATTATGATTTCTAGTTTTATTTGATTTGTTTGAGCGTCCCTAGGCTATCTTATCTACTGGATTTAAGTCTTAGCATGTTGCCACACCTCGATCATTTTGGGGTAAGTTACACCTAAATCCAGCATAATACCACACCTCATCGGTCATCTAGTCGATTTTATTAGGGACTTCAATGGTGGTTTTTAGGGTGCCCATCCACTCTAGTTTGTGGCAGCCCGTTTGGGGGTGTTTGGGATCATTTTGGGCATCAATCAGACCATTCCAACACATTTGTAGAAGCGGTAGATTATAACATACCAGTGGCTTCTCAATTTGGCTCATGGTCCCTTCTTCAAAACTTTGATCATTTTCATTTTCATTTTTCCCAGTGCCGCAAAGGCTCCCACCTACGGTGGGATAAGGGGGGTCAGATGTATGCAGTCTTACCCATGTACTAAAGCACAGAGAGACTGTTTCCGGATGACCCAAAGTGAAAATCGCGTCCAAAATTGCATGGACTGACTGTTGTTTCATAACAAAGAAGCGCAGACAGTTTAGTGAGCCATTTTGCTTTATTCCATCATAATCTCAAACCAAAAAATAATGAATCTTTGGCTCCATTGCAAATGATGGAAAAACTACTTCAAAACTTTGATGCCTGGGTAATTTTTTTTCCAGGTGAAACACATGCACTGGTACCAAACAGGGGATGAAGTTTCGGTTTGTGAATGCAGATGCAGTAGAGCCCGCTTGCCTCCCAGCAAGTAAAACTACAAAATTTTCCATCAAAATCGTGAACTGATCACATTGTAGTTGTTTACGTATCTCTCCAAGTAGTGTGATTTGCACCATGGTGGTAAAGTAGTACGTGGTTCGATCTGCTGGTTTATGAGAGCAGTTTTTTTATGAATTAGTCATATTCTTATAATAAAAAGCTAAAGGGAAAGCTGTCAAATGAGTCTACTTTTATAAAAAGTCAATTAGGTTCATGTATTTTAAAATGAATCAATTTGGTCCACAGAGTTAAAAAATAGTCAAATTAGCTTTTTAACCAGTTATCAGCCGGTAACCCGGTTGCATACCTACGTGGATGTCCACTTGGATTTTTTTTACTGTTTCCTATTTTATAGTTTTTCTTTTCCTTTTTCACGTTTCTTCCTTTCTTCTTTTTTTCTTTTCCTTTTACGTTCCTTTCTCCCTACTAGAGAGTGAATCTCGTTTTCTTTGCTTAGTTGAAGCCTCCCCCGCCAACCCTGCGACCTTTCCACTTTCACCGCCCTTACCTCAATACCCGCAACCCTTACATCCATATCCACCGCCCCCATAGAACCCGTCATCACCCTTTTTCTCCTCTCCCACCACCGTGAGAAGCTGATGCCGGAGTTCCACAGTAGCTACTGGAAGATGTTAGATGCTCTATTGCTCTGGACAAAGAAGTCGCCACTATCGATTTCTTTTCCCATTCACTCTACGCCATCAATTCTGCCGCGACGAAGCTTGGACCAGACGCGCCGAGGCTCATGGGAAAATAGGTACTGATGTAGTGACATACTGTTCAATATTCATCAACACGATCGTCAGGCTACTCGCTGAAATTCAATCAAGTCCAGGAGCAAAACGGCCTTAACTTGAAGGGGGGAAATTTGTACGGCTACCGGAAATGAGTGGTGGCAATGGAGGCCGCACGGCGGTGGTCCTTCCAATGGGAGGAGGCGCAAGCGGAAAATAGGTGTAATTGGAAGAAAGTGGTAGAAGGTTTAGTGCAAGCATGAAAGAAAGAAGCGGACGAGAGCAGGGGACAGGGAAAGGATCGGACAAGGAAGAAGGAAGGAAGAAGAAAGAGAAAAAGGGAGGGTGGAGAAAGAAAAGGAAAATTAAAAAAAATAGAAATAAAAAATGTCAGCTAGGACATCCATGTAGGCAGTTGACTGGATAACCGGTTGGTTACCCGTTAAATAGCTAATTTGGTTGTTTTTTGAGACTTTGTGGACCTAATTGATTCGATAAAAAGTATGTAGACTCAATTGACTTTTTAGTATAAGTATGTGTATCTATTCGACAGTTTTCCCAAAGCTAAAATGGCGGTTGACATTTAAGCATGCATCTTTTTTTGCGTTGTGTTTAATGCGAGTCACTAACTAAATCCTTGGAGGATGGGATAAAGATAGAAGTCAAGTAACATCAGTACCACCGTACCACTCATTACCGATATCTACTAGTAGTAATTACTATTGAATTCGTAACACAACATCTGAATTTAGAAAATGTTCCATTTCTGAAAATTTGTTGATACTTTATGCAATTATTTACTATACACCTTTTCACTTTTGAAGTTTACCTATGATGTCACAATTGCAACTTCTTTCTGCATCAGATTTTGGTTGTTTGAACCTCGCTGTGGCATGCACGATATTGGAGGTTGGTACGTGGAGACATTTGGTCAGGATAAGAAAGGTCGGACTGTCCCATCCCAGAGGTATTGGGATGGTTTAGATGTAAATGATCATTCTGACAAGTAAGCATCTCTTGTATAATCCTTATCTTATTTGCATGGATCCATGGACTGATTATATGATGGAAGTAGATATTCCATAGTTGATTGATTATGTGCTGAGTTCTACACTTCTACAGAATTATAAAGTTAAAATCCTCTTCTTTTCTCCCATCACCTCCTATCCATTTTAGGGTCTTTTGGAACTCCACAATCTACTTTATGTGATAAAAAAATTGATTTCATGTCTACAAATCTTTGCAAGTCCATGATTCTAATATGGCATCACATGTTTCACTTTATGATCTATGATGAATCTGTGTGCAGGAAACTTCACCCAGCAATGTATTTGTTTGCACTTGCCTATAGAACTCTAGATATTGAAGAAGCAAGACACAAGAGGCGAAGTATGAAGGAACTGGTTGAAGATAAAATGCTTAGAATTTTCAATTGGTGCAAGGCTCGTGTGTTAAGGGTATGACGGAATGATTCATTCCTTCCCACCTTGATGTTCATTGGAGATAAAGATTACTTCTAGACCCGTTCTCAAAGAAGGCCACCCCGTTTCAATGGAGCTCATATTCATGTGCACTAGGTGATCCCAAGTTCGAATCTCATGGCAATCAGGGCCTACTGTGATTTATATCTGCTGAAAGCGAGGTGCCGAAGGAAGCATGCTGGAGAGGGATGCCTTCCCAAGCTTAGACATCTAGGAATATATATTGGTTCTTGGAATATGTCCATTTCTAACATGTATCATGGAAATATGTCCATTTTTATGTGGAAAATGCTCCTCTCCAGTACCGGAAAACATCCGGCAGAGTGTGAAACACACAAAAGTTTGGTCGGGTAGGAAGATAGAAAGCAAGATACCTTTTGATACACTATCAAGGGTGCACTAATGCTATTTGTACACATCATTTGTACACGGCAATTTCTTTTTGCTTATGCGATTTTTCTTTACATTGACATGTAAAATGCCAATGTACACTAAACATTACTAATAAACGGTACGTGCTAACAATCTCATAAGTTGTTGTCTTTTGGTCCTGTGACTATTATACCACTTCCACATTTAGTTTCTTACTTTTGGATTGTCCACATTTAATCCGTGACCCCCTCACCACCTCTTGTCCTTCCGGCCAAAATTCCGGTAAATTTAATGCAGATTGTAGGTATGAAAAACCAAATTTAATGCAAAGACTGATATGAAAAACCCAACCTTATATAAAATTTAATGCAAAGACTGATTCTGAGGCTGATAAGTGGACTAAATTTGTTAGAATTTTAGCCCGAAGGACGAGGGTGGTGAGGGGATAATGGTTACGGACTAAATGTGGACAATCTGAAAGTAAGGAACTAAATGTAGAAGTGGTATACTAGTCATGGGACCAAAAGTGGATTTTTTTCTTTTCTCAAATGATAGATACTATGTTGCTACTTCCTCAAATCGATTAATTTATCTTAAACGATCGCAAAATAAAATAATAGTTTTTTTGTTGTGAATAATTTTTTCCAGAAAGTAAATTTACAGGTTCCGTTTTCATTTTTCCTTCGCATTCATTAGGGAGAAATACCTTAAAAACTCAAATTTGGGGCTATTAACACACATATTTCATACCATCATGACCTCATGTAGTCATGGTATTCAGGTATGAGGAAATTACCAAAATACGGGGTTTTCGTGTCTGATAATCCAAAAAGCGGGAGTTGCAACTAGGTTACCAAAACACGGGAGTCGGATTCGCCCGTTCCGACAAGAGGAGAAGCTAGGTAAATAAATAAACACCATGTCGGAATTGGGTAATCCGACAAGAGGGTTTCTAATAAAATTTTATTGTTTGATGAGGAATACAAATGTGGTCGTCTAATGTAATTGTAATTTTTTAAAATTACAATCAGAAAGCATCTATGCGAATTCATCTAGGAGTATCCATAAAACAATTTTTTTTTTTAAATTTTATTGTTGTCGGATCTTCAAAATCCGACCGGAGGTATTGCGTTAGTCACCTAGGCTTTGGTTCTTCTCACTAGACTACAGTAGTCCGTTTACCGCCCTCCGATTCTGATCCAAGCCCCTCCTCTTTTGTTAACGGCCGTGCGATAGGGATCCAAGCCTTTATTGTGTTTCTTTGGTGGTTTAGAGTTTAATTTTGTACAGATATGGAATAAATATGGAATTATCTAATTAAATTTATGTGATCTGATCGAACTTATCTGATTATATTTATCTCATTAAATTTTATCTGATTGAACTCATCTGATTATATTTATATGATTACATTTTATGTAATTAAATTTGTCTGATTATATTTATCTGATTAAATTTTATTTGACTGAACTTATCTGATTATATTTATCTGATTAAACTTTATCTAATTATATAGTGGCTACGGAGTGAATTCTCGTTGTTCGATTGTGCGGGACAATAGTTGTGTGATGCCTACGCTATGACCGCTCAAGAACATCCTTCCATATGTTATCACTACCAAAAAAACTCAATATAGGCACGGATATAGTTTTCGATAAAACCATTAGTATATAAATCCCAACACACCTCCTCACCAGGCAAAAATTTGTTATTTTTACACATCTTACACGAACATCTTATCTTATTTCCATCCAGTACCATGTTTGTTGTTGTGCAAACTTAACAAATTCAATAACTCCATTCTTAAACTCTTGTGTCAATCCTCTACCATTGCCAACATATCCAAAATAGAAAATAATACCACTTTCCATGTTCTTGGAAATTCACCACCACTTATTAATAAGAATGTAAAGAATGAATACATAATAAGATGTTTTCTACATATAGAATTTTTTTGGCAAGGTATTTGGCAAGGTTTTTGGCACGGAATTTCAAAATGTCCATAGATAACGGGTACTTTTGGGACGGAGTATGTCTCGGAAATCAACAGCTACATTTGGAAGTGGAATTTTCGAAAGTAACCACGGATACTTTTTGGCACGGATGTTGCCAAGGAAGATGTTGGCACACGGATGTCTTAACAACAATAAAGGAATTTTATCATCTGGGACTTGAAAGATGACGAGTTATCAATCCGGGACCTGAAAGATGAAATGTATCAGTAATGACTCGAAAGATGAAAAACTATCGATCTAGGACCTAACATTTCATAAGTTTTTATTTATTTAATTTTTTATTAATCTCGTTGCTAATATTTGGGGAAATTTTCTTCACAAAAGTTTATTAGTTTAATAAAACTAAATATTATTTAAATTTTTTAAAATAAAAAAAATGAAAACATAGGCCCTAAATTGATAGTTTTCCATCATTCGGGTCCTAGATTGATAGTTTTCCATCATTCAGGTCCTATAGCAATACATATCTATACATGATACTTCCTCCGTTCCATAAAAGTTGCAACATTGGAATTTTTGCACTATTCACATACCTTACTTTTACTACGATTTTCTAATAATATATATAATAAAAATATTATGTATAAAATATTAATAAATTTGTATTAATGTAAATTTCCATTATATTAACTTTTTTTAATGTTTACTAATACGTTAATAAATATAATTACAGTCAAAGTTGTGCGTTGACAAACGTGAAAGTCAAACTGTTGCAACTTTTATGGAACGGAGGATAGTATATATTATAAAGTTTTAAAAAAGTTTTTTAAAAATATGACTTGAATTTAAAAAAAAAACTTTTAAATTCAGAATTAACAATTCCGAACATGAATTTAAAACTTTATTTTAAAAAAACATTTAAAATCTAGCAAAAACAAAAAACTCCCTTGTCGGAAGTGCCATATCCGACAGGAATTAAACACTATTTCAAACACTTTGACAATTTAAAAAAAAAACTTCTAGCAATTAAAATAAAAAAAAACACCCTAGTAGGAAGTAGCAAATCCGACTGTAGGAGGACCCTATATCTAGTCGGAATACCCGATTCCGACTTCCGCTTTTTGGGAAAACCTAACTTTTTCCCCGTAGTTTGGCAACACATGTTGAGAATTCACGTGTTTTGGTAAAACACCCTTCAGGTATTGTGGGGAAAGAATGATAAAAATAATACTCCACTATAAGCCATTTTTTGGATAAAATATTTTGGATAAAAAGGGACCAAAATTGAAACGCAAACACTAAAAAACCCCTTGAATAGAAACCTTAATCTCGTCAGCGCCTTCTCTTGAGTTTACTCCTCTTTTCTCCATGGTGACATTTATTTATTCTTTAAAAATGAAATGACTCACCGCTAAAATTATTAATTTCCCAAGATTACAATGCGAATAATATAAAATGTGACATACATAAATAGATTTGACATTTCTTTAGAAATTTTGACATGTTTTTAACAATATGACATTTTAAGCAAAGCACATGTCATAAAATTTAAAAGTTAGGTATTAATATGAGACATACATAATAAAAAAATGTATCATTAGGTAAATTTAGTTAGGGAGATTTTCCAAAATAGGACTAAATAAGGTTTACAATTCCACAATAGGACTGTTATATTTTTTTTCCTGAAATAGGAGTAAGATGAAAATATTTACTGCCATCTTTTAGCCATGATTGTCAAACAGTTATAGTACCATGCATTCAACGTGACAATATTTATTATAATCAATGACAATATTTTTTGATCATGACAATAACAATTTCAATTTAGGGAATACAAACATAGTAGTCCTATTTTGCAATTCCGAAAGTTGTTTACTCCTATTTAAGGCAATTTAGCTTTTAGTTATTGTTATTATCACTAGTCTTTCACCCGTGCGTTGCATGTGTAACAAAATTACGAATTGAATAGATGCTCTAAATAGAAGTAAAATGTTTTTGTTAGTCCCTGTTTCTGTAACAGCAATGAATAACGATCTAACAATGAAGATTAAACGTAAGGATGAACACAGAATGAATCAACGTAAAACCTTCTTTGATAAACCGTGAACTCGTGCAACAGAATGATATGCGCGTAAGGCTATGATTAATAAGTACGACGTTAACCTATTCCTAAACCTCGGCTCCCTTTTTATAGGCGAGGTTTAGGTTAGGCGTACCAGGCTTTTAGCCTGTTTATATGGGCCTAACACTTGGCCTGATTTCTCTCTAAATCATGCACTAATTAAATACAAGGATTAAATATAAAGCTAATCTATGACCAACTTGATTCACAATTAAATATCTCCAACAATCTCCCCCTTTGTGATCAAGTGTCATTCTCTTATTGCTTCTGAGATTTGAAGTAGTGCTTCCTCATACCAAGTGCATGCTCATATTGCCTCAGCACATTTCTCTTTTCGAGGCGATCGTCAATGGCCTTTAGAATTGTCTCTACTGTAGAGTGTTCCTTTTGAACATAAGACGATGCCTCTTGAAGATTTTCTTCTAGCTCTGCCTTCATCTTTAGAATCTGTTCTTTGATTATCTTCAGTGTTCCGTCGCAGTACTTCTCAATTTCACTGACTACCATCAGACGCTTTTCGTTCTTGTGGTTCAGATAGGTGACTGCTGGCGGTGTGAAGAAGATGTGGTAGGCTGGGAAATCTTCAAGTTCTGGACCATACAGTCTTGGCTTTGTCAGATTTGTCTTTTTCAGATTGCACTCAATAGCCATCTGTAGGTCATGTGAAGAGTGTACTCGGATCTGTCTAAGCATGAATCTCTTGATAGCTGCGAGGCCTTCGCTGTATATTATGCTCTGCCTGACTGGAAGGTATCTGTAGGCCATGAACATTTGGTAGATGTCATCCGGTTTCAGCATGATGAGTCGTTCTCTTGGCAAGTAAATTCGCTCCCATCGGTGCGTTGAAGTCTGTAAGTGTAGAATGTTACTCCATGATAGTCTTCAGCCTTTACTTGTAGAATTTGATGAATCGGGAGAATATTCGACTTCAGATCTTGTTCCATCAGTTCTCTCTGTGTACCGGTTGACCTTTGTAGCAACATATGCAGATGACCTCCAGCTTGCTTTCCTTTTAAGTGAGTAAGGCCTCTTAGCTTCAATTCATTCAGCGGCTTGACTCTGTCTGGTCTACGCCAGATATGCTCTCTGATTTCTTCTTGAAAGGGGGCTTTGATGCGAACATTATCCCAGGGTTTCTCTGTCTTGGGAAGTCTTCCCGCTGATTGTCTTACGACCGATTCAAGAGTCTTCTGGGATTCTTTGTAATTCTCCCCTTCCTTGCGTTCATCGTCCTCGAGCCTTATAATATCTTCAGAGCATCTGTTGATTAGCTCTCGTAGCCACCAGTTTCTTTGCATATCCTCTTGTTCGGCCTCATTCCGAAGATCATCCCATTCTGTCCATTGTCGCGGCCATTTGTCATATATCACCGCCTCCTCCAGTGCATCGTGGATGTCTTTGCCTGGGGAAATATATGGAACTCTTTGTTGAGGCGGTGATTGTTCCTGAGTAGCACTACCGGGTTCACTTGGATTGCCCGTTGACATCAGCTTAGAACTAGGTTCCAACTGATGGCCTGATGGAGAAGATGTACCAGTGGTAACATCATCAGGACTTCCATCCCCTCCTCGGTTGGTATCTCTGGGAGATACGCCTCGGGATGTTATTTATAGCTCGACCATGCTAGATAATTTGGCTGTGGATGGTGGCTGTTGGTTTGTTGAGGTTTCGGGTTGGATGGGCTGTGGAGTTTGGCTTGGTAGAGCAGTTTGCTCAAGTGATCGAGGTCTCTTGTTCTCCCCCTCATGAGGATCCGAATCATCGGGGTCCTCATGGGAACGTTTGCGACCACGAAGACTCTCCTTGCAAGTGCTCTTGGTTTCGGCTGAAGAAAGAAAGGCTTCAAGTATGGCTTGCTGATGAAGAGTGAGCTTGTCTTCAGGGGTGTTTAAGTGGTTGTTCAGCAAAGCCGATGCTAGTGTATCGAAGGATAGGGAGGAGAGATCGATGAAGGGTGTGGTCGGGTGTGGGGAGAATACTGGTTGTGTATCCTGGGTTCCCCGAGAAATATAGGGAATGGGAATTTGGTTTATGGATTGGTGGGATAGAGGGGTGGAGGATATGGGTTGTGTATGGGAGATGAACGGTTCAGGGGAAGGTTGGGGTGGTGTTTGTTCAGACCGAACCGCTTGGGTGGTCCTAAATTCCTGTGCTAGAGCGGTCATTGCATCTTGCACCCATGGCTTAATGGTGGAATCTAGGAAGCGATTGAGTAGACCGTTTACGTCTTCAAAGGTAGGGTGACCAGTTACGAGGGTTGTAACTGTTGACACAGCATCAGTGAAGATTGTTGATGTGTGGCCTGCATTTAATGATGGAATCATTATGGGCGTAGCAGGGCTTCCAACCGTCATAGCTTGCGCTCTGGTTGTTGCGTTCAGGGTGTGTGCACCTGTATGTGCAGTGAATAGTGTAGGTGTCCTAGAAAATGAAGAAAATGTGGGGAATGTGACACCTAGACTCGATGTGTGAGAAGAAGGGGTTTTGACCTTGGGAGATAGGTCAATTGTATGCTCAACTGATTCAGAAGGAACCAGCGAGGGGGTGGAGTCCCGTTCTTTTGAAACAATAGCCTGTTGAGAGGCTATCGAGTGGCTGGGAGAGGGTTGTGCATGCGCAGTTGAGCCAGATGCTGCGACTTCTACCCAGGAACCGAAAAGATCGGCTCCTGTGCTTAGGGATTCGGCTCGGCTTATCGTGATAAAGGAGTCGCAGCCCGCGAAGATGTGCTCGTCTGCCTTATCAAACAGGCTCTTTCTGGCTCGGGGCTGGGGCTGGGGCTTTGCCTTGGCAGCCTTGTCATTCTTGATCTTTGCCCTTTTCTCTCGGATGACGACTTCCTCTGAATTGACTGATGCCTTTATCGAATGAGCCGCCTCGTCATAATCATCCTTGGAGTAATTTGTCTCGCTGGGATCGGCTCTCGGTTTAGCTCTTTCTTTGATCGTGAAGACTTGAGGTCTGCCAGCGATTATTGGTGCTGCGTCTTCAGCAGTAATTCTCTTCTTCTTTGGAGATTCGACTGGCAGCTTCCCTTTTCTGATCAGGGCATATGTGAGCTCCACATCATCACTATCATTATCATCGTCGTCGTCATCCGAGCCAGATTCCCCGCTCTCCGTGCCCACGCTCTCGGAAGCCTTGTCGTCAGTGTTTGTTTGGGCTTCACTTGACGATTCATTGGCCGTTTCCTCAACGTCTGTTTTGGTGCCCTCAGCCGCCTGACTCGTCTCAAGAGAGTCGTCAGACTTTCCTTCATTGGGCGAACCGGTCACTGGTTTCTGTGGCTTTTGGGCTCTCTTGGGACCCTTACTAACACTCGGCTTTGCCCCTGGGGTAGGTCCAGCTGGGTTTTGTTGAACCATAGGGACGGTTTTCTCGGTGGCTTCTTTGTATTGTTGGACTGCTGGATTTGAAGATTTTACCAGCTTTAGCAGAAATCCAGGTATCTTCAGACCATAAGTAGGATTCTTGTCTGCTTTGAAGTACTGTAGCTTCGGTGCTGTGAAGTGAGGATCTGTACTGCATCTTGGTATGGAGGCGTGCTCTGCCATGCAGTCGTGTATGATCAGCCCGAGCCATCTAGCGTACGGAATGGTACATGGCCTATTCTTTTCTTTGGCCTTGACCAGGTCCATTAGCTCTGAGAAGAAGAGCTGTGCCATGTCGTAGTTCTTGTTGAAGGCGATGCCATGGAAGATAAGCAGGATCTGCTTGTTGCACTTGTCGAATCCGGCATGCTTCGGCGACAGGCACTTGTTCACTAGCCCGAAGAGATTCTTCCACGGGTGACGGAGATATGCGCCGTTGAAGTTTGAAAGTTGTGGCAGTAGTGATGTGTAGCCAACGGATGCCACGTCTTTGAGTAGATCTGGGATGGACGGCAGTGCATCGTACTCATCATGGATTGGCAGCGATAGAGTAGCCCGTAGAGTAGATGGTGTAAGGATCACCCGCATGCCGTTTAGCTTGGTCTTTATTTTTGAGCGATCCTTCAGCGAATCCGTATGCATGTGCCCCCAGAACTGTTGTAGGTATATCTCTGGCACCGGTTTTGAGTTGTGAAGTGCAGGCCAGAGATAGTGACCTTTCATGATGGCTGGTACTATCGGGTTCTGACACTTGAAGACTGCAAGATCTAGCTGGAAATTGTTGTCCAGCACCTTGATCCATTTTTCTTGGGAGTAGATGGCATCATCGATCTGTGCTGTAGTGTTTCCTGCCATTTTAAAACTGTAGAAGTAGGGGTCAGCACATGAAGTTCAATTGTTTGATTTGATTGAAAGAGTTTGATTTGCAGTTGACAGATAAGTTTATGCAGATGGAGTTTTGAAAAAAATTTCTAAGTCCAAATCTCGAGATCTGTATCTCGAGATCATGATTTCGAGATCCAAATCTCGAGATCTTGATTTCGAGATTCAAATCTCGAGATCAAGATGTCGAGATGCAGATCTCGAGATCTTGATTTCGAGATTCAAATCTCGAGATCAAGATGTCAGGATGTAGATCTCGAGATCTTGATTTCGAGATTCAAATCTCGAGATCAAGATGTCGAGATACCCATCTCGAGATCTTGATTTCGAGAAGATGAACCGACGAATTTTGAAGAAATTTTCCACCTGCAAAAACAACGATATAACAAACAATAACAAGCGATTTCGACCTAAAGTCTAACAAAAACCTTTTTATGTTGATTTTGAAAAAAGACGATCGAGATGCCAATCTCGAGATCGTTCGTTTTCGAACGCAGTTGAAGATTATGATTTCGAATTCGAGTGGTGAGAAGATTTTTCGTTTGTGGCATCTTTATTGAACTCGAAATCGATGGAAATCTACCTTATAGTGATTGCGAAAGTGAATCGGAGAAGGGGAAGTTTTTCGAAAACAAGGTTTTGAGAAGAAGAAGAACAGTCGGAGAGCTCTGCCTTTGCGAAAAGTTTAGAATAGAAAGTGAAGGGCTTTTTCGAGGCTTATATACGCGAGAAAAAGATTTGGACCTCCTCCGTAACAATTGAGCCCGAATGATTGGGCTGGCACACAGTGTCCTTTAAAAAAATTTCGAGGCCCAAACCAGTAAAAAATAGAGAGCTCCCCCTTAATCAGTGAAAATTAGCTCCCCCTCAAACAGTGAAAAATTTTCTCCCCCTCAAAACATGCAACGAACAATATGTACAAATGCAACGCACACACACTATTTTTGTTCTTTTTGATTTTTTCACACCCACTCAACACATGCAACACACGCACACTATTTTTTTTGTTATTTTTCTGGTTTTCTCCCCCTCAACATATGCAACGCACACACACTATTTACATATCACACGCACACACACTTTTTACAAGTCCCCCACACACACACTTTGCAGATCAGTGGAGACAAAAATTAAACAGGCTCGAGGTTCAACATGCCCAACTTGGAGACTAGGAACTGGAATCTTTTTTCATCCAATGCCTTAGTGAACAAGTCAGCCAGTTGAAGCCCTGAGCTTACAAAATACATGTCAATATCTCCTTTCTCCACGTGGTCCTTGATGAAATGATAGCGCAGGTCGATGTGTTTGGTGCGGGAGTGATGAACCGGGTTGCTGGTGATGGTGATGGCGCTCTGTGAGTCACTGTAGATCGGGATATGGCGGAGAGTGTAACCGTAGTCCTTTAGCTGGGTCTTCATCCATAATATTTGTGAACAACAGCTAGCAGCCGCGACGTATTCTGCCTCGGCTGTAGATGTTGACACACAGTTCTGTGTCTTGGAAGACCAGCAGACTAACTTATCGCCCAAGAATTGGACAGTTCCCGATGTACTTTTGCGGTCCATCCGGCAACCAGCAAAATCAGCGTCAGAGTATCCGACTAGGTCAAAACCTGAGTGCTTGGGATACCAAAGGCCTAGATTCACAGTGCCTTTGAGGTATCTCAGAATTCTTCGAACAGCGGTCAGATGGGATTCCTTAGGATTCGCCTGAAAGCGTGCACATAAGCATGTGGAGAAGACAATGTCAGGCCTGCTTGACGTGAGATATAGCAATGATCCAATGATGGCCCTGTAGTTTGTAGCATCAACTGGCTTCCCTGAGGGGTCTGAGTCCAGTTTGTTGTTGGGGGACATAGGGGTAGTCATGGAAGATTTGTCATCAATGTTGAATCTCTTAAGCATTTCCAGAATATACTTTGACTAATTGATGAAAATGCCGTCAGAGAGTTGTCTTACTTGCAGGCCTAGGAAGAAATTCAGCTCTCCCATCATGCTCATTTCAAACTTTGTTTTCATCAGTTTCTCAAAGTGTTTGCACAGACGTGGATTTGAGGAGGCGAAGATAATGTCATCAACATAGATCTGAATCAGGATGATGTCAGACTTCTGTCGTTTGATGAAAAGTGTGGTATCAATCTTCCCTTTTGAGAAACCTGAGTCAACTAGAAATTCGGTTAAGGCATCGTACCAAGCTCTTGGTGCCTGTTTCAACCCATACAGAGCTTTCTTTAGTTTGTACACATGGTCAGGATATCTGGGATCTACAAACCCTTCGGGCTGAGCGACATAGACTTCTTCTTCCAAGACTCCATTCAGAAAGGCAGTCTTGACGTCCATTTGAAAGACGGTAAAGTTCTTGTGGGCCGCGTACGCAAGAAAAAGGCGGATTGCTTCAATTCTTGCTACGGGTGCAAACGTTTCATCATAGTCTATGCCCTCTTGCTGATTATATCCTTTAGCGACCAGTCGTGCCTTGTTGCGTATCACTATGCCTTCTTCTTCCTTCTTGTTCTTGAACACCCATTTAGTGCCAATGATGGTTTTCTGAGGGGGTTTAGGCACGAGTGTCCACACATCTAGTCTGTCAAACTGATTGAGCTCATCTTGCATGGCAATCATCCAATCTGGATCAGCGAGTGCCTCTGAGACTTTGGACGGTTCATTCTGGCTTAGAAAGCATGCATAGTGACATTCATTTATTGTTGCTGATCTTGTTCGCACACCTTGACTTGGATCACCTATTATCTGTTCAGCGGGGTGTGCTCTCGTCCACTTCCTCTCATGAGCTAGAGGAGTTGGAGTAATTATTGGTTGATCGGAGTCCTGATATGAGGTTGAAGGTTCTGGATCAGCTGTGGTGTGTAATGGAGATGATTCCGGACTTATCGCAAAGCCGTGATCATCCACACCTCTGGGATTGGGTTGAGGAGTTGAGGGTGTGGATGGTACATCATCTAGTCCTGTGAGGAGCGGAATCTCTGCTGTTGGAGTTGATGTTGACTCTGGAGTGTATGCAGGAGGTGGAGGTTGTGAGTTCTCGTAGAAGTTTCTGAAGAGAGAGTCGAGAATCACATCATCGTGTTCGGTGTTTGGTTCAGCTTTATCAGAAGCTACTGGTACAGCAGTTGATGGATCGGTCTGGAGATGTTCAATTGCAAAGTCTGCCATTTCATAGAATGTAACATTTACACTCTCGATGACAGTCCGCTTGTCTCTGAGATAGACTCTGTAAGCTTTGGATTGCAGTGAGTAACCAATGAACACGCCTTCTCTGGCTTTGGGATCCAGCTTACTTCTCTCTGTCCGATCATTGAGTATGAAGCACTTGCAGCCAAAAACCTTGAAGAAAGAGATATCAGGAGTTTTGTTGAATAGGATCTCATATGGAGTCTTGTCGAAGCGCTTGTGGATGGATGTTCTGTTCTGAGTGAAGCACGCAGTATTGATTGCCTCTGCCCACATGAAGTGAGGCAGTCTGGATTGAATTAACATGGTGTGTGCTGCTTCAACAAGGGTTCTGTTCTTTCTCTCAACAACTCCGTTTTGCTGGGGAGTTTTAGCTGCTGCAAATTGCTGAGTGATACCGAGTGATTCATAGAACTCAGTGAGAGTCTGATTTTTGAACTCGGTACCATTGTCAGTTCTAACAATTCGAACACTGTGCTGTAGCAGTTTCTGGATCGTTCTGATAAAGGTCATAATGTTTTCAACAGCTTCGTCTTTTGAACGGAGAAATTTTGTCCATGTATACCTAGAGAAGTCATCAACGATCACCAGAGTGTATTTGCGACCGTTGATGCTTTGTACTCTCATAGGTCCACACAGATCCATGTGTATTAGCTGCAACTGATGTGTAGATGAAGGTTCGGTTTTTGACTTGTGGGAGCTTCGCGTCATTTTGCCCATTTTGCAGGCACTACAATGATTTTCAGCGGAAGACTTTAGCAGAGGAAGCCCCTTTACAAGTTTCTTGGAGGACAACGTTGAAAGATGTTTGAAGTTCAGATGGGAGAGACGTCTGTGCCATAGGTTGTTCTGTTCAGTTGAAGCTTTGGACAGCAGACAGATGGAAGTGGTGGATTGGACGCTTTTCAGATCAATAGTGTACAGATTTGATGTTCTGTAACACGTTAATAATGTATTCCCTGTGCTGTCAAGAACACAACATTGTTTTGCAAAGAACCTCACTTCCATCCCGCTGTCACAGAATTGTCCAATGCTCAGTAAATTGTGTTTGAGCCCTTTGACAAATGAAACATCTTTTATTGTGACACTGGCACAGACGACGTCCCCATACCCAAGGATAGGAGATGAGGCGTCATTCCCGAATCTGACATTGCCTCCGTAGCAGTTGGTGTAGTTGCTCAAAAGGTGCTTTATTCCGGTCATGTGGGTTGAGCATCCTGAGTCTAAGTGCCACACATGACCGTCCTGCAAAACAATCAAACAGGTTTAGGTACCCAACTTGGAGTGGGTCCTTCCTTATTATCAAGAAACACCTTTTTAAATCTTGCTTTGAGCAGTGATCCAAGGTCAGCAACTCTTTCAACAAAAGATCTATCTTTGGTGGGCTTTCCAATAGCCAGATCTGCTTTTGCAGTGCGTCTGGTTTTTGGAGTCCACCTAGCAGTTTCCATTTTGGTGGGTCTGATGTTGTGAACCCACCTTTCCATTTTAGTTCTGGTGGGTCTAAATTTGGGAACCCACCTTTCCGTTTCAGTTTTGATGGGTCTTCGATTGGGGACCCATCTTTCAGTTTCAGTTTTGATGGGTCTTCGATTAGGGACCCATCTTTTAGTTTCAGTTTTGGTAGGTCTCATCTTGGGGACCCACCTTTCAGTTTCAGTTTTGGTAGGTCTCATCTTGGGGACCCACCTTTCAGTTTCAGTTTTGGTAGGTCTCATCTTGGGGACCCACCTTTCCGTTTTAGGTTTAGGAAGAGAGTAGACATGTGCTTTGTGATTGAACGGTTGTTTCTTAAGTTTGGTTTTAAAAATCTCCTCCTTAGAAAGCCGATTAAGATGTTTCCTAGAATGAACTCTAAGGGCATATTTCATATCAGGAATACAAAACGTTCCCTTAGATGTTCTTTTCTTGGTTTCTTTTTCAGGTTTGAGCTTTCTGAGAGGCTTTGATTTAACAACATTCACATCACATTCATAATTATGGGGATCTGGAACAGAATAACCATAAGCAACACTTGTATTATAAATAGAACGTTGTCTAGAAGATGTCTCAAAAATATTCAGCTTGGGACTCAAGACTGAACTACTAGAGGTTTGTTTTGTAGAGACAGAATTACAATTAACTTTGGAGTAAAAAATAGAACTAGATCTAGGGCTGGCATTATTCTAAAAAACTTTCCTTTTGCCTTCTGCGATTTCTTTCCTCTTTTTCCCCCACTCATTCTTCTCTTCTCCTTCCTTATTCACTTCATTCCCTGTAGACAAAGGAGAAGAGAGATGAGTGGATGAACCTTTTAAAACATTGGTTTTCTCATGTGAGGTGTGTGACCTGTCAGACTTAGTCGTAGAAGGGTTTGTTTTAGCATGAAACTGCTCACTCAAATCATTGAACTTTTGAAGAAGTTCCTGCCAGTTGCGCTCAAAACCTTTCTTTTCAGTTTCAAATCTCTCTCTCTCGTTATCAAGAGTTTTCTGTAGGTTTTTGAGCTTTTGAGCCATTGGGAAAATACACGGTTCCTCACCAGTTTTAGCAATACCTACTCTTGGGGGAGGGTCTAGAGGATGTCCTATGTGAGGAATATCTTTAGCATAAGGGTCAAAGCATTCACTAAAGCAGGAAGTAGGTTTTTCTTCTGAAAGTTGTTTTTCATTTACAGAGGGATAATCACAAGCAATCGCAGATTTTGGATTCTTTCTTTTTTCTTCTTCTGCTTTAGCATTGTCTTCATCACTTCGAAAATACATTTTCTCGCCAAACCCTAGTCCCATGTAATCTTTGTTATAGATTTGAAGACAGTTAACTTTCTTTAGATTACGTGGGTTGGTTATGCCCAGTCCTGTTTTAGCATTGTAAAATCGGTCATCCTTTTGTTTGCTGTTAAGCAGAAAAACAGTTTGTTCAGATTGACCTCTTCTAGCAGCTAGATCCTCTAGTTCTTTTACTTTATTTAAAAGCGTTCTTCTCTTGTTATGCAAAAAATCGCATTCAGCCTTTGCTGTGCTTTTTTCCGTTCACTATCCTCAAATTTCCTAGTTAATTCAGCTATCTTAAGTTCAAGGCTTTCAAAATATGAGGACACCTTTTTGACTTGATCTTTTGCAATTTTGTGTTGAACACTTAAGGAAGACTTTTGGTCTAGATTCTGTTTCAGTACTCTATGATTATTGTCCAGTCTCTCCTTTAGTTCTTTGATTAGATTGTCCTTCTCAAGTAAGGACTGCATTTGATTATTTAAAGGAGTATGTGAGATACTTACAGAGCTTGTTGAGCACTTGCTTTCGGGGATCGTAGCATCACCCTTTCTTTCATCTTCCTCCACGCGTGCCATAAGTGCATAGTTGTCTTCCTCCTCCTCCTCCTCAGAAGAATCTTCTGCCCAATTCTCATTCTCAGCAATCATGGCAGAGGTTTCTTCTTCTTTCTGCACCATCAGCATTTTCTGCTTATTCCACAACATCTTCTGCTTGTAGAAGTTAGCATCTTTCTTCTTTGGAAGGCGGCAGTCTTTGATAACATGTCCAGGCTTACCGCAATTGTAGCATTTTGGAGCGTCTTCTGCTGATGATGCCTTCCTAGAAGATCCTTGATCATGGTTCTTCTGCTTGTAGTTTGAGGAGGAAGTTCTCAGCTTGTTGGAGGAGCTGTTCTTCTTAACAAATCTTTTGGCAAGCAGTGCCATCTTCTTCTGTAAGTCTGCTAGCTCAGCCTCTAGATCCGATTTGTCATCATCACTATCATCATCATCTGATTCAACCACCACCTTCTTCTTTTTCTTCTTTAGTGAAGTGGTTGTCCTTCTTGGCTTAGCCTCCATTACAAGAGCTAAGGGGTTTGAGGTGTGATGATCCTCAGCACAGGCAACCTCGTTGACGAATTGCTTCAGATGTTCGTAGAGTGTGCAGAGGTCAATTTCGTCCAAATCTATCCGAGATCTGACATCCTTCACTGTTTTTTCCCATGCAGGATGCAGGCTAGATAAAAATCTAATATTCAGTTCCAGATTGGGCCTGAATACTTTGATCTTTCTGAGTTCATTTACCAGTTGAACAAGTCTGTTGTAAGTCTCATTCAATGGTTCTCCTGGACCTGCTTTGAAGGAGTCATAAGCGATGAGAATCGTAGTCTTCTTGGTTTTGAGGCTGATGTTTGTGCCTTGTAGCAGCTTCTCTATTTCATCCCACATTTCCTTAGCTGTCTGCATGCTGTCTATGAGGACATAAACTTCATTGGGATAGCTTGAAGAAGGTATGTTTTGGCCATAAGGTCACCACGAAGTCTGAGCTTATCAGCTTTTGTGTATTCAGATGACACTTTCCTCCTTATTTCTGGAAAAATAGGAGGATTATTTTCTGGATCTTCACCAATTGAAATCAAGAGTTCAGCTGGTCCTTCAAGAAATGATTCAAGCATTGCAGCGGAGTTCTCTTTGTGCTCGAGGAAATTAAGGAATCTGTTCCTCCACATTTGATATTCTCCCTTCCTGAGACTAGGAGGGGTACTGCTGTTCCCTTTTGCATTGTATTCTGAAGCCATTGTTGTACTAAACTGACCGTTCGAGAAAATTGATCAAAAGATTTTCAGAGGCAGAAAGTCGAAAAATCAGATGTCGAGATCTGAATATCGAAATCTCAGATTTCGATAAAGGAGGCCCGGTATCGAGATTTGGGCTCGAGATTAAGGATCTCGAGATTAGGGATCTCGAGATTTCAAATTTCGATATGCTGATCTCGAGATTTGAAATGTCGAGAAGTTAATCACTCGAAATCTTAATCTGAGAAGTCAAATGTCGAGACCAGATGTCGAATCCTTAACTCGAAATCAAGATCTCGAAATCCTAGATGTCGAAATCCTCAATGTCAAAATCCTGCAACCTGTAAAAATCAGATAAACAAAATCTGAAGGTAGTTTCCTGTAGAGTAGAATGTCGAGATCCTCGGGTGAAGTTTTCAGCTCGAAAAACGTAGCAGAACCTGTGAAAAAGGAGGATGTCGACAACCCCTACTCGAGATATCTCGAAATCTGAATATGCGTAAAACACAATCTGAAGTATACCCTTTGATCGCTTTGAAAAGGCGATTCTAAAGGTGTAACTTTTACAATTTTTGAACAAGAAACAAAATTACAGAACAAAAAATCGACAGTAAGAACAACGAAAACAAAAACAGAGTATTCTGCAGGAGTTCTTCTGATCGGTTCTCGATCGGCTCTGATACCAATTGTTAGTCCCTGTTTCTTTAACAGCAATGAATAACGATCTAACAATGAAGATTAAACGTAAGGATGAACACAGAATGAATCAACGTAAAATCTTCTTTGATAAACCGTGAACTCGTACAACAGAATGATATGCGCGTAAGGCTATGAATAATAAGTACGACGTTAACCTATTCCTAAACCTCGGCTCCCTTTTTATAGGCGAGGTTTAGGTTAGGCGTACCAGGCTTTTAGCCTGTTTATATGGGCCTAACACTTGGCCTGATTTCTATCTAAATCATGCACTAATTAAATACAAGGATTAAATATAAAGCTAATCTATGACCAACTTGATTCACAATTAAATATCTCCAACAGTTTTGAAATTTCAAAATAGGATTGTCATTTTTACCCCTGAAATAGGAGTAATTGCTATCATGTTTCGGCCATACCTGATGTTAAGTGTGACAGTATTTTGCACACCTCATAATAATTACTCTTATTTAGAGAATAAAAATATGACAGTCCTATTTTGGAGTTCCAAAACGTTTTACTCTTATTTCAAAAAAATCTCATGAAATTATTTATGAGCCGGTTGAGTTTCCCCAATAAATTATATTAAATTGAAATTGACATTCTGAATTATGTGTAAGTATGCACAATACCAACTAATTTGTGTATTATATTCAAGTATGTACCAATATAGTAGGCCTACAAAAAATCAACATGTATGTAAAGTGAAAGTGAATTTAATTACTATTATAGTTCTGGCAACTTATGCTCACAGATCAAAGGACTTGTGTACCAGGATATCTCAACTATAAAGACATCAATAAAAAATTTAATAAATATGTCAATATTAAAACAACCAAAAGAGATTGTTGGAAAAAATATATGCAACAATTTACATCCAACGAAAATATATTTGATGAAGGTGATATTTGGGCAAAATTGATCGCACAATTCCTGAAAAGGTTGATTGATTATAGTGATAAATTTAATCTTCTCTCGAAGTTGCAAGAATTGTAAGGGAAAAGAAAAATTGATATCTTAGTGGAATAACTGATTAGGTAAAGAGCTATATGAATAAGGATGTTTTTAATTGGATTGAGATTATCTGGTCCAGTCTGATCTGATTTGGTTTGTTTAAGTCGGATCTAGAACTGGTCCAGTGAATATCTGATTTCTGCGTATCTTATAACTATCAAGGTCTTATCTAGTCTGATCTATTTAAGTCCGATCTGATCTGTTTAAATCTGTACAATTTGAGGCTGAAATAAGTTTAAGTAAAAACATTATAAATATGTAGATCATTAATAATTATCTTTGTGGATCCACAAGTGTATCCACCCAAATGGCACAATCAATGTTACTGTAAAAGTAGAAATTTGACTTGAATTATTAAAAAGTGTAAGGAATATTTGTAATCAGATTTTGATGATGCTATACTAATTAGGACTTAAGAGTACCCCTCTTTAGATTTGATGTATTAGAATTTTCCTTGTAAAGTTCTTTATATAATCGACTGGCAGAAGGCCTCCAGAGCAGAAGGCCTCCAGAGCAGAAGGCCTCCAGAACAGAAGACCCCCTGACAGAGGACCCTTGATAAGGCTTTGTTTTAACAGTAGACCTTTGGTTCTCTGCTTCAGAACAGAAGACCTCTGGGTATCTGTTAGCCTTTACTCTAACAGAAACCCTCCTGGTTCTCTGTTGGATATTCCTTCAACAGAAACCCTCAAGAGTCTCTGATAACCTTCTCTAACAGAAGTGCTCAAGACCTTCCTTGATCAACTCTCTGCTAAAGACACCAGAAGGCCTGACACTTAGAAGAATTTCACCAAGTCGGTAAACCAACTGAAAAATTCCTTCAACGGCTAGGAGTCTTGAACGGAAAAGCTACAGTACGCGCATTAAATGCACATTTAATGCCTCCCGTACTCTGTAGAGTAATTGCAGATGATTGGCCGCAATGTCAGGATAACTTTATCCCAAAATAGTAACCCTCCAACTTTGCTGGGTCCTACTGGTCAAGTCAATTGCTCGCTCATTTAATGCAGTTGTCCTCCTTCTCCTCCAACGGGAAGACAACCTCAGTATAAAAGATACACTTCGAAGAACAACCGGATAACTTTGCTACCACAGTGCGCATACAAAACATTCAAACGCTAAAAACGCAAAAAGCCTCCTTGAGATTAAATCTTCATTATCTTCTACAAGAGAAGGCAGACGTTGGAAAGATCCTTACTTCCAACTCAAGCAAAGTTCTGAGTGTTCTTCAACTCTTCAAGCTCTTCATATACAAACCTTTTGTAACGAAGCAAGTTGGAGGAACCCCTGTTTTCAATAGAAACTCTTCTTTCACAAGAAGGACGTCCAAGTACCTGGAGCAGTGAAGTGGTGATACTTCCGGGAAAGCTTAGTGAAAGGACCAGTCTTAAGGAAGCCAGAAGTGCATCCAAGGAGACATCTATACTTGAAGAAGACGTGGAGAGCTTCTTAAGTGATAGGGCTAAGGCATTGTAAACGGTCGTTTTTACAAGCTTAGTGGAACAGTGGACTAGAGGAACAAGTTGTTCCTTGAACCACTATAAAAAGCCCTGGAGTCATTTACTTACTGCATATTATTTATCGCTTTTATTTGAACTGCTTAACTCCAAAGACTTGGTATCTGTGTTCAGCAGAACTTGTCTTGTGAGTTAACAGAAGGCCTACTGCCTTTGCTTCTCTGAGGTAAACAAACATAACCCCCTACCAGAACCTCATCCGCTGCCAGTCTGTTCTGCCAACAGAACAGGCTATTCTTTTAAATCTGGTACTTAGCTTGAAAAGGTTAAAAACCAATACAGTCTATTCACCCCCCCTCTAGACCGTATCCAGTACAACCGGGACCAACAAGTGGTATCAGAGCCTTCTTGTTCTAATAATCTCTTAGGTTATTTGCTGAACAAAGATCCACTTGTTTTTCCGTTTACCTCATTTTTAATCTGATATAATGGATCACTCTCTTTCCAAGAATCTTATGTTCTCAAATCTCAAGTTTGATGACTGGAGGATCCGAATGAAGGCACATCTCTGTGCTCTGCATGATGAGATGTGAGAAGTACTTGACATTGGGCCTTTTACAAGCTTCCAGAAGGTCAATCAGGAACATGCTATTGATAACACCAGACCTCAGATGATCAATAAGGCCAAATCTGAGTGGACTACTGAAGAAAGAAGGAAATACAATCTGGACAACATTGCTAAATACATTCTTTACAAGTCCATCGATGATTGGTACTTCAATAGGATAAAGAAGTGCAAGACTGCCAAGGAAATCTGGGATACTCTTGAGCTCATTGGAGCTGGTGATGAGCAAGAGAAGGACAACAAGCTGACAATAGCTAACAAAAAGTTTGATGACTTCAAGCTTCTTCCTGGTGAAAGCATCTCCAAGATGTATGACAGGCTCCTCACTCTCACTGGAGAGATCTCTGAGCTTGGCAAGGAACTTACCACCAAGGAGATCAACCTCAAAGTGTTGAGAGGACTGCCCTCAGCATGGAAGATGAAGGTAGTTGATGTCCAAGCCAGCAAGGATGTGAAGACTTATCCCACTGATAAGCTCATTTCAGATCTTAAAGCTCATGAGTTTGAAATGATTGAAGAAAAAGAAGATGTACCAGAAGAGAGGACCACTACAGCCCTCACTGCCAGCACATCAAAGGTAAATGATTTTGACCCCTCAGTACTTTTATCTGACGAATATATGGCTGCTTTTGCTAGGAGATTCAAGAAGTTTATGAAGAATCCCAAAGATGGAAGAAGTCCATCATTCAGCAGAAAGCCCTTCCAGAAGGTCAAAGCAATAGAGAGCAGTGGTGAGCTTCTCTGTTACAACTGCAGACAACCTGGACATTTCAAGGCAGAGTGTCCACATCCAAGAGTGTCCAATAAACAAGGGCATGATGGAGAAAAGAAGAAGTATGAAGACAATTCCAGAAGAAGGAAAGCACTCGTGACAGAACAGCTCGAGAAAGACCCTCTGTGTGAGACAGAATCCAATTCTGACTCTGAGTCTGATGAGGCCTTCTGTTGCCCTGATACTGAGACAGAAGACCTATGCCTCATGTCTCATTCTGATGATGAGGTAACCTCTATGTCTGCATCTAGTTTTTCTTCGGTAGGCTTAGCTTTTGATTCTGATTCAATGTCAGCATTTTGGGAAGAGTTTAAGGCCATCCAAGCCACTTATTCCTCTGTCACAGAAGAAAACAGTAAGCTGAAGGCTGAAATTCTTGACTTAAAAAAGGAGGTTGAGATCAAAATCAATCTTCTAATTAAGGAGAGAGATCAGCTGGAAACTGAAAATGTTTCTCTTCTCAAGAGAATAAGAGAAATTGAGCCTCTTGAGATTAAGTACAAAGCTTACCAGAAGGCCCAGTCTTCCATGGAAAAGATTTTACTTGATCAACAAATTGGCACTGGTTTTGGTCTTGGTTATGGCTCAACAGAATCAGGTGAGCCTTCTGTAATGCCTAGCACCAGTGTTGCTAAGGAAGATAAGGTCATAGTGCCACTGATCTCTAGCCCCATCTGCCAAGCTGGTGTATCTGGCACGAAGGTTGTTCATGAGGAAGTCAGACCAGAAAAAGGGAAGATAAAGGTTCAACAGAAACCCTTTTTGAAAAATAATGAACCTGGAAGAAAACCTTACAACAGAAAGGGTTTTCAGAATAACAAAAATAAAAGACCATTCATTAACAGACAACCTCATGATAACTGTGCCAGAAATGACCACCAGAAGGGTAGATATCAAGAGAGAGTTAACTTTAGGCAGAAGAGGTTGGCTGGTCAACTTCAGAAGCCCAAAGCTAACCGTCCCTCTGCTCTTGATAGTATATGGGACTTCTTTCCAACAAAGAAAGATATGCAAAAATACGTAAACAGGAAGCATGACCCTCACAAACATCTGCCCAAAGTGAATCACACTTCAGTTTACTATAACTACCAGGTGGACAATGGGTACCATCCACCAAGGTTTCACATGATGAGACCAAAATGGCACCAACTACCCAGACTCCATGACCCCCCAGGACCCAACATTGCTTGGGTACCTAAACCTTTCTTTTGATCTTGCAGGAACTGTGTGCTGGAGCTATCTCAGAGCAAGAATGGTTTATTGATAGTGGATGCTCCAGGCACATGACAGGTTCCAGAAATGCAAAGGACCTAAAGTTACCTTTGGAGGTAATGACAAGGAAGGTCAAACAAAAGGAAGAGGGAAGCTGATCAAGAACCAGATAGTCATTGAAGATGTCTCTTATGTCAAAGGCCTGGAGTTCAACTTGCTAAGTGCTAGCCAATTCTGTGACAAAGGCTACACTGTGGAATTCACTAAGGACTTCTGCTATGTGAAGCATGAGACAACAAAAGAAGTGGTTCTTACAACATCAAGGAAGAAGAACATCTATGTAGTTGATTGGAAAACTGCAAAGGATGGAGTTTGCCTGATAGCCAAGGGAGACTCAAGACTAAGCTGAGACTGGCACAAGAAGCTTAGCCATTTGAACTTCAAAACAATCAACAAACTGGCAAGAGAACACATTGTTGATGGACTGCCAGACATAGTTTACAAGAAAGAGACCCTCTGCAGTGCATGCCAGAAGGGAAAGCAACAGAAGAACTCTTTCAAACCCATTGCTGGAGATCTTTCTACAAGTCCTTTAAATCTGATACACATGGATTTATTTGGACCTGTTGAGACTCCAAGTGTTGGTGGCAAGAAATACACCCTAGTCATGGTTGATGACTATTCCAGATATACATGGACTATCTTTCTGTCAAAGATGAATGAAACTCTTCAGAAGTTGCCATCTCTGTTAAAGCAACTTCAGACTGAGAAGAACTTGAAGGTTAAGACAATCAGGTCTGACAGAGGAACTGAATTTGTCAACCAAGTCATAAAGGACTTCTGTGATCAAAATGGAAACTTTCATCACCTCTCTGCCGCCAGAACCCCTCAACAGAATGGCGTAGCAGAAAGGAGGAACAAAACATTGAAAGAAGCTGCAAGGACAATGATTGCAGAATATGGACTACCTATGAGATACTGGGCTGAAGCAATCAACACTACATGCTATACCCAGAACAGAAGCATGATCAACAAGAATCACCAGAAGACCCCTTATGAACTTTGGAAAGGAAGAAAACCCAACATCAGTTACTTTCATGTATTTGGATGCAAATGCTACATTCTTAACAATGGAAAGGAGCATCTGAAAGTCTTTCAAGAGAAAGCTGATGAAGGTATCTTTATAGGCTATTCAAACACCAGTAAATCCTATAGAGTACTCAACAGAAGGACTCTATATGTTGAAGAGTATATACATGTGAAGTTTGATGATAGCACCTCTGTTAAAGAAGTAACAGAGACCCTCAAAGAAGTCAGCATAGAAGACAGGACACCTGAACCAACAGAAGAGGTAGCAGATAACCCTGCATTTCCAACACCTGCACCAAACCCCCTTCTGTTGAATGAAGATGAAGACTCAGAAGATGAAGAACCAGAGAGACCCATACAACAACTGACAGAACCTGATCTGACATGGTTAAGAGACCATCCCCTAACCAAGTAATTGGACATATCAGAAGTGGTGTACAGACCAGATCAGCATCAACAAGGAGAGAAGCAATGCTTGCCTGCTACATATCTCAGATGGAACCCATGACTGTAGAAGAAGCTCTTGCAGACTCAGATTGGATCAACGCAATGCAAGAAGAGCTGACTCAATTTGAAAGGAACAAAGTATGGGAACTTGTTCCTAGGCCAAAGTACCAGAATGTCATTAGAACAAAATGGGTATTCAAGAACAAAGCTGATGAAGATGGCAACATTGTAAGGAATAAAGCAAGGCTGGTAGCTAAGGGTTACTGCCAAGAAGAAGGAATAGATTTTGATGAGACTTTTGCACCAGTTGCCAGACTGGAAGCCATCAGAATATTTCTAGCCTATGCTGCCTACAACAATATCAAGGTCTACCAGATGGATGTCAAGAGTGCATTTCTGAATGGAGATCTTGAAGAAGAGGTTTATGTGGATCAACCACCAGGTTTTGTCATTCCTACTCACTCTTCCTATGTCTACAAGCTTAAAAAGGCCCTTTATGGTCTTAAGCAAGCTCCCAGAGCATGGTATGACACATTGTCCCTATTCCTAGTGAACCATGGGTTTACTAAGGGAAAGGTTGACAAAACTCTATTTCAAATCTCTGTTGCTAATCATATTCTGTTAGTACAAATATATGTTGATGATATTATATTTGGAAGTGCTAATTCAGAACTATGCAAGAAATTTTCTCAAGTGATGCAGAGTCAATTTGAAATGAGTATGATGGGAGAACTCAGCTACTTCCTAGGACTACAAGTCAAACAGGTTCCAGAAGGAATCTTTATCAATCAAGGAAAGTACACCAGAGACCTGATCAAGAAATTTGGAGTGGAAGGCAAATCCTCAGTAAAGATCCCCATGAACACCTCACAAGGAATTGGTCCGGATAATGAAGGCAAAGATGTCGATGCAACTACCTACAGAGGAATCATAGGATCTCTGTTGTATCTGACTGCAAGCAGACCAGATATTTCTTTCTCTGTTGGAATCTGTGCCAGATACCAATCAAAGCCCAAGGAGAGCCATCTTAGTGCTGCAAAGAGAATCATCAGATATATCAAAGGAAATTCAAATGCAGGTCTATGGTATCCAAAGGGAGGTAACTTTGAACTAATTGGTTACTCTGACTCAGATTTTTCAGGTTGCAGATTAGACAGGAAGAGCACCTCTGGTCACTGCCAAATGCTAGGAGGAAGGCTTGTTTCCTGGTTTAGCAAGAAGCAGAATTCAATCTCAACAAGTACAGCAGAAGCTGAATACATTGCAGCTGGGAGTTGCTGTGCTCAGCTACTCTGGATGAAGCAACAGCTGAAGGATTATGGCATACAAGAAAAGGAGATCAAACTGTTATGTGACAACACCAGTGCCATTGGCATCACTCAGAATCCAGTTCTACACTCCAGGACAAAGCACATTGAGATCAGACATCACTTCATCAGAGATCATGTTGAAAAGAAGCACATATGCATGGAGCATGTGTCAACAGAAGACCAACTTGCAGACATTCTGACAAAGCCTCTGCCTGAGGCTAGATTCAACAAACCGAGAGAGGAATTGGGAATGATGGATGAAATTCCAAGAGAAAGTTGAAAATGAAGATCTTCTGTTGCATACTCTCTGCTAACAGAATACCTGCTGTAGAACCCCTTCTGTTCTCTTTCCTGAACAGAAAACTTCCGTCCCTGACAAAACACCTCAGCAACAGAAACCCTTCCTTCTTACCCTCAGAAACCCTTTTCCGTAACAGAAGGTTGTGGACTTAGAAAAATTTTGAGAAACCGGGTGACCTAGTAACTTAATGAAGGTGTTTTACCCTTTTACCCTTAAAACGGTATACAGCCGCAAAATATTTACTGCGCCTTTTTTTTCATTTATTGGTACCTCGGAACCGTAAATAATCTCAAGCGTCCACTAACCCGAACCCATATATTCCTCTTCCTCAAACCTAAACCGTTACTGCTTTCATTACTCTCAAATTCTCAAACCTCCATAGCTCTCAAGTTCTCAGAAACTTTTCCCCACTCTAATGGCTTTCATCAACATCAACGACCTCACCAAAGAAGAAATCAATACCTTGGTCACTAACATCTATACTGGGATGAATTGCGATCTTTCCGCACTCCCTGAACTCGCAACAAATCATGATACGATGATGAAAATCATCAAAGGAATGGAGGAATCACAACTAAGCAAGGTTGTAGGTTATCATTTCGATTCCTACAGTACGAAGGACGTGGCAGAGTTCTATCTCAATGCCACCTATGAAGGGGAGACTATCAAATCAAATGTCAATGGTGATGACATCATCCTCACTCCAGAAACTATCAACACTCTATTTGGCGTAGTGGAGGATCCTCAAGAAGAAGACACTGAAGGCTTCTTAGCCCTAGACAGTGTCAAGGTCACTGTTGATAACTTTGTTCAACTCTACTGCAGATCTGAAGTGGATAGAGTTCCCAAATTGTACATGAAGAAGAATCTTCTTCAAAGTGACTATGAGAAGCTTGTCAACATCTTCCATAGGTGTGTCTGGAGAAAGAGCACCTCTACTGACGATATGACAGTTCTCAATGCAAAAGCTGTTTTCGCAGTTCATCATGGGATGAACATCAACTGGGGACAGGTAATCATCAAATCCCTAGTTGAATTCATCAAAAAGAAAGACAAGGAAACCGGCCTTTTCAAAAACCCCATGGGTTATGGCCTTCTGATATCAGAAACCCTGCTAAAAGCAAGGATAGGGCTGAGAAACCCTATTGAGGCAGACTACACCAAGTTACTTTTCCTCAACACCTCTGGTGACAGAAAGATTGCCCTCAAGGCTGAACAGAAGAGGCTGAGGACTCTGGAGTTTAACCGGGAGAAGCTCCAACAGAAGGTGATCAAACCCAAGAAGGCTGTGAAGAAACAGCAGAAACCCTCTACCCCATCAGAATCCGAAGAAGAAGAGGTTCTGATAAGAAAACCTGTGAAGAAGGTTGTTATGAAAAAGGCTGCCCCAACCAAAGTTCAGAAGCTGGTGGCAAAGAAGTCTGTAATTAAGAGAAAGGCACCTTCCCCTATCTCTATAGAAAGCACCCCCTCTGCCTCCCCCATTGCAAAGAAGTCCAAGATTCTGACTCCTGCAATACAGGAGGAGCTTGAGGATTCTGTCACATCTGCCCCAGTCAATAGAAATGCCTGGCAAGGCAAGAGGATTGTCTTTGAGTCAAGTGACTCTGAAGAGGAGGTAGTAGTACTGGATGCTACTATTCAGGGGGAACCTCACAGATCTCCCTCTACACCTATGTCTGATCAACCCATGATGCCTTCCTCACCAGAATATCATGAAGTTAACAGAACCCCTGAGCCCCAAGAACCTCAAGAGAATATCCCCTCTGCTCTAGAAAAGGAATTTCTCAGGGTTTTGGCTTGGAGGAAGTGGAGAGTGGGATCTCTCTCTGAACTGCTCAAAATGCTCCCCAACTTTATAACTGAAGAAGCTGAAGTTCTGAAGTGGGCTGGTACAGAGGATGTTGAGCTATGCCTCAACAAGGACTTCCTTCTATCTGTTCTAGCAGAGAAGAAAAAGAAGGAATGCAAAGGCAAAGGCAAGCACACTCATGATAATGAAGAAGAGCATGTCAAGGCTCTGATAGAAGATGAGATGGCAGCCTTTGATGAATGGCTGATTGAAAAGAAGAGGAAAGAATCCCTTATCAAATTCCGTCACAGTGCTCATTGAGAAGGGGAACCCTCCACTGCCAATGATCTCCCTTGGCCATGGAGAAGCTCATCAAAGAATGGAGGGACTCACCATTCACAGAAACCATACTTGAGGTAATCCCTAAATCTCCCTCTTTTCATACAGAACCTCATTTTCGTTCTCCTCCCACATCACCTCCTAAACCTCAACCCTCACCCAGAATCCCAACTCCTTTTACTACTCCACCCCAATCTCCTCACTAGAAATCCCCATCCCCACAGAAATCCCTTCCACCACAGAAAACAACTCCTCCACAGAATACCCCCTCACCCTTACCAAGACCAAAGCCAGTGCCAATCTGTTGATCAAGTAAAATCTTTTCCATGGAAGACTGGGCCTTCTGGTAAGCTTTGTACTTAATCTCAAGAGGCTCTATTTCTCTTATTCTCTTGAGAAGAGAAACATTTTCAGTCTCCAGTTGATCTCTTTCCTTAATTAGAAGATTGATTTTGATCTCAACCTCCCTTTTTAAGTCAAGAATTTCAGCTTTCAACTTACTGTTTTCTTCTGTTATAGAGGAATAAGTGGCTTGGATGGCTTTAAACTCTTCCCAAAATTCTGACATTGAATCAGAATCAAAAGATAAGCCTACCGAAGAAAAACTAGATGTAGAAGTAGAGGTTACCTCATCATCAGAATGAGCCATGAGGCATAGGTCTTCTGTCTCAGTATCAAGGCAACAGAAGGCCTCATCAGAATCAGATTCAGAACTGGATTCTGTCTCTCACAGAGGGTCTTTCTCGAGCTGTTCTGTCACGAGTGCTTTCCTTCTCCTGGAATTGTCTTCATACTTCTTCTTTTCTCCATCATGCCCTTGTTTCTTAGACACTCTTGGATGTGGGCATTCTGCTTTGAAATGTCCAGGTTGTCTGCAGTTGTAACAGAGAAGCTCGCCACTGCTTTCTGTTGTTTTGACCTTCTGGAATGGCTTTCTGCTGAATGATGGACTTCTTCCATCTTTAGGATTCTTCATGAACTTCTTGAATCTCCTAGCAAAAGCAGCCATATATTCGTCAGATAAAAGTACTGAAGGGTCAAAATCATTTACCTTTGATGTGCTGGCAGTGAGGGCTGTAGTGGTCCTCTCTTCTGGTACATCTTCTTTTTCTTCAATCATTTCAAACTCATGAGCTTTGAGATCTTAAATGAGCTTATCAGTGGGATAGGTCTTCACATCCTTGCTGGCTTGGACAACAACCACCTTCATTTTCCATGCTGAGGGCAGTCCCCTCAACACCTTAAGGTTGATCTCCTTGGTGGTGAGTTCCTTGCCAAGCTCAGAGATCTCTCCAGTGAGAGTGAGGAGCCTGTCATACATCTTGGAGATGCTTTCACCAGGAAAGAGCTTGAAGTCAAACTTCTTGTTGTCCTTCTCTTGCTCATCACCAGCTCCAATGAGGTCAAGGGTATCCCAGATCTCCTTTGCAGTCTTGCACTTCTTTATTCTGTTGAAGTACCTATCATCGATGGACTTGTAAAGAATATCCTTAGCAATGTTGTCCAGATTGTACTTCCTTCTTTCTTCAGTGGTCCACTCAGATTTGGCCTTATTGATCATCTGAGGTCTAGTGTTGTCAATAGCATGTTCAGGGTTGACCTTCTGGAAGCTTGTGAAGGGCCCAATGTCAAGTACTTCCCACATCTCATCATGCAGAGCACAGAGATGTGCCTTCATCAGGATCCTCCAGTCATCAAATTTGAGATCTGAGAACATAAGATTCTTGGACAAAGAGTGATCCATTATATCAGATAAAAATGAGGTAAAACAGAAAAACAAGTAGATCTTTGTTCAGCAAATAACCTAAGAGATTATTAGAACAAGGAGGCTTTGATACCACTTGTTGGTCCCGGGTGTACTGGATATAGTCTAGGGGGGGTGAATAGACTGTATTGGTTTTTAACTTTTTCAAGTTAAGTACCAGATTTTACAGAATAGCCTGTTCTGTTGGCAGAACAGACTGGCAGCGGATGGGGTTCTGGAAGGGAGTTCTGTTAGTAGCCTCAGAGAAGCAAAGGCAGTAGGCCTTCTGTTAACTCACAAGACAAGTTCTGCTGAACACAGATACCAAGTCTTTGGAGTTAAGCAGTTCAGATAAAAGCAATGAAAGTAAAGCAGTAAGTAAATGACATCAGGGCTTTTTATAGTGGTTCAAGGAACAACTTGTTCCTCTAGTCCACTGTTCCACTAAGCTCGTAAAAACTTCCGTTTACAATGCCTTAGTCCTATCACTTAAGAATCTCTCCACGTCTTCTTCAAGTGTAGATGTCTTCTTGGATGCACTTCCAGCTTCCCTAAGACTGGTCCTTTCACTGAGCTTTCCAGAAGTATCACCACTTCACTGCTCCAGGTACTTGGACGTCCTTCTTGTGAAAGAAGAGGTTCTATTTAGAACAGAGGTTCCTCCAACTTGCTTCATTACAAAGAGTTTGTATGTGATGAGCTTGAAGAGTTGAAGAACACTTGGAACTTTGCTTGAGTTGGAAATAAGGATTTTTCCAACTTCTGCCTTCTCTTGTAGAGGATGATGAAGTTTTAATCTCAAGGAGGCTTTTTGCGTTTTAGCGTTTGAATATCTTGTATGCAGAGTTGTAGCAAAGGTTAGCAAAAGTTATCCGGTTGTTCTTCGTAGTGTATCTTTTATACTGAGGTTGTCTTCCTGTTGGAGGAGAAGGAGGACAACTGCATTAAATGAGCGAGCAGTTGACTTGACCAGTAGGACCCGGTAAAGTTGGCGGGTTACTATTTTGGGATAAAGTAATCCTGACATTGCGGCCAATCATCTGCAATTACTCTACGGAGTATGAAGGCCATTAAATGTGCATTTAATGCGCGTACTGTAGCTTTTCCGTTCAAGACTCCTAGCCGTTAAAGGAATCTTCCAGTTGGTTTCCCGGCTTGGTGGAATTCTTCTAAGTGTTCGGCCTTCTGGTGTTTTTAACAGAGAGTTGATCAGAGAAGGTCTTGAGCACTTCTGTTCAGAGGATATCCAACAGAGAACCAGGAGGGTTTCTGTCAGAGTAAAGGCTAACAGAGACCCTGAGGTCTTCTGTTCTAAGGCAGAGAACTAAAGATCTTCTGTCAGGAGGTCTTCTGCTCTGGAGGCCTTCTGGTAGTCGATTATACTAAGAACTTTACAAATGAAAATTCTAATACATTAAGTCTATAGAGGGGTACTTTAAAGTCCTAATTAATCTAGCATCATCAAAATCTAATTACAAATATTCCTTACAGCTGCCCTAACAGAATCCTTACACAACTTCATGGATTCATCCTCTGCTAAGACTGAAGCTCTGTCAACCGAAGTAGAAGGCATTCATAAGACCTTATTCACATTTCACCAAACCCTGTTGGCTCAAGGTGAAGCAATTCAGACCATCTCCACCAATCTTGAAGAACTTCAATGGGCTGACACAAAGAGTAAAGAGTAGTTACTAGACATTGAAGAACTCTGCAAAGTCCACCATGATCAAACCAGAACTCTGTTTTCTGATGACAAAGAGAGATACCAGAAACTGGTTCTCCTTGAAGAAAGTTCCAAGGATATTGCCTCAGCTGTCCACAAACAACAAGGTCTGATAGAAGGTCTCACCTCTGTTACACAGACCCTTCCAGAAACCCTTGAGCAGATTGCCACATCCCAGGCAACAAAGTTTCAGAAGATTGCTATGATGATCTCTGACCTGGATGATGCCAAAAAGGGGGAAGAGGACCCTCATCCAAAGAAGAAGCAACTTGCCAGAACCTCAGCTGGCCCCTCTGTTGATCCAGCTCCTTACTTTCAGGCTTCCATGCAAAAGAAGAAAGAAGCTGGAGTCTCTAGACCCTCATCTCCCCACAGAACCTCATCCAAGAAGAGAAAAGCTCTAAACTTCAAGGAATGGAGATTAAATGGATCTCAGAGGATAGGCAGAGCTCAGTTCGAAGAAATTCAACATAAAATGACCCCTACACAGCAGCAGAACCTCTACCTTGACAGAGAAGGTCGAATATGAGTTAGGCATGGCGGATCACTGGAAGAAGCTGAGTACTGGTACCTTAACAGAATTCTTCCAGGGAAGGACGTCCATGAAGGTGTCCTTAACTACCTTGACTGCAAGCTTTCACCCATTTGGGCATCCTATCAAAGAGCTAGGAACCTCACAGCTATTAGAGAAGAAGTCAATACTGAGCTGAAAAGACTAAAAGAATTGGATGATCAAGCCATAGCTCATGCTGCAAGGGAAAATTTGTAAAGGAACACCCCTACTCTTTCCCTTAATAAAAGATCATCTCTGCCTCTATTTGTGTAAGGCAATTCCTTCTAATCTGTCTCTTTTGTATGTTTGATTGCTTTCTGTGTTTCTTGTCTTGCTCTGTTATCTTTGATTTATTATCTTTTATCTGAATGTACTGTACTCTTACTATTTTCCTATGCCAAGTTGCCCACCAAGATTTTAATGAAAGTTTTAAACTTTAATTCTTTATGGTGAAGGCACTTCTCTGGAAATAGTTAAAGGGTTTTGGCATCATCAAAAAGGGGGAAATTGTAAGGAATATTTGTAATTAGATTTTGATGATGCTATACTAATTAGGACTTTAGAGTACCCCTCTTTAGATTTAATGTATTAGAATTTTCCTTGTAAAGTTCTTTAGTATAATCGACTGGCAGAAGGCCTCCAGAGCAGAAGGCCTCCAGAGCAGAAGGCCTCCAGAACAGAAGACCCCCTGACAGAGGACCCTTGATAAGGCTTTGTTTTAACAGAAGACCTTTGGTTCTCTGCTTCAGAACAGAAGACCTCTCGGTATCTGTTAGCCTTTACTCTGACAGAAACCATCATGGTTCTCTGTTGGATATTCCTTCAATAGAAACCCTCAAGAGTCTCTGATAACCTTCTCCAACAGAAGTGCTCAAGACCTTCCTTGATCAACTCTCTGCTAAAGACACCAGAAGGCCTGACACTTAGAAGAATTTCACCAAGCCGGTAAACCAACTGAAAGATTCCTTCAACGGCTAGGAGTCTTGAACGGAAAAGCTACAGTACGCGCATTAAATGCACATTTAATGCCTCCCGTACTCTTTAGAGTAATTGCATATGATTGGCCGCAATGTCAGGATAACTTTATCCCAAAATAGTAACCCGCCAACTTCGCTGGGTCCTACTGGTCAAGTCAACTGCTCGCTCATTTAATGCAGTTGTCCTCCTTCTCCTCCAACGGGAAGACAACCTCAGTATAAAAGATACACTTCGAAGAACAATCGGATAACTTTGCTACCACAGTGCGCATACAAAACATTCAAACGCTAAAAACGCAAAAAGCCTCCTTGAGATTAAATCTTCATTATCTTCTACAAGAGAAGGCAGACGTTTGAAAGATCCTTACTTCCAACTCAAGCAAAGTTCTGAGCGTTCTTCAACTCTTCAAGCTCTTCATATACAAACCTTTTGTAACGAAGCAAGTTGGAGGAACCCCTGTTTTCAACAGAAACTCTTCTTTCGCAAGAAGCACGTCCAAGTACCTGGAGTAGTGAAGTGGTGATACTTCCGGGAAAGCTCAGTGAAAGGACCAGTCTTAAGGAAGCTAGAAGTGCATCCAAGGAGACATCTATACTTGAAGAAGACGTGGAGAGCTTCTTAAGTGATAGGGCTAAGGCATTGTAAACGGTCGTTTTTACAAGCTTAGTGGAACAGTGGACTAGAGGAACAAGTTGTTCCTTGAACCACTATAAAAAGCCCTGGTGTCATTTACTTACTGCATTTTATTTATCGCTTTTATTTGAACTGCTTAACTCCAAAGACTTGGTATCTGTGTTCAGCAGAACTTGTCTTGTGAGTTAACAGAAGGCCTACTGTCTTTGCTTCTCTGAGGCTAAACAAACAGAACCCCCTACCAGAACTTCATCCGCTGCCAGTCTGTTCTGCCAACAGAACAGGCTATTCTGTTAAATCTGGTACTTAGCTTGAAAAAGTTAAAAACCAATACAGTCTATTCACCCCCACCCCCTTTAGACTGTATCCAGTACAACCGGGACCAACAAAAAGTGATAGTACATATTATAGAGCAACTTTCTTAGTGTCATTATATAATTAAGATTATATAATCATCTCATAGAAGTACAATTAAAACAATACAAAAGCAATGCTGATAAATGATATGTGAAATGACATATAAATATGTTTAAATAAAGATTGTTGATAATAATTGAAGAATCATTCTGTGTGGTCAATAGAAGTATTGAGAAATTCCTCAAAGCATATGCATACTCACCCCATAATGTTCACGACATTTGCTTTTTACTATTGACAAAAACATGGACATAACAAATGAAATACTTAGCAACTTTAGTAAATATATAATGTTATTCTGTACTCCAGATCTGATTCTTCTCATTGGGATAATACTCCATATCTTCGAAGATAAATTCTAGTGCTCCTCAATCCATTTGCATGGAAAATTTGATGCTCTAAAAGTGAAGTTTTCCAATTGTATCAAGCCTATGCATACTCACCCCATAATGTTCATGACATTTGCTTTTTACCGTTGACAAAAAAAAATGGACACAACAAATGCAATACTTAGCAACTTTAGTAAATATATAATGCTATTCCGTACTCCAGATCTGATTCTTCTCATTTGGGGTAATACTCCAGATCTTCGAAGATAAATTCTAGTGCTCCGCAATCCATTTGCTTGGAAAATTTGATGCTCTAAAAGTGAAGTTTTCCAATTGTATCTGCAAAGATCAAAGAAGGATAAAACTGAGTTGAGTGAGGATAAAGCTTTTAAAATGGATTAATGTTATGACTTATGGCATATATAAATGAAGTAGAAAATAAGTCACATTCTCAACTAACCTTCATAGGTGTAGTACATTTTGATAATCTCAAATAATTAGACTTCATTTTATCCATTAGCATTGTTTTTAGCTCTTTTTTAACTCAAGGATGAAAGTACAAACAGAAGGAACGATATTAAAGTACTTTTGTTTATCAAGACAATCTGCCTTTTTGCACTAAAACATAAAAAAAATGTACATTATAGTAGTACTAAAAATCTGCATAATTTATTTGAGTATAGTTTTCAATTTAACCTAAAAATATGTCACTCAAAAATTCATGGAATCTAAAAACTCAATGAATTAGACAACAATCTCTACCTGTGAAAAATAATAAGAAAATTAGTTGTTTTAGTTATGCAAAAGGATAAACTTGGTGACTTAGTGTGAACTGTTAGGAATAACAGTAGACTTCATTTAGACTATCTACTATCATTTCAAAAAATTTATTTAGAAAAATTATTTAGACTTCATTTCCTGTAGTAGACTTTCTACTTTCAATATCTCCGGCCATATCAGCATCTGTGTAGCCTTCCAAGACTGGATCAGCTCCTCCGTAACAAAGACATAACTTCGTGGTACCTTTCAAGTACCTGAGAATCCATTTGACTGCCTCCCAATGCTCCTTCCCAGGGTTAGAGAGAAAACGACTCACTGTACCCACTGCTTGTGCGATGTCTGGCCTTGTGCATACCATGGCATACATCAAACTCCCAACTGCTAAAGAATATGGAACTGTTGACATCTCCCCGATCTCTTCCTTGGATGTAGGACATGTTCTTTTGCTCAACTTGAAGTGATTCGCAAGTGGAACACTATCTATTTTGGCATCATTAATGTTGAATCTCTCAAGTACTCGTTCAATGTACTTCTCTTGAGAAAGATATAACTTGTGATTCTTCCTGTCTCGAGTGATTGCATCCCAAGAATTTGTTGAGCTGGTCCTAAGTCTTTCATATCAAAAGACTTAGAGAGTTCTTTCTTCAGTTGGTTTATCTTCGCTGCATCTTTCCCAACGATCAACATGTCGTCTACATAAAGTAGAAGAGCAATGAATGTACCGTCTGGAAGTTTCTTGATGTATACACACTCATCTGCAGTAGTCTTCTTGTAGCCTTGACTCTTCATGCATGAGTCGAACTTCTTATTACACTGCCTTGGTGCCTGCTTCAAGCCATACAAACTTTTAGATAACTTACACACAAAGTTATCATTTGAGTTCTCAAAACCTTCTGGCTGTTGCATGTAGATTTCTTCTTTCAAATCTCCGTGAAGAAATGCTGTCTTCACATCCATCTGTTCAAGTTCCAAGTTCATACTTGCTGCCAAGCCAAGTATAACTCGGATTGAGGTCATCTTGACAACTGGCGCAAAGATCTCATCAAAGTCAATTCCTTTCTTCTGCTGGAATCCTTTGACAACCAACCGAGCTTTGTGTTTCACCACTTGTCCGGTTGCATCCTTCTTCAACTTGAACACCCATTTGTTTCTTAGTGCCTTCTTCCCTTTAGGAAGTTCCACGATCTCATAAGTTTGGTTTTTCTGCAGAGATTCTAACTCATCCTGCATTGCTATTAGCCATTTTTTTTATACTTATGGGACACGGCTTCTTGAAAACTCTCCGGTTCTCCATCTTCAGCTAACAAAAGATATTCAGATGATGTGTACCTTTTTGATGTTATATGGCCTCATTCAAATCTACGAACAGTTGGAACCATTTGAGAAGAGCTACCATCATCTGTGCCTGGCGAGGTGGGTTGTGACTCCCCTTGCTCTGTACTCTCTTCTGTCTCCTCATCCTCTTCTGCTTCTGAGTTGTTTTCATGCACTTCGTCATTGTTTCTCAATAACAATTCAGGTGCTTCATTTGAAACTTGAGCACCCTCATGTGACTTCCGAGACATTGTGGGTTTTTCAATGTCTTATATTGTCAAATCTTCGTGGAACACAACGTCCCTACTTTTGAACACCTTTTTCTCCTTAGGATCCCATAACCTGTATCCAAACTCTTCATTTCCATAGCCAACGAAAATGCATGGGATAGTTCTTGCATCGAGCTTCTGCCTGAGCTCTTTGGATACATGTGCATATGATGAACAACCAAATACTCTAAGATGTGAGTATGTAGGATCCTTACATGTCCATACCCTCTCTGGAACTTCAAAGTTCAGTGGTACTGAAGGTGATCGGTTGATAAGATAGCATGCGGTGTTGACTGCTTCTCCCCAGAATGACTTCGGAATTTTAGCCATATTTAGCATGCTCCGGACACGCTCCATGATAGTTCGGTTCATTCTTTCAGCAACGCTGTTGTGCTGAGGGGTGCGTGGCACTTACTTCTCATGTCGAATGCCATATGTTCTACAATATGCATCGAATGCCCTAGAAGTATATTCGCCTCCATTATCAGATCAGAGACATTTCAGCTTCTTTCCTGTTTCACGTTCCACCAAGACGTGAAATGTCTTGAAGAACTCGAACACCTGATCTTTCGTCGTCAGGAAATACACCCACACTTTCCGAGAAGCATCATCGATAAAAGTCAGAAAATATCTGCTTCCACCGATCGATTCCACCTCGAAAGGACCACAGACATCGGAGTGTATCAAACTTAACAATTCCGATCTTTTAGTTGAAGTAGAACTAAATGATACTCTATGTTGCTTACCAAACAGACAATGACTGCAAGGACCCAGTGCAGCGTTCTTGTCGATGTTGATAAGGTTCTTCTTCATCAAGGTAGTCAACCCTTTCTCACCGACGTGACCGAGCCTCAGGTGCCACAGATTCTGAGAAGTCTCCTCTGCAATGTTGAGGTTATCCGCACAAATCCTCGAATGGGTTTTGTACAATGTGCCACAAACATGTCCTCGAGCGATTGTCAAAACGCCCTTTGACATTTTCTAGGTGCCCCTGTTAAAGTGGTTGTCATACCCCTGTTCGTCAAGACATACCACATATAGGAGATTGAGCCGAAGGTCTGGAACATGTCTGACATCCTTCAAAGTGATTGTGCTCCCAGTACTCGTCTTTATTTGTACATCACCAATTCCAGCTATTCCAGAGGAACTATAATTGCCCATCTTCACTGCTCCAAAGTCTCCAGCTTTGTAAGTTGTGAAGTAGTACCTGTGGGGAGTAACATGGTAGGATGCTGCAATATCTACCACCCATTCAGTGTCCTCTCTTGAGACGTGAAGGCATATTTCATCATTGATAGTACAATACGCCACATCACCTGAGATTGTGATGAGCGCTTCACCACCCTTGTTCTTCGCTTGAGAATTTCTCTTGCCTCGCTCCTCTAGCAATTTATAGCAATTCTTCTTCATGTGACCCTCTATACCGCAATGGTGGCAGGTATAAGAAGGTTTCCGACCATCTGATGATCTCCCCCGACTTTTGCCTCTGCTTTGCCACTTTCCACTACTGTTTCTTTGTTGCTTTCCTTGTGATCTTCCTCGATTCTCCGTCACAAGGGCATGAGTCTGATCTATGCTCATGTCTTTCCTTCTTGCCTCCTCATTGAACAACGCATCCTTGACCACAGACATGGTAAGTTTGCCATCTGGGGCTGAGTTGCTGAGAGTAACAACTAGTGTCTCCTAACTATCAGGAAGGGAACTAAGAAGTAGTAGAGATTGCATTTCATCTCCAAGTGGCTTTTCTACACAAGATAGT
Organism: Cuscuta europaea; assembly: GCA_945859875.1. Lineage (NCBI taxonomy): Eukaryota > Viridiplantae > Streptophyta > Magnoliopsida > Solanales > Convolvulaceae > Cuscuta > Cuscuta europaea. The sequence goes on along the minus strand of CAMAPE010000054.1, from coordinate 7,992,377 downwards.
TGATTTACCAGACTCTGAAATTGACTAGTATGTTCGGCAACATAAGTTTCACTTTTGAGCTTCATATTGACAAGGCGCCTCATGAGTAGGGCCTTATTCCTAGCGGTCTTTGCTTGGTACATATCTTCTAACTTCTTCCAAAGGGAATAAGCGTCGGTTTCTTGTGCAACATGGTGGAAGACACTATGGTCGATCCATTGTCGGATTTGACCAATAGTTTTTCTATTAATTTTCTTCCACTCCATTGACTTAGGCGGGTCAGGATTAATACCTTTCATCTCTATTGGATCAGAAAGGTCTTTACAGCTAAGGAAATCTTCCATCCGAGGTTTCCATTGCGTGTAGTTGGTAGCCGTGAGCATAATCATAGCTCCAGAAGATGAAGTTGACTCGTCAAAGGTCATTTTCACCTTCTAAATAATTTTGATATTCTGTTTTAGAAAAATCGGAGCAGAATTTTGAAAAACGGGCAGCACCGTTGCGTCCGGAACAGCCGAAAATGGTGGGTGGACACTTTCGGGGTCAAAATATAATTTTTGAAAAATTATAGGTGGAAATTATAATTTTCCAAAAATTGAGGGACCAAACTGCAATTTTTCAAAATTTAAAAACCGATCGGTGACGTAGCAGATGACGTGGCAGTGAGGTTGCGCTGACTGGGCGTTGACATGGCAGTTGACTGGGCACTGGTGGAAGATGGTAGTGGACTGGTGACGTGGCGGCTAACTGTACTAGGACTGCAATCGTGGCGCTGACATGTCGCTGACGCAACTCCGGCTGGCTGATGACGTCAGCGATGACGTCAGTCGTCTTCTACCTCTGGTCTGCCCGTACTGCGCGTGATGACGCACGCAGTTTTTCGCCGGCGTGTGGCGGCGCGTACGGCGGCTTCCGGTGGCCAAAAAATTCCTCAAAAATACCAGTTTTCTCGTGTCGAAGAGACGAATCCAACGGTATATTCAGATTGCAATTCCGAGCAATACTTAAAAACTCGATTTTTCAGATAGTAGAATTTTGTCTGAAAAATCTGGGAAAAATATCAAAAGCTCAACCAGTCTCTGATATCACTTGTTGGGAATAACAGGATCGTGCTAATATGAGAGAAAAACACTTCTATTACTTTCAAGAATAGAAGGAAGAGATATACAAGCTCTAACTAAAAACTCTCAAAAACACCTCACATATCTTTCAAGGATATTCACAACTCTTCTTTGGTTGTGCTATGATGATCTATTCTAATTTACTTGATGATAGAAAGACTCTCCAAGCTCTCTATTTATAGCACCAAAACTAGGTACTATGAAGGTGGGAGAAAAGTGAGATTAAACATGTGGAAACTTCAATGGTGGTTGAGGAAGCTCCCTTTGTCATTCTTGCACATGGATGAAGCTTCGTGGTTGTTGCTTTCACATGGAGGAAACTTCATGGTTGTTGAAATTGAATTCTTCATGAACCATATTAGTAATGTATTTGAAGTAGAAAAATGACATCCAAAAGGACAAACTTGGTGTGAACAGTAGAGGAAAAAAATGTGGACAACGGCAAAGGCATAAAAAATATGTAAAGCAACATCAAAAGGACAATTTAGAATAAGATAATATGAGAAAGTAAGCAAACAACTAATGGCCATAAAATACACCAGTGTTAAACTAAAATAGCTCCATGCCCCTCTCCCCTTGAAGCGTTTGTGCTCTGTCAATATTGTGTGAAGTACATCTTATATTTATTCAACTCTATCAAAGTAGAAGTTTTTGCGAAATATGAACGACCACTATACCCCTAAAAATTATTTCAACGATAGTTTGAGTTCATTGTTTTACTTAAAATTAAAATTGACTTAAAACCAGACATTTTTTAGACTAAATGGTATGTTAGGACCCCAGAAAATGAATGCAAAGAAATATCATCACTAAGAAAGTTTAATTTGTTATGCTTGATTTTACTTTGAGAAATGCAGGGGAAATTGAAATATGATTAAAAATACATATATTAAGATTTATTAATCTTTTTATAATGGAAATAAATAAATGTATTGAGCTTGAGCAAACATCTAAAATAAATGTAGAGTTTGAGCCTATCTTCTATTTCCCCCAAAATTTTATTTCCATCCAAAATTTTCTCTATTTTCTTTCCTTGTATTTACATGTCCCTTGTGGATTTAGAAGAGGCAAAAACAATCTAAGCCATGACAAAATTGGTAAAAATATTAAGAAAACCTGTGATCGAGATAAGTTTTCACTTGGAGTGCTGGATGAGGCAAATAGAAGTCGAGTGGGGCTCAAAGGGATCACCATGCCAAACTCATGTAATTAGATATAAGTTTGCAAAAACAATCTTAACTCCTAGAGAGAAGTGAGAGCTAGAGAGAGAAGTGCAATAACTCGTTGCAATAAATGATTTGTGAACCCCCTACAACTAACCTCAAGGGGAGTATTTATATAGGAAATTAGGGTTGGGCTCCCAAGTCTTGGGCTTGAGAGGACCACTTACAATTGGGCCACTATTGGGCTGAGTACAGAATATGTAAGAGTAATCAAGTGCGAAATCCGATCCTGGGAGCCCTTTGTGGCCGACGGAGCCATGGTCGACGAAGCCCTGGCTGACGGGGTCACCCGGTTCTTCTGGCTTCTGGACCATGTTCTGAGTTGATATCGTTCTGGCCGATGGAGGGCCATCTGGTCGATGGAGGCCCCACTGAGTGACAGTTGTGCCTCTCATTCTTCTGAGTATGTGGGTCCTGGGGTCCAGGCCCATATACTCCGTCATGAATCATACTTTATTTCGGCCAAGCCAATTAGCACAGTCAAGGTCAATCTTCTGAATTGGTACACTTGCATCAATTAAAAGCAGAACCGAAACCAAAGTGTCTCGGTTTAAGAAGTATCCTTTCATGATAGAGGCATTGGCAAAAACTGTAGAATAAGGCCATATGCAATGCAAACCAATTAACTACCATAAAATAGTACTGCTGGATAAATGGTGGAAATGGTAAACGGGGTTAAATAACCGACGGGCACCTACAAAAAATAAGTATTGGACGTAAGAGATGCGCGCGAGTTTTTTTGTACAATCTCAATCATAGACTCTTCTACCAATTTGTTCGATTATGCGAGGAAGGACAACATCACTCATAATTCTAGGGTTTTGGACGAAATCAAGGGGGAAATTCGGATAGAATTCCGATAGAATACTAATTTGTCGGCGAAATCCAGAATGAATGCGTAAGAGATGAAGAAGAGTGAACGGTAAGAAGCGTAGGAAGAAAGAGAAGGCTCCCAGGCATTCGAGCGGTGATTAATAGAAACTAAGCATAGTTACAGAAATGCCCCCTGAGCGGGAACCAGACTTAATTCACTTAATAATATATATACGTAGTATATATATATATATATATATATATATATATATATATATATATATATATATATATATATATATATATATATATAGATTCCTTTGTGTATCTAAGTTAAAGTAAAGGTAAAGATCCTATGATTGATGTGGCAGTAAAAATAACAATTACAAACTAGAGTTAATTATCAAAATAGGATTAAAAGTCATTCACTTTTCACAAATAGGACCAAAAAATGAACTATGTTTGCATAGGACTAATTATGTGTACCTTGGACAATTATACCCTTATAGCTATTAAAATGTTTTAATTCCTAATAAAATAATAAAAAATAATAAAAAATTCGTAAAAAATACCAAAAAATTAAGAAAAACATTTCGATATTAAAAATTTAATTGATTTTTTTTTCAAAAAATAAAAAAAATTAAAAAAAAATAAAAAAATTAAAACTCAAAAAAAAAATCACCGCCGCCTCTGCCGCCTCAGCACCACCACCTCCAGTCACCAGGGGAAAAAATGCCAAGTTCATTACGAATGCCATATTTATGGCAGAAAAAAATGAAAATGTTGGCTTTCGAAAAGAGAAATATGCCACTTTTTTGGCATTTTCAGAAAAATGGCATTTTTCTGGGAAAATGACATTTTTTTCATCGGACGGAGGTGGTGGTGCTGGGAGGTAGTACAAGGGGTGGGAAAGGCATCCATATTTTTTTTAATTTTTTTACGGAGTTTTACTATTTTTTATTTTTTTTTTTAAAAATTATTTTAAAAAAAAGTTTTTGAATTTTTTATTTTATAAAAATTTCATAATTTTTTTAATTATATTTCTACGAATTTGTGAATCTTTGTCGAATTTATTATGAATTAAACATTTAATTATGGCTTTAGAACTATTTTTAATTCATATTTAATGGAAGGGTAAGAATGGAATGCAAAAATAGGTATGTTTCCAATAGGACTCATATGATCCTATTTTGGAATAAAAACATAGCAAGTCCTATTTTAGGTTTTTGCCATAATTTTAGTCCTATTTGAACTAATTTCTATTACAAACTAATTAATTATCGATCATAACTTTATACTCCAGCGGATGAACATATGAGTATTATTAAGTACGTTTAATAAATCAGAGTAGACAAATGTGGTGTTAAACAAATCGTACCAAACCTGAAAACCAAATTGAAATGGACATTTTTATCCAAAACATTTAGACTCAAAATACTTTTTCCGAAATTAAAATTTCAAAAAACACAAAGTAAATAAATATTAGTCATATTTTTGGGATTTTTTTTAAAGATTTACAAAAGTGAACATAATGGTGTTTTAATATATATCAAAGTGACTATAAGAACAAAACCACTCAAATAAATACTATCGTATTTGTTAACAAAAATATGGCTAAATTGGCTTTTACTACACTTTATAGTCAGTTTGATATAATACGGAGTATCAAGTATTATTATACTCACTAAAACTGAATAAGTCATATTTTACAAATTATACTTATTTTGGCCATACATTAGAAAATAGGAAGGTTGTATAATAAACCTTTATTTTATTTTTTAAATTATATACATGCACTCATATGAAAGATCTTAAAAAATTATGACCTTTGATATATTGTTAGTAAAAATTAGAGCAAAAATAAGATAGTTATAACATTTTACAGAAAAATATGTTTTTTATACATTGGGCCCACAAAATTGTATCTCCAAGCCTAGTTTCCATTAGTGTTCGGTTATTATCATCTCTATATTAAAGGAGTATATTCTGCAAAAAATGACACATTGTTGTGAGGAATGTGAGAGAGATGTGTTAGTTCATTAGCAAGCCTCCTTTAAATAGGAGGAAAATAGGGTTTACAAGGCATGGGCCAATGGGCCATATAAATATAAACCTAAATACACTTTCTATCTATAACGAATGCACATTAAAGGTAATTTCTTTCAACACTCCCCCTTGTGCTGAGTTGTAGATAGAATGTTGCACTCCATGTTGCCTTGTGGAATCTTCGTCAAGTAACAAAAAAAACCCTGTGGGAAAAATAAACCTTGACGAGAGATTAGAATTTATTGGACTTCGTTCATTGAGTCCTTTTGGATTCTTTACTTTGATCGATACTCACAGTTACCTCGTTAAAAACCTTACCAAGTAACAAAAACCCAATGGGAAAAAAATTAAAGCTTGGTTTAAGGAAAAGAGTATAACGTGAGGGTGTAAGACTCCCCCTGAAGTCTACACCTCCCCCTGATATTTACATTAATCAGGGGATTTCAGAAAACTTACGCATTCCAATGTTTTTCACATGTTTTTCGAATGTGGCCTTGGGCAATGACTTGGTAAACAAGTCTGCTACGTTTTCTTCCGAACTTATTTGATTTACTTGGATCTTGAGGAAGGCCTGTTGTTGCTGATTATAGAAGAACTTAGGAGATGTGTTTTGTGTTGTCACCCTTGATGTATCCTAATTTCATTTGTTCGATACAGTCTGCATTATCCTCATAGATGCAGGTTGGCTCTTCAGTGGTAGGCTTTAAACCACTAGTTCCTCGAATGTGTGCAATGATAGCTCTTAACCATATACACTCACGGACCGCCTCATGTAGAGCAATGATCTTTGAGTGGTTCGAGGAGGTAGCCACAAGGGTTTGCTTAGTTGATCTCCAGGATATCGCTGTGTTCCCGATTGTGAAAACATAGCCAGTTTGGGAACGGCCTTTGTGAGGGTCGGAGAGGTACCCAGCATCAGCAAAACCTACCAAGACATCATTTGGGGTTTTCAGGGGGGGTGACCATTTTGTCCTTTGTGACCACAACTCCATTTGTGGTTTTCTTCATCTCTCCATAGGGAAAGAACAGTCCCAAGTCACTGGTCCCTTTAAGATATCTAAAGATATTCTTGATACTGTTCCAATGACGCTGCGTAGGCGCAGAGCTAAATCTAGCTAACAAGTTCACTGAGAATGCTATATCGGGTCGAGTGCATTGTGCTAAGTACAATAATGCGCCTATTGCACTTAGGTATGGAATTTCAGATCCTAATGCCTCATCGTCATCTTCCTTTGGACGAAATGGATCCTTTTTAGGATCTAGACTTCGGCCCACCATGGGAGTGCTAGCAGGGTGCGCTTTATCCATGTTAAATCGCCTGAGTACCTTTTGGATATACGTAGACTGGTGGATTAATACTCCACAAACTCGATGTTCTAATTCAAGGCCTAGACAAAATCGAGTTTTCCCAAGGTCTTTCATCTCAAACTCGGATTTCAAATAGCTTGCGGTTTCTCTTATTTCGTCAAGAGTGCCGATTATGTTCATGTCGTCGACATATACAGCTATGATTGCAAATCCGGAACTCGTTTTCTTTATGAATACGCAGGGGCAAAGCTCATCGTTCTTGTATCCCTTCCTAATCAAGTAGTCACTTAGGCGGGTATACCACATCCGCCCGGATTGCTTTAATCCGTAAAGTGAGCGTTTCAATTTTATTGCAAACGCACTCCGTGGTTTAGAGTCACTTGATTTAGGTAGTGAAAGTCCGTCGGGCACTTTCATATATATCTCTGAATCAAGATCCCCATAGACATATGCAGTAACCACATCCATCAATTGCATTTCCAATCCTTTAGAAACTGCTAAGCTGACTAGGTATCGGAACGTGATAACGTCCATTACGGGAGAGTAGGTCTCCTCGTAGTCAATCCCAGGGCGTTGTGAGAAACCTTGCGCCACTAGGCGAGCCTTATACCTTAAGACTTCATTCTTCTCATTACGCTTTCTGACAAATACCCATTTATGTCCTACAGGCTTTACACTTGGTGGGGTTAGCACTACCAGACCAAATACCTGCCTTTTTGTCAGGGAATCTAATTCGACCTGGATTGCTTCTTTCCATTTAGGCCAATCAGCTCTTTGTTGGCATTCTGCCACAGAGCGAGGTTCGATATCATCATGCTCTATAATTTCTTGAGCAACTGTAAATGCAAATATATCATCGATGTGTATGGAAGATCTTTCCATTAGCACATGTGCGTTTTCATAATCCATAGAGATTTCCTTGTTTTCTAGAATCATTTCGATCATCGGAGCGTTCTCCAGTAATGATTCATGGACATAACTATAATCGGAGATAATCTCATGTGATGGATGTTGTTCATCGATGATTAATGGATTAGGTTGTGCCGTACTCGTCCTCTTCTTCCTTGGACGAGAATCAATCGAACCGAGTGGTCTTCCTCTCTTCCTTTGAGGAGCCACGGCCTCAACCACACCTCCATTAAGTGTGGTTGGAGTGCCTCCTACTATGGCACTGTGCCCTCCCTTGGGGACTTCTAACCTTGCAGGCACATTTGCAGCTGGTATGTGTGATTTTGTCACTTTTGCAATATCAGAAAATGCATCAGGCATTGAGTCTGCTACATTTTGTAGGTCTATTATTCTTTTCACTTCACTTTCACAATGTGAGGTGCGGGGATCAAAATGAGACAGTGTAGGAACACACCAGGATAATTCACGTCGTTCTTCGGAAAAATCCTTTTTCTTATCTCCCCCTAACGACGGGAATGTTGTCTCATCAAAGTGACAATCCGCAAATCTTGCGGTGAAAAGATCGCCTGTCAAAGGTTCTAGATAGCGGATTATTGTTGGGGATTCGTATCCAACGTATATACCTAATCGCCTTTGAGGACCCATTTTGGTGCGTTGTGGTGGCGCAATTGGCACATAGACTGCAGAACCAAATATGCGTAAGTGTGAAATGTCAGGCTCATATCCAGTTACCAACTGGTATGCAGAAAATGGTTGGTTCGCAGTGGGCCGAAAGCGAATAAGTAAGGTTGTATGTAATATTGCATATCCCCATGCAGATATAGGCAAGTTGGTGCGCATAACGAATGCCCTAGCTATTGTTTGTAATCTTTTAATAGTAGCTTCTGCGAGACCATTTTGTGTGTGTACATGGGGAACGGGATGCTCTATGTCGATCCCGATAGACATGCAATAGTCATCAAATGTCTTTGATGTAAACTCTCCAGCGTTATCAAGTCTAATAGACTTTATAGGATGATCGGGGTGGTGGGCCCTTAAGCGAATTATTTGTGCTAGGAGTTTTTCAAATGCAGCATTTCTTGTGGACAATAAGGTAACATGCGACCAACGGGTCGATGCGTCCACCAGAACCATAAGGTATCTAAATGGTCCGCATTCTGGATGGATCGGTCCACATATGTCTCCTTGAATTCTTTGTAAGAATGGGATGTTTTGTTTTGTGTCTTTAGCATAGGATGGTCTCGATCCTGTTTTTGCTAAGGAGCAGGCTTTGCAAAATGAGTTTTGTAATGTGGACATAGTTAGGGAAGCATGGGCTAGTTCTTCTTGTGCTTTAGAAGATAATTGTCCTTGTGGATGAGCTGCATGGTTAACAGTTTGTACTGTGCTGACTTTTCGCCCTTCTTTATACCTTTCTCGAAAGAAAGGGTGTCCATGTGAATTCTTGAGAATTCGAATCATCATGTCACGACCGGGGTGACCAAGGCGATCATGCCAAAGCCTATACGAGTCTATGTCCAACATTTCATTGTTGGAGACCGCATATGATTCGAAGATTCGAATAGTAGTGACATAGAGTCCACTAGATTGACTCATTAATTTTTCTAATATGCGTTTTCTTCCGCTTTTACTAGAGGTAATATATAGGTATTCTATCCCATCCTCACTATGATTTTCAACGTGGAAACCATTATCCCGTATATCTTTAATACTTAATAAAGTTCGAGTACCTCTAGGTGCATATAGAGCGTCTGTGACGTGGAATGTGGTACCGTTAGGTAGCATAAATTTGGCAGTGCCTCGCCCTTGTATTACGTTCGATGATCCAATCATCGTAGTCACAGAGGATTTATAGGCTACTAATTGAATAAAAAGTTGCCTATGTCTCAGGATAGTGTGGGTTGTCCCACTATCGACTAAACATTCGAGTTCTCCTCGGGTCATTCCTGTGTAAACATGCATTAGATAATTGTTGGTATATATTTGGATTTCAAAAATTGAATCCAATTATTAAAATAACGATAAGCATGTAATGTCCATAAGCAGGAAATTAAAAGGAATGGGAAAAACATAAAGTTTGTTTAAAATGTCTGGTGGGATAGGGGAAATTTAATCAAAGTCCGGTGCATCGACCGAATGGGTGGTGTTATTTTTAACACCAAAATCCGTTACTGTGAGGTTAACATCAACCTCATTTCCTTCGTCTGTCACAAACTGAGATTCATGCTCCTTTGATTCTCTGTATTTCTTGTAGGCAGCAGCAACTCTATTACTGGCTTGGCAATTCTTATACCAATGACCTGAAACTCCGCATCTGTAGCATGGTTCTTCCCCAACTCGGTCTCGTTTGACTGGAGGTTTTAATGGTGCATTATGGGCCTTGTTAGTTTGACCACTGGTCCCGCCGCTTGTATCTTTCTTCCACACTTTGGAAAATCCTCCACGGCCCGTACCTCGGCCTCCACGCCCGCCGCGATTGTTTCGCCCCCTTCCACGAGTACGACCCTCTCCTCTTCCACTAGGGTGCTTTCCAGTGTTTGCTTTGCCATAGTTGACCTCGGGAATTTTCTTTGTCCCAACTGGTCTGGCATTGTTATTCAAGAGAACTTGATTTTGTCTTTCAGCAACTTGGAGCAAATTAACTAGATTAAATGTGGTTATTCTTTTGTTATTATGCTCCAACCTATACTGGTTCGCTAGTATAAGTGTTGAGGTAGAGAAAGTGGAGAGGGTCTTATCAATCATTTCATCTTTTGTGATTGGTTTACCACAGAAATTAAGGCGCGCTTTGAGGCGTAACATGTCCTTATTAAAATCGTTGATCTTTTTGTAGTCGACTAAGCGAATTTCATTCCATTGCACTGTCAGTTCGGGGAGCAATGTGTCATGTATGTTCCCAAAACGACCTTTTAGTGCGTCCCACAGTTCTTTGGGGGTTTTCAATTGTAAGTATTCCCAGTGTAAGCTAGGGTCAATATGGCGTCTAAGGAACATTAACGCAGCAGCCTTTATTTTTTCAGACGGTGCATTATCTTTTAAACTTTCAGGGTCGGCAAGCGTGGCGGAATAGTCTTTAGCCACAAAAGTGGTTTCTATGTCAGAAACCCAGCGATGGTACTCAAGTCCTTCTGAGTCCAGGATGTCAAACTCGGGTCGAGTTGGATCAGTCATCTTAAAATATAAAATTGTATGAGTGTCATTCACTACCATTTATCGCTAAAAAAATGAAAAAAAGGCGATTCTTTGTGTGAAAATTCTTTATCACATAAAAACAATGTCATGTGGTATGTCTCTTTGCAGACAATATTTTGTATAATGCATCGAAGAGAGGAGATATATATTTATCTCCTTAAAAAATCATAAAGATTTTTTTTAGGATGTTATATGGTGTGTTTAATATATAAAGTATTAATATTGGTCTAATGAATGGATTAGGTATATCTCATTTTTTTTTTTGAAAAAGAACGAATTTAATATTGAAAATATATTTTGCCATATATTTTAATTATATAAAAAATGGATCTTAAAAACGAATTTAATTATCATTTTTTTTCGAACTTAAATAGTATATTTTGACAAAAATTTCGATTTTTTTTAAACAAACTTCGAATTATCAAAAATAATTAATTATCGAATTTTAGTTATCCAAAATTAATTTGTAAAAACGAATTTAATAACATAATAGTAATTTAATATGCATATATTTTAAAAAATATTGCTTCGTATATGCGGATTACCAAAAATTGAAGTTTTTTTTTTCATTTTTTTTATTATTAATTTCGGGAATGAGATTGAATTTTCTAAAAAAAATGAAAATATATATAAATTTGCTTCATATTTCGTTAAATAATTTTATTGGTGTGAACAAATGGAAAGTTTAAAAAAAAATTGACATGAATATATAGTCTAGAAGTATAAAGAAAAGGCATGTACATGAGTCAACCATATATATACACACGTAACATTTTATTATGCGTGTGGGTGTATGCATGTGTCAATAGTATGTTATGAATAATAAATGTGCATAAAAAAATGGAATAGTAAAGTCAAGATTTGTCATATATATTCATTTAAAGGTGGCGGTTTTCTAAATAGAATGGAAGAATTGATTTCATTGATTATTTAGTATTATGATATATTTAGAAGGATATTTTTATATGTTAATAAATTTTGAAAGAAAATTCGCACTTTTCATTTTTAGATTCTTGTCATATATATGTTAATATATTCTTTGCATATTAATTAAACATACGCATATGGGAAAAAATATTAATATAGATGGAAAGGAATATTAAACATATATTAAATAGTGAAAAGAGTAATCTTACGTGATTACGGTTCCAACTATATGTAAGTGACATATAGCATTACGAAAAAATATAACCACATAATATGTATAAAATAAATAAATAAATAAAAATGTATAATATGATCTTAATTCCAACTATATGTATTTAACATATAGCTTTACGGAGAGTATAATCATATAAAGTAAAAGTAAAAAAATGCATAATATGATTTTAATTCCAACTATATGTATTTAACATATAGCTTTACGGAGAGTATAATCATATAAAGTAAAAGTAAAATATGGTTAATTCGTGTGTTCTTTGATTCCAACTATATGTATATGGCATATAGCTTTACGGAAAAATAAGATCACATGTATGTATGCAAGGAAGGAAGATGCATAATTTAATATTGATTCCAACTATATGATTATAACATATAGCATTACGGAATTATATTAAAAAAAAACTGCATCTATCTCCGGGGAAAAAAATGAATGAGGCATAATATCAAACACTTGGTTTGCAAGCAAAAAATAGATCTCAAAGATTTTGAGTTGAAAAATACCTCAAAGATTTTGAGTGTTGCGGTGGTGGACGTTGGAGTGGACTGCTGCGCAGAAGTGTTGGAAGGCTGCTGTGGAGAAGTGTTGGAGTGGACTGCTGTAGACTGCTGTGGCACTTTGGAGGAGGGAGGCTGCGGACTGGTGCGACAATTTGGAGGAGGGAGGCGTGGAAAAATTTAGGGCTACGTGCTGATAACGTATTGTGGGGAATGTGAGAGAGGCGTGTTAGTTCATTAGCAAGCCTCCTTTAAATAGGAGGAAAATAGGGTTTACAAGGCATGGGCAAATGAGCCATATAAATATAAACCTAAATACACTTTCTATCTATAACGAATGCACATTAAAGGTAATTTCCTTCAACACATATGCTTTTTAGAGGGTAAAACGATATTTTAATAATCTTATTACCTTCTTATATACTCCCTCCGCCCCGTTGGAATGTTCCTGCTTTCCTTTTTTGGATGTCCCGTTAGAACGTTCCCGTTTCCCTAAATGGAAAGGTATACTACATCAAAACAGGGTCAAACAGTGCAAAACAGTATCAAATAGTGTCGAAACAGTATCAAAACAGTAAAATTTACCCCCTAGTAAGTTTATTTTCTTAATATGTGAGTAGATCAAACCGGGAACATTCCAACGGGGTGGAGGGAGTATAAATAAATCAGGTAGAAAAATAGATATGAAAATCTACTCAAAGTTAAAGTTGAATATGAAGACGGGTTTCATAATTCATAATACTCCATATGAAACTTGAACCACACATATTTCTATTTTATTAATCGTCTCCATCTCACGAAACTTTGCAAAGTTTCCCTTTTTGATCATTTCTAAAGCTTTGTCAATTTCGTTTAAAGTAAGAAAATGCGATTAAAATTGTTTCTCACTTTTCTGCACAAATATCAACCTTATAATTTCACGCGAAGTCAAAGTTTTATGGGGGAAGGGAGTATATCAATAATTACTCCGTATCATATAAGGAGTACGAACATTACAAGGTTTTGGTACAATTTCTTCTTTTTATGCGTTTCTTTTGAATTATTAAATCACTTCAATTTGAATGTTTCTTGCATGTTTCTATTGTATTGACTCCTACCAAACCACTTTTATGTTAAATTCGGATCTGATCACAGTAAGCCTCGTCAGTACTGGCTCCAAAGGACGAATCCAGCAGGACTTACATCACCTTTCAGGCTGCTCCTTCCACCACACGAATCCGCCTCCTACCACACGAATCCTTCAGCCGCCGGTCTTGGTTCATTAGATCATCACATTTTTTAAGTGCCTTATTGTGGAAACTATTTATGTTACCCACATGAGAAGCTAATCGCTCCGTTTTATTCCAACTTGAGAACCCTTCAGTTACAAATGCATCATTCCCAGCACGATTCTCAAAGTGATCTCTAAACAAGTAACAAGGCAAACAAAAGGCTTTGTCATCTTGTATACTATATTCTAACCAATTAGGATATTGATCAAACCATTTAGATTTAAAGCGTCTTAAAGTCTTCCCAATCTCTTTTTGTGGGAAGTCATGACCACGTGGTTGACAAGGTCCTTTAATCAAATATTTTCTCTTGATTTCATCTATTTGATTAGGATGGTACTCAGAAATTTTCCTTCTTTTTGCGGGATCTGAGGGAAACTCATCCAAATCAACTTGTTTAGGTATTGATGAAGAACATTGAGATGAAATATTTGAAGCATTATTATTTGAACTACCCGGTGAAGGAACGGTAGCCCAATATCTCTTCATTGAGTCTGGAAAAGAAGTTAAATTAAAATTAACTGTTTTAATACATTTCATTTAACTACCTAAAATATTATAAAACATTCTAAAATTGATATAATTAACAATTTCACTAACTAAAATTAAAATTAACTGTTTTAATACATTTCATTTAACAATTTCATCAATTACATTTAATCTAATTGAAAAAATTAAAGTGAAAATTGAAAAGATTAAAGGCTTACCTAGACCCTAGTGGCGAGTTGGCGACTGGAGAAGTGCGGACAGCCGGACAGCGGACTGCGGACAGCCGGACAGCGGACCGCAGAGGTAAGAGGTTCCGGCCACTGCACGAAGTGCGGACTGCGCGGAGGTTCCGGCGAGCGGGCGAGAGAGCTTTCTGCGCGAAGGAGCGTCGCCGCGTCGAACGGGGGAAGTATTTTGTTTTCGTCGTTCACTTCTTCAGAGAGGATTTTGGGACAGGCTGAAGGATTTTGAGTTATTGGGGGCAGGCCATTTTTTTTATTGGGGGCAGGCCATTTTTTTTATTGGGGGCAAACTATTGGGCTTTTAATATTTTTTAAAAAATTAGGAGGGTTTACTGGGCCTTTATTGGGGGCAGCTGCCCCCCCCCCCCCTCCAGCAAGAGTAGATCCGCCCTTGATTGGGAGCAGAACCCCCCTCATCTCACCTTGGTGGGAATTAAATCCAAGACCTCTCACAAATGGGTGGATGATTATCGATCAAACTACATCCACCAACCCATGTCTTTCATTTCTCACGCATATGACAGCAGCCTCCAAGTTTGTTGTGCCGAATGGTTGTTGAGATTTTGATAATGGATGTATTTGACTCACAAATGAGATACGACTATACAAGTATACTGGACTTAAATAGATTAGATAAAATTACATAAAATGATTGGTCAAATTTTAGACAATAATAGTACACGTAAAATAGATACTCCATCCATATTTAAAAGTTCATTTTTTATAAGCTTTTTCTTTAAGTAAACACTAAGGATGTTTTTACTTGGACTGTAATTTGCTGGTCTGGTCTGGTCTGGTTTGATCTGGTCTGGTCTGATCTGGTCTGGTCTGATCTGGTTTGGTCTGGTCTGTACTGATCTGGTCTGGTCTGGTTTCTTTGTATTTTTATAACTATCCAAGTCTGGTCTGGTCTGAACTGGTCTGAACTGGTCTGGTCTGGTCTGATCTGGTCTGGTCTGGTTTGGTCTGGGATGAATTACAGTCCAAGTAAAAACATCCTACAACTCTGTATTAGGTGCTAAGGAGCAGCGCCACCTCCTAGGGTTTCCCTAGGGGCGTTTGTTCGACTACGATTGTTCGGTCGTGGTGCGAGTTTGGATTTTGCGTCTGTTAGTTGCTGATATAGGCATAGCAGATCGTTTTTGTGTTTTCTTTTTTGGGATTGGGGTCATCGACCTAATCGTTTTGGGATCTATGTTGGTTGATTCGAGCAAAGCATTCGTTGGATGCTTTAATTGTGCCCGAGGTGTTCGGTCTCGACAATGAGCAGATTCAGAGTTTCTGGCAGAGGGTTAGAGCAACAGTTTTGCATGGATAGCTTCGTGGACAAATACAAGAAGATGACGAGTGGGGCAGAGGAAGAAGAACTGGATCTAGATGAAGCTGATGTTGAGATTGTGACAGATAAGCGATGGGCGCGTCCCCCTCCCGAGCCGCCGCCATGGAGTGCAAGTAAATCTAGGGTTTGGAAGAAGACATATCTTATTTGTTTTGTTTATTTTTCCAGTGATTTTTATGCATATTTTGTTATTTGCTTTTTCTTTCTTATTCCAGTTTGTAAGACGTTGATTTTGGATATGGGGGATGAGAGAAATATGGTGACCGTTTTTGGCTTTTTGTTTCCCATTTATGGATCAACGAATTATATTGCTACAGTGATTAGTTCTGAGTTTGGTTCGCGGGATAACGGTTGTCAGATTTCTTTTTGTCATTTGACCCATACTCTGAATTATCTGTTATGGAATTAAGCCGAATTCCTCCAAAAAAAGCCTTTTCTTTAAAAATATTCAAGTTTTATCTTCTTTTTTCTACTTTTTCATCTTCTCTCGTACTTTTTCTATACCATTCATTACTCCTACGTACGGAGTAGTATTATTCTCCCTTAAATCTTGTGTTATAACCTAACCTAACATACGGATCTTTTAAATACGGAGGGAGTATATACCAAATTTGTAAATATCAATTCAATTAAACAAACTTCATTTATGACCAAAATATAGTTGAACCCTTCATGTTTTTAGGTCATTAACATAAATATTTGATTCTTGTCATTAAATCTAGTGAAAAATTGATTTGTCAAGATTTCAATGATGAATTAATTGATTTGTCACTAGGTGTGAGTGAGTGAAAAAATAAAAGGAAAAAAAACTTGTCCTATATAGAATTACAATATAAGTCTATTATATTTTTATTCTTTAAATAAAAATAATAAATGACTTATTTTGGTATTACTAGAATTTTAACATGTTAGTAGTTTCTAAGCTTAAAAACGCTTATTACTCCTGTTTCATAGAATTTTGCAAAAGGAAAATACAGACAGTAGTGTTCATCAATTTTGATATGATCCAACAATCAAAATTAGTATTAATATTATGAGAGAAAAAGGTCGATTAACTTCATATTAAGACTAAAAAAGGAAGCGAGTATAACGAGAATCAGGTGCTGGAAGAACACTATATTGTCTTTATTACTTTTCTATCTATATATTCAGCCGAGACTTGAATAGCGATGTGCCAGGATCAATGGGGGGAGTGTAAAGAACTCCCGCCAGCGCTACAAAGTCAAAAGTCTTCCATGCCCACATTCAGTCCTCACTTCTTTGTTGATTCACTTCTCTCTTCATCAGCTCTAATTTGTTCTTGAGAATACGCCATAGTTTTCGATCTCTGAAATTTTCAATCCAGAATTGTCCGTTTGCCGCTGTTGAGTTTTCCTGGATTATCCAAAGCCAAGATGAAGAGCAGAGGCAAATCAAGTGTAGGTCGATGGCGGACCCTAGGGTTGCCCTTCGTTTTCCTCTTATGCCTCTTCTTCTTCCTCGCAGGCTTCTTCGGCTCTTCTCTCTTCTTTCACCAGGTCTCAGCTCGATTCATTCCTTTCTATGCTAAAATTGTTATGTTTCTATGTAACTAAATACAGAAAGATTTTTATTTAATTTTCAAAGGATGAAGGAATTGTACGGCCTGTGCCTAGGATGCTGGAGTCAATGGATGGTTATGATCCGCAGCCGCACGGCGAGACTGGAGAGGATTCTCTGACTATCATCCCATATCAGGTTTGCATTTTTGCGCCTTTTCCTTCACTATTAGTGTAATAAATCGAAAGCATTTTCCATTTCTTCATCCTTTTATGTACAGTATTTAATGTTCCTAGCTTAATTAACCAGGGAATGATTGTTTTAGTTGATGGTGTTTCGTGCTCTTGTGTTCGTTCTGAGTGTTACTTAGCCTTCCACCAAGAAGGGTCAGTTTAGATCGAGGATTTGGGGGGACGTACTTGAGAATTTTGATTAATCAATCGAATAATTGACTAGATTAGTAGGTGATAGTTAAAGATATTCTCTCTATTCATCATATTTAGAACAATTCTATTTCTCAAGAGTCAAGACTTAACCAAGCCCTCAAAAGCCTTCACCTCCAAATCTATCCATCCAAATGAACCCAAAGGATGTTTTTACTTTGACTTATTTCAGTCACAGATCAGAGTAAACTAGACTTCGACAGTAGTAAAATACACGGTGACAACAAACCAGAAAATTTCAATCTAATTAAATATATCCTGAAAAGTATAAAAGAGTAAGAATTTCATTTTGTTGAGAAATCCTTAGAGAAAAATATTTCTCTGTAGCAGTGTAGCCTCTAAACTCGTTGCGATTTAGCATAGGGAATATGGTTTCTGGAATATTTTGTTTGGCTTACACTATTTACTAGGACACACACGATACATGATTTCAATGATCATGCACCTGGTGAAGTTAAAATTTATCTCTTGTTCATATGCTGCAAAATTTGCTTATATTGGTTGAGATCAAGCAGTTTACGTTATAGACAAATTATTTGATGGTGACACTTTTGTTATCCACTTCTTTTCCTGTTTGTTGGTAGGTATTAAGCTGGTATCCTCGTGCATTATACTTTCCCAATTTTGCAACTGCAGAGCAATGTGAAAGCATTATTAAAATGGCCAAGGCAAACCTTCAACCTTCATCTTTAGCTTTTCGTAAGGGAGAGACCTCTGAAAATACCAAAGGAATAAGGACAAGGTAAATTTGTTCATTATAGATCGACCTCATTTCTTGCAAGGCTATAACTTTTGGCATCAACGCCATTCTTTCAAACATCATGTTTGCAAGCAAAGTAGTATCTATATGAAAGGATATTGATAACTATGATCGTGATAAAAAATACAATTTTTGGAAAGGTCTTTTGTCCTTCCAAGAAAGACTAGAGTTGCAGTTCTTGCTTGCAATCTTTGACTTTCATTGCTGACTTCAAGGCTTTTTAGTTTAAAATCTTGTATGCATAATAATTTCATTTAATCTCAGCTCTGGCATGTTTATAAGTGCTTCTGAAGACAAGACTGGAACTTTGGATCTCATTGAGGAGAAAATCGCTAGGGCGACCATGATCCCCAGGTCTCATGGAGAGGTAAAAGTTACTCGTAATATTTTATAAATTTGTGAAACTAAGAAAATTTAATTTGAGTAGAATTGCCTAGGAGTCCAATACATGCAAGCTAGCAGTATCTGTTTAATTACTAAATTTCTATTATGATTTTGATGATGAGGATGGTTGCCATCTTTCAGTCGTTTAATGTTCTGCGGTATGAAATTGACCAAAGCTATCATTCTCATTACGATGCATTCAACCCCGCTGAGTATGGCCCACAGAAGAGCCAAAGGGTATGCACAAATATGAAAGTTTTGAAAAGGTTATCTCATACCATCCTTGTATACTTAATTTTGATGGAACCCTTTCAGGTTGCTTCATTCTTACTGTACCTATCTAATGTTGAAGAAGGTGGAGAAACGATGTTTCCTTTTGAGGTAATAATACCACACTTGTTATGTTCGTCCCTCTTATAATACTCGTCTGTATTTAATTGGTTGCAGCATTAGCTATTTGTACAAACTTCACAAGTGAAATAGTAGATGTTGTGAATAGTTTTATAAAAATGTAAAAAGTAAGAGAGATGACGGAAAAGAATGAAAGCGGAATAAAAATTAAGGGTAGTAATACATGGAGTATTTTTAAATGAAAAATTTATCAAAAAAGGAAAGTGTTGCAAATATTTAAATACGGAGTATGAATTAAAAAAGCAAAATGCGGTAAACAAACAAATACGGAGAAAGTGGGTTTTATTCACTTTGTTTCTATTCTTTAATATCGTGGTAACTTCTGTTTTTTATATTCACAGCATGGGCAGAATATGGATAGTAATTATGCTTTCCGCGAGTGTTTAGGCTTAAAAGTAAAGCCCCGCAAAGGAGATGGACTTCTATTCTACTCACTTTTACAAAATGGTACAATTGATGCGGTAAGTTCTTAATTTTGTTGTTATTTTCGTTATACTTTATTTGAATAGTATTGCCGGTCGAAATGTTACGCATAATTATGGTATTTATTTGTTCATTTAAGAGTTAAGGTATCATGGTGCAACAATATTTGTTGTTAAAGTACTGATTATGCATTCAACTATCGTTTTTTACATAACATATTTTTTTGTTTATTTTTAAGGTGAAGAACTTTTTTAATTAACCAAGTTTTTTTTTGAATTAATAGTTACGAGTATATCATTAAACTTCGATTTCATATGTCGATTCATAGTACTCGATCCCATATACTTCGTATGTGGATTACATTCTTTTATATTTTCCAAGTATTTCCTTTTTCAATAGTTAAGACAATTGTATTCAATTTTAAACGTTAAGTCTTATTCATTAAGTCTAGTTTACTCGTACCGAATTTCAGATAAAAATTTAATCGAGAAGGCATTCAAATGAATTCTTGAAGATAACTGCGCTTTTAACTGCGCAATTATCTTCAAGAATTCATTTGAATGACTTCCCGATTGAAGTTTTAGCTTAAATTTGGTATGAGTAAACTAGACTTACTGAATACGATGCTCAAAAAATTTCATCAAAAAATTCTAGCGAGAACCAACCCAAATGGCGAAGGCCGGACAGAGCCTCATAAATAAGGCCTTATTTGAACTTTTTGTGTTAGTACGTGGCCTTATTTGCCACTTTTCCCTTGTTTCTACTATAGGTTGACCTAGAGTTTATGTAAGAGTTTAGAGCGCTCTTTAACAAGGTGCAGGAGTGTATAAAACACATGATAAATTGAGTACTTACTTTGAGGAATATGTTGTGAGATTTGGATTGGTTCAACATATGCAGACCTCGCTCCATGGGAGCTGTCCAGTGATCAAAGGACAAAAATGGGTGGCAACGAAGTGGATTCGGGATCAAGAACAAGATGATGAGTAATATGTCTATTCTACCCTTCTCAATTACTCTGTAATTTCAATCGTTACTATAGTTAGGAGGAGCTTCTAACCTTGAGATTCCCTATCTTTTGTGATTTGCAATCGGTATAAATGTATACCACTGTATTATATTCCACAAATAGGCCATTTTCTCTTGGTTATATTTTGGAGGATAATTTCTGTACTAACCTGCAAAACGGCTCAAAATTTAAATTATAATACTCGCTAAATATTTAAGGAATGGTATGACTCCCTCACGGATTCATCTCATTTTATGCCCATTTACCTGGATCCGGAACCTCTCCCTTGCTTTGCAGCAAGGTAAGGTGCCCGACTGATTAGCATCGTCCGATCAAGAAACCCATGGCCGCAGATTTTGGAGGACCGCATCTCGAGGCACCTTCTTCTTCATCAGTCCGTCCGTTGCCGCAAGGCTACGGCAGAGGATCTCAATCCCATTTACTTGCACCATTCCAAATCAGTTTATATAAAACTCATATATTCACTTTATCAATTTAGTTTTTCTCTGTAATTCATGATTTTCAATTTTTTCATCTAGTATTATTTTTTGAATTAAACTCTTACTTGTATTATAATATACTACCTCCGTCTCATTTTATCATTTTATGTGGCTTGTTTAGCACAACTATCAATTAAGTATTTGAGAAAATTAAAGTTGTGGTTAAGATTTGAGTATAATAAAGTGCAATACGGTGCACATATATTTTTCCAAAACAGAAAATATGACAGTTACTTTGGAACAACCAAAAAATAAAAGTAAGACTGGTAAAATGAGGTGAAGGGAGCATCGTTTTTTTGCAAATATTTTTTTGTGAATAGTTATAATTCAAAAACTCAAAATATTTGATGCAAAAATAAATAAATTTGAAGTTGAACTTTTTTGTCGGTAATTCAGACCTCTTTTTGAAAACAATTAACCGAAAGATGTAAAAAATGTTTTAATACTGACATCTTAATCTTACCACTTGGATCCACTTGAGAAAAAAATTATGTGTAAAAAGCTTTAGCAATTGGAGCTTTAAAGCTCCAATTGCTAAAGCTTTTTACACATAATTTTTTTCTTATGTATGCAATATTTATTAATGTTATACGAAATATCACAAAAACTAATTTCTTTATCAACAAAGAAAGTAGGGACTCTCTTGTAAAAGTGTAAAACTGGAGTATATATAAAAAAGTTATAATGTTTAAAAACTGAGACATTTTTTGGCTTTAGGGTCTCTCACTACTGATTTCCAATTTCCCTTCCTCTTCCACGTAGCAATCACTAATTTTACTTCAAAGAAGAGGCATTTTTCCATTTCCTTTTCAGTTTCAGGTCCCCCCACCCATGGGTGGTAGATAACCATATGACTAGTGAAGTTACAGTGATGCGGTTTACATGGAGCCATGGAGGGGAGACGAATGTTGATGAGGTTTATAACTCATGTATGAGAGTTTAAAAATGGGAGGGGATGATTTTGGAAGACTTTTGTAAACTTCCAAAATCCTCTAAATACTCAATTTCTAAAATTCTCAAAATTTGAAAGGTTTTAAAAGATAATTAATGAAAAGATAATTTAAGCTTAATTATAATTCTTTCAAACACTCTCCTCACAAAATTTATTACTCCCAAATACGAAAAAATGTTTCTTCATCACCTCTCGCACTCTTTCTCCTCCAACAACTTACATTTAAAGTCTTCTCATTCACTTTCTTCTGAATTCCCAAACATACTCTAAGAAATTCATACTAGTATGCGATTAGGGATGGACAGATGTCGTTTTCGAATGGGCCGGTCTACGATAGATAATTGATTTTTTTACTGAACCTAGGTAAAGCTAGAGCCGGCTCCTAGCGTTCTGGTTCCATTTAAGAATTAGGGAATTTTTCAGAAATAGACTATAAAATGAAACAATGTCACTGACTGAGGTATGCCGACTAGACTGAAGGGTAAATTTTATAGGACAACAATTAGGCCTGCATTACTGTATGACGTAGAGTGTTGGGCGGTGAAACAATGTCACATTCATAAGACGAGTGTGGCAGAGATGCGCATGCTGCGTTGGATGTGTGGGCATACTAGGAAGGACCGCGTGAGGAATGAGACAATCAGACAAAGGGTGGGAGTAGCACCTATTGAAGACAAGATGCGGGAGTCGCGCCTACGGTGGTTTGGTCATGTGCGTAGAAGACCGAGTGATGCACCTGTTAGGCGAGTTGAGATGTGTGGAGAAGAGGCAGGGAAGAGAGGGAGAGGAAGACCCAAACAGACGTGGGTTAGGGGAGTTCGAAGTGATATGCTTCTTCTGGGGTTGGATGAGGGCATGACTTTGGAGAGAACTAAGTGGAGGGCGGTTATTCACGTGAAGGAGTGATCTTGATAATCTTTTTCCCTCATCCTTTTTTTCCTAGTTTTTTTTATCCTTATAAATATAAGCATTATTTGCAGCCTTTTTATTTTATCATTTATATATATATTCATCTTTTTTTATATTATCTTTTCATAATAGCTCATCTTTTTATCTTTATTCCTTCTTTTCCTTTTGGTTGTGATATCATGTATCGATTCATGTTAGCCGACCCCAATATCTTTTGGGACTAAGGCTTGGATGTTGTTGTTGTTGTAGACTATAAAATGAAAGTAATATCACTTTTGTCACTACTTAGTCTTTGGTTTTCAAAAATAGACATGCACATATGATCTGCACTCTCTTGATAGTACATGCAACCGAGCTACTCGAACGGATACTCTTAGAGCATCCGTAGTGGAGAAATCGATCGTTCACGTATTAATTGCCACATCAGATAAATGGATTTTTTGGTTAATTTGCCGGCTCCAGCGGAAATGTCTATGTACCCTGCCCTGCTGAGTTGGAACGGAAAAAAACGCACGCCCTCCCCCTCGATTTCTACTTTCAGCAAGGCTATCAGAAAGTCTGACTCAGCAAAAATTTATCTACCCAGAAATTCTGAGCGGCAACTGAAAATATTTCCGCCAAATCTCAAAACTATACCCTCCAAAAAGGCAAGGCTCCTCAAACTCCTTTTCCCTACTTTCTTCTGCGCACCTGCTCTCTGTACTCTTGGCATCTTCTATTCGCACCTGCATGAAAGTCTGAAGGCTTCCAGGTATTTTTTTAACCTTCTCCATTTGATTGAGTTCTGATCGATAACGAATTGTAATCTATACATATTATCACTAAATTAAACTTCTTTAAATTTCCTGCAATTTTCCTTCTCTGTGTAGTTTTCCTGCTGTAATTTTAGAGTTCCATTTTGAAAAAACTTTCTCCATATATTACTTGATTTTATGTTAGATTGTTAAATAACTATTCAAAATTGTTAACAATTTATAGGCAGATCGTTTTGTTTTTTTGTGAAGTTCGTAAAATTCTATTGTGAAAAAACTTTCTCCATATATTACTAGATTTTATGTTAAATTTCCTCTTAACAATGCTGAAACTATTACAGAAGCATGAGTGGTAGCGGAAAGAATCAAATCATGAGTCATTTTTAAACTACTATCATCTTCTTTTGATGATTCATCAAATAGTTTATTCGTCAATAACAACGCATCACCGTCAGATAATGAGCTATCACTATCAAAGTTTGACTCTGAAGAAGACATTATTATATCATATCACCTGTAATTTACAAGAAAAGTATAAGGTTGAGTATAATTCCTTAATATTATATGATAATGGTGATTGACATTAATAATATTTTAATCTCCTAAGAACTACACGACTTTTGTAAAGAATCACTTGAGTATGCTTATCACTTTGTATATATAGATAATCAATAGAAATCATTTACACCCACTTCCATATTAAGTATAAACGTGCAGGCATACACACACATGTTTTATTGGTTGTCTTTCAACTCATTATTACTGAAGTAAATGAACCAATGGCATCTCTACACTGGGGAGCCTAATAAGAAAACACAGTGGGAGCATGCTAGACAAGCAACTTTGGGAGAAATTTAGATAATGATTGCCTCAGGAATGAGCTCACAAATACCAAGTACTTGACTTTGTATTTAAGGTTCGAAATCGACATGTTGGTGAAAGTGAAACCAAAGCATGTTTTATTCTTATACAAAAATACTTGCGGCTGAAAGAGTAAAGAAATCAAGTCATGTTTTATTCTTATATAAAAATATGTTGGGGAGACAGCAGTTGCATGTTTGATACAAAATCGTGGAGGTGAATTTGGGTGGACCAGTCAAAGTTGTTGGTTATTGTTTAGATGCAAGTATTAATAAGATGGTGCTTTATGAGAAGGCAAAAAGGGACGAGCACGGGAGGGGAGAAGGGGCATGCGTCCACCCCCAATAAGCTCCGGCCATGGAGTACGGCGCCTCGTGGGCTTCACGCGACCCTGTCCAGGTGACCAGGTGAGCCCCTCCATCCTTAAAGCGCAATATATATACATATAACACGAAAGAGCAACAATGCTAAATCTTTTCAAACAAAAATTTTCTTTTCTACACACCTTAAAATTTATGGGGTTCGTAGCTGTTATAAAGCATAGAATTAGAAAGCAATTCACGTATCCTCACATAACCCACTTTGAGAAACTAGGAAAAGGCCTGGGAAAATATAAAACAATACTAGAGAGGAGGAAAATCATAACCTGGATGGCCTTGTAATTCAAAAGGCAGTGAGCGAAGGAAAGCCTGCAGGATCGCGGAAACGGGCGGCGCATAAGTCAGTAACGGTGGCAGTAGGTGTTGAGGAAGAGGTCGTAGAGGATCGAGCGTGAAGAAGAATTAACTGAGGCTGTTATTTAGTTATATGATGTGGCAGTATGAATAGGCAACGGATTATTCAAATCCAGGGTACCATTGAAGTCTAAAAATCAGTTTAAAAGTCCGTGTGTCCATATAAGCTTCATGGGCTTTCTATTTGGGTGACATGTCCATTTTTAATGGAGTTCAATCCATTTGCCCATTAAAGATGCTCTTAGAGCATCTTTAACGGGAGCTTCGATTGATGTGAATGCATTGCCACGTCGCATCCCACAAAATTACTATCTCCAACGCAAACGTGCGTTTTCTCTATGGTGCTGAGTTGTAATGCAAATGAATGGACAATGCATGTCTATCTTCCTTTCTAGATGTAGCGGGTATGTCTAACATCTTGAATCAGCATAACATTAATTATGCAGAGTAATACGACGTAGTACTTCATTAGCATT
Organism: Cuscuta europaea; assembly: GCA_945859875.1. Taxonomy (NCBI): domain Eukaryota; kingdom Viridiplantae; phylum Streptophyta; class Magnoliopsida; order Solanales; family Convolvulaceae; genus Cuscuta; species Cuscuta europaea. Next base: position 7,966,657 of record CAMAPE010000054.1, on the reverse strand, counting down.
TGCCCTCTTTCCCTTCCTGCTGCAGTAGTACCCAATCGGATGACTAACTCCGGCACCATCTCACAAATCGCAGTCCTTTTTCATGGAGCGGCGCTCCTCCTCTAGGCGGCAACGGCGGGCAGCCTCTTTTTTCTCCGACGATTGTCTTCAAAATAGAGAATTACTTCCCTTCCAATTTTCAGATCTCAACCAATGTCTCTGGTCTCTTTCGTTGTTGTTGGCTATCATCCCTTTTATTCCCCATCACGTCAGCTTCCTCTATAGAGGATAGATATCATTTCGGCTCCAACCTTAGCTTGAGGAGATGGGGTAATAGGGAGTCAGGGACTTCTTTCTCGTCCCACATGCTGGAAGCTCATCGAAATCAATTTCTGCACTCATTCTTCCATGTTTTAATTTGGTTCCTGTAGTGTCTTTAGATTCAGAGATGGTTGTTGTCTTAGCCTCAGTCGTCGTAATATCAAGCATGTCAACAGTTTGCAGATTACATAATCAAATCTTCTCCCCCCTCAGCAAGAGTCGTCCTTGTAGTGTTCTTCTTCATTTCCACTTCCGATACTATTTCGCCATTCTTTTCATTTCCAGTGAGAAGTTCCCCTTAAAATGAGAAGTGACAAGTAATCTTAGCTCTTGGATTTGCATTTGATTTTGCAACGCAGTAAACTTATAGACTGAATATAGGAACTTATAATCAAAAAATCATAACTTATAAAGCTCTCCATTGTAATTACAAAATGTGACCGCGTCCAAAAATTTCCAAGGTGTCCAGACTTATTTTTTGCGATGGCATGTTCATAATTATTTCGAGGGGTCTATAAGTTATCATTTATTGGTTAAAAGTTCTCGTTTTCATTCTATAAGTTAGCTTCGAAGTTCTCAACCTAAGAGCACTTCTCACCTGATCCGCTCCATATGTGTATATATATATATATATATATATATATATATATATATATATATATATAGGTTTTGGTTCAAATAAGAACATGATCTTAGGAGAGAAATGGGAATGAATCTAGACCATTAGATTTGTTTTAAGTGAAATTCAATGTGCATTAGGTGAAATTGAAATGTGCAGCACAAAGGGCAGTACGATACAATGACATTATGTGAAACTGAATTGTGCATTAGGTAAAATTGAAATGTGCACTAGGTGAAACTGAAATGTGCAGAATCAAAGGTACAATGTGATGTTATCTTTGTACATTTTATTCCGCATATTTCAGTTTCACCAAATGCACACTTGAGTTTAAATTTTTATTCTGCACATTTCAATATCATGTAATGCACATTTCAGTTTCATAAAATGCACATTTCCATTCCACATAAAACAATCCAACGATCCAGATTCGTTCTTATTTCTCTCTTGAGAGTCCGTTCTTACCGGAACCGCTACCTATATATACACACACACACATATACTTATACATATATATATACATATATATATATATATATATATATATATATATATATATACTCCGTAAATTTAAAATATAAACACCTATCTAGTTGGGGGGACTCCACTATGTACTCCATATACTCCCTTTTCAATTTTTTGAGTATGAACGGAGAATTAAATGTTTTTATTTAGGGAATGCAAGAAGGCTAACATGAGGACTCCATTGGACAAGAAGAATGAATTTAAGGGTCTATGCATCCACATCAGCTACACGGGATGTCTATACGGATGAGGTGTCCATTTTTTTGTGGGAGACAATTCACATTTCTATTGGAGATGCTCTTAGAACGGGACGTCGGCTCCCTCTATACACTGCACGTACTGCACACTCTATGTTAAACTTAGACCATGTTAATTAAAAAATAATTATTTTTCAAAATAAAGAAGTATCAAAACAGAAAAATTTATAAATCGGAAAACAGAAAAATTTATAAATCAGAAATAATTTAAATCTTGAAAATTTTAAACATACAAACTAACATAAAATGATTTTTTCTCAAAATATTACAATAGTAGTATAAAAATAAGTAAAACTTTTTAAAATATTGTAAAGCTTTTAAAATAAAAATTTTAAAACATTCTTAAATCGCAAATAAGTAAAATCGTAGAACAACTCTTTAAAGAATAACAAAATTATAAATAATGCAAGATAACAAAAATATATATGATGGAGTACTAACTCCTAGAGAGAAGTGAGAGCTAGAGAGAGAAGTGTAGTAAATGCTTTACATTAATGATTTGTGAACCCCCTACAACTACTACCAAGGAGAGTATTTATAGAGGAAATTAGGACTGGGCTCCCAAGTGTTGGGCTTGAGAGACCCATTTACAATTGGGCCACTATTGGGCTGAGTACAAGATATGTAGGAATGACTAAGTGCAAAATTCGGTTCTGGGAACCTTTTGTGGCCGACGCGGACATGGCCGACGCAGCCATGGCCGACGGAGCCCCGGCCGACGGGGACACCCGGTTCTCCTGGCTTCCGGACCATGTTCTGAGTTGATACCTTTCTGTCCGATGGGGGGCCATCTGGCCGACGGAGGCCCCACTGGGTGACAATTGTGCCTCTTATCCTTCGGAGTATGTGGGTCCTGGGGTCCAGGCCCATATACTCCATCAGGAGTCCCCCACTCTCTGAGCTGAGATGTAGATGAAGTGAAAGAGAGAGTAGATTCCATGGTTTTGACGTTTTCTGGCCATTGTGGGACCGCTATGGGGGGTTTCCCTGTTTTGGCCGTTACGGGCACCCCTTGCTCTGGTTCTTTGTTTTTGGCCGTTACGGGCACTCTACGTTCTGGCCGTTGTGTGGCCTTCACTGTTAGGGGAGAGCAACCCCGACCCTACCCGATTGATCCGATCGGATATATCCGATTTTTTTGTTGGGGTCGGAAAACCCGGCCCGAAATACCCAAACCCGATCCGATTTTTGCAACCCGATACTTAAGCGGGTAGCGGGTAGGGTTACCAATTATTGTCACGCCCCGGACCTAGCCGGACACGTCAACAATCCGCCGTACAGTACGAATAGTCAACCGCAGTCCAACTCATCCATACTATACAAGGCGTCATGAATATCATCCACACATAGTACATCCATAAACAAACATAATGTAAAACATGCATTTAAAACAGCGGAAGCATTAATACAATTGTTCAAGCCACACTTGGCATAACTAGGCATACAAGCCCCCCAAAGTAATTATTAAGAAAATAGTATCCATGAGCATTAACGTAATTATTTTTAAAACAGAACGGAAGAAGCACGAACCACGTCTTCTTCCCTTGAGCCTCCCGAAGCAACGGGCAATGGTAGCAACCTTCAAGTTCTACCTGAAACTGTGAGGTGGCCTCCCCCGTGAAGGGGAGGTCAGTACTTGGAAATATTTGACAAGTACAATAGCAACTATACTAAGTATAATCAACGTTTTAATTTCCAAGACCCTCAAAATAGGGTGATATCATAATATAAATAATAATTTATATTTCCCACTTATTATCTTTGTAATAAGTAAACTTATTTATTTGTCGGCACACGGCCCTTCTTATATATCCCTTTTTCATTTATCATTTGCACAACCCAACCCTTGGGTCTTATTATTTCTACGGGACTTGCTACCGCTGTCCGAGACCTCATGAGGCTCCTGGTTCGGACTCCAACATCCCGCCCCTGGACTCATACCCATCATCCCGTAGGAAGGTAAGGCCCTTCGGGGTCCTATCTTATGTGTTACCGCTACCGGAACCTAGTTAGGTCTCCGATTCGGATTCCACCCTAACCCGTGATCACGATGTAAGTCCATGCTATCCAACCCCGCTCTCTAGAGTCGGGAAGGGCCATGGTCCTTACTATTTCCATAATTCAACCGGCTATCCACAAGGACTACCGAACACACCCGTAGGCCAATCCTATACTTAGGATCAATTTATTACTTACTTTATCTTGGGTATCCCTTAAGGCCTACCCCTAGTATAACTTAGAGTTCATACTTTCCTACCTTAAAGCATCTCTTAAGACTACTTAAGGCATAACATTTCACAATCCAACCTTAGGATGATCTTAACAACATTTCATCTTAATGTCCAACTAGTATCTTAATACTAGTCAAATTAATACCAACAAACCAAGTTCTCAATTTATAGTCATATAGACAATTCCAACTGATTTTCCCTTGAAAATATCATTTATCTCAATATTCAAAATATCACTTTTAATCACTCATATATTCCAATATGAAGAAAAAGTATATTTCAACATATGTTTCATAATTAATTCTACTTTCAAGTTAACATATTCATAACACATGATCATACACAATTTACTCTTAAATTTGTATATCATGCTCCTTTTCCTTTAGACATTTGTCTTCTCATTTTTAGGCATTATTAATCATTAATAATCCATAAAAACACATTTAATTACCTTCGGTAATCTCATGAAGTTAACTCACTAATTATAAGCAATATAGTCAGCCATCCTCACCTCGAATTTGCTTGAAGAAGCTCTACCCTTCTAGGTTGAACTCCGGCAATACTCCGGTGAACTCCGGCGAAACTCCGACGAGACTCCGGCGAAACTCCGGAGAAAGTTAGGAACACTTTAGTCAAGCTCCTAACAAGGTTTTATCATCACAAAACCCATATCAACACAAATAACCCCTAAAAGGTTATTTTTCGGCGAACCGGTCATTTGGCTTCTAAGTCCGTTCTTGGACTTAGAACTACCTTCCAACCCCTTGTTCTACACTTCTAAACATTAAGAACAATCCTAGGGGTCCTCAATATGATATATAAGTCTTAGGGTAGCTAAGAAGTAGAGAAAAAGTTAGTATGAGGTCATTACCTTGATTCTGTACACTTTTCCTAACTTTCTTCTTCTCCAAACCTCTTTCTTTTTCTTGTTTGAACTTGAGCTCGAGTTGGCTATGGAAGGTGAGGTTTTCAGAGCTCCTTGGCCTTCCTTTATTGGTGCTGGACGAGTACAATGAGTGGGAGAGGAGGGAGAATGGTACTTTTGTCTTTGGTTGACAATTGGGTGAGGTTAGGGGTCCCTTAGGTGTCAAGATGGTCTCCCCCATCCCTTCAATGGACTTCAGCCACAATTTAGCTCATGCCAGCCTCCAAGATCTTGGAAATTTCGTGGGTTGGCCCCCACTTGTGTGGGAGGTCACCCCTTTTTGTCCAGAAGTGCACAATCGGTCCCGAAAGTTGCATTTTTCGGCCCGTTTTAATCATATTTTATTTTATCGGACCAAATAAAATATGACGCGTTCCAAATAATTATGGGCCTTTAGAATAGATGTACATTCCCCAACATTAATTTAGGAGTCTCCGAAACTCATTTCGGGCTGTTATCCGCTAAATTACCAATATCGGTAATTGGACCCCATTTGACCAACCGGTCAACTCCATGCTTTCTTATGGCCCAAATAGAGTGTCCATCACCATATAGATGTCATCTAGACCAAGATGAATATAATATGCGATTCGGGAATTATCGGGCGGTCCCCGTTCCCGCTGTGGGCCCCACATGCAGTTTACTATTCACGTAAAAGAAATAATAAAAATTTACAATCACGCAATTTATCAAATCATACTTCAAGGTTTATTACATAATTTACTAAAAGTAAATATGCTCGGGGTCGGTGTTACAAGTTCACCCCCCTTAACGGGAATTTCGTCCCTGAAATTCACAATGTTCATTCAAACAAAAACGCGTATTGCTCATTCATCAAAGCTTCCGTTTCCCAAGTTTCCTCCTCGACTCGGTCACTTTTCCAAAGGACTTTAACCATTGGAACTTTCTTGCTTCTCAATTTCTTGACTTGCCTGTCAAGTATTCTCACCGATTGCACAGCATAATTCAAGTCTTCCCGTATTTCCACGGGTGGTTTTTCTAATACATGAGATGGATCCGGCATATACTTCTTAAGCATAGACACGTGGAATACGTTATGTATCTTCTCCAATTCTGGAGTCAACTGTAATCGGTATGCCACGGCCCCAATCCTCTCAAGAACCACGAATGGCCCTATGTATCGTGGGTTAAGTTTCCCTCGGCTCTGAAATCGGATGATTCCCTTCCAAGGTGAAACTTTCAAAAATACTTCATCTCCCACCTTAAACTCCAAGGCTCTTCGGCGCTTATCGGCATAACTTTTCTGTCTATCCTGGGCCGCCTTAAGTCTCTCACGAATCATCTTCACCTTAGACTTGGTGATCTCCACCAATTCCGTGCTCTCGAGTTTGGCCATGCCAACCTCATCCCAACACAACGGTGTACGACATCTCCTCCCATACAATGCCTCGTATGGAGGCATGCCTATACTTGCCTGATAACTGTTGTTATAGGCAAACTCCACAAGTGACAAATGGTTGTCCCAACTCCCTTGGAACTCCAATGCACAGGCTCTCAGCATATCCTCTAATATCTGTATAACCCGCTCAGATTGCCCATCCGTTTGTGGATGAAAAGCTGTACTGAATTTCAACTTTGTCCCCATAGATTCTTGGAATTTCGGCCAAAATCGTGATGTGAATCGTGGATCTCTATCGGATACAATGGTTATAGGAACCCCATGTAGCCTCACGATCTCATCCACATACAACTTGGCTAACCTCTCCAGTGCATAAGTGATGTTGATAGGTAGAAAGTGTGCACTCTTTGTGAGCCTATCGACCACAACCCATACGACATCATAGTTCTTAATCGTCTGTGGCAGCCCCACCACAAAATCCATAGTCACGTGCTCCCACTTCCATTCCAGTAACCCAGCCGGATGCTGATGTTCTGCCTTAACTTGCTGACAAGTAAGACACCTATTGATGTACTCGGCTATTTCCCTCTTCATACCCGACCAACAGTAACTTTCCTTTAAATCACGGTACATCTTCGTGCCTCCCGGGTGCATGGCATACGCCGATGAATGAGCCTCCTCTAAGATGGACTTTCGGAGCTCATCATCCAACGGTACACACACTCGGTCACGAAATAATAAGAGACCATCGTCTCTCTCCCTGAAATCCTCAACCGGTCCCGCTAGCATGCGTTCACGGATCTTCATAAGTTCTTCGTCGGTTTCTTGACCCTTCTTGATTTCATCAAGTAATGTAGGTCTCACCTCGAATCTAGCTAACAAGGCACCATCGCTAGATACCTCCAATTGGGCTCTCAATGCCCTCAAGCTAGTCAATAATGCCCCAGATGAATTCTTTCGGCTCAAGGCATCCGCTACCACGTTGGCTTTACCGGGGTGGTACTCGATAACTAGATGGTAGTCTTTTATCAACTCCATCCACCGTCTCTGTCTCATGTTTAACTCTTTCTGAGTAAACACGTACTTCAGGCTTTTGTGGTCGGTGTATATATGACATGTTTCCCCGTAGAGATAATGTCTCCAAATCTTCAATGCGAACACCACCGACCCCAGCTCTAAGTCATGAGTGAGATAATTTACCTCATGCTTCTTCAACTGTCGTGAAGCATAGGCAATCACCCTCCCATTTTGCATCAAGACACATCCAAGCCCTTGGATGCTTGCGTCGCTGTAGACATCGTACCCCACACCCTGTTTGGGTAGTGCGAGTACCGGTGCCTCGGTCAATCTCTTCTTCAGTTCAAGGAATCCCTTCTCACATCGGTCATCCCATACAAACTTGGCCCCCTTTCGAGTGAGCTTTGTCAATGGCGATGCCAAAACTGAGAACTTCTCCACAAATTTTCGGTAGTACCCTGCCAATCCAAGGAAGCTACGAATTTCCTTGACGTTCTTTGGCCTCTCCCATTCATTAATGGCCTCAATCTTCTTGTTATCTACGACAATCCCTGATCCCGAAACCACATGCCCGAGAAAGCCAATCTCCCTTAGCCAAAATTCACATTTGGAAAACTTGGCATAGAGTTGCTTCTCCCGTAGTGTCTCAAGAACAAGTATCTAGTGCTCCTCATGCTCTTCTTCACTCTTCGAGTAAATCAAGATATCATTTATGAACACAATCACAAACCGGTCCAAGTATTTATGAAATACCCGGTTCATCAAGTCCATAAATGCCGTCGGGGCGTTGGTTAGCCCGAACGACATAACTAGGAACTCGAAATGACCATACCTTGTGCGGAATGCACTCTTCGGTATGTCATCTTCCTTTATTTTCAGTTGGTGGTACCCCGACCTCAAGTCAATCTTCGAAAACACCGTCGCTCCTCGGAGCTGATCAAACAAGTCATCAATCCTAGGCAAGGGATACCTATTCTTGATTGTGACCTTGTTCAGTTGACGATAGTCAATGCACATTCGAAGTGTTCCATCTTTCTTTTTCACGAGAAGGACCGGTGCTCCCCACGAAGAGTGACTCGGCCTTATGAAACCGTTATCCAATAGCTCTTGCAATTGGGTTTTCGACTCGTTAAGTTCAGCGGGTGCCATTCTGTATGGCGGTATAGAGATTGGTTTGGTGTCGGGTTCATCCTCGATCACAAACTCAATCTCCCTATCGGGTGGAAGCCCTGGTAAGTCTTTTGGGAAGACATCCGGATACTTGCACACTATTCTCACGTCATTGATGTCTACCTCTTCTTTGGTTTTGTCCACCACGTAAGCTAGATATGTGTGGCATCCCTTTCTCATCATATTCCTCGCTCTCACGGCGGATATGATACAACTGTTTGATTTGCCTCTATCTCCCTCGAAACGTAAGGTCAAACCTTCACCGCTTTCGAGTTCAAGAACCTTCGTATAACAATCAACCCTAGCATGATGCTTCTCTAGCCAATCCATCCCGAGGATCGCGTCGAACTCGATCATGCTCAGCGGTACGAAGTCACACGTCAAGTTCTGTCCCTCCACCTCCACCTCACACGATGGATAGTGGCTATCTCTTTCGATATCATCCCCTAGAGGCGTGGATACCAATAGAGTTTGAGTCATCGGTACAAGTGGTCCAATGAACCCGCTGGCGAACGCCTCACTCACAAATGATCGTTGCGCCCCGGTATCAATAAGGATCCTTGCGTCTCTCCCATTTATCTTTAGTGTTCCTACATTCATAAGTAATGTAAGACACACTATCTAATTAATAGACCCGTTTCTTAAGTCGTAGGGTATGTCGGTTGTGGTTCGGGTGGAGTCCGTTTGACACCTTTCCGAAATTTCCTGGTTTCTAACCTTTAGGACCGTTCTAGGACAAATCCAGGTGAAAGCCGGCCGCTTTTCACGAAATCCGGCCGGTTTTCGTCTGCGAGAAAAATCCCGGTATGAAAATCACGAAAGCCGGGCGGCTTTCACGAAAGCCGGCCGGTTTTCGTCGCCGTAGTTTTATTCATGGAATGGTTTCGAAGGTCGGCCGGTTTCTACGAAACCCGGCCGGGTTTCAGCAGCGCAGGAATCCCCAAGCCTAACGAAAGCCGGGCGGCTTCCATGAAAGCCGGGCGGCTTCCATGAAAGCCGGGCGGCTTCCATGAAAGCCGGGCGGCTTTCAGCTGCGAGAAATTTTCCAGGTGGGGTATTTACGAAAGCCGGCCGGTCTTTACAAAAGCCGGCCGGTTTTTGGTTGCGAGAATTTTTTTGATTTAATCTTGACGAAAGCCGGGCGGTTCTCGGTGGAAGCCGGCCGACATTCGTTGCCGTGGTAATATTCCCAATAGTTCAAGACGAAAGCCGGGCGGCTTTCGTCAATGCCTGGCAGCATCCGCCCAGGGCGAGGATTCTCCTCCCCTTTTTCCCTTCAAACCCGACCAAACTCGTCGGGGTTATAAATTTACAAGTTCCACCTTCCTGTTGTTTATAATAATTTAATGCGTGAGTTTAAGGAATTACCCGCAACGCAGTCCGGGTTGGCACGAGCATCCGCCTCCGTCATAGCATAGACCCGAGCTTGGGTCCTTCCTTGGTTTACGGATGGCGCGTTGCTGGCACTCGCCCCACCGTGCCCACCGCTAGCATTTGGTGCTCCGGTTCGGTTCCTGCTCACCGTCGTTGCACTACTTGGTCCGGCCCCCATGGCTCGTCCAAGTTGTGGGCAACTCACCTTCAAATGCCCGACCTCCCCGCATTGATAACACCTCGGGGGATCGCGGCACTTGCCAAAGTGGTTCTTTTTGCAGTTGCTGCACTTCTTCACGCCTGAGCTTTGTGACACAGAGCTTTGCCCGCTCGGGCCTTGATTTCCCCTTACCGGTGGTGCAGGGGTATTGAAAGATCCGCCTCCCCCGTGGTTCCCCTTCTTGTTGCAACCTTGAGGGCCATGGTTCTCCCATTTTCTTTTATTTGCCTCCTCGGCATTCCTTCGTTTCCTTTCCTCCCACTCTTTCTCCCCTTTCAAGCCTTGTTCAACCACTTGACTAAACGTCATATTAGGCAATTGTGTTGCCCTCTCGCGTATGTCAAGGTCCAAGGCATCCCAGAAGTGCTTCACCATTCAGTTTTCATCACAAATGTACTCCGGTATGAACTCAGCAAGCTTTCTGAATTTGTGCTCAAGTTCCTTCACCGTACATTCACCTCCTTGGGTCAAATTCGTGTACCCCCTCCTCTTCAAGTTCACCTCGAAGTCGGAGTAGTATTGGCTGAAGAACTCCTATCTGAAATTCTCCCAAGTGACGGCCTCGCCGTACTTCCCTTTTGTTCCATCCCACCACGTGGACGCCATGCCTTCTAGTAGCCTCGTGGCTACTCTCAGCTTCATGTGGGGTGGTAGTTGCATGTCGAGGGCCGCCTCGTTAAATCTTTTGATCCACTCGGCTGCCACGGAGATATCCCCCGTTCCATCAAACGGTTTACATCTCATGTCTCTTGCCTCTTTGAGGTACTTTGAGATCCTTATTATAGGGACCTCAGCACCTCCCCCTCCTCGGGGTTCTATGATCTCCTTAGGAGTCACACGGCTTCCTCTTCTTGAAGACCCTTCCAAAGCACGCCTTGCCCGGCACCTTTGGCGATCTTGGTGGTACTGTCAGAGTAGTTCCTCTATTCTTTCAAGAGCGTCATTATCGTCGCTCTCTTCGCTCACATCCTCATCTTCCCCATCATATGGGGTTTCCACCGGTTCGGTTCCCGGTTGGTAAGTTGAATCCTCCTCGGACTCGTATTGCTCATCAATCGTCTCCACATGACCGTCACTCACCGTTGGTGAGTGGCCTCCACGGCCCTGTCCCCGAGACACCCTCGACCCTCCTCGGATGCCACGTTGGGATCCTCCCGGCGCCTGGCCAGTCGGGTTCCGTCGAGTAACTTTACCGGTACGTTCCATTTCTGAAAGAAATTGAGAATGAGTCGTTAGACTCGAATCAAATGTCAATTGACGGATAGGCACTTAAAGACGTCCTTTGGCTCAAATCACCGCCATGCCAATTGTTAAGGGTACCATCTTAACAATTAGAGACATTGCAACTCAAGTACCAAAAGTTCTATAAGTACAAAACTTTATGCTCATGGTTTTCAATTTCATTTTCAAAAAGAATTTTGAAGCTTCATTATGATGTTTACGGACTAAGGCTCTGATACCAATTAAATTGTCACGCCCTAGACCTAGCCGGACACGTCAACAACCCGCCGTACAGTACGAATAGTCAACTGCAGTCCAACTCATCCATACTATACAATGCGTCATGAATATCATTCACACATAGTACATCCATAAACAAACATAATGTAAAACATTCATTTAAAACAGCGGAAGCATTAATACAATTGTTCAAGCCACACTTGGCATAACTAGGCATACAATCCCCCCAAAGTAATTATTAAGAAAATAGTATCCATGAGCATTAACGTAATTGTTTTTAAAACAGAACGGAAGAAACACGAACCACGTCTTCTTCCCTTGAGCCTCCCGAAGCAACGGGCAATGGTAGCAACCTTCAAGTTCTACCTGAAACTGTGAGGTGGCCTCCCCCGTGAAGGGGAGGTCAGTACTTGGAAATATTTGACAAGTACAATAGCAACTATACTAAATATAATCAACGTTTTAATTTCCAAGACCCTCAAAATAGGGTGATATCATAATATAAATAATAATTTATATTTCCCACTTATTATCTTTATAATAAGTAAACTTATTTATTTGTCGGCACACGGCCCTTCTTATATATCCCTTTTTCATTTATCATTTGCACAACCCAACCCTTGGGTCTTATTATTTCTACGGGACTTGCTACCGCTGTCCGAGACCTCATGAGGCTCCCGGTTCGGACTCCAACATCCCGCCCCTGGACTCATACCCATCATCCCGTAGGAAGGTAAGGCCCTTCGGGGTCCTATCTTATGTGTTACCGCTACCAGAACCTAGTTAGGTCTCCGATTCGGATTCCACCCTAACCCGTGATCACGATGTAAGTCCATGCTATCCAACCCCGCTCTCTAGAGTCGGGAAGGGCCATGGTCCTTACTATTTCCATAATTCAACCGGCTATCCACAAGGACTACCGAACACACCCGTAGGTCAATCCTATACTTAGGATCAATTTATTACTTACTTTATCTTGGGTATCCCTTAAGGCCTACCCCTAGTATAACTTAGAGTTCATACTTTCCTACCTTAAAGCATCTCTTAAGACTACTTAAGGCATAACATTTCACAATCCAACCTTAGGATAATCTTAACAACATTTCATCTTAATGTCCAACTAGTATCTTAATACTAGTCAAATTAATACCAACAAACCAAGTTCTCAATTTATAGTCATATAGACAATTCCAACTGATTTTCCCTTGAAAATATCATTTATCTCAATATTCAAAATATCACTTTTAATCACTCATATATTCCAATATGAAGAAAAAGTATATTTCAACATATGTTTCATAATTAATTCTACTTTCAAGTTAACATATTCATAACACATGATCATACACAATTTACTCTTAAATTTGTATATCATGCTCCTTTTCCTTTAGACATTTGTCTTCTCATTTTTAGGCATTATTAATCATTAATAATCCATAAAAACACATTTAATTACCTTCGATAATCTCATGAAATTAACTCACTAATTATAAGCAATATAGTCAGCCATCCTCACCTCGAATTTGCTTGAAGAAGCTCTACCCTTCTAGGTTGAACTCCGGCAATACTCCGGTGAACTCCGGCGAAACTCCGACGAGACTCCGGCGAAACTCCGGCGAAAGTTAGGAACACTTTAGTCAAGCTCCTAACAAGGTTTTATCATCACAAAACCCATATCAACACAAATAACCCCTAAAAGGTTATTTTCCGGCGAACCGGTCATTTGGCTTCTAAGTCCGTTCTTGGACTTAGAACTACCTTCCAACCCCTTGTTCTACACTTCTAAACATGAAGAACAATCCTAGGGGTCCTCAATATGATATATAAGTCTTAGGGTAGCTAAGAAGTAGAGAAAAAGTTAGTATGAGGTCATTACCTTGATTCTTTACACTTTTCCTAACTTTCTTCTTCTCCAAACCTCTTTCTTTTTCTTGTTTGAGGTTGAGCTCGAGTTGGCTATGGAAGGTGAGATTTTCAGAGCTCCTTGGCCTTCCTTTCTTGGTGCTGGACGAGTACAATGAGTGGGAGAGGAGGGAGGATGGTACTTTTGTCTTTGGTTGACAATTGGGTGAGGTTAGGGGTCCCTTAGGTGTCACGATGGTCTCCCACATCCCTTCAATGGACTTCAGCCACAATTTAGCTCATGCCAGCCTCCAAGATCTTGGAAATTTCGTGGGTTGGCCCCCACTTGTGTGGGAGGTCACCCCTTTTTGTCCAGAAGTGCACAATCGGTCCCGAAAGTTGCATTTTTCGGCCCGTTTTAATCATATTTATTTTATCGGACCAAATAAAATATATTAGGCGTTCCAAATAATTATGGGCCTTTAGAATAGATGTATATTCCCCAACATTAATTTAGGAGTCTCCGAAACTCATTTCGGGCTGTTATCCGCTAAATTACCAATACCGGTAATTGGGCCCCATTTGACCAACCGGTCAACTCCATGCTTTCTTATGGCCCAAATAGAGTGTCCATCACTATATAGATGTCATCTAGACCAAGATGAATATAATATGTGGTTCGGGAATTATCGGGCGGTCCCCGTTCCCGCTGTGGGCCCCACATGCAGTTTACTATTCACGTAAAAGAATTAATAAAAATTTACAATCACGCAATTTCTCAAATCATCCTTCAAGGTTTATTACATAATTTACTAAAAGTAAATATGCTCGGGGTCGGTGTTACAATTATGCTACCTGATCCGTCCGAAAAACCGAACTAGCATAGTATGTATACTACTTTAAATTATTATGCATGTTCACATATCTCAATTATTATATGTCAATTACCATATTATGAATGTTCAAATATTCCAATTACCGTATTAGTACAACTATAACTTTGAATGTTGTATTGTTATGATTTTGAATGATATTTTGACCAATTATCATTTTATTTATCACAATATCAATTATGCCAATCACCGTAAATTATTATTTTACATGTTCAAATATGTCGATTACCGTATTTATACAACTATTACTTTGAATGATATACTAGTATAACTTCGAATGATACTTTTACCAATTACCATTTTATTTATCACAATTTCAACAATAATAAATTAAAATCCGAATGGACCCGAAACCCGAATCAACCCGACCGGCACCCGAATTTCTTCAACATGAAAAAAACCGATAAATTTTTTGATAGGGTAGGGTTTGAAATTATCAATCCGATATCCGAACGGGTTTATCATTTTTGAACGAAGAGGGCTAATGTGGACGAAGAGGGCTAATGTTCCTTTGATGGGGAAAGATTGTTTGAGGACGATGAGTGTCCTGCCTCAGTGGCCGATATGAGCTCTTGATTTGAATAGCCGATGCGGGTGCTGTCGTTTTCGGTCATCAACGGTTGCCTTTGATGGATGGGCCGAGGAGGCCTCGCGATTGCTTTATGCTTTAGGCCGGAGCGGTGGTATCCGTAGCTTGGTGTCCATGCTTTTGAGAATGACAACGACACTCATCCGGAAGGAGTAGTGCGTATCCTGATCTCATGGACGATGGTGATCTTGTGGGAGAACCCTTGGATGCAGGTTGCTTTCAAGCAGTTATCATCAAGGTGTATGCGAGGCCGATGGCTGTGGAGTTGTTTTTTTCTTTGTTGTTGTGGCCGTTGAAGGGGCCATGCTATTGGTATTCTGTTTGGGCCGATATGGGCACACTTTTGTGGTGTGACCTACCGTTTTGAAATCATTTTTGTGTTGAGGCCGATGTAGGTGTGCTTTCTTGGTGTGGCCGTTGAGTGGTTGGCCGTTATGGACGCTGATTACTGTCACGTTGGCAATGGGCTGGTACTGATGAAAGTGGGCCTGACACGCCTTTTTGAACCGGTGCCAGCCTAATGGGCCTTGGGGTGGTGGCCGTTCATGTGGCTAACGGATGTGTGCCACGTGTAGTGACCGTTGGGGGGGGGGAGGTCTATAAATACCCCTCTCCCTCCGAAGAAGCTCCCAATTGCATTCTTGAGATAACGAAGTGCTGCCCAATTCTAGAGAGATAAAGGTTGTTCGAGTGTTCTTCAAAACTTCAAACATCTAAAGGTCAGTTCATCACACTTTCCTCCGATTTCTTGCATACTTTGCTTTCATAGGGCCTTGATCTAGTGTTAGTAGAAAATCACCCTTAGATCCAAAGTAATCCCCTCTAGGCTTTAGCTAGTTGTTATGATGAAACCTTTGGACGATGAGTACTACCCATATGACGATGAGGCCTCCGTTAAGTCCCTTGACTACCGGGTAGTAGAAGAATGTTGCGAGGGGATAGAGGACCTGAGCTCCTTCAAGTCATGGCAGCAAGAGGACAATGAGGGTGAAGACGAAGAGGCCGCCTCGTCGTCTGAAGGTGAGGACGTAGTGGTCTCCCGTGCCGAAGCCGGTTTCTGCCGTTAAGGGGACCGCCCTGACGAGAAGGCGCCATCCGAAGAAGGGTCCAGGTTATTCCTACCTGGACCTCACGAACATCTACCTGATCAAGCCGGAGAGCTGCGCGGCTGATTACTTGGTGGCCCAGATGTATGTGGGGCCGTATGGAAGGGTTAAGGCCCCTAAGCCGACGGACCACGTGTTGAATCCACCTCCGGGGTACTTTGGAGTATACCCTATGAGCTTTGCTAAGGGGCTTAGGTTTCCCCTCCATCCGTTCATCACGGAGTACTTGGACATGGTGGGTCTCCCTCCGGCCTTGTTGACTCCAAACAGCTATTCACTCATCGTCGGCTTCCTCCTTCGCTGTGATGAGTTGGACTTTAGGCCGACAACGGCCCTGTTTATGAATTTGTACCAGATCGGCCGAGGGAGCCACAAGAATTGTGCCTGTTACGCCACCCTCCAGCAGATAAAGAACAAGAGGTCCTTCACCGATCTTCCTTCGTCCATTCATGGCTGGAAGAGTAAGTTCGTCTTTGTGTCCTTGGGCGAGGGTGGCACCGAATTTCCCTCCATCGGCCATGACGGGAGATTTAACCTCCATGATGTGCCGAAGAGTAGCATCTTAGATGCCCAGGTGACGACATTCTTGAAGGGAGGGCCGAGGAGTGTGAAAGAATACATTACGGAGTACAAAATGACCTCCATCGGCTTTATGAGGTACTTTTGAGGATGACAATGAGAGTGACACCGAGATATGGCAAGGAGAGTGACACCGAGATATGGCCGAGGATGACCACCACTTTTGAGGAGGCCGATGGCCCGGATTTAAGCGTGCCTACCGAAGCTGATGGTAATACCCTCCTCGGCGTCCTTGTCTTCATTTGGTTTTTCCTCCTTGCTAACTGTTTTCTTTTTGTTATGCATACTTTGTAATGGACCGCATATCCGTTATGGCCCTAGCTAAGGCAAAGGCGAAGGAGGACATGGCCGCCAAGGAGGCTGCGAAGCTGGCCGCTGCGAGTGGCGCGCAACCGAGCTCGGATGTGACGAAGAAACCGCCCACCTAGCCGAAGAAAAAGCGGCCAGTGGACGAAGGTCAGAAGAAACTGACCGAGGCTGGTATGCAGCCTTCCAAGAAGACGAAGAGGGCTTTTCCTTCGGCCGAAGCTGACGCCGGGGCTTTGACTACGTCGGCTGAAGATGCTGGGGGTTCCAATGCCATTGCTGTTGTCGACATGGTTTCTGCCCCTTCGTTGACTGCTATGTCCCAGCCGCCCCCTATCAGCCAGGACTCCCGGAAGAAGAGGGCCGGGAAGGAGCTTGTCGTCGGGACCTATAAGCTGGAGGTTGAGTACCATGTAAAGGGTGGCGTTTTCAACGACGTCGTCGACGGCCACGATGTGCTTGCTCAAGTCGTCCCGGTCAAGGACCGGGCTTATCTGAAGAAGCTTGGCCTCGTCAGGATTTATGACGGTGGGATGGACCTCGTCGTCCAAGTAAGTTCCCTGTACTTTACTATTTTTTTTTTGCCTTTTGTTGTAGTGAGTGTCTGCATCGTCTTAACCTTTCCATTCATTGCAGGGGGGCCTTATGCTGATGGAGAGCTATAAGAGGCAGGAACAAGAGATTGCTCGGCTGAAAGAGGCTGAGCAGAAAGCTGCTTTGGCCGAGGAGGCCATGGCCTGCCTAGATCGGCTCCGGGGCGAAGTAGAGACCCTGAAGAACAGGGCAGATGAAGCCGACGTGGCCTATCGCCAAGTTGCGGCCGATAGGGACGACGCCCTGAGGGTAAAAGATGAGGCGCTAAAGGGCCGTGATGAAGCCCTACTCTGAGCGGAGGACGCCGCGAAGGCCCAAGCTGAAGCCGAGAAGGCTGCTGAGGAAAGCTGTTGATGCCGCAGTTGAGAAATTTCTGGCCGAAGGCTGGAAAACGGAAGACCGTCGGCCCTGATGCTACGAGGCTGTGGTGGACCGGCTAGAAGACTGGGGCCAGAACAGCCCTGCCAGCCAAGATTACCTCCAAAGGGAGATGCCAGTTTATTACGACATGGGCCAGCAGCGGATGCAGCGGCTGATCTACCGGAGGCTGCGTCGTGGCCTTAAGGTGCTGAAGCTCACCCGAAAATGGGCTCGGACTCACTTGAAGCTTCCCAAGAATATGAGGGACCCAGAGGAGGAGGTGAAACTTCCTCCCTCTGAAAGGCAGGCCCCGGTGCTAAGTTCCTCCATCGGCGAATCTGACTGGTCCGATGACGATGTCTTGGGGGATACTGCTGCCTCTAGTGCCGAAACCAGCGCAAGTGTTGCCGCCGAGGAAGGTGGTGAGGGTGTCACCGAACAAGGCGTTGTGGAGCAGGCCGCCAAGGAGGCCAGTCAGGGGAGTTGATCGACTGGCTCTTCTTTGTTTTGTACTTTGTATCTGTACTAGTTACTTTTTTTTTGTAAAGGCCGATGTGCCCCCCTTGTGTAATGAATTTCAAATGAATGGAAATAGTCGTTGCTTCTGGCCTTTGTGTATTCTTCGTCTTGTGTCATTCCCCACCCTTTTTATTTTACTTGCCATTTTTCTAAGTGTCAAACAAGAACTCAGGAACGTGCTTCCTGTAGTCGTGGCCGATGAAGCGTCCTGCCCTTTGTTCGGCTGAGGGGGAGATGTCTTCTTCGTCTTTGTAATGTTTGGCATCCCACATTTTATGAAAATACTTCTAAGTGTTTAGCTTAGAGTATAGCTGCTTAGTCCTAGTGTGGACGATGGTGGTTGTTGGCCCTTTCTTCGGCCTCAGGACCCTCGTCGGGCGTTCTGGGTGCCCCTTGGGAATTTTTCCAAATACTTGGAAAATTTTCTAAGTGTTGGGCTGATGACAGGCTTCGCCCTTGGGTCGGCTGAGTGAGTTTCCCCTGGACCATTTTAGTTACATGCCGGCTATCTCGTGCCCTCGTCGGCCACTAGAGTTTACCTTGGAGATTTTGTCCAAGTTTTTTTTGCTGTATGAATGCTTTCGTCCATGATGTATAGTATTTGCCTGAACGATGGAAGGTTTTGATCTTGGGAAACTTGTGCGTGTATGCTTCGTCTGTACTATCCCTTTAATGGAAATAGGTGGTTAACTTTGCACGCCTTAGTGTCTCCCTCGGCTTGTGTACTTTCTCCTGTTATCCCTCCATACTTAGAAAATATGCAAGTGTTGAGTGATCATGTACTCATTTCACCTTGTTGTGGCCGGTGAGGGTGATGACCCTTGTTTCGCCCATCCGAGTGCCACATGGGAATTTTCCAAGTGTCTTTGGGATGGTTTGCAAGTGCACGCTTCGTCCAAGGATTGCCCGGGGCTAGGCTTGGGTGGGTGGTATTAAGTTTACATTTTTCATTTTATCTGATATGTACTTAGTCAATTTTGGGGATTTTATTTTTATTGCTCATAGTCGGCTAGTGCACGGTCCATCGGCTTCCCTCTTTTGTGCTTGGGGATATCGCTCTAGGCCGACAAGTGCACGGCCCTTTGGCTGTCCCTCTTTTATTTTTGGAGATATCGCTTTAGGCCGGCAAGTGCGCGGTCCTTCGGCTGTCCCTCTTTTATTTTTTGGGATATCGCTTCAGGCCGGCAAGTGCACGGTCCTTTGGTTGTCCCTCTTTTATTGTGTTCCTCTTTACTTGGAGCGAGGAGTGGACATCCTTCTTTCAGGCTTCGGCCAAGGGGGTCGATAGTCCCTCGGCCGGTAAGGAGTCCTACTGGATCGTCCTGTGATCTCAGGGAGGTTCCGTTACCTATTTATGACGCGTGCTAAGGCTTTTGGTCGGTTACCGACGGCTGCCGTTTTCATCCCTAAGTTTGGGGATTTTTTTCACCTTGGCCATGATTTCAGACCTGTCGTCCTGCGATTTCGCGAGTGGACGACGCGGTGAGCTTCCCATTTCAAGACACGGGCTCTTTGCGGGCCCCTCGTACTGGGGACACCGTCGGCCTTTCCTGAGCGTCTCGCTCTAAGGGGCCGATACGGTGTGCTCTGTCGGCCTTTCCTGAGCATTTTCGCTCTAAGGGGTCGATGTAATATAGTGTTTTTTCCTTGAACTTTTTTAGAAAAAAGTAAGTAGAATACAACTTTCATTGATAAGTGGCTCGAGGCCGAGGGTGGCATTCGATCAACAACCCGTGGGAAAGTGAGGGCTTTGCCGGCTGCGCCATCCTCGGATTATTGATAGAATTTCACCAAGTGATGTACATTCCACGTTCGTGGTACATTAGACCCATTCTGGTGTTTTAGTTTGTAGGTGTCGGGCTTGACTACGGTGCTGATGATGTATGGGCCTTCGTACTTGAGTGCCAGTTTGCCACCTTCCGTTGGCCTACTCGCCTCCCTTCGGCGAAGGACATAGCCCCCCACTTGGAATTCCTGGGAACGTACCCTAGGGTCATAGTATGATTTCACTTGACACCGGTAGTTTTCTGCCCGAATGAAGGCTTGCTCTCGTCGTTCTTCGATCAGGTGGAGGTCGATCTTCATGTTTTCTTTGTTGGCTTCAGGTTCGTACTGCTGCACCCGTTGGCTAGGTATAGTGACCTCTGTTGGTGCCTTTGCCTCGAAGCCATAACAAAGGGCAAAAGGTGTTTCATCCGTCGCCCTCCTCGGCATAGTACGGTAGCACCACAGAATATTGGGGAGCTCGTCGGCCCAGCTGCCTCCTGCGTCCTGGAGCGTCTTCTTCAGGCCCTCCAGAATGGTTCTGTTGGCGTTCTCAACTTGCCCATTACCTTGAGGATAGGCAACGGAGGAGAAACGGTGCTTGATTCCCCACTCCTGGAGGAGCTCTTGGAAGGGTGCGGCCTCGAACTGGGTGCCGTTGTCGGATATTATCTCCTGGGGGACGCCGAAGTGGGTAATGATATTCTTGTGGACGAACCTCTGGCATCTAACCCCTGTAATGCTGGCCAAAGGTTTCGCTTCGACCCACTTGGTGAAGTAGTCCACTGCGACGATGATGTAGTGGTTGTTGCCAGCGGCTCTGGGCAAGGGGCCGACCAGGTCGATTCCCCATCTTGAGAATGGGATTGCGGTGCTGACCGGTGCATAGTTGACGGCTGGCCGACCAGGGCCTTTTGAAGGACCTGGCATGCAGTACACTTCCTTGCAAGATTGGCACAATCCCGCGCCATCGTCGGCCCGAAATAGCCCTGGACGACGAGACGCCGGGACATGCTGAAAGGGCCCTGATGTGAGGAGCAGATGCCACAATGGACTTCCTCCATGGCCATTTCGGCCTCATCTGGGAGCAGGCATCGGAGGAGAGTGCCGTTGTAAGATCTTTTGTAAAGTTTCCCATCCTCGATGGTGTAGCTTGGGGCCCTGATTTTGGCTAGCTTGGCTCTCTCCTCGTCCTGGGGCAGTTCTCCCGAGGTGATGAAGGTTGTGATGTCGGTGATCCAGTCCTCCGGCCGATGTCGGATGCACATGACCGGGTAGGCATGGATGCTGGACATGCTCAGCTCCTCGACCTTGGCTATCTTGGAGATGTGTTCTGGAGTGTCTGTACTGAGTTTGGAGAGGATGTCGGCCTCAGCATTCTCCGCCCTTGGGATCTGGGTGATCTCATGGGTTTCAAATGCCTTGTGCAGCTCCTCGACCGCCTACTTGTACTATCTCATCCTCCCCTCCTTGGCCTCGTATGAGCCCTCGATCTGGCCCATGACTAGCTTGGAGTCGCAATTGATTTTGATGTGTCGCGCTTTAGGCTGGCGGCGAGTCTGAGGAGGGCCTCATACTCGGTTTCGTTGTTGGATACCATGAAGTTGAAGCGGATGACATAATAGGCTCTGATTCCTTCAGGGGAAATGAGGATGACGCCACCCCCGCATGCTTTGGCGGCCGATGAACCGTCAGTGAAGAGAGTCCATGCTTCGTATGGCTCTGGTCCGGGTGTGGTAGCGGCCGTCTCCCTGGCTGTGCACTCGGTGACGAAATCAGCCAAGGCCTGCCCCTTGATGGATGGCCTCGGCTTAATTTCGGTCTGGAATTGGCTGAGGAAGATCGCCCATTTCACCATTCGTGAGAAACTGGTGTGGCTCCGCATGAGTGCGTCGAGGGGTTGCTGAGATAAGACGTAGACGGCATGGGCCTGGAAGTTGTGCCCTAGCTTTTTCACTGTATGGACGATGGCCAGTACCGTCTTCTCAATGGGGGAGTACCTGAGCTCGGCCTCCTGTAACATCTTGCTTACGTAGAAAATTGCCTCTTGTACCCCTTCATTCTCGCGGATGAGCACGGAGCTGATGGCCGACGTGCTCACCCCCAAGTACAAGAAGAGGGTTTCACCGGCTTTGGGTTTAGAAAGCACAGGAGGGGACGATAGGTACCGCTTCAGTTCCTCAAATGCTTGTTGGCACTCCGTCGTCCATCTGAATCCATTTGCCTTGCGCATGATCTGAAAGAAAGGGAGGGACCTTTCAGCCGATTTCGAGAGAAAACGGTTCAGGGCCGCAAGGCGTCCCGTCAGCCGTTGTACCTCCTTCACAGTTCGTGGTGGATCCATATTGACAATGGCCTGTATCTTCTCCGGATTGATTTCAATGCCCCTTCGGCTGACCATGTAGCCGAGGAACTTGCCCCCTTGGACGCCGAAGGTGCACTTCTTTGGGTTCAGGCGGAGTTGGAACTTCTTAATGATTTCAAAGATCTCCCGGAGGTCGTCAACATGAGTGGTAGATTGCTTTCTCTTGATGATCATGTCGTAAACATATGCCTCCATCGTCCGGCCGAGTAATGCTCTGAAGACCTTGGCTACCATCCTGGTATATGTGGCGTCTGAGTTTTTGAGCCAAAAGGCCATGAAGAGGTAGCAGAAAATTCCCTCCGGGGTCAGGAAGGTCGTCTTCTCGGTGTCATCTTCATGCATGAATATCTGGTGGTACCCCCTGAAGGCGTCAAGGAACGACATCAACTCGCATCACGCCGTCTCGTCCACCAATTGATCAATATTGGGGAGAGGGAATGGGTCCATGGGGCATGCCTTGTTCAAATGAGTGTAGTCAACACACATCCTGAACGTCAGCGGCTTTTGAGCGAGGACGACGTTGGCCAGCCACGTTGGGTACTTCACCTCCTTGATGTGGCTGATTGAGAGGAGCATGGTGACCTCCCCTTTGACGAAGTCCCGTCTGTCGGCTGAAAGGTAGCGCCGCTTCTTCTTGTTCGGCGTGGAGGCAGGATCGACTGACAGCCGGTGAGTGATCACCTTTTGGCTGATGCCAGGCATATCGTCCGGCCCCACACAAAAATTATTGCATATGATCGCAGGACGTTGATGATGCCGTCGCGTTGGTATTGTGGGAGTTGCTTCCCGATTCTTAGGACCCGCTCTGGCTGGGAGGTGTCCAGGGGGGACCTCCTCGACCTCTTCGGCTGGCTCGGCGTGTGGCCTCTCCTCATCCTTGGTGACAGTGGCGGTGATGGTGTCTATTCTCTGCCCGGCGCTAGCTGCCGGTTTTGTAAGCTTTAGGTAGCATGCTCGGGCTATCTTGTGGTTTCCCCGGGCGTAGCCGATACCGCCGCTGGTAGGGAACTTTAGGCACATATGTTTTATGGAGATGATGGCCTCCAGATCCTCTAGTGCTGGCTGCCCCCATATCAAGTTGTGGGCGCACTCGAGGTTGACCACCATGAACTCCATGCCAATTTTGGCGCGATGGGAGCCGTCGCCAACCTCCACGGGAAGGACTATCGTGCCTTCAGCGTCGATAGAGTCTCCGGTGAAGCCGGACAACAGTGTCCGTATCGGCTTGAACAATGCTTTGTCTAGCTTTAGCTGCTTGAATATGTCAAGGTACATGACGTTGACGGAGCTCCCCGTATCGATGTAGGTGCGGTGGATGATAGAGTCACCTATCTCACACCGGATGATGAGGGCATCCCTGTGTGATGCGGGTCCCGGAGGCAGATCCTTGTCGGTGAAGGTGATCTCCTCCGCCCGCTGCTTCTTCGGCGGGGGGGAGGGGAGCGTGGGACACCTCCCCAATGTAAATGGATTAGGCCCATTTCTTCCTCTCGGTGGCCGAGTCCCCCCAGTGTTGCCCCCCACAATGAGGTGGATGTGGTTCTTCTTCAGAGGGGGCTCTTCAAAATCTTCGTCGTCATCGTTGAGTCTGCCGATCTTACGCTTCTTCGCGGAGGGTTCGCCCCCATGTTTGCCGGTGTTTACCCACGTATTTTTGCGCGGGCCACCCTTAACAAACTAGGAGAGTTCCCCCTGACGAGTCAGCTTCTCGATGGCTCTCTTCAGCGTGACGCAGTCGTCTGTGTTGTGGGAGGCGTTTCGGTGGTAACGACAGTAGGTGCCGCCCTGATGGACGACATAGATCTCCTTTGCCGACTGAGGATCTCGCTCAATGAGGTCGTGCCCCTCGGCGTAATCGAGGATGGAGCTGACCGAATGAGTGAGTGGGGTCTTCGGCCTTTCCATCCTCGGCCGCCATATGCGGTCTTTGTTCTTCCCACCAGATCCATGGCGGCTTTGTCCTCCCTGACCTCGGTCCCCGACCGAGGGTGCGCCTGGAGATGGCGCATCATTTGTCTTCTTGGAGGGGTGCCCTCCGTCCTTCTTGTGGCTATGGAGCTCGTCAGCGTCAGCGTATAAGTTTCCCCGCTAAAGTGCCTTCATGTAGGACCTTCGAGTGTCAGTGATGAGACTCCTCGCATATGGGGTGCTGCGGAGGGCGCCCTGAAACAGGACCAAGAGGGTGCGCTCATCGGGCCCCTCGACCTGATCGGTCTCCCTCGTCCATCGGTCGATGAATGACCGGAGTGATTCGTCATGTTGTTGCTTGATGGAGAGAAGATGGGTGAAATATTTCTTCGCGCGCTTCCTCTCGGCAAAGTGAGTGAGGAAGCGTTGGGCAAGTTCCTGCCATGAGTTGATGCTTCCCTTGGGGAGCGCGTTGAACCACTCGTACGCCGGTCCCTCCAGAGTGGAAATGAACCAACGGCAGAGGTATTCATCTGACGCGTTCACCAACAGCATGTTATGCTGGTAGCGGCTGAAGTGCTCCTCGGGGTCGGAGCGGCCGTCCTAGGGCTTGATGGCGTTTCCCCAGTACTTCTCGGGGATGGGGGTCGAGAGTACCCTGGAAGTGAAAGGAGTCCTCGTCCTGATTTGGACGATGGGGTCTCCTCGCCCTTCAGCCAACTCCCTCTCGAGGACGCTGACTTTGTGCAGAAGGGCGTTGAAGCCGGGATCCTTGGATGAGTTGCTGGTGGGCGTGGCGGCCAGCTGTTTGGCCTCCATCTGAGCGAGCCTTCGCTTGAGTTGGGCGATCACCTCGTCCATGGCGCCCTTGGCCGCCATGGTGGCTCCCAGTGTCTGCAAGCGGGCTGCGTGAGCCGTGTTAATCTGGTGACGTGCATCACCCACATGCAGCTTTCCCTTGCCTTTGCCCAGGCGGGGCCGATCGGATGTCCGGGATACCGACCCCAAGCTTTCCCTGGGTGAGCCAGGCTCACGCTGACCAATCCGCCCCGCCATCCTCTCTGAAGCAGGCCGACGAAACGTGTCACCTAGCCTGTTAAAGGCTGAGGCTTTTCCACGCCCTGGGTGAGCCAGGCTCACGATGACGTCGTGTCCTGGGGTACCACCCTTTCGTCATTGCCTATCCTGATAGCCAACGGCTGGGGTTGAGGAGGCGGGGTCGTGTTCTACCCTGTCCTTGGCATGACAGTGGGGTTTTGGGCCAAGCTGGCGATGATGGCCGAGAGCGTGGCTTGGAGCGGAGGGTCAACGGCAGGAGAAGCCGGTTGCCCCGAGACGTTGAAACCCTTTTCTGCGCGCTTCTTTTCCAAGCTGATGTCGGCATCTGGGGCGCCGTCGTTGAGCTTGTTGCGCAGGTCAGTTGTGAGGCCGATGGCTTCCTGGAAGACATCCTTGTCGGGTGCCTTGTCGGCCGTAGCGTCCTCCTCGTGTTCCCGGTCCTCTTGGGCCCCAGGGATGGCCTTGCCGAGGAGGTTGCGGTTAGATTTAGTTCTTCCCATTATCAGTTAGCTGTGCTTGGTAGCGACGAAAGAGGCTAACTTGATTGTTCTAGCTCTCAATGAAAGCACCAAATGATGGAGTATTAACTCCTAGAGAAAAGTGAGAGCTAGAGAGAGAAGTGCAGTAAATGCTTTGTATTAATGATTTGTGAACCCCCTACAACTACTCCCAAGGGGAGTATTTATAGAGGAAATTAGGGCTGGGCTCTCAAGTCTTGGGTTTCGGAGGCCCATTTACAATTGGGCCACTATTAGGCTGAGTACAAGATATGTAGGAATGACTAAGTGCAAAACTTGGTTCTAGGAACCTTTTGTGGCCGACGCGGCCATGGCCGACGGAGCCCCGGCCGACGGGCACACCTGATTCTCCTGATCTCTGGACCATGTTCTGAGTTGATACTTTTCTGGCCGATGGGGGGCCATCTGGCCGACGGAGGCCCGACTGAGTGACAACTGTGCCTCTTATCCTTCTGAGTATGTGGGTCCTGGGGTCCAGGCCCATATACTCCATGAATATATATTATAGAAAAATTCTAAATAAGAGAAAATGCAAGCTTATTTTAAAAAATCTTAAAAATAAAAATGTGAGCTTCAAAATAAATATTATAAAAAAAAGAATGTAAAGAGAAATGAGTTGGAGATTTAAGTAATCTAAAATCTTAAAAATTATGAAAAATATATTAAATAAACTATAAAAATGAAAATCTAAAGATGTAAAAAACAATTAGAATTTTATATAGTAAAAAAGGTACACATATTGAAAACAAGATGCATGAAAAATTCCAGAAATAACTAAATATATAGAAAAAATAAAATTAAAAAATAACATTTCAAAAGTTTAATAAATCTAAAAAAAATACAAAAAAATCTAAACAATAAAAAATATAGAAATTCAGATATAAAAAACATAAATGTTAAAATACATAGAAATTTGCTAAAATAAATAATGATGTAAAAAATGTGAAATATACCTAATATGATTTTTGTTGTAGTTACGAGTATTAATATTCTCACCAAGCCATTTATTGTTATTATTTAATATTCTCACCAAGCCATTTATTGTTATTTTGTTTCATGCGGTTTCTTTGTGTTTATAAATTTGCGGATTTTGCTTTTAATTGTCATTTTGTGTTTCTTGATGTTGTTGTTGACTTTTTTTAATAAATCCAAATTTCATACTTCGTATTATAAGTGTTTATATGTGTATGTTGGTTTTTATTCTAATGAAGAAGAAATGAATTAAAGCCTAAATAAACAAAACAATCAATAATAAATAACAAAAAACACCATGCAACACAGTGCAACAAAGTTCAACATGGTGCAACAAAGTGCAACAATGTGCACAAACAAAAAGAAATACTTCATATTTACAACATACATAAGTCTTAAGTGAGTTCATGCTTCAACTTATTTTTGTACATTCATGATTTGAAACAACCAGAAAGTAGTGGTAGGGTGACGCTCAAGAGGCCAGGACGACTCAAGAAGAACCCAAACAATAAGTGCCGAGTAATGGTAATGGCACTGGTGAGGGTTTGGTCAAAGAAGTGATCACTTTCAGATGTTTGACTTAATGTTCACCATGTGAGGGAACCGGGGAATATAGATTTAGCCTGTTGTCTTCTTTTTTGGGGTGTTTGTGGGAGATGAGATGTAGTCTTCATATAATTTTTGTTTGTTGTGAGTTGTTCAAAATCTAGTACATAGTATTATGTGTCTTTGGATGGAATTGCATCTTTATAGCTTCTTCGAGTAGCGAAAAGTGACCATTTACCTCATTGCCATGTATTTTCTACAACATCGGCCAACAAATCCTGCATTCTTGAGGATATTATAACGAAAATGATTATTGACCTAATTGTATTACTAAAAGAGATCACAAAGCATACACTACATCATCACAAATTGCGATATAGATGAGGAGAAGAATTTAAGATCATAATCCAAAT
Source organism: Cuscuta europaea (assembly GCA_945859875.1). Taxonomy (NCBI): domain Eukaryota; kingdom Viridiplantae; phylum Streptophyta; class Magnoliopsida; order Solanales; family Convolvulaceae; genus Cuscuta; species Cuscuta europaea. The sequence continues at coordinate 7,938,865 of CAMAPE010000054.1, read as the reverse complement.
AAAACTTACATGCATGCTCTATAATACTCTGGCATAAAAATCATTATTAAATCAAAACATAATACATATAGTTAGATAGTGATTGCTTACTAGTAAAGCAAAATCAAATGAACTAGGTCAACTATTCAATTGAAGGATCAACTATTTTTTTTTGATCATATTGAAGGATCAACTATTGAAATACTATTCACGTCAATTTGAGGCAAAAGGATAAGTCATAAGTCACACTCTGCAAAAAAAAGTTACACTCTATAAAAAAGGATGACACCCCCATCCTTGAGGGCCCCCAACGATAAGTTGAGAGTATGTAAATTGGACTATAATCACAATCTGATAGATAGAGAGTGATGCTCTTCCCCGATACTTGTAGAGGCCATGCATTTTAGCATAGTAACCTCTCTTTGCAGTTGCCGGGATTCGAACTCGGGACTTAACCTTTGTGGCACTTCAGCCAAGAAAATCGACGAACCAAATCAGCCAAGTAAATCAACCGAGCAGATCACTATTCAATGAAATTATGCCCCAACCCTATAGATTGCTCAAAACAGATTAAGACAAGGAGATTAGAATAATAAATATTGAAGATTATAGTTACCTGAAGCAAAAAGGTTGAGCAATCGACCAAGAATCTAAAATCTTGCGATAGATGGGTTGAGCGTTGAGAGTTTGGGGGAGCAGTGGAACGATTGAAACAGAGGAATCAAACGATCGAACGATAGGTTTCATCCAGATCTAGATTTTCCACTAAATCTGAATTAATCGGTCGCCCTTCAAGTTTTCTCTTCGATTTCGATTCCCTTCGAGTTTAGGGTTCCACCGAGACTCGTATTTTTCACTTCCTTAGGGTTCTAAATCTAGAGCTTTAAAAGGTGCGGTCTGTGCGGCTCTGAAATCTAAAACACTTTAAAGAACATTTTAAAAAATTGGGGCTCTAAAGTTAAAAATTCCAAGCGCATTTATGCTAAATTTTTTGAAACTTTTAGGAGCTTTTGAAATTTTAATTTTCAACCTAAAATTAAATTTTACAAAATATATAAATAAAACAGATTACTAAACACGACAACAATTTTGTAACTAATACCGACCACCTTTTATATGTGGTCGCCAAAGATAAACTATATAACGACGAACTTACTATTAGTCGTTAAAAGATAATTTTTAATGACGGTTTGTGAGAGTCATCATTATAATGTGGTCGTTAAAAGTCCTTTTTCTAGTAGTGTACAATGAGATTAATCCCTCTATTTATACTAATGGGGGGTATGGGGTGCTCCACGCTGATTGGTCGTCAATCCAGCCACTTGAATGCCCATGCTTCCACTAGTTGATGCCATACTCTAGCATTTATTTCTCCCTACCACTTGTCATCTATCCGTTGCCCGAACGGGGTGATGTACCATGCTGAAAACACCATTGATCTGGCTCAAGTCCCTGTGTTGACCCGATCCATGTTCGGGGCATATATCTCACTGGGCCCGTTCTTCGCCTGGATTCCAGGCTATTTATTGTACTGGATATATTGGGCCTTGGACCCGGGTATTGGGCCTTCGATCCAATATCCCAACATGAGTCCCCCACTTCCGATGTCTCTAATGGTAGTGAGTGCATAAGGAAGTAGAACTTGTATGCCAAGTGTCGATCGGGGTCCAGATCTCGTTGGTTCCCCATATCATGATTTAGTATCTTATTGCGGCTGTCGTTTGAGTTTTTCCATAATTGCCATGATTACTGGCCTTTGCTCTCCCACGTGACACGTGTCTTTTCCAACACTCCTGGTGATGTGTCGCCCTCTGGTTGGTCAATGAATCGGCGCTTGTCAGGCTATAAGTAGGCCTTTGGTTCTTCGGTTCTGGGTTTCAAATTTTCAAATCCTTCGTGCTTTTGCTCTGCCTTCTCTCTAGAATTCTTCAAGCTCCGTCCCTTCAGGTATATTTTGCTCCTTGCTTTTTCCTTTTACTTCGTGTTCGGTCAACATGCCTTCTCGATCATCTGCTTCTGGATCGAATTCGGATTCTGCTACTCAAGGGGATCTCCATGACGCTGCTGCACAAGAGGCCATAACAGTTCCTTTTGCCGATGTTGCCAATGATGCGACCGCGAGGGTGGTTGATGAAGGTCCTTCAGGCAACTCTACTTCCGGCGAGGACTCTGATGGCACGATGTCCGGCGATGAACTGGCTTCAATGGCAGTTGGCCCTCCAGGCGATGTCCCTCGTTATAGGGTTGACCTGAGATTAATCAGGGAGAGGAGGCAAAAATTGACTTCTCACAATAGGGTCCAAATTCCAGCCCTAATTCCGGACCCGGTGAATTTCGGTCTTCAGGTGGGCCTCACCCAATGCGCCACATCCCTGGGATGGTGGTGGTCCATTTAGACTCAGTAAAAGCTGGGCTTAGGTTTCCTGTGCACCCATTTTTTGTGTCTTTCTTCAATTTTTATGAAGTAGTACCGGCCCAAATCATGCCGAACTCCAAGATTACACCCACTCTAGAACTGTTCCACCAATTTTCTAAGGTGGCCCCCTAGCAGACGCATGGCTACTTGGCTGGAACTGCCCGAAAGTGTCATATTTTATTTAAGGGTAACCTTACTTCAATCAAGGGGTGGAAAGATCGGTTCTTCTTCGTTTCCGTCCTGGACGGCTTGATTCCGAATAGGTGGAATGCTTTCCCCCGTAAATCTCCCGATCCGCTTCTTACTGAGCAAATCTGCAAGGATGTTTTTGCGGTGGAAGAGGACAAGACCTGCGACATTATAGGATACCTGACTTCCAATCGGCTTATCAACGTCGGGATAGGTATTGCCCGCACTCTTGGGTTCGCTTGACTGAAAACCAAATGCCATGGGCCGGGCGGTCCTTCCCGTGCAAGAAACGTCCTTTTCTAGTTTCCGACGTGGTATGATCGCTCGGTACTAACTCTTATCTTGTTATTTTTTCAGTTTCCAATCCAGACGCTCCCATGGATGATAGTCGTGTGCTTGCTGCTGGTGGAGTTGGAAAAAGAAAAAAGGCTAAGAAGAATAGCCACCCCAAACCTTCCACTGCTGCTCTTCCGACCCCCAATCAGCCTGCTCAGGCCGCTCAGTCCCTTCAGCAAGTTTCTATTCAACAAGTTTTTGATGATGATATGCTGATAGAAAACCCGTTCGGGTCAGATTCATTACATCATCTATCTGATGCATTCCAGATCGCATAGGAGGTGAATGTGGGGGCCCATCAGCCTACTGCTGCTGAGGTGGATGGACAGATCAGGCGGATCTCTCTGGAAGATCCGGTCCATGAGATCTTAGAGAAGCCCGGCTCTTCTGCGAACCAGATCTAGACGACTTCTGCTTTTTTCAACAACTTCCCTTTGCCTAACCTATTGGTCGATCGGGCAAAGGAATGTGTTGCCCTAACGGCTCTGAAGGTACCTGGCTGCCATCCCCTTCATTATTTAGTATATTATTTATGCTTTTATCATCCCGTTCTTTATTTTCGAATGACATGCAGATGGGTTTATATAGTTTATAGCTACGGGAGGCCCATTTGGCCAAGGAGCGGGATTTGATCATCGCTCAAACTGCTGCTGAGTAGAGTGCTGCCGCTGCCCTGACAACTCTTGAGGCCGAACGGAAAGCCTTTGCTGGAGAGAAGAAAAGGCTTGAGGATGAATTGGGAGGGCTTCGGGTTCAGCTAGCTGTTTCCCAATCGAAAATATGTGCTGCCGAGTCTGCTCAGATAAAATTTACAGAAACGCCCCCCCCCCCCCCCCCCCCCCCCCCGCATCCCGGACGGTCCTAGTGAGATTAACGTGGATTGGTCCGCCGTCCGGGATGTATTCAAATCTTCTGATGAGTTTACTGCCATCAAGGAGGAATATGCCCGGCAACAGCTGACAGCAAATTTTGGGGCTTATCTTGAACAATTTCCCCGAGGCGATATCCGGCGTACGGAAGGCGTGAAGCTGCTCGATCAGGACCCTCGGGGTAAACGTTTCAACGACTCCCTGGCCAAATCTCTCTAAGTCATGGGTTGTCAGCACATTCTAATCCCCTTTTTAGCCAAGCTTCAAGAGCAGCTGGGGAGGCCGGTCGAGCTTTCTGATCTTCCCCCGGCTCCCATTGTTGAGGCCCAGTTTGAAAAGTATCAACGGGATCTGAAACGGGCCACCGATCGTGCAGCAGGGAAAGAGCTCGAACCTCCTTCTGACTCGGACGAAGATGAGGACGAGGATGATGAAGCTAATAACGAGGCGCATAGTCAGTAGATGAGCCGAATTTTCCCCTCTATAATTGTAATTCCCCACTTTTGAAATGAACTTTGTATTTCCCAGCCAGTAGTTCCGATGAATATATATCGAACCTATTTTGCCCAATGTTCTATTTACTTTGCCCAATGTTTTATTTACTTTCTTTTTTGTCTTTGTCATCCGGGATTCGGCCAGTTTTATGGGACTTAGCCGTTTCTCGTGCTCTTTGATGCTTCTTTATCTTGCCATTCGGGATTCGGCTAGTTTTATAGGACTTAGCTGTTTCTTGTGTCCTTTGATGCTTCTTTATCTTGCCATTCGGGATTCGGCCACTTTTATAAGATTTAGTTGTTTCTTGTATTCTTTGATGCTTCTTTATCTTGCCATTCGTGATTCGGCCAGTTTTATAGGACTTAGAGGTTTCTTGTATTCTTTGATGCTTCTTTATCTTGCCATTCAGGATTCGGCCAGTTTTATAGGACTTAGCTGTTTCTCGTATTCTTTGATGCTAATCCGTCTGTTGTTTCCTGATCCGGATCATTCAGACTAAGGGTTTGGGGAATCTTACATTCAAACTTTTGGTAGGATTCCCTGTTTGGGTTATTTCCTGCCTATAGCTAAAGTAGAGATACCTCCAAATCATTAGGTTGAATTCCGTATTCATCCGTGTTACCGAATGCCGCTCGGATCGTTCACGTTTATTGATTTGTCCTCACCTTCAAACCATTTAGAACCCTTTTGTGGTCCAAACTTAGCTAATATGATGGCTTCCTCCAGACTGTTAACACGTTCCTCATTCGGTCATCCAATGATACATACATTCGATCAACATTCCCACAGACGGCGCCAATGTTGAGGTTAAGTCCCGCAGACCCGAAAGCCCAACACACGCTTTGGATATTTCAGGATGTGGGTAATAAATCGAGGGTATAACAAAATATAAAAGCTGAATAATAATATGCTCAAAGCCCACTTGTATTTAAACAATTCACTGATTACACAGGAAACTTCCCAAACGGTACGCCAGAATAGTGATTAATACAATAACAGGAATGAGAAAGCTATTCTAGGCCTTGAGTATCAAAACGCTAACCTTTTACAATGAGATTAATCCCTCTATTTATACTAATGGGGGGGTATGGGGTGCTCCACGTTGATTGGTCGTCAATCCAGCCACTTGAATGCTCATGCTTCCACCAGTTGATGCCATACTCTAGCATTTATTGCTCCCTACCACTTGCCATCTATCCGTTGCCCGAACGGGGTGATGTACCATGCTGAAAACACCATTGATCTGGCCCAAGTCCCTTGGTTGACCAGATCCCCGTTCGAGGCATATATCTCACTAGGCCTGTTCTTCGCCTGGATTTCGGGCTATTTATTGGATTGAATATATTGGGCCTTGGACCCGGGTATTGGGCCTTCGGTCCAATACACCAACAAATGATATCTAGCAAAAGCACTTATTGTACAAAAATAAAGATACCATTAGATCTTTTGAGCAAATATTTGTGAACAATGATTATTAATTATTAAATATTTACTTTCAACTATACCATAAAAATATGCTAGAAGAACTTACTTGAATAATTATTATAGAAATAATAGTTCAAAAAAGGTTGTTGAATAATAAGTATTTGAAAATTATTTTGGTAGTGTTGCGTTATTGACTCCAAGCACAAATCCTCCTAGGCGGTCCAACTAGCACGCGGGCCCAATTTCCGCACGAGATCCGTCGGTCGGTGATATTTTGAAACTTGGTGTTTTCTCGGATAGTGGTGGTTTCATGTGAGAGAGTTCCCTAAAGAAGTCGACGGGAGGGTTAGATTTGGCGGGAAGCGCATTTAGTGCATTAGATGTGGATGATTTTATGGTTGGGGGCTATCCAGTGAGGGCTCGGCACATCAACACCTTCGCCTATTGCATTATAGTATAAATACTCACATGTATTTCATTATAAAGGGTTGACAAACTTGCACACTATAGTTTAGACTTCTCTTTGGCTCTTCTGTAATAACTCAGTGTAGAATAGAGGGTTGGGATTCAGCTCTGATCTATAAGGCTGTATTAGAACTTGACCCACTTTCCCCCTCATCCTTTCTTGCAATTGCTTTTGACTTCATATTGCGTTCATAATTAGTAAAAGATCTCACGAATGCCCAAATGATTATGTTGTGTTGGGTTTTTGGACCGCGAGGAGTTAACCTCAACAGGTGGTAAAGAATCAATATTGAAGACAATGAAACTCAAATATAGATATTGGTATTTTGGATAACTTACAATATGCATGTGCCAACCCACTTAACCTACAATCCGTGCAAGTCGACCCTCGAAGCCGATGAGTTATGAGTTCACCGGGATAAGAAATGATAACTCCAACCAATGGCAGAGCTAGAAAAACGGCTCAGTGGGGTCGAAACTCAACATATATACATAACGAAAATGATGGATCGTTTTTTTAACAATGTTCGAGTTGAATATTTCATATGCAGTTTAGATAAATAGGCACTCCTAGCAATAAGACAGATTGTCTTTGCTCTGTTTCTGAGTCGTGTCACATAAGACAGATTGGTAAAATAATATATAATGTGCATCAAATTTTGATGATTTTACGTTTAGATAGTGTTGCTTTTCCAGAAGTCATAACTTTTTACTAATAATGAGTTACGGGGGGGGCATAATATATCAAATCGAAACATTGATAGCTGTCCAACGTTCAGGTCCATTAACACCCCATTTAACACACAACAAATCCTCCTATAAATAGCTTGAAGGATAAGGCACACGATTCAATCAGGTCCATTAATACCCCATTTAACACGCAACAAACACACGGTTTGACAACGCACAACACTTTCCTCACGTTTTCTTGAGCTAAAAACTCTTCCAGCTACTCCCAAAATTCCTTCTGTGTTCATATTTGGTTCTCGTTCGCTGGAACTCTTGTTTGTGTGCTCAAACATTAGTTCGTAGTCATCGTATCCTGGGAAACAATTGTTGCAACGCTCCTAGCACCGTGGGAGGCAACAAATACGTTTTAAGGAAATCATGCGTAGCACGAGCTTTGACTAATTCTGCTTCATTTCCTTTATTGTTTTTCTCTTGTCATTTTATTTAATTAATTTATTTTAATTAATTATCTTTATTTTCTGAAACACACCCAACAATCGTTTCTCTTATACCAATGTTAGGCGACAAATATTGAGGGTTACTGCCAATTAAGATTATGCTCAAAAATGAAGTTACTCAAGGGGCCTTTGAAAAATCTCAACAAAATGGAATTTGCGCACATCTCTACTAAGACAAAGGATGCTAAGAATAAATTTACACACCTACGGAGCTTACTAAACTTGGACCCAGATAACCCTAGTATCATGGAACAAGTGAAAGCTGCCAGGAAAAAGGCTACCTTAGCTTCTTATTTGAAGCTGAGCTCTCCTTCTTTCACCAAAGAGCAAAGATCATACATCTAGTGGAGGTGGACAGATACACCAAATACTTTCATGCTATTACAAAAAGGAATGCCGCCAGAAACTGCATTGCCTCAGTAGTGAAAGGAAGTGGCCAGAAGACCACCTCATACGATGAAGCCATCAAGGAGTTTACGCACTATTTTGAGAAGTTATTTGGCACTAATGCCCCTAGTAAGAATTTGGAAGAAAATGTTATAAAAAGAGGCCGACTTGTTGACCAAACCATGTCACTGAAACTAATTGAACGTGTCACACAACAAGAAGTGAAGGATGCCCTTTTTTATATTGGGAAGGATAAGGCACCCGGGCCTGATTGTCACGCCCCGGATGCATCCAAGCACGTGTACAACTGCCGTGCGATCAAGTGACGTCACTCGCAAGTCAACCTCACTTAATTACACAAGGCGTTCATGAACATCGTTCATACCCAACTCAGTAAGTAAACATACATAACAACATCACATCATAGATTGAATGAATAGCGGAAAATATTCATCGGTCAATCATAAGCCACATATGGCATGACGTAGGCTCGCAGGCCGTAAGAAAGTAATATTACAAAAGTATCCATGAGCATAGTTTATGATTTAAAACAGTAAAGGAAGCACGAACCACGTCTTACTCTAGATTCCTTTCACCCGTGCAAAGCTGTAGACAACAAGCTCTAGCTTCAACCTGAAATGGTGGGCCCCCCCAAGGGGTCAATACAAGTACCAAACGAGTAGCAAGCTAAATGTAGAGTAACTAACGTTTCAAGTATAAGACCAAACATAGGGTGATACATATATTTATACATCTTTACCCTAAGTTACAAAATACATACGGTACTTATACACACTTGGAAATACCCGACCCGTAGGTCATTGTTTATTTGAAAAAATAATAATAGTGGTCAATGTCCTTGACTTAAAACCCCAACTCACCCATAAATCTATGAGTGTATAGGACTCCTCCTGTCCAAATCAAATAATCATAAGGACACCGCCGGTCCTGAATTACTAAACAGTAATCTATGAGTTTTGAGGATACCTCCCGATCCTTGGGTACTCCACCCTATATAACCGAGTTTTGAGGATACCGCCCGATCCTTGGGTACTCCGACCGACATAACTGAGTTTTGAGGATACCTCCCGATCCTTGGGTACTCCACCCGACATAACCGAGTTTTGAGGATACCTCCCGATCCTTGGGTACTCCACCCGACATAACCGAGTTATGAGGATACCTCCCGATCCTTGGGTACTCCACCCGACCTATGTTCTACCACATATCATACTAGATAGGGTCTATATCATAATCAATAAACAAGACTAAACCAAGTCTTAAGGCCTAGGCAAATCATCCATGCAAATCATGCATTTAAAACCAACGTATGGGCAATATAAGGCCAAACCGGTGCCGGTTCAAATCTGACCGGTGCCAGTTCATATTCAAATAATATGAGCCGGGCTAAACCCGCTCGAACCGGCACCGGTTCTATGCATGACCGGCACCGGTTGCCCTTGGACAACCGGTCAACCCTCGGTTGGCCCGCTATTTCAAATCCATAAGATGTCAAACTTAATTACAACATTTATAAAGTTATAAACAACCATAGTATGCACCATTTATCTCTAAACATGTCACATATGTTTTTATAATCGTTTTCATATCGTAATTCATGCATATCTCAATAGTTCATTTCATACAAGTCTAATCACTTTGGCTAATCACATGTTTAATCTCATTTAAACATTATTATGAATACATATAACATTTACTTAGGTAATCTCATGCTTAACCCAAAAGTTACAAGACATTAAGCCATCCACTCACCTCAAATGAGCTTTAAGAAGATTCTGCTCTTCTTAGTTGAACTCCGGCGAGACTCCGACGAACTCCGACGAGACTCCAGCGAACCTCCGGCAAACTCTAGAAACACTTGAGTCAAGCCCCTAATATGGTTTTATCATCACAAAACTCATATCAATACAAATAACCTCTTAAAGGTTATGATGGATGGTGTACCCGGGGGGTAACTTATCCGAGGGGTTATTATGGAGAATAATAAGAGAGAAGTCAGAGCAAGTAAATATAGAGAGAGAAAGTATATCGTAAAATGTGGAGTGTTTTCAGCGTGTTATGACTTGGTTACAAATGGGGAAATGGGGTGCTATTTATAGTAGCAATAAATGCCGGACAGGGACACGTGTCACGCGTCCATTGGCCGAGAGGTCACTTCAACTGGTTGGCGCTGGCAACCGCATGTGACCGCATTTAATGCGGCTGTTGGATGGGACGTTGTACAGGGTACAGTGATCTGTACGCATGTGGCGCGGATATCATGTCGGGAAAGGTGCCCGCGGCTGTAGAGGACTAACCGAGGGCTCTGAGTACCGGGGACCCCTGGGTGCCGAGGGCTCCACTGCCGAGGGCTACTGCTTTTCGCCGTTTTTCCCAGTAACTTTGTTTTGCTATGTTGGCCCTCCTTTGAGAGTCAGAGCCTTCGGCCAGGGGGCCGAAGGCACACCTGGTGCGCATTGTGGGCTGCTTGGTACTGTGGGCGCTGTGATTTGGGCCTGTGTGGCCTTGATTGGAGTAGTAGGAGTCTGTGGGCCGGGGGTTCCCGGGCCATATACTCCATCAGGAGTCCCTCACTCCTTTTGCCGAAAGGTACTTGAGGAAAAAGGAGTAATAGTGTTTGTCCTCTACCGTTGTTCCGTTTGTAGTTTGTAGAGTTGTGGGTATTTTGCTGTTTGTTGATTCTTCCGAGGGCAGTCCCTCAGTTACCCACATGTCGGGACTTGAGGGGTCATGTTTGTGATTTTTGTGATTTTTCCCGAGGGGGTCCTCCAGTCCCCCACTCCTTGAGGCACTTGCAAAGTGGTAAAAAGGAGTAGAGTAGTTGCGTTGCTGTTTTGGGCCGAAGGCTTACGCTTTTCGTTCCATTTTGGGGGGATGCCTCGTTAAAAACCTCATTAGGAAAAACCCTGTGGGAAAAAAACTCCTAATGACGGAAAAAGAGTGCACCGAATTCCCCCAATGATGAATCGAAAATGTGAAACCTTGGTTCGAAATGGAGAACAATCCAGATGCCGAAGGCTCTCCTTGTTCTGAGGGCTCATGTGTTGATTAGCCGGAGGCTTGTTGTTTAGGTCCTGGGAGGTGCCGAAGGGGGGGCCCCTCAATCTGGGGATCGAGGGCGTAGTGAATGATGGTAGCAGTTGAAGTGTTACCGGGGTGTCCCCTTCTTGTTGTTTAGTTGGTGATGAGGATATCCGAGGGCTCCCATTACCTGTGTGCCGTAGGCTATCCGTCAATGAGGCATACTCCCTGGGGGCTACCCGGCCCTTACAGTGCTGAGTGGGGAACCCCGAGGGGTGGCCTGATATGAAGCCTTGGGCTTCTGAAGGGGTGATCCCGAAGGCGTCTGTTATGTACTGTGTGGGGCACAACCTGGGAGCGTCTCTGGGTGAGTGTACCCGGAGGCTTTCCTTGATGGAGTGGAGTGAAGTAAAAAACCCGGGGGCTCCCAGAATATAGCCGTTGGGGGGGGGGGGGTTGCCACGTGGTGCGTGCTCGTTGGCTGCCCGTGGGCGGGCGTCACCGATTGGGTGGAACCTCGGTTGGTAATGATGGCAGTCCAACCGGAGGCCCGGTTTCCAGACCCAAGCCCGGATCCCAGCGCCTATAAATACCCCATGGCCGGCTTCCTTCCCCTTGTGCGAAATCATTATAGCGAAGCTCTGCCAAAATTTCTAGAGAGAGAAACAGTAGCCCTCGATCAATCCCTGCCTTAAGGTCAGTTCCCCCCTGCTCTTCTCGTTGTAGTTAGCTGTGCCTTGTGACCTTAGGCTAGGAGATAGAACATTTAGAGAACTCTAGTATTTCCGAGCCCTCAAACCAGTGCGAAGATGTCTTCCCAAAGTGATTCCCAGGACATCTCGGGGGCGCCTTCGGTGCGGGATGAAGTCTTTTCGGACGTGGAGTCCACAAGCGAACAGTCCTCGGTCGGACAGGATGCCGTCGTCGCCCTGGAGCTGCAGAAAGCCCTCGTTGCTGAGACGGAAGCCGAGGGCTTCGAACAAGAATGCGAGGATGAAGAGCTGGCCCTCGCCTGGCAAGCAGCTGAAGAAGAGGCGCAGAAAGAAGGCGCGAGGGTCACTGTTGTTGTTCTCCCTCCTCGGGGTACCGGCGAGGCCAGCACCTCTCGGCCGCTGAACGCGGTTCCCATCCTGGTGGCCCCCGGAAAGAAGAAGGTGAAAGTGGCTGCCCCCAAGAAGAAGGGCAGCGTTGCAGACCAAGGGAAGCCCCTCGATATGCCCGAGGGGTATTCATACTTGAACACCGCCGCCTTAGAGATAAGGTCGAAAGCTGATGCGGCGGACATCTACGTCACTCAACTACACGTGGGCCCCTCGGCCATCGTGGTGACACCGGGTCCAGATGACGTCCTCTCCCGGGCTCCCGAGGGCTGCATCGCGGTGCACATTCTCTCCGTGTCCATGGGGCTCCGCTTCCCCCTGCACCCTTTCCTCCGGGAGTACCTCAGGTTCGTGGGTTTGGTCCCCTGCCAGCTGACCCCAAATAGTCATTCCTACATTACGGGCTTCCTCCAGCTCTGCAAGTCCCGGGGAGTGACACCTAGCCTGGATCTCTTCTTCCAGAGCTTCAATCTGTGCCGGGGGGGGGGGGGGGGGGGGGCACGCGAATGCCGAGGGCTTCGCAAACTTGCAGCAGGTGGCCCTGTTCAAGCTCTTTACTGAGGCGCCCTCCTCGAACAAAGGGTGGAAGGACCGGTGGTGCTATGTGAAGCTGACCGAGAGCCCCTTCCCGAGGGAATTGCGTGACCGGTTTAGGAGGCACGAGAAGAGGAGGAGCGCCGCCCTCGAGAAAGACGGCAGGATCCTGGCCAAGATCCCGGAGGGCTGGGACAAAAATATAACCATTAAGGAGTGCACCAAAGAGGAGGATCTCTACACCCTCGGGTTCAGGCGATATCGCTTCCTGGGGGAAACAGATGAGAAGTTCCCGGTGTTTGAGGGAGCTTCCGGAGGTAGTGGCTGAGGGCACCCTCATTTTATATCTTAGCAGATGGTTCATCTGTTTGTTTGTTCCTTTTTTGTGCCATCTGTTAGTAACCCCTCGGTTTTAACCCCATACTGTTTTGCAGGTATCCCAGTCAACATGATGAACGTCAGGGGCTCGCTGACTTGAAGAAGAAAAAGTCCTCCAAGGCCCCGAGGGGAACAGATGCTGGTGTCCAAAAACCCGCCGGTGACTTCTTTAAGAAGCCAGAGGGGCCATCGGTGGCTCCAAACACTGACGCTGCTGCTGCGGCCAAGAGGAAAGGTGCGGGCAAGGCTCCTGAGAGCAAGAAGCCCAAGACCGGGGATGCCGGGAAGAAAAGCCTCCCGGTGGTCATTGTTGACGATTGCCCTGCTTCCGGGGTGCACGAGGAGATGAAGGTGGCCGAAGTGTCGGGGGGTGTCCGGGAGCCGTCTTCCGAGGTCCTGACGGTTTCCTTCCCGGTTGGTACGGCCGTGATGAATGGCACGGCTGACCTGAGGGTGCTCCTGAGGGGTATAACCCCCAAGATTGACAGAGCAGCCCTCGGGGATGATGATGATCAAGCCCTTGAGGACAGGATCCTCCGGCCTTCCCTCACGGTAAGTTTTTGACAGTTACCTTTTTTCTTACTTTGAGCTAGGAAGTCATGCACGGCCTTCCTAACTTCTTTATTTTTGTAGACCTGCATTGCCCTCGGAGAGAAGGCCCGGCGGCTAAAGGAGTGGCGTCTTCGCAAGGCCGAGCAGGATGCCAAGATGCGGGAGCTCGTCCGCCAGAATTCCGATGCCATCCGGCAGATGGCTATGCTGGAGGAGAGCCTTCAGCAGATGACCCTGCGGGCGGAGGCCGCAGACCGGGGGAAGGCCGAGGATGAAAGGTCCGCAGCTGAGGCCCTTGAGAGGGCTGCTAGGGAGGCCGAGGCCGCGGGCCAAGGTGGAGGCCATCGAGAGAGCCCGAGGGGACGCCATCTCTGGGTTCTTGGCAGGGGGGTGGCGAGCTGAGGAGCACAAGCAATGGCTGTCCTCGGTCGTCGAGTCCTCGGTCGACGAGTGGTGCGACGGGCCTGGAGTGGAGTGGGTTTCCCGAAAGGGCAAACCGTATTATGATGGGGGCGAGTTTTTCACCCAAGCCCTCATCTACCGGAGGATGGCCCGCCACCTGAAGATTGAGCCCAATGATTTCGACTCGGCGGCATACGGGCTTCCCCCTGCAGCCAGACGTTCGTGTTCCTCTCCCCTCTGACATCGAGAGACCAGATCTGGAGGACACCGAGCTTATGAAGGAGGCCGAGGGTGACGAACCTGAGGCCGGCACAGAGGTCACTTCGAAGCCATCGGAGGAGACGCCCCCCGGGAATGTTAACTTGTAATATTTTTGATTTAACATGTTTTGAACAATCCCTTTGTAATGAATGCTTGTGTGCCCTCGGCCTTTGGCCCTCTGTAATTTTGAATTTATTTTCTTTGGTGAATGAATACTCGCCCCCGGGCTTTTGGTATATAATGTGTTTCTCTTTAATTCATTTATTCTTGGATGTATGCCCTCGTTTTCTTTTGAATGTATGCCTTCGCCCTTCTTTGAATGTATGCCTTCACTTGTCATGTATGTTTAGGACTTAGAATATATTCTTCCAAGTATAGTTCTTCTCGTAGCCCTCGGCTACTAGTAATCTTTAGTCAGTTGAACCTTTCACCGAGGGCACAATGCTCAGGACTTAGAAAATACTTCTAAGTGTTTGTTCATCTGTTGGCCCCCGGCTGATCCTTCCCTCCGGTTCTATGTAGCCTTTATGAGATGACCGGAGGTGAGGTGCTTAGGACTTAGAAAATTCTTCTTAGTGTTTGAATACAGTTTTAGCCTTCGGTAGTTGGGCACCCTTCGCTGGATGTATGGCCGAGGGCCCAACGATAGTTAGGACTTAGAAAATTTTTCTAAGTGTAGTCTCACCAAGCCTTCAATCGCATGGCCCCTCGGGCAGCATGGATATTTGACCGAGGGTCGAAGTATGTAGGACTTAGAAAAAATTTCTAAGTGTAGCTTCACTAAGTCTTCAACCGCATGGCCCCTCGGGCAGCATGGAGATTTGACCGAGGGCCAAAATATGTAGGACTTAGAAAATATTTCTAAGTGTAGTATGTGTGAAGTAGGAGCCCTCGGGTGACTGTGAGGGCCTTGTCTCAGATACGCCTTCGGTTGACTGATGGCTCCGCAAGGGGCAAAGCGTTTAGGACTTGGTTTTTTTTAAGTATTTCCTGCTTCTGGCCTTCGGGGGAGGACCCTTCGGTTGTAGGCGTTGTATGTTTATGATAGTTTCCTTTGCCTTGTGGTGTTAGCTTGTGGCAATAAAAGCCTTCGGTTGTTTGTCATATGGTGCCCTTCGGGGATTTTTTTTTTGAGAACATTGTGCCTTCGGTTTTAGGTATAGCCGGAGGCAATCCTTGAGTAGTGAACGGTATCCTTTGTACTTTTTTTTTGAGAACATTGTGCCTTCGGTTGATGATGTCTGTTGTGAACGGTATCCTTTGTACTTTTGAACTTCCAAGGTACCGAGGGTGTTCCCGTGGGGAGCCCTCGGTATGTTTTTGTAAATTGTTGGAGTGATGTACTCATTGATTTGTCGCCGAGTCTACTCCCCTTCACCACCCTATTTTTGTTTTTGAGTAGTGAAGGGAAGGCTTCAAGAAACTTGGTTTCTTGGTAAGGCTTGGCCTATCGGGAGGTAACAGAATACACCATTAGCTCCCCCCTCGGGTTAACCTTCCGAGTTCCGAGGGGATCGAGGGTCGTTTCCTGGGCACAAGATATGGTGGTCTGTAACCTGCCTCCCCTTGGGTAATGGCGCGGAAAGAGCCTTAGTTTTGAAAGTCGTCCCCTCGGCGCTAGACATAGTCCGTGGCCTGCCACACCCTTAGGGTGGTGGCGCGGGGAGCGTTTCGGTTTGGAAGTCGAATCCTGGGCATCTCTCGTGCCTGTCATACCCTTGGGGTGATGACGCGGAAAGCGTTCCGTTTTTGAAAGTCGAATCCTGGGCATTTCTCATGCCTTGTCATACCCTTGGGGTGATGACGCGGAAAGCGTTTCAGGGAAGGGTTTCCATTTGCACAATAGTTGCAAATGGCCGGGTGCACTGGTACCGAGGGGTCTTCTGTGAAAACACTTGGTGTTTCCTCCCATTGGTTGAGAGTTGCTAATGGTGTACCCCCCCGGCACCAGGTGCCGAGGGGTCTTCTTTTGAGGACGGGTGGTACTTTGTTGTAGGTGATAGTATTGTCTACCCTCGACACTTGGTGCCGAGGGTTCTTCTATTGTGGTGAGGCCTTGGGCCCGAGGGTGATATGAGGGCTTGGCCCTTGTGATAATCTTGTTCCGTGTTCTCGGCGTCTTCAAAATGCCTTCATTCTTCAGAATTCTTTAGGCCTTGGGCCGGAAAATAATACATTCACTAGTTATGAGGGCTTGGCCGCTCTGACGTTATTGATAAAATTTAACTAAGTGATGTACATTCCAGTGCCTAGGGACTTCGGTCCCGTTAGGGCGTTTTAGTTTGTAAGTTCCTGGTTTGATGATGGCTGTCACGATGTAGGGGCCTTCGAATTTTGGTGCCATCTTTCCGCCCTCGGTTGGTTGGCTAGCTTCCCTTCTTCTGAGGACATAGTCCCCCACTTGGAATTCCCGGGAGCGAACCTTGGCGTCGATGTAGCTTTTCACCTGCCTTCGGTAGTTATCTACGCGAATGAAGGCTTGCTCCCGGCGTTCTGAAATAAGGTGGAGATCGAGGGCCATATTGGTGTCGTTGGCCTCCGGATCATATTGTGTGACCCTTCGGGTTGGGAGAGTTACCTCAGTGGGGGCTTTGGCTTCAAATCCGTAGCAAAGGGAGAAGGGTGTCTCGCCAGTTGCCCGCCGAGGGGTGGTACGATAGGCCCATAAGATGTTGTGGAGTTCTTCTACCCAACCACCCCCTTCGGCCTCCAGCTTCTTCTTGAGGCCCTCGAGCAATGTTCTGTTGGCGTTCTCCACCTGTCCGTTGCCCTGAGGGTAGTCAACGGATGAGAAGGTGTGTTTGATGCCCCATGCCTCTAGGAGGGCACAGAAGGGGGCTGCCTCAAACTGAGTCCCATTGTCGGAGATGATTTTCTTAGGGATGCCAAATCTGGTGAGGATGTTCTTGAGAACAAAGTGACGGCACCTGGCCTCAGTAATGCTGGCGAGGGGCTCAACCTCCACCCATTTGGTGAAGTAATCGATGGCGACAATGATGTACCTGTTGTTGGAGGTACCCCTCGGTAGAGGGCCCACAAGATCTATGCCCCATCGAGCGAAGGGTATGGATGTGCTGATGGGGGCATAGTTGACCGCTGGCCTGCCGGGGGCTTTCTGGAAGTGTTGGCATGCGGAACACCTCCGGGCAAGGTCTGCACAGTCCCGGGCCATCGTAGGCCAGAAGTAGCCCTGGATTATTAGCCTTCGGGACATGGAGAAGGGTCCCTGGTGAGCTGAGCAAGTGCCAGTGTGCCACTGTGTACTTCCTCCATCGCCACTTCGGCTTCATCTTGATGTAGGCACCGAAGTAGCGTCCCGTTGTAGGACCTTTTGTAAAGCCTCCCGTCCTCGATAATGTAGCTGGGAGCCCTCAACTTTGCCAGTTTGGTGCGGGCCTCGTCCTCAGGCAGTTGCCCTGTGGTGATGAAGGCAACAATGTCCGAGACCCAATCCTCCTGTCTTTGCTGTATATTCATGACGGGGCTAGCATGTATGCTGGAGAGGATGAGTTCTTCCACTTTGGCAATCTCGGAGATGTGCTCAGGGGATTCTGCCAAGAGCTTTGATAAAATGTCGGCCTCGGAGTTTTGAGCCCTCGGTATTTGAGTAAGAGAGTGTGCCTCAAATACCTTAAGCAACTCCTTGGCCGCCTCCTTGTATTGCTTCATCCTTCCTTCCTTGGCTTCGTACTCCCCGGAGATTTGGCCGACGACTAACTTGGAGTCGCACTTGACGTGGATTTGTCGGGCCTTCATGTTAGCTGCCAGCCGAAGGCCACAGAGGAGAGCCTCGTATTCGGCTTCATTGTTGGAGACTTTGAAGGATAAACGGACTGCGTAATAGGCCCGAAAGCCCTCGGGTGAGATGAGAACCACCCCTCCTCCACATGCCTTGATGGCGAAGGAGCCGTCGGTGTAGAGGGTCCACCAATCATCTGAAGGGGCCGAGGGCTCCTCGTCTGTGGCTGCCCTCGCCGTACACTCCGTCACGAAGTCCGCTATGGCTTTGCCCTTGATGGCGGGCCTAGGACGGATGTCGACGTTGTATTGGCTCAAGAAGACAGCCCATTTTACCATTCGGGAGGAGCTAGTGGGGCTCCTCATCAAGGCGCCGAGGGGTTGGTGGGTGAGGACCTGGACCGGGTGAGCCTGGAAGTAATGGCCCAACTTCTTGACGGTCCACACGATAGCCAACACCGTTTTTTCCACGGGGGAGTACCGGAGTTCTGCCTCCCTGAGGGTCTTGCTAACATAGAAGATGGCATGTTGGATGCCATCCTCTTCCCGGATGAGTACAGAGCTGATGGCAGCCGAGCTAACACCCAAGTAGAGGTACATGATCTCCCCTACCTTGGGTTTAGAGAGCACAAGGGGTGAGGATAAGTACCGTTTCAGCTCCTCGAATGCCCCCTGACATTCTGAAGTCCATTGGAAACCGGCGGTTTTCCTCATGATCTGGAAGAAGGGTAAGGACTTCTCCGCCGATTTTGATAAGAAGCGGTTGAGGGCTGCCAGGCGGCCCGTCAACCGTTGGACCTCCTTCACGTTGTGTGGGGCTCCATGTTGATGATGGCCTGGATTTTCTCGGGGTTGGCTTCAATACCCCTTCGGCTCACCATGTAGCCCAAGAATTTACCCCCCTGGATGCCGAAGGTGCACTTCTTTGGGTTTAGCCGAAGGCTAAACTTCTGCATGATGGCGAAGATCTCCCTCAGGTCGTCAGCATGGCTTGCTGACTGCTTGCTTTTGACGATCATATCATCGACATATGCCTCCATGGTGCGCCCCAGGACAGCTTGAAATACCCTGGCCACCATCCGAGTGTAGGTGGCGCCCGAGTTCTTCAGGCCGAAGGCCATGACAAGGAAGCAGAAGATGCCCTCGGGAGTCATGAAGGCTGTTTTTTCAGCGTCCTCCTCATGCATGTATATTTGATGATATCCGCGGAATGCGTCGAGGAATGACATGATTTCACACCCCGCGGTTTCATCCACCAGTTGATCAATATTGGGCAGAGGAAAGGGGTCCATGGGACACGCCTTATTGAGATCCGTGTAGTCAACGCACATTCGGAATGAGGGCGGTTTTTGTGCGAGGACTACGTTTGCCAACCATGATGGGTATTTCACCTCCTTGATGTCCTTGATAGAAAGAAGCATGGCAACCTCCTTCTTCACAAATTCCCTTCTCTCGGCCGAGAGGGGTCTCCTCCGCTGTTGTACTGGTTTGGCCGAAGGGTCCACCGAGAGGCGGTGGGTGATGACCCTTCGGCTGATCCCCGGCATGTCCTCCGGCCCCCATGCAAAAACAATGGAGTAGGCGCGGAGGGTGCTGATGATGCCGGTCTTCAAATCTTCGGGGAGCTTGGCTCCAATCTTCACGACTCTCTCCGGCTTGGCCGGATCGAGCGCGAAGTCTTCTACCTCCTCGGCTGGTTCAGTCCTCGGCCTTCTTTCTTCCGCTTCCACAGTTCCGGTGATGGTGTCAACGCGGAACTCCGTCTTGCTAACCTTCTTTGTAACTTGAAGGTAGCATGCGCGGGCAAGCTTTTGGTTCCCCCTTGAGTAACCGATTCCCCCCTCGGCTGGGAACTTGAGGCAGAGGTGCCTCATGGAGATGACGGCTTCGAGGTCCTCGAGGGCTGGCCGGCCGAGGATGATGTTGTGGGCGCAATCGATGTTGACGACGACGAACTCCACTTCGAGCTTGGCTCTATGGAGGCTGTCGCTGAAGATTACCGGGAGGGTTATGCCCCCTCGGAATCAATGGTGTCGCCGGTGAAGCTGGCAAGAGGGGTCTTGATGGGCCGAAGGGACCCCCTCTCCAGATGCAGCTCTCTGAATGTGCTGAGGTACATTACATTGACGGAGCTGCCCGTGTCAATGTAAGTTCTGTGAATAATAGTGTCGTTGATCTCTGTGCGGATGACGAGGGCATCCCTGTGTGGGGAGGATACTGGGGGGAGAGCAGCGTTGGTGAAGATAATGGGTTCCTCCCTCAACCGCTTTACTGGGGGCATATGAGTGACTTCCCCCACGCAAAGTGATTGAGCCCACTTCTTTCGCTGACTTGTAGAGTCACCCCCGGTATTTCCCCCCGTAATCATGAGGATGTGGCGTTTCTTTTCTTGGTACCGGGGGTACTCCTCCTCCTCTTCCTCCAGATTTCCAATCTCCCTTTACTTGCCGAGGGGGATGGTGTTGGGGTTGACCCATGCATTCCCTCTTGCAGTTTGCCCTCGGGGTGGCCCCTGATGAGGGGGGGGCTGTTGCTGAGGGCCCTAGACAAACTGGGACAGGTGGCCCGCTTGTATCAATTTCTCGATGGACGTCTTCAGCTGATGGCAATCATCGGTCATGTGCCCCTGGTGTCGGTGGAAACGACAGTAGGGGTAGTTTGGATTGATGGCAAATACTTCCGAGGGCGCGCGTGAATCTCGCTCCACGAGGCCCCTCTCCTCATCAAAATCTAAGATGACACTGACGGGATGCGTTAATGGGGTCCGAGGGTGCTCCAGGAGGACGGGTTGTGCCCAAGCCCTCGGGTTCCCCTTGTAGCCTCCCCCGGGCTTGGCTTGGCCATGCCGGGGGCGATCACCGGCGGGGGCAGAATCCCTGAGATGATTGCGGGGAGCCCCCGGCCTCCGGTTACCTTTGTCTTCCGGTCGAGGGCGCTGTTGATCTGGGACATGGTGGTGTTTCTCCACCTCCTCGGTTTCGGCGTATCGGTCCCCCCGCTGTAGGGCCCTTATATAATCACGGGGGGGGGGGGGGTTCGATGATGAGGCTCCTTGAGAAGTTCCCAGGGCGGAGTACTGTTTGGAGGAAGGCCAGGAGGGTCCCGTCATCAGCGCCATCAACTTTATCAGCCTCTGTCCTCCAGCGCTCCAGGAAGTCCTGAAGGGTCTCTTCCTTCTTCTGCCTCACTGTTAGTAAGTGGGAGAAGTGTTTTCTTGTGCGGCGCCTTCCCGCAAATTGCGTCAAGAATCGCTGGGCGAGTTCTTGCCATGAGTCAATACAGCCCTCGGGCAATCAGTTGAACCATTCGTAAGCTGGCCCCTCTAGGGTAGAGAGGAACCTGCGACACAGATATTCATCCGATGCCCCCACCATCATCATGCTGTTTTGATACCTGCTGTAGTGCTATTGGGGGTCAGTCTTTCCATCATAGGGCTTGATGAGCTGCCCTCGGTATTTCTCCGGGATCCGGGCCGCCAATACCCTTGGGGTAAATGGCGTCCGGGTCCGGAGCTGTATGGTGGGTTCCCCGGAGCCCTCGGCTATCTTCCTCTACATTTCTTCCATCTTGGCCATCATCGCCTCATACTTGGGGTCTGTATGAGGGGCAGAAGTGGTGGCGTGGGCTTTGGTGGCCTCCATTTTGTCAAGCCGGCGTTGGAGGGCCGCAATGATTTCGTCCCGGGGGTCCCTCGGGGGGGCCTCCGCCCCCTGCGAATGGATCCAGGCCGAGTGGGCTTGATTGATTTGATGGCGTGCTTCGTCGTCATGGAGAGGTGCCTTGCCCTTGTCCTGAGGGGGATGTCTCTCATTGGCACTTGAAACGGACCCGCCACTTTCCTGAGGCCTTTGGAACGCCCTCCCCCCGAGGCGGTCTTGGACCCCTCGGCGGTCTTGCGCCCCTCCGAGCCTCTCGAGGGCGGAGGTCCGGGGGTGCTCCTTGTTCACGTCATGGCGGTCCCGGGACTGGACTTCCTGGGAGGCCGTATCTTGGGCCACGACCCCCTCGGAGTTCCCCATCCGGAGGACCGGGTTACCGAGGGGTCGTGGATGAGGGGGAGGCAGAATATTCTCCCCAACCTGAGGCTGGTGGGGAACCAAAGTGCCGAAGGCACCCGGGTTCTGAGTGAGCGTCTGGATGAAAGCGGAGAGCGCCGACTGAACGTCGATGGTGATGACCGGGGGGCTAATTTGATTTTCGCTCCGGTCCTTTTTCTTGGCCTCGATGCCAAGGCGGGCATCGGGGGCATTTTGCTGAATCTGCTTGCGTAGGTCGACAGCCGTCTGGTCCATCCCGGCGATGACGCCGCCCCCGGGAGCCCTGTTGGAGGCTTCGGGGACGTCGACCTCGTCGAGGGCCAGGTTCCTGTCCTCTACATTCTTGGAGTTGGCACGAGTTGTTCTCACCATTTTGGATGGGTGTTTTTGTGTTTGGTCGAGCGGGAGGGTTTCTTACTTGATTGTTCGACCTCTCAATGAAAGCACCAAATGATGGATAGTGTACCCGGGGGGTAACTTATCCGAGGGGTTATTACGGAGAATAATAAGAGAGAAGTCAGAGCAAGTAAATATATAGAGAGAAACTATATCGTAAAGTGTGGAGCGTTTTCAGCGTGTTATGACTTGGTTACAAATGGGGAAATGGGGTGCTATTTATAGCAGCAATAAATGCCGGACAGGGACACGTGTCACGCGTCCTTTGGCCGAGAGGTCACCTCAACTGGTTGGCGCTGGCAACCGCATGTGGCCGCATTTAATGCGGCTGTTAGATGGGACGTTGTACAGGGTACGGTGATCTGTACGCATGTGGCGCGGATATCATGTCGGGAAAGGTGCCCTCGGCTGTAGAGGACTAGCCGAGGGCTCTGAGTACCGGGGACCCCTGGGTGCCGAGGGCTCCACTGCCGAGGGCTACTGCTTTTCGCCGTTTTTCCCAGTAACTTTGTTTTGCTGTGTTGGCCCTCCTGTGAGAGTCAGAGCCTTCGGCCAGGGGGCCGAAGGCACCCCTGGTGCGCATTGTGGGCTGCTTGGTACTCTGGGCGCCGTGATTTGGGCCTGTTGGGCCTTGATTGGAGTAGTAGGAGTCTGTGGGCCGGGGGTTCCCGGGCCATATACTCCGTCAGGTTATTTTCCGGCGAACCGGTCGTTTTGGCTTCTAAGTCCGTTCTTGGACTTAGAACTACCTTCCAACCCCTCATTCCACACTTCTAAACATGTAGAATAATTATAGGGGTCCTACATATGATATATTAGTCATATGATAGATAAGAAATAGAGAAAAAGTTATTATAAGATCATTACCTTAATCCTTCACGCTTTTTCCCAACTTTTTCCTTCTTTAACCTTTCTCTTTGGACTCCTATTGCTTGAGTTAGAATTTGCAGCTATGGAGGAGGGTTTGAGAGCTTCTTTTCTCTCTTTCTTCTGGCCTTGGTCGAGCTTAATAGGGGGGAGGGAGTTGTGAGAGCAGTTTTTGTCTCATTGGACAAATGAGTGTGGATGAGAGGTCCACCTCATGTCCTTTAGATGCCCCTCCACTCAATCCAACTCCTCCCATCCCTCCTCTCTTAATTCAGTCATCCAACCGTTGGTTTTGTGACCCAAAAAACGTGGGTTGTCCCCAACTCATGTGTGAGGTCAACCCTTTATCTTTCGAGGTGTACAATCAGTCCTGAAAGTTGTATTTTTCGGACTGTTTTAATTATATTTTATTTTATTGCGTCAATTAAAATATATTAGGTGTTACCCATCATTATGGATACCAAGAATGAATATAAATTCCTCATCTTTAATTTAGAAGTCTTCGAAATTCGTTTCGGGCTGTTATCTGATAAATTACCAATACTGGTAATTGGGTCTCGATTGACCAACGGGTCAACCCTATGCCCTTCCTATGGCCCAACTAAAATACCCACCACCATATAGATATTATCTAGACCAAGATGAATATAATATGTGGTCCCAGGATTATCGGGTGGCCCCCTCTCCCGATGCGGGCCCCGCGTGCAATTCACTATTCACGCAGAAGTGATAACTAACATTTTACAACCTTGCAAATTCATAAATAATTATTTAAGGTTCATTACAATATTTACTAAAAGTAAATATACTTGGGGACGGTGTTACAAGTTCACCCCCCCCCTTATTTGGGATTTCGTCCCCGAAATCAACGTGTCTAATCGAAAAGAAACGGGTATTGCTCCCTCATTGAGACCTCGGTCTCCCAAGTTTCCTCTTCGACTCAAGTACCTTGACCATAGGAATCTCCTTGTTCCTAAGTTTCTTCACTTGTTGACCAACAATCTTCACCGGCTCCACTGCATATTGTAAGTCGTCTCAGATCTCTACCGGTGGTCTCTCAAGAATATGTGACGGATCTCGTACATATACTTCTTGAGCATCGATACATGGAACACGTCATGAATCTTCTCAAGTTCAAGCGATAACTTGAGACGGTAAGCCACGACCCCAATCCTTTCAAGGATTTCAAACGGACCAATGTATCGGGGATTAAGCTTACCCCTCGACATGAACCGAATGATACCCTTCCAAGGAGAAATCCTTAGAAATACCTCGTCACCAACCACAAATTCCAAAGGCTTGCGCCGTTTATCGGCATAGCTCTTCTGCCGATCATGGGAAGCCTTAAGCCTATCCCGAATGACCTTCACCTTAGCCTTGGTGATTTCAACAAGTTCTGTGCCCTCGAGTTTGACCTCGCCAACCTCGTCCCAGCACAATGGTGTCTTGCATTTCCTCCCATACAATGCCTCGTATGGAGGCATGTCAATACTCGCCTGATAACCGTTGTTATAGGCAAACTCCACCAGAGCCAAATGCTTGTCCCAACTTCCTTGGAACTCCAGAGCACATGCCCTAAGCATATCCTCCAAAATTTGTATCACCCGCTCGGACTGCCCATCCGTCTGTGGGTGAAAAGTTGTGCTAAACTTCAGTTTAGTACCCAAAGATGCTTGAAAAATTGGCCAAAATCGGGATGTGAATCGTGAATCCTTGTCCGAGACAATGGATATTGGGACTCCATGTAATCTCACAATCTCCTCTTGTTGGTCCGGGTTGTACTGGATACAGTCTAGAGGGGGGTGAATAGACTGTATTGGTTTTTAGATTTTTAAACTAAGTATCAGATTTTACAGAATAGCCTGTTCTGTTGACAGAACAGACTGGCAGCGGATGGGGTTCTGGTAGGGGGTTCTGTTGATTTAGCCTCAGAGAAGCAAAGGCAGTAGGCCTTCTGTTAACTCGTAAGACAAGTTCTGCTGAACACAGATACCAAGTCTAAGGAGTTAGACAGTTCTATTTAAGTGCAAATATTAAAACAGTAAATAAATGACACCAGGGATTTTTATAGTGGTTCAAGGAACAACTCGTTCCTCTAATCCACTGTTCCACTAAGCTTGTAAAAACGACCGTTTACAACGCCTTAGTCCTAGCACTTAAGAAGCTCTCCACGTCTTCTTCAAGCCTAGATGTCTCCTGGGATGCACTGCCTGGCTTCCTTTAAGACGGGTCCTTTCACTGAGCTTCCCGGAAGTATCACCACTTCACTACTCCAGTTACTTGGACGTCCTTCTTGTAACAAGAAGAGTTTCTGTTGAAACAGGGGTTCCTCCAACTAGCTTCGTTACAAAGGATTTGTAGATGAAGTGCTTGAAGTTGTTGAAGAACTGTTGGAACCTTGCTCTTGTTGGATTGAATGATATGAATTTATATTCTTTCCAACTTGTGTCTCTCTTGTTGAGGATGAAGAGTTTGAATCTCAAGAGGACCTTTTTGCCTTGAATAATTTGAATGTGTTTTTCTTGCAAAGAATGTGGTGAAGTTGGCAAAGTTAGTAGAGCAAAAGTTATCCGGTTATTCTTCGTAGTGTATCTTTTATACTGAGGGTTGTCTTCCCGTTGGAGGTGAAGGAGGACAACTGCATTTAATGCGCGAGCAGTTGACTTGACCAGTAGGACCCGGTAAAGTTGGCGGGTTACTATTTTGGGATAAAGAAATCCTGACATTGCGGCCAATCATCTGCAATTACTCTACGGAGCATGGGGAGCAATAAATGAGCATTTAATGCGGGCACTGTAGCTTTTCCGTTCAATACTCCTAGCCGTTGAAGGAATCTTTCAGTTGATTTCCCGGCTTTGTGGAATTCTTCTAAGTGTCAGACCTTCTAGTGTTTTTAACTGAGAGTTGATCATAGAGGGTCTGGAGCACTTCTGTTGAGAGTATATCCAACAGAGAACCAGGAGGGTTTCTGTCAGAATTAAGGCTAACAGAGACCCTGAGGTCTTCTGTTCTGGAGCAGAGAACCAAAGGTCCTCTGTTCATCAATGCCTTAAGAGGGTCTTCTGCTCTTGGAGCCCTTCTGCTCAGAAGGTCTTCTGCTCTTGGAGGCATTCTGCCAAGTCGATTATACTAAGAACTTTACAAATGAAAATTCTAATACATTAAGTCTAAAGAGGGGTACTCTAAAGTCCTAATTAATCTAGCATCATCAAAATCTAAGTACAAATATTCCTTACAATTTCCCCCTTTTTGATGATGCCAAAACCCTTTAACTATTTCCAGAGAAGTGCCTTCACCATAAAGAAAGATTAAAGTTAAAAAAACTTCCATTAAGATCTTGGTGGGCAACTTGGCATAGGAAAACAGTAAGAGTACAGTACATTCAGATAGCAGAAAGCAAAAGAAATAAGCAAACACAAACAGAAGGCAAAAAGACAGGAAATGAGGAAAAGCTCTTCAAAGTGAAAAGGCAGAGATGTGATTTTATTAGATAAGTTTTACAGAGATAATCCTTACACATTCTCCAAATTAGCTGCTTGCAGAGCTTCTTCCTCCAATCGTTGAAGCCTGAGCAGTTCTTCATTGATTTCTGCTCTGATCTTGGAAAGGTTGCCAGAGCTTTGATAAGATGCCCATATGGGAGAAAGCTTGCAGTCCAGATAGCTGAGAACACCTTCATGTATTGTCTTGCCTGGAACAATATTTTTCTTGTACCATTCTTCAGCTTCTTCTAAGGATCCCCCATACCTGACTCGCACAACACCATCTTTATCCAAATAGAGGTTCTGTTGTTGGGTGGGAGTCAGTTTGGCCTTCATTTCTTCAAATTGAGCTATGTCAATCTCCATTCAGTGAAGTTAAAGACTTTCTTCTTCTTGGTGCCTTTCTCTACTGGAGATGGGGGTCTAGGTATACCTGCTGCTCTCTTCTTCTGTAAGGCAGCTTCAAAGTAAGGAGCAGGATCCACTGTAGGCTCAGCAGAGGAGGGTGCTCTAGCAAGAGTTATGTTGGATCGAGGCCTAGTCTGTTGAGGGTCCTCTTCCCCCCTTTTGGCATCATGTAGGTCCTTTATCATCAAGCTTATCTTTTGAAACTCTGAGGCCTGAGAGGAGGCTATCTGCTCAAGGGCCTCTGGTAGAGTCTGAGTGACAGAGGTAAGGCCTTCTATGAGACCTTGCTGCTTCTGAATGGCAGAGAAGATGTCCTTGTTGTTGGCTTCAAGTAGCACCATCTTTTGATATCTGTCTCTGTCAACAGAGAGGAGAAGTTGAGCTTGATCTTGGTGAGCTCTGCACATTTCCTCGATGGAGGTCAGTTGCCTCTCAGTTCTGGCATCAGATTTTTGCAGAGCCTCAAGATTCTCTGAGATAGTGTTGATTGTCTGTCCTTGATTTAGGAGTGTCTGTTGAAAGACAGAGAGGGTTTTGTGGATACCTACCACTTCTGTTGACAGTGCATCTGTTCTGGCAGAGGAGGAGGCTATGAAATTGTTGAGTGTTTCTGTGAGGTTCTCAAAGCGATCTGATATGAATTGCATTCCCGAATTGAGATTATCATTTACATGAGCAAGGTGCTCAAAATGCTTATCATTGATCTGGATCAGCTTGTCCATGCCTTGGAGGATTTGTCCACCAAAGTCTTCTGCTGATTCAACAAATTTGTTGAAGGGAATTTGATTCTGTTGTCCATCAGATGGAGGCAGCTCTAAACCTCTTCCTTTAGGCAAAGGGTGATGTTCTTGGACAGAGGAGAGAGATTGGGCACGTAGTTCATGCTCAAGTTGAGTCAGAGGAGGGGTCTTCTGTCTCTTAGAAGTAGCTTGGTATGACTTGCTGACCATGAATCCATCCATGTCAGAAGAGTCTTCATACGAAGAGTATATTGGTATTGTGTTCCTGATGACCTTCTTCTTCCGGAAGGAGGGATTGGGGGTAGTAGAATGCCTAGAATGGCCTTGGGGTGCAGAGATGGGGGAGATAGTTGTAGGGTCAGAATCTCTGAGAAACCAGACAGGTTTAAGCTGATCTGCAGGTTGGTGTGGAGGTGATTCTGGTGGAGGGGTTTGATGTTCAGACTCGGAAGATGAAGAGGATTTCTGTTGGGATGAGGAGTTCTGATGCTGAGGTGAAGTTTGAAGAGGTGAGGCATTCTGTTGAGGAGGAGATGGTTGAGGTGAAGGTGAGCGGTTTCTGAAGGAAATAAATGCTCTGCAAGGTGATGCGATTTTCTGTTTGGGTGAGTGAGGAGAGGTGGGGGTTTTCTGTTCAGGAGATTTAGGTTGAGGGTTTTCTGGTGGAGGGGTTTCTGTGATGATGAGAGGTGAGGGGATATGGGGTTCTGTTGAGATATTAACAGAAGGGGTTGGAGAGTTTACCTCAATGATGTTATCCTCAAGCAAAGAAGTCCTCCACTCCTTGATATGTTCCATCATAGCTTGCCCTTCTGTCTTGGGTACAGAAGGCTCTCCTGGGTCGAAGTTGGGTTGAACAGATTCAGTTGCCATCTTGGTAAACAACCATTCTTCAAAGGCTTCTATTTCTCCATCTTCTAGAGGTTTGACTATCTCCTCTGAGGGTGAGGAAATGAGGACAGCCTTTCCTTTGTAGCTTGCCTTCTTCTTTTCAAGAACAGAATGAAGAAAATTGTGGGCAAAGCATTTGGAGACATCATCAGTCCCTACCCAATGCAGGATGGCTTCTTCTTCTGCCTCATAGTGATCAAAGTATTGGATGATTTTGTGGAGGGGTCCCATTCTCCATCTTCTCCATTCAAGGACCCGGGCAAACTGTCTGTCTAGCAAGGACAGATACCCTTCTTTGACAGGACTGGGGTGCTCTGTTGGAGTTGTCACCCTATTCTGTTCAGGAGATGCAACAGAGGTGGGGATCTCTGGTTCCCCCTGAATGTCTGCCACTTCCTCAGACACTGTGATCACAGGTTTAGCAACCTTCTTCTTGGTTTTTGTGATCATCTTCCTCTTCTGCCCAGCCTTCATGGTTGGAGGAGCAACCAGTTCTGCCTTCTTGGTCTTCTTTTTCTTCTTCTTTTCATCAGAAGGGGCTCCAGAGAGGGGTTTCTGCACCTTCTCTCCTTGTTGTCGTTTAATATCAAGCTGAAGCTGTCTCTTCAGCTCTGCCTTTATAGCTTTTTCCTTGTTTGGAGAGGCAGACAGGAAGATTACCTTGGTGTGATCCAAAGTTGTGGCCTTCCTCGAGGTTACACCTTGTTTGAGGAGCAGTTCTGAGATGAGCAGTCCATGCCCTAACTTCCCAGAGTAGAGGCTTGTCTTGGGGTTCTTCTTCTTGATTACCTCAATCAGGGACTTTACCATAACTTGTCCCCAATTGATGTTTACCCCATGATGTACTGCATAGAGGGCCTTGGCATTTTCAATTGTGACATCATCGGTGGAGGTATACTTGCACCATAAACATTTGTGGAAAATGTTAATGAGCAGCTCAAATTCCTTCTTGAGCAGGTTCTTTTTTATATTAACTTTCTCTACTTCCTCACCTTTTCTGCAGAATTTCCTCTTGAATTCAGACAAAGGGATGTCAGTTTCCTCCAAGTCAAATAGAGAGGCCCTGCCTTCCTCTAGTTGAATATTGAAGACCTTGTTGATGACGTCAGCATCAATCAGAACTTCTTCTCCTTGGACAAAGGAGGAGATGGTTTCTTCCTTGAAGGATGCGTTGAGATAGAACTCAACGGTGTCGATGTTACTGTAGGCCTCATAAGCATGAGTGATGACCTTGCTCAGTTGACACTGTGTCAGTCCGTCAACAATGGTGGTCATCCGCTCCTTTTTCTCCGCGAACCTGGGTAGAACACCCAGTTCGCATTTCATTCCTGTCAGCACATTTTTGAGCAGAGTTGTTTTTTGTTTCTTGGAAAGATCAGTGAAGCTCAAGAAAGCCATGGTCGATTTTTAGTGGTTTGAGAGTTTTGGAGAGATGATAGTTCAAAGGCTTGAGAGTGATGAAAGCAGTAACGGTTTAGGTTTGCGAAAGGGGAATTTATGGGTTTGGGTTAGTGGATGCTTGAAATTATTTACGGTTCCAAGGTACCAATAAATGTAAAAAGGGGCGCAGTAAATATTATGCGGCTGTGTACCATTTTAAGGGTAAAAGGGTAAAAGACCTTTAATAATTTACTAGGTCACCCGGTTTTCAGATTTTTCTAAGTCCACAACCTTCTGTTAGACATAAGAGGAGGTTTTCTGTAGGGAGGAAGAAAGGGTTTCTGTTGCTGAGGTGTTCTGCCAGGGTAGAGAGCAGAAGGGGTTAACAGAAGGGGTTCTACAACAAGAATTCTGTTAACAGAAATTTAGCAACAGAGGGCCTTCCTTTTCAACTTTCCCTTGGAATTTCATCCATCATTCCCAATTCCTCTCTCAGTTTGTTGAACCTAGCCTCAGGAAGAGGCTTTGTCAGGATATCTGCAAGCTGGTCTTCTGTTGGCACATGTTCCATGCAAATGTGCTTCTTTTCAACATGATCTCTGATGAAGTGATGTCTGATCTCAATGTGCTTTGTCCTGGAATGAAGAACTGGATTCTGAGTGATAGCAATGGCACTGGTGTTGTCACACAACAGCTTGATCTCCTTTGCTTGAATTCCATAGTCCTTCAGTTGTTGCTTCATCCAGAGTAACTGAGCACAGCAACTCCCAGCTGCAATGTACTCAGCTTCAGCTGTACTTGTTGAGATAGAGTTCTGCTTCTTGCTAAACCAGGAAACAAGCCTTCCTCCTAGCAATTGGCAGTGACCAGAGGTGTTCTTTCTGTCTAATCTGCAACCTGCAAAATCTGAGTCAGAGTAACCAATTAGTTCAAAGTTACCTCCCTTTGGATACCATAGGCCTGCATTTGGATTTCCTTTGATATATCTGATGATTCTTTTTGCAGCACTTAGATGGCTTTCCTTGGGCTTTGATTGGTATCTGGCACATATTCCAACAGAGAATGAGATGTCTGGTCTGCTTGCAGTTAGATACAACAGAGATCCTATGATTCCTCTGTATGTTGTTGCATCCACATCTTTTCCTTCATCATCTGGACCAATTCCTTGTGAAGTGTTCATGGGAATTTTTACTGAAGATTTGCCTTCCACTCCAAACTTCTTGATCAGGTCCCTGGTATACTTCCCTTGATTGATAAAGATCCCTTCTGGAACTTGTTTGACTTGAAGTCCTAGGAAGTAACTGAGTTCTCCCATCATACTCATTTCAAATTGACTCTACATCACTTGTGAAAATTTCTTGCACAGTTCTGGATTAGTACTACCAAATATAATATCATCAACATATATTTGTACTAACAGAATATGATTAGCAACAGAGATTTGAAATAGAGTTTTGTCAACCTTTCCTTTAGTAAACCCATGGTTCACTAGGAAAAGGGACAATATGTCATACCAGGCTCTGGGAGCTTGCTTAAGACCATAGAGGGCCTTTTTAAGCTTGTAGACACAAGAGGATTGAGTAGGAATGACAAAACCTGGTGGTTGTTCCACATAAACTTCTTCTTCAAGATCTCCATTTAGAAATGCACTCTTGACATCCATCTGGTAGACCTTGATGTTGTTGTAAGCAGCATAAGCTAGAAAGATTCTGATGGCCTCAAGTCTGGCAACTGGTGAAAAGGTCTCATCAAAATATATTCCTTCTTCTTGGCAATAACCTTTTGCTACCAGCCTTGCTTTATTCCTTACAATGTTGCCATCTTCATCAGCCTTGTTCTTGAACACCCATTTGGTTCCAAAGACATTCTGGTGCTTTGGCCTAGGAACAAGTTCCCATACTTTGTTCCTTTCAAACTGAGTAAGCTCTTCTTGCATAGCATTGATCCAATCTGAGTCTACAAGAGTTTCTTCCACAGTCATGGGTTCCATTTGAGATATATAGCAGGCAAACATTGCTTCTCTTTTTGATGTGGATCTGGTTTGAACTCCACTTCTGATTTGACCAATCACTTGGTCAGGGGGATGATCTCTTAACCATGTTAGGTCAGGTTCTGTCAGCTGCTGTCTTGGTCTCTCTGGTTCCTCATCTTCAGAGTCTTCATCTTCATTCAACAGAAGGGGGTTTGGTGCAGGTGTTGGAAATGCAGGGTTATCTGCTACCTCTTCTGTTGGTTCTGGTGTTCTGTCTTCTATGCTGACTTCCTTGAGGGTCTCTGTTACCTCTTTACAGAGATGCTTTCATCAAACTTCACATGTATAGATTCTTCAACATGTAGGGTCCTTCTGTTGAGTACTCTATAGGCTTTACTGGTGTTTAAATAGCCTATAAAGACTCCTTCATCAGCTTTTTCTTGAAAGACTTTCAGATGCTCCTTTCCATTGCTAAGTATGTAGCACTTGCATCCAAATACATGAAAGTAGCTGATGTTGGGTTTTCTTCCCTTCCAGAGTTCATAAGGAGTCTTCTGGTGATTCTTGTTGATCATGCTTCTGTTCTGAGTATAGCATGCAATGTTGATTGCTTCAGCCCAATATCTCATAGGCAGACCAGATTCAACAATCATTGTTCTTGCAACTTCTTTTAAAGTTCTGTTTCTTCTTTCTGCTACGCCATTCTGTTGGGGGGTTCTGGCGGCAGAAAGTTGATGAAAGGTTCCATTTTGATCACAGAAGTCCTTTATGACTTGGTTGACAAATTCAGTTCCTCTGTCATACCTGATTGTCTTAACCTTCAAGTTCTTCTCAGTCTGAAGTTGCTTTAACAGAGATGGCAACTTCTGAAGAGTTTCATTTTTCTTTGATAGAAAAATAGTCCATGTATATCTGGAATAGTCATCAACCATGACTAAGGTGTATTTCTTCCCACCAACGCTTGGAGTGTCAACAGGTCCAAATAAATCCATGTGAATCAGATTTAGAGGACTTCTAGAAAGATCTCCAGCAATGGGTTTGAAGGAATTCTTCACTTGTTTGCCCTTCTGACATGCACTACAGAGGGTCTCCTTCTTGTACACAATGTTTGGTAGCCCTTCTACAATGTGTTCTCTGGCCAGTTTGTTGATTGTTTTGAAGTTCAGATGGCTAAGCTTCTTGTGCCAGTCCCAACTTAGTTTTGAATCTCCCTTAGCTATCAGGCAAACTCCATCCTTTGTTGTGTTCCAATCAACTACATAGATGTTCTTTTTCCTTGATGCAGTCAGAACTACTTCCTTTGTTGTCTCATGCTTCACATAGCAGAAGTCCTTTGTGAATTCAACAGTGTAGCCTTTGTCACAGAATTGGCTAGCACTTAGCAAGTTGAATTTCAGTCCTTTGACAAATGAGACATCATCAATGACTATCTGGTTCTTGATCAGCTTCCCTCTTCCTTTTGTTTGACTTTCTTTGTCATTACCTCCAAAGGTATCTCTAGGTCCTTTGCATTTCTGGAACTCAGTTAGGCAACTTCTGTCACCTGTCATGTGCCTGGAGCATCCACTATCAATAAACCATTTTTGTTCAGAGATAGCTCCAGCACACAGTTCCTGCAAAATTAAAAGAAAGGTTTAGGTACCCAAGCAATGCTGGGTCCTGGGGGGTCATGGAGTCTGGGTAGTTGGTACCATTTTGGTCTCATCAAGTGAAACCTTGGTGGGTGGTACCCATTGTCCACCTGGTAGTTATAGTAAACTGAAGTGTGATTCACTTTGGGCAGATGCTTGTGAGGGTCATGCTTCCTGTTTACATACTTTTGCATAGCTTTCTTTGTTGGAAAGAAGTCCCATATACTATCAAGAGCAGAGGGACGGTTAGCCTTGGGCTTCTGAAGTTGACCAGCCAACCTCTTCTGCCTGAAGTTAACTCTCTCTTGATATTTGCCCTTCTGGTGATCATTTCTGGCACGATTGACATGAGGTTGTCTGTCAATGAATGGTCTCTTATTTTTGTTATCTTGAAAACCTTTTCTGTTGTTAGGTTTTCTGCCAGGTTCATTATTTTTCAAAAAGGGTTTCTGTTGAACCTTTATCTTTCCCTTTTCTGGTCTGACTTCCTCATGAACAACCTTGGTGCCAGATACACCAGCTTGACAAATGGGGCTAGAAATCAGTGGCACTATGACCTTATCTGCCTTAGCAACACTGGTGCTAGGCATTACAGAAGGCTCACCTGATTCTGTTGAGCCATAACCAAGACCAAAACCAGTGCCAATCTGTTGATCAAGTACAATCTTTTCCATGGAAGATTGGGCCTTCTAGTAAGCTTTGTACTTTATCTCGAGAGGCTCCATTTCTCTTATTCTCTTGAGAAGAGAAACATTTTCAGTCTCCAGTTGATCTCTTTCCTTAATTATAAGATTGATTTTGATCTCAACCTCCTTTAAGTCAAGAATTTCAGCTTTAACTTACTGTTTTCTTCTGTTACAGAAGAATAAGTGGCTTGTATGGACTTAAACTCTTCCCAAAATTCTGACATTGAATCAGAATCAAAAGCTAAGCCTACCGAAGAAAAACTAGATTCAGAAGTAGAGGTTACCTCATCATCAGAATGAGCCATGAGGCAAAGGTCTTCTGTCTCAGTATCAAGGCAGCAGAAGGCCTCATCAGAATCTGAGTCAGAACTGGATTCTGTTTCTGACAGAGGGTCTTTCTCAAGCTGTTCTGTCACAAGTGTAACACCGTCCCCAAATGTATTTATCTTTAAGCTAATAATCTATTGGATCCTATGAAAATATTTAGTGAATTTACGAAGTTGTGAATTTGTATTAATTTTTTCGCGTGAATAGTAAAATGCACGTGGGGCCCACATCGGGAGTGGGGACCGCCCGATATTATCGGGGCCACATATTATATTGATCTTGGACTAGACAATATGTATATGGTGGTGGATATCCTAGTTGAGCCATGACAATGGATAGGGTTGACCGGTTGGTCAAACGGGCCAAATTATCAGTATCGGCCATCTATCAGATAACAGCCCGAAAAGGGATTTCGGAGACTTCTAAATTAAAGTTGAGGGATGCATATTGATTCTAAGGTCCATTAAGAATTGGGAACAAGCGTTATATTTTATTTGACTCGATAAAATAAAATATACTTAAAACAGTCCGAAAAATACAACTTTCGGGGCAAATTGCACACTTTGGGACAAATTGGGATGACCTCCCACATGGGTGGGGGCCACCCCACGAAATTGTCAACCCTTGAGGGCTGGATGAGTGCCAAATTGGCTGAACAACAATTGAGAGGATGGGGGAGACACCTTTGACATGTAGTAGGCCCCCTTCCTTCACTCATTGTCTAAAGGAGACAAGAAGGAACCACCCCTACCTCCTTACACTCATCATTTCGACCCAAATACACCAAGAAGGAGAGAAGAGCTCTGCAAACTTCATCTCCATAGCCCAAATCCGAACTCAAGCTAAAGGGAGTCCAAGAAGAAAGTTTAAGGAGGAAAAAGCTAGGAAAAAGTGTGAAAATTAAGGTAATGACCTTATCATAACTTTTCCTTTGTTTTTCTTCTAGAATATAAGGTATATATCATATAAAAGACCTTTAGTATTGTTCTACATGATTTAAGTGTGGAATGATGGGTTGGAAAGTGATTCTAAGTCCAAAAACGGACTTAGAAGCCAAATCGACCGGTTTGCCGGAAAATAACCTTTTATAGGTTATTTGTGTTGATATGGGTTTTGTGATGATAAAACCTTGTTAGGAACTTGATTTAGAGTATTTTTGAGCCTCACCGGAGTTTCGTCGGAGTTGGTCAAAGTTCACCGGAGTTGGTCAAAGTTCGCCGGAGTTGGTCAAAGTTCAATCAAGTAACGTAGAACGCGCTTAAGCTTAATTAAGGTGAGGATGACCGACTATGATACTTATAATCTTTGGGTTAATTTCATGAGATTTCCTAAGTGAATATAAATGTGATGTGCATGAATTGTTGATGGTTAATAATGCATAAATAGAACTACTATTGATTAAAAGTATAGTATGCATGATACACAAATTTATGAATAAATTGTGTATGTTTAGATGTTATGAATATGTGTGTATGATGGTTGTACCAACCATGAATATCATTTGGGATAGTATACTTTGATGCCATGAGGAGAAGCCATGAAGGTATGAAAGTGATATTTGATATTAAGGCCAATTATGCAAGAAGAAGGAATTATATTGAAATAAATAAATAACTAGCATTGAAATATTAGTTGGAAATGTTAGTTGAGAAATGGATGAATTAGATCCTAAGAATTTGAATTATAAGGAATCGGTGATTATGAGCTGGGCTCAAGACCGATGTAGATGACGGTGATTATGAGCTGGGCTCTAGATCGTAGTAGATGACGGTGATTATGAGCTGGGCTCTAGACCCTAGTAGATGACGGTGATTATGAGCTGGGCTCTAGACCGTAGTAGATGACGGTGATTATGAGCTGGGCTCTAGACCGTAGTAGATGACGGTGATTATGAGCTGGGCTCTAGACCGTAGTAGATAACGGTGATTATGAGTTGGGCTCTAGACCGTGGTAAATAATGATGAATTGATATTAAATGAACGGATTAACTATAATGTAATAAAGCTCTAGTTTGAGGGCCTCAGAGATTTAAACTTTGATTATACTTAGTATAGTTGTCATTGTACTTGTCGAATGCTTCCAAGTACTGACCTCCCCTTCACGGGGGAGGCCACCTCACAGTTTCAGGTAGAACTTGAAGGTTGCTACCACCAGCCGCTGCTTCGGGAAGTTTCTGAGGAGAAGACTTGGTTCGTGCTTCTCCCGTTCTTGTTTTGAAAAACAATATGAATAATGCTCATGGATAATATTTTCTGAATAATTATTTTGGGGGCTTGCATGCCTAATTATGCCAAGTGTGGCTTGAACACTTGTATCAATTGTTTCCGCTGTTTTAATAAATGTTTTACATTATGTTTGTTTATGGATGTACTATGTGTGAATGGTATTCAAGACGCCTTGTATAGTATGGATGAGTCGGACTGCGGTTGACTATTCGTACTGTACGGTGGGTTGTTGACGTGTCCGGGTAGGTCCGGGGCGTGACAATTTAAAGCCTTTCTCCTTCTGGAGTTGTCTTCATACTTCTTCTTTTCTCCATCATGCCCTTGTTCTTCGTAGTGTATCTTTTATACTGAGGGTTGTCTTCCCGTTGGAGGTGAAGGAGGACAACTGCATTTAATGCGCGAGCAGTTGACTTGACCAGTAGGACCCGGTAAAGTTGGCGGGTTACTATTTTGGGATAAAGAAATCCTGACATTGCGGTCAATCATCTGCAATTACTCTACGGAGCATGGGGAGCAATAAATGAGCATTTAATGCGGGCACTGTAGCTTTTCCATTCAATACTCCTAGCCGTTGAAGGAATCTTTCAGTTGATTTCCCGGCTTTGTGGAATTCTTCTAAGTGTCAGACCTTCTGGTGTTTTTAACTGAGAGTTGATCAGAGAGGGTCTGGAGCACTTTTGTTGAGAGTATATCCAACAGAGAACCAGGAGGGTTTCTGTCAGAATTAAGGCTAACAGAGACCCTGAGGTCTTCTGTTCTGGAGCAGAGAACCAAAGGTCCTCTGTTCATGAATGCCTTAAGAGGGTCTTCTGCTCTTGGAGCCCTTCTGCTCAGAAGGTCTTCTGCTCTTGGAGGCATTCTGCCAAGTCGATTATACTAAGAACTTTACAAATGAAAATTCTAATACATTAAGTCTAAAGAGGGGTACTCTAAAGTCCTAATTAATCTAGCATCATCAAAATCTAAGTACAAATATTCCTTACACCTCTGTGTATAGCTTGGCCAATCTTTCAAGAGGATAAGTAATGTTGATAGGAAAAAAGTGTGCACTCTTGGTGAGCCTGTCAACCACTACCCATACAGCATCATACTTTTTCACAGTTCGTGGTAGCCCCACCACAAAGTCCATGGTTACATGCTCCCACTTCCATTCGGGAATAGTAAGTGGTTGCAAAAGTCCCGCCGGGTGTTGGTGCTCCGCCTTAACTTGTTGACAGGTAAGGCATCAATTCACATACTCTGCGATGTCTCTCTTCATATCGGATCACCAATAACTTTCTTTCAGGTCTCGGTACATTTTTGTACCTCCTGGATGCATAGCATAGGCTGAAGAATGAGCCTCCTCAAGTATGGATTTCCGGAGCTCCTCATCCTTTGGTACGCATATACGATCTTTGAACAACAAAACACCATCATCACATACCCGAAAATTCTCAATGAGCCCCACAAGGATCCGTTCGCGAATCTTCTGACATTCTTCATCGATGCCCTGACCTCTACTGATCTTACTCACCAACGTGGGTCTAACCTAAAATCTAGCTATGAGTGCCCCACTCGGGGACACCTTCATGTGTGCCCGCAATGCCCATAGGCATGTGAGTAACGTCCCTGACGTACTCTTCCTGCTTAGTGCATCAACCACTACATTGGCCTTTCCGGGATGGTAGTCGATGATCATGTCATAGTCCTTGATCAACTCCATCCATATCCTTTGCCTCATATTCAGCTCTTTCTGAGTAAATACATACTTCAAGCTCTTATGATCGGTGTAGATGTGACATGTCTCCCCGTAGAGGTAATGCCTCCAAATCTTTAGTGCAAACACTACCTCTCCCAACTCCAGGTCATGGGTAGGGTAGTTCACCTCGTGCTTTCTCAATTGCCTAGAAGCATAGGCAATCACTCTGCCTTTCTGCATTAGTACACATCCAAGTCCTTGGATGCTAGCATCACTATAGATATTGTACCCTATACCTTGTATGGGTAGCACAAGAACTGGAGCTTCGGTAAGTCGTTTCTTTAGTTCTAGAAACCCTTTCTCGCATTTGTTGTCTCATACAAACTTAGCCCCTTTTTACGTGAGCTTTGTAAGTGGGGACGCCAGCACGGAGAATTTCTCAACAAATTTACGATAGTAACCCGCCAATCCAAAGAAACTACGTATCTCTTTCACATTCTTGGGTCTCTCCCAATCAATGATGGCTGTTATCTTGGCGTTGTCCACCGCAACGCCCGAACCGGATATGATTTGACCGAGGAAGCCAATCTCTTTGAGCCAAAATTCACACTTAGAGAACTTGGCAAAGAGTTGTTTATCCCTTAGTCCTTCAAGTACAAGCTTTAAGTGATGTTCATGCTCTTCTTCGTTTTTCGAGTATATCAAGATGTCATCGATGAATATGATCACAAACTGATCTAAGTATTCACTAAACACACGGTTCATCAAGTCCATGAATGCCGTCGGTGCATTGGTTAAACCAAATGACATCACGAGGAAATCATAGTGAGCATACCTAGTGATCTTTGAGAACACCATTGATCCCCGAAGTTGGTCAAACAAATCATCAATCCTCGGTAAAGGGTATCTATTATTGATTATGACTTTGTTCAACTGTCGGTAGTCGATTCATATTCTTAGTGTACCCCACGGTGAGTACCGTTGCTCCCCATGGTGAATGACTAGATCTAATGAACTCGTTGTCCAATAGTTCTTGTAATTGGACCTTCAACTCTTGAAGTTCCGCCGGTGCCATTCGATAAGGAGGAATCGATATGGGTTTGGTCCCCGGCTCTACTTCGATCACAAATTCGATGTCCCTATTGGGTGGAAGCCCCGGTAAGTCTTTGGGGAAGACATACGGGTACTTACACACGACACGTACATCATTGATGTCGACCTCCTTCTTTGCCTCATCCACCACGTAAGCAAGATACGCGTGGCATCCCTTCTTCATCATCTTCCGTGCCCTCAACACGGATATGATACAACTATGAGATCTTCCCCGATCTCCCTCAAAACGTAAGACGTATCCCTCATCATCCTTGAGTTACAAGACTTTCGCGTAGCAATCCGCTCGAGCACGATGCTTCTCAAGCCAATCCATTCCGATGATCGCATCAAACTGCAACATGCTTAGGGGTACGAAGTCACAGGTTAAGGGTTGATCTGTCACTTTTACCGCACACGCAGGAAAATAATGTCTCCTCTCCACATCGTCTCCCAACGGTGTAGAGACCAACAAGGGTTGCGTCATTGCTATCAACGGTACGTCTAAACCTTCGGCAAACGCTTCACTCACAAATGAGCGTTGTGCCCCGGTATCGATGAGAATTCTTTTGTTTCTATCATTGATCTTTAGTGTTCCTACATATATAAGTCATGTAAGATGCCTTTCCTACCATAACTATACATCTATGGAGGTTTGTTATGTTCATACGCATGTTTGGGATCAAGGAGGGGTCTTAACACCGCAAAACGACATGAAAAACCCATGTTGGGCAGTCTGGGTGCCACGCACGACGTGCGTAGGAGGCACGCACGCGTGCATGGCTCCGGTTTTTCCACCTGGGGCTACTGCCCACCACGCACGGAAGGACGCACGGGGGACGCACGTGTGCGTCACCCCACACACGGTCGTGCGTCCAGCAACCATTTTCCTGGAGGCCTACTACCACCCACACACGGTAGCATGCACGCGTGCGTGTGGACGTGCATGGCGTGCAGTGGCCATCTGAAGCCCGTTTTGGCCAAAATATTCCCGGTTCACCCCCCGGGTGGACCGTACTCAAATCCTACAACCTACATCATCAATATAAACCTAGAAACAACCGAAATTTAGTGTATTACCTGCGACAGAGTCCGGGTTTGCTCGCGCATCCGCCTCGGTCATTGCGTACACCCTCGTTTGGGCCCCGCCTTGATTTACGGACGCGGAATGGCTTATGGATGCGCCGCCTCTTCCCGTGCCGCCGTGTGACGGTCCTGCACGGTTCCTCCTGGCCATGGTTCCCCCTCCGGCCCCGAAGCATTCCCTTGTGTCAATTGGGGGCAATTAGCTTTCATATGCCCCGCATTCCCACACTTGAAACACCTCGGTGGTTCATTGCACTTCCCGAAGTACTGCTTAGTGCAATTGGGACATCGAGGTGCCCCCGAATTCTGTGTCCTAGGTCTGTGCCACCTTGCATCTTTACTCTTCTTTTCCGGTGGTGCCGGTGGTCTAAATGAACCACCACCGCCGTGGTTGTTCTTCCGAGAATGATCGGGTTGCCCCAAATTATTCCATTTCCTCTTTTTCGCCTCCTCGGCATCCCTTTCCTTTCTCTCGTTCCATTGGGTTTCCCTAAGCATGCCCTGCTCCACCACCTCACTAAACGTCATGTGGCGCGAGTATGTGGCCCAATCACGGATGTCCAACAGCAAGGCACCCCAAAAATATTCGATCATGCGGTCCTCATCGGCCGCATACTCCGGCAAGAACCTAACCAAGGTTCTAAAGTCTTGCTCCAATTGCTTGACCGTGACACCTTCCCTCTGCTTGAGGTTAGTGTACTCCCTAAGCTTCACATTAACCTCGTAGTCAGAGTAGTATTCAGCGTAGAATTCTTGTTCAAAGTTTTCCCATGAGATAGCCCCACGGTATTTTCCTTCTACACTTTCCCACCACGTAGAGGCTATCCCCTCAAGCAACCGTGAAGCAACAGTTAGCTTCACGTTAGGTGTGATTTGCATGTCCTTTGCTGCATCCTTCACCTTCTTTATCCAATCGGCGGTAACGGTAATGTCTCTGGTGCCGTCAAAGGATTTGTACCCCAAAGCTCTTGCCTCCTTGAGATATTTGGAAATTCAGAAACAGAATTCTCCACCGTGTCCACCTTGGGACACCCCTGAGATGGCCCTTGAAGCTCCCTGACTCCCCTGGCCTAAACCTCCTCGAGGAACATGCCTAGCTTGGTGTCTCAGCTCCCTCCTTCGCTTCTCCTTTTGATACCATTCAAACAGTTCACCCAATTGGGCGAATCGGGCATCACTTTCGTCGTTGTCCTCCTCATCGGTATGGAAGTCACCCCCATCATATGGGGTCTCCTCATGCCCCGCTTCGGGAACACAGGTTGCATCATATTCCTCGGTGTTAGTTTCATACACCGAGTCAACATGACCGTCGCTCACTGTTTGGGCTCGATAGCCCCCATGACTCCCACGGCCTCCACGGCTTCCTCTTCCACCTCTTGAGCCCCAAGATGTGGCCCGGCTAGCCCCAATAGAAGCTATCGGTGTTTGCCCCTCGGATTGTTCCTTGTCGGCATACGTCTACCTTCCATTTCTGAAAAGGAATTTGAACGAGTCATTAGACTCCAATCAATGTCAACTGATGGAAAACGTTATAGACACGTATTGGTCCAAGTCACCGCCATACCAATTGTTAAGGGTACCATCTTAACATCTAGAGACCTTGCAACCTAGGTAACAATAGTCCTATAACGTCAAAATACAATGCTTGTGGTTTTTGGTAAAAACTCTTTTGTAAAATCGCTTGTGAGAGGTTGGTTACATAGTTTAGAAACTGAGATGACTCTGATACCACTTAATTGTCAAGCCCCGGACCGCATCCAAGCACGTGTACAATCGCTGTGCGATCAAGTGACGTCACTCGCAAATCAACCTCACTTAATCACACAAGGCGTTCATGAACATCGTTCATACCAAACTCAGTAAGTAAACATACATAACAACATCACATCATTGATTGAATGAATAGTGGATAATATTCATCGGTCAATCGTAAGCCACATATGGCATGACGTAGGCTCGCAGGCCGTAAGAAAGTAATATTACAAAAGTATCCATGAGCATAGTTTATGATTTAAAACAGTAAAGGAAGCACGAACCACGTCTTCCTCTAGATTCCTTTCACCCGTGCAAAGGTGTAGACAACAAGCTCTAGCTTCAACCTGAAATGGTGGAGCCCCTGAAGGGGTCAGTACAAGTACCCCAAGTTACAAAATAGGGCGATACATATACTTATACATCTTTACCCCAAGTTTCAAAATACATATCGGTACTTATATACACTTGGAAATACCCGACCCGTAGGTCATTGTTTATTTAAAAAAAATTAATAGTGGTCAATGTCCTTGACTTAAAACCCCAACCCACCCATAAACCTATGATTGTATAGGACTCCTCCTGTCCAAAACAAATAATCATAAGGACACCGTCGGTCCTGAATTACTAAACAATAATCTATGAGTTTTGAGGATACCTCCCGATCCTTGGGTACTCCACATTATATAACCGAGTTTTGAGGATACCGCCCGATCCTTGGGTACTCCACCTGACATAACTGAGTTTTGAGGATACCTCCCGATCCTTGGGTACTCCACCTGACATAACCGAGTTTTGAGGATACCTCTCGATCCTTGGGTACTCCACCCGACATAACCGAGTTTTGAGGATACCTCCCAATCCTTAGGTACTCCACCCGACCTATGTTCTACCACATATCATACTAGATATGGTCTATATCATAATCAACAAACAAGACTAAACCAAGTCTTAAGGCCTAGGCAAATCATCCATTCAATTCATGCATCTAAAACCAACGTATGGGCAATATAAGGCCAAACCGGTGCCGGTTCAAATCTGACCGGTGCCGGTTCATAGTCAAATAATATGAGCCGGGCTAAACCCACTCGAACCGGCGCCGGTTCTATGCATGACCGGCGCCGGTTGCCCTTGGACAACCGAT
Organism: Cuscuta europaea; assembly: GCA_945859875.1. Classification (NCBI taxonomy): domain Eukaryota; kingdom Viridiplantae; phylum Streptophyta; class Magnoliopsida; order Solanales; family Convolvulaceae; genus Cuscuta; species Cuscuta europaea. Next base: position 7,895,319 of record CAMAPE010000054.1, on the reverse strand, counting down.
CAACCCTCGGTTGGCCCGCTATTTCAAATTCATAAGATGTCAAACTTAATTACAACATGTATTAAATTATAAACAACCATAGTATGTACCATTTATCTCTAAACATGTCACATATGTTTTTATAAACGTTTTCATATCGTAATTCATGCATATCTCAATAGTTCATTTCATACAAGTCTAATCACTTTGGCTAATCACATGTTTAATCTCATTTAAACATTATTATGAACACATATAATATTTACTTAGGTAATCTCATGCTTAACCCAAAAGTTACAAGACATTAAGCCATCCACTCACCTCAAATGAGCTTGAAGAAGATTCTACTCTTCTTAGTTGAACTCCGGCGAGACTCCGGCGAACTCCGGCGAACTCCTGCGAACCTCCAGCGAACTCTAAAAACACTTGAGTCAAGCACCTAATATGGTTTTAGCATCACAAAACTCATATCAATACAAAAAACCTCTAAAAGGTTATTTTCCGGCGAACCGGTCGTTTTGGCTTCTAAGTCCGTTCTTGGACTTAGAACTACCTTCCAACCCCTCATTCCACACTTCTAAACATGTAGAATAATTCTAGGGGTCCTCCATATGATATATTAGTCATATGATAGATAAGAAATAGAGGAAAAGTTATTATAAGGTCATTACCTTAATCCTTTACGCTTTTCTCAACTTTTTCCTTCTTTAACCTTTCTAGCTCCTTGGACTCCTATTGCTCGAGTTCGAATTTGCAGCTATGGAGGAGGGTTTGAGAGCTTCTTTTCTATCTTTCTTCTATCCTTGGTCGAGATTGATAGGGGGGAGGGAGTTGCGAGAGTAGTTTTTGTCTCATTGGACAAATGAGTGTGGATGGGAGGTCCACCTCATGTCCTTTATATACTCCTCCACTCAATCCAACTCCTCCCATCCCTCCTCTCTTAATTAAGTCAGCCAGCCCTTGGCTTTTGTGACCAATAAAACGTGGGTTGGCCCCCACTCATGTGGGAGGTCAACCCTTTAACTCTCGAGGTGTACAATCGGTCCTGAAAGTTGTATTTTTCGGACTGTTTTAATTATATTTTATTTTATCGGGTCAAATAAAATATATTAGGTGTTCCCAATCATTATGGACTCCTAGAATGAATATACATTCCTCATCTTTAATTTAGAAGTCTCCGAAATTCGTTTCGGGCTGTTATTTGATAAATTACCGATACTGGTAATTGGGCCTCGTTTGACCAGCAGGTCAACCCTATGCCCTTCCTATGGCCCAAATAAAATATCCACCACCATATAGATATTATCTAGACCAAGATGAATATAATATGTGGTCCCGGGATTATCGAGTGGTCCCCGCTCCCGATGCGGGCCCCTCGTGCAATTCCTTATTCACGTAGAAGTGATAACCGAAATTTTACAACTTTGAAAATTCATAAATCATTATTCAAGGTTCATTACAAGATTTACTAAAAGTAAATATACTTGGGGACGGTGATGTTACTCATCTGGATTCTTTATAAAGAATTGGGAGCAAATCGGGAATGACTTTACTGCAGCGATCATGGAATTTTTTAATCATGGAAAACTCCTAAAGCAATTCAATCGCACATCTATAGCCTCAATCCCTAAAACTTCACCTAACCCATCCGCCACAGATTTCAGACCCATTTCCTGTGCAAATGTTATCTACAAAACAATATGAAAGATCTTGACCAGAAGACTGGGACCTCTCCTTGCTGATATTATAAATCCTGCTCAAAGTGCCTTTGTGGAAGAGAGAGGGATTACTGACAATATCCTTCTAGCCCAAGAACTAGTTCGGGGTTATTTTAGGAAAGCTATTTCACCCTGAGGCCTTCTGAAAGTTGATCTTAAAAAGCTTATGATTTCATTTCTTGGAAATTCATGCAAGACCTTTTGACGACTATAGGCTTCCCCCAAATTTGTAGGATGGATTTGGGAATGCATCAGTACACCTACATTTTCTATTTCTCTAAATGGGGGCCTACATGGTTTCATCAAACGGAAGAGGAGTCTCAAACAGGGTGACCCTATATCTTCTACACTGTTTCTACTATGCATGGAGTATTTGTCTAGATCATTGGATATGAGAACATCGTGTCCTGGTTTCAACTTCCACCCCAAATGTGGCAAACTGAAAACTTTACACTTAATTTTTGCTGATGACCTCATGCTCTATTCCAGGGGAGATTTGACTTCTATTAAAACTTTGATGCAATGCTTGGTGGAATTTCACGAGATTTCTGGTCTTGCATTAAATATTGCTAAATCAAACATCTTCTTAGCAGGAATTGCTGGACTTGAAAAGGATTTTATTCTACATGAGGTTGGATTTCCGGTTGGTGAGTTTCTTATAAGATACCTAGGTGTGCCCTTAGCTCCGCTTAGAGTCTCTGTGGCTCAATACTCACCTTTGATTCAAAAAAATTGAGAATTTCACACTCAAATGGAAAACAAAATCATGAGCTATGTGGGCAGATCGATTAGAACTCATAAGAGCGGTTATCCAAGGCATCAATCCTACTGGATTCAAGTATTTCCTATCCCGATTGCTATCATTGAAAAGATCACAACACACTGCAGACAATTCCTATGGGGTGGGTCAAACGCCAATGTTGATTAGGTGGATATTTGTAGGCCAAATGATGAGGGAGGGCTCAGACTTTTTTATCGTAAATCTTGGAATTCAGTCATGCTTTCGAAAAAACTTTGAAATATTCATGCTAAAAAGGATACGCTCTGGGTCCAATGGATCCATAGTGTATATCTTAAAGGGTGCTCTATCTGGGAATGGACTCCCCCCTCTAGTGTATCCCAACTTTTCAATAAATTAATAAAAATTAGGGATACTTTGATCACTAAGCTGGGTGGACAACATAATACCATTTATAAGCTCTTAGGTTTTTGCAACTCTGGAAAACTACAAGCATCAAAGGTTTATGATCTATTGCGAATGAAAGTGCAGAGTAAACCATGGATGAAATTGATATGGAACAATTATATTCCACCAAAATTTTCTTTTATCCTCTGGTTGGACTTTAGAATAGATTCGCTACGTGTGATAATCTTCTGTATATTGACTTGGACTGAAATTGCTGCATTTGTAAAGACCATTTGGAATCAACAAACCATCTTTTGTTTAATTGCTCCTTCACTAGAGCAGTTTGGAAGGGAATTAAGAGTTGGTTGAACATTACAAAAGATACACCACTCTGCTTAGTACCGTCAAGATGTGCATCAAACAATACAAAGGTGCAAGGTTAAAGAGCAAGGTGATACGGTTAGCTTTTTGTTGTGTTGTTCACTCTATTTGGAAGGCTCTAAATGAATACATTTTCAGTAAAAAATCAGTAACTGTTGAGGGCTTAGTATCACAAATAAGATTCCTTGTTTGCCGTGTTTTGTTTAGGATTTATCCCGTAAGGCCGTAAGTATGATAGATTTTTGATTTTTTTAGTCGAATGTTTTGGATAGTTCTGTGTAGGGCTGTGCATTAACCGGGTCGGACCGTATTTTAGACCGGAACCGGATCGAAATGAACCGGACCGGACCGGACCGGACCGGTAAAATATATACTTCGTTCTGTATCATTAGTCATTATGTTTATGACTTACTTTCGTCTTTTATTATATAAACGAATATATACGGAGTGTATATATGGGGTCTTATTATTTCCTAAGTTGTTTTTGATTTGTTTATTTATGTGCAAGTGTTCACTACTATGATCATAATTTATATTTGTTTGATTTTTCCAAATTTATTTTTATTTGTTTCTTTATTTGCAGGTGTGCATGTAGTTTATATGTAGTATATTTTTGGACGTAATTTAGTTTGTATTACTCTAGAATACATTTTTCCATTTTAATATACACAAAAGATTGTAGTTTTAATTACTGCGGGAAACTAATTGTTAAGATTGAATATTTTTAATCACTATATTTCAAAATTAATAAATGAGCTAAACAATTATTTAGCTTATTTAGCACATCCACACATAAAATTATAGTTTGAAACAACAACAACATCCAAGCCTTATTCCTAAAAAAAATTGGGTCGGTTAAGATCCCTCTAAGAGAATATGTCTTTTTCTAAAACCGGGTCAAAACCGGACTGGATCGGAAAATTCAGGTCTGGACCGGTCCGGACCGATTAGATTCAGGTCCGGTCTTCGGTCCATAAAAAATGATGATTCCGGTTCCAGTCCTAACCGATTCCGGTCCGGTCTGGTCCAGTATTGGACCGGTGCACAACTCTAGTTCTGTGTGGCTTGATGAATGCATAAATGCTAAGCAAAGTTTGTTTTGCTTCTAAGATAGATAGGGGCTAGCAAGAGTACATTACTTTGCCATTTATATATTTACCTTCTATCCAAAAAAACAAATGGAAAATGTATACTCAATCTGGTTGGATTAGCCAGCAACCTAGCATAAAACTGCGTATAGTATAGAACAAAATAATTGAAGGGCGGCCCTAAGTAGGTCTAATTGGGAATCTAATGTTCAGTCGGTGGGCGACAACCACCAGTTATCTAATGGCTTCTGCGTCCATGCGGTAGGTGAGATATATATGAACAAAAAACATTTATATATTATACTCCCTCTGTCCCTTAAAACTTTGTCATCTTTCCTTTTTGGAACGTCCCAAAAAACTTTGCCACTTTCCCTTTTAATCAATTATTTTGTGGTTTCTGTTATTTCTCTCTCTTCTGCACAAACCTCAACCACACAGTTTTTACTTTATTATTCTCCGTGTCGGTCAACTTTGGCAAAGTTTTAAGGGACGGAGGTAGTATAATTTATAAACAGCTAGCAACTTTACAATTAAGGTTCTTAAACTATGATTAGGAACTAAGTTTAATAAATATACTATGTTATCTTTCATTTTTAAGGAAAAGGCAGCACTTTTCTCGATCGATCAGATTCCCCCATCCAACTTGCATTTGTTTGTTGCTTTTCTTAGTGAGTGACATGTTATCGCAAATCTTTTGTGGCAGATTACATTATAATATAATCTGTCAACTCCTCGTCAGTACAATGAACCTTAATTATAATTGACGTTGGAGATTCTTTGTTGCCACGTGTATTTCTTTAAAAAAATATAATTTTTTGTCATTAAAATTACAGAAATTGGTGAAAATTTATACAATACAGAGTGTTTTAAATTGTCTAGATGGAAAGAAATGGAGTAGAAACTAAAGAAACATGATTGGTGGAAAAGTAAAACTACTATTAATGTGACAAGAAAATGTAAATTTAAAAGGTAGGTTACTTAAGGAACTTAATATTCTCCCTGTCTTGTTAAAATCGTCAAACTTTCATTTTGTTTAATTTGAATAAGATTATCTCATATCAAATTTAGTAAAATTTGTTTTTCATTTCATTTCGAATCACATCAACTTATTTTTCATGTGACCGCGCCTTCCCCTTAGGTCAGAGGTAGTATCATTTTAAGATACTCCCTTTTTTCCACCTTTTCCCAAAAAAGAAGCTATGAAGTAGGTTATACTTTAAATATTTTTGCTTACTAATAAAATATATTCACTAGATAAAATATAGGGAGTAATAATAGTCAATATGGTTAGTGATGTTTTTACTTGAATTGAAATTTGTTGGTCTGGTTTGGTCTGCTAAATGTTTGGTCTCTGAGTATTTTGTAAATATCCAAGTCTGGTCAGATCTGGTCTGGGCTGAATTGGTCTGATCTGATACGTTCGAAGATTGAAAATAGTTCAAGTAAAAACATCCTACTACATTGTCACATACGCGGTAGTCTAATATTGAAATAAAAAAATTATTTAATACTTTTATTTTCGTTATTAATTCCTTTTTTTGGGCAAATCTTTCTAACCTATTATAGTATCTGTTTTGTTAAGGCCAACATCCTTGAACTGAGATGTGATTCAAATATGTGACCGCCTCTTTAGAAGTGTCACACTGATGCCATCAGGCCACATGATATTTTGCATTATTATTTCTATCTTAAAAGCTCTACCCTTAATTTGGTGGAAAACTGAAATGAACTATTATTATTATAATACTCTCTCCGTTTCTTAAAACTTTGTCAACTTTTCTTTTTTGAATGTCCCATTAACTTTGTCATTTTCCCTTTTATGTAAGAAATTTGTGATTTCAGTTAACTTTCTCTTCTCCGCACAAAGTTTAACCACACAGTTTTTACTTTATTAATACTCGTGACGATCGACGAAATTTTAAGAGAAAGACGGAGTAGGTAGATTATCTATCCCTTTCCTTTCCCTTTTATCTTTTGTGTAGATTTAATACTCCGTACCATTCATCTCCAGTTTTGACATGTGAGATTCTTAGGTAGATTTATCTGGTGTGTGGGTTCCACCCATTTTTGTTTTGTTCCTCTACTATCACTTCTTATCCAAATGCCCAAAAAACTCCGTACATATTTATTTTTCACATCCTTTTCCCCCATTTACTTCCGTCCACAACCCATCAAAACCATGTGGTACGAATAAAAAGAAAGCATTTTAGTTAGTCCAAGATTAAATTTTAGTACATAAAGCTTTCTCTGTATAAATTGGTTTTCTTTCTCGTAATTTTACATGTTAAATGAATCTTCTCATAAAAGAAATTTCTTTTGGAATTTTGTTATCATAAAATGATTTTCAATATTCTGTTTTCAGACTTTTCTTATGTGGTCTTTTTATTTCTTTTTATAGGCCATCTCGATTCGTATTTAATATACCAAGATGTCGAAACTAAACCTTTCTTTTCAATATTGTAGAGCATGTGAATATTGTAAAATTCAACATATTGCTATTAAAACGTAAGGAAGGATAATATACCTATAGGTTTTTTAGTTTTGTTTTTTTCATCAAAATGACTCGTCCAAAGTTTGTTTCTTAAAGTGACCGTGAAAAATACACGTTATCTCAATAAAATCTGAAATACCCCCCATTGAGTATTGCAAAAAAAAAAAAAAAAAAAAAGAAAAATTGACAAGAATAATTTCATGTTTAGCCAATCTTCAGAGCGGGTGATAAGACCAGTTAGGCAAGACATTTGTCTGGGACCTCAAGTTTTATGGGGCCTCAAAAAATACTCTGTATTTATTATTAATTATTGGTATATGAAAATGGATTGCAAGATTGCTCCCACTCCTTATAATTGGCAAATGGTTATAAATGGTGGCTTCTAGGTTACACTCTGTATTAATCTGTATGGGTAATGACCCATTTATATACTTCAGCTACTCTGTGTTTTTAGTTTACTTTTTGACTTTTTGGGATTAATTAACTTTGTAATTGTAAAATTTTAATTTATATGCACTTTTTGTTAATAAGAAATGTTATTTTATATATCTCATTATTAATATGTTTTGCATTCTTTTTACGTGTTTAGTTAGGATCTTATTTTTGCATTTTACTAATCACATTTTCTTATATTTGTTTGGGTTTTCACTAATTTTAGTTTTTTATGTTGACATACATATTTGTTTGTGAATTTTCATAATATACTTCAGCTACTCTGTGTTTTTAGTTTACTTTTTCTTTATTTTATTAATACAATATGTTTTTATTTTTTCATAATTCAGCGGAAAAAATCAATCTAGTCACTTTAGTCATAACTTCATAAATTTAAATAGAATCTATGCAGCCAATAAATGTTATCAAACGGCACATTGTTATATGATGAGTAAATAAAAATTTCACTAGGTCCTTTTCCACTCTATCAAACGTACTCATGATATTTGTAAAATTACGTCTTTTCCGTCTAGGCCTCTAAATTGCTAAAGACGGCCTGCCAATCTTCTCATAATAATCCCAAAATAGGAACTGTTCACACCTAAAAATAACTACTTACTACTCCGTACTTTATTATAGTATTATTTTAAATATTGAATAATATGAAGGAGGTGTTCTCAATTAGGTTTCCATACGTTTCTATTTCCTCTGTTTCAGGTTGACCAAAATTGACTTTCACATGAATTAATAAAGTAAAAACTATGTGGTTGAAATTTGTACAAGGGAGAGAATTAATTTTAATCACAGATTCCTTACTTTAAATGGAAATAACAAATCTTTTTGGGATATCCAAAAAAGGAAATTTGACCAACCTTTAGGGACGGAGGAGTAATAAATTGTTAGAATTCTGGTACCCGCACGGGTAACTCATTGGTCGAGTGGTAGGAAAATTGGACCAAGTGACTAAGATTCGAAACCAGCAACACCCGTGTGAAGGTAACAGAACCTGAAATAAGACTATACCTCTGGAACACACGTGTATAAAGCCTATCGTCCTTTTGCACTAAGTCACCTAACCTCCCCACCATCTTGTCCCCTCGGAGTGAGGGCCTTGGTTGGGCATTAACCTTTAGGACCAAATTGTTAGAATTCTGGTATCCTCAATCTCGAATGTGATGGAATGTGGCAAAATCCTCAAAATGCAAAGGGGGTTTCACTGGATTTGCTGTAGAGCAGCAAAGCAAAGCAACAAGCAACGGAGGAGGTCTACATCACCACCACCGGGTCGAATATTTGTGTCGAATTTTATTGTCGCTGCTGGGTCGTTTCCTTCTTCGACTGCGCAGCTCCACTGACCTGGCGAGAAGCTCCCTCTCCTAACCAAATGGCGGTTTATTGACTGGAAGAAGGTTCTCCGATGTTCACTGTTCGTGGTCGGAGGGTTTCTCAGGTGTTATCCTTCCGACTTTGGAATTGATCTAGAAGAAGGTTCTCTGTTTTTGTTGGTGGTGTGGATTTGATCGAGACTGATTCTATGCGGCGATGGGTGCGGGCTTAACGAGTTTCCGGCTGGTGTTCTTAACTCCTTCTCCGGCCGGGTGGACTGGTTTCGATGGGTTACTGTTGCCGCGTTCGAACGTAGGCGTTTGGTTCTGGAGACTTTGGGCTGCTGTTCATAAGGAGGGTTTGCAAAATCACTCAAAATCTGAGCAGGAAAGAGGATTCCAATTCCATGAAATTGCAGAACAATATCACAGATTTTATAGAATTCCATTCAATTCCATTAAAATCTCAATCATACAGAGTATATTCTTGTTTGTGCATGGTTTTACTCATTTTTGCTGTGCCTGTGCTAAATTTTGTCAGCTTCTCTCTGCTCATTTTAATAATTCATACAACTAGTAAAAACCTAACAAGGATTAATCCAATAAAGATCCATAGTTTTCAAGAATCAAATATATAACCTCAAATCTGAAAATCCAAATACAATAAAATAGTTGAGCCAATGAATTGGAAATGATTTTAACTCTTAATTATTTCACAATTCATTACTTCTAAATAAATCAATGGAAATGTGGAAAGATGGTCATAATTACAATAAGTAAAAACAGTTTAGCTTGCACTTTGGAGAAAAGAAAAAAAATACTCCAAGAACTGGAACAGAACTATGTTCTTGGCTATATATGATAGCTAATCTCCAGAGATTAAGACAAGAATGAGATTGATGTAAATTAAACACCAATCCTTTGAAAAAAACAGAGATTCCTTCATCTTCTCTGCTTCAGCATGAACTCAAATCTAAGGCCGCCATGGAACAATTATAAAAACCAATAACTTTCATACAATTAGCCTTAACATATATCATCCTCATCAAGATTTCAAGAAGTCATATTGAGACTCAAAGCCTGGAAATGCCAGGGTTGGTTGTTAATTCTAAACTGCAGATCTTCAACTCCGTTTTGACCATTCTGCCCCCCGCCGAGAAAGCTCTGGTTCATGGCTGCTGGCAGTTCAATCCCCCATTTAAAGTCCTCCGGCGAAGAAGAAGACGATGAAGAAGATAAGCTTCGCTGGGATTTGTTCTTCCTGCAACGGCTGTAACGTGACGGGCCTAGGGTTAGCTCCAGCTCGCTCTCGTCTTCTTCAAGATTACTCTCTCTGGGAATTCTTGTATTATTGTATTCCCGTTTCTGCTTTGAGATGTTCTTCATCAATTTCTTCTGAGTTTGGTAGAGACGGTGAAGCTCATAAACCTGCACAATGATATAATATTATGGGTGTTTGGATGTGTTTAAATTTTAAAACTGGTTTTGGTCTTTTGGATGCAGAAGATATTGCAGTAGGGTAAAGCATAGAAGCATTTCTAAAAGCTCTAAATTGCCTTTAGAAGCATAAGCTCTGAATTGCATTTAGAAGCAGTTTTTGAAGGTCAGACCAGAACCGTTTGGGAAAATCCCATTCTAATTCAACTTCCGTTTTAAATACAGCAGAATCAGAATAAATTCCAAACATAATTTATTACTTCATAATTAACTTGTTAAGTCATCTCAACTCGATACTACTCTGTTAACTTTCTTTAGAATGAAATTATAAATCAATAAAATATAAACTAGGGATACATCCAACTAAGATCAAGAATGTTTACATCAACAAGCCAACATCTTGAAACAAATTAACTTATCTTACATTGTCCATGTATTACATCAAAGAACGACACGGATACACGTATCTTGTACACACCTCCTATTTCACTTGTGTAATTACACATTCTGTTTAAAGAATGTAAAAATTTGAATATTGTTTGTGTATACAGACAACTCAGGCATGTATACTCGCTCGTCATGTACATGAAGAACGGGTTACATAGAAACTAGTACGAAGTATATAGTATGTACCTGTTCTTTGAAGGTTTCTTCATGCTTTAACATGGAGGTTTTCATGTATTCCATGTCGTATTGATTGAGAATCCTTTTCTCCATTATATGCAGCTTAGGACCTGTCACCATATATGTATATATAGATGCAATTATGAAGCCAAAGTCCAGGGGCCGGCAGGGAACAGATTTATGAGTTGTTGATGGATAAAATCCTCTCTCTTAAATAATGAGTCTGAAATTTAAAAAGGAAGACATACGGAGTATAATACGGAGTTAGTACATCAATAGTGGATACGTGATGAAGAAGTGAAGCTTCCAATGACTTACCCAAGCCTGTGGTGCTGTACTAAGGGACAAAACTAAAGAAGAAGTGATGAAACAGTCTTCTTTGGGCATTGGTACTATGTTTTATTCCAAACATTTTTTATTCTTTTTAACTAATAATGGTAGGGCCCACTATGAAAATTAATGCTAATCACCAATTCAATAATGGTGATCAATCCACAGTCTTTTTACATATGCTGCCATCAAGGCATCAATCAGAATTAGTTGGCAATTTGGAAATATAGAAATTGTACTTTCATTCCTAGTTTGTTATTTGCAGTGTTCACTTTCAAAATAGAATTTTTATTCTTGGAACAGTTGATATGTAATCTAGTGATTCAATGGAAATTAGTTTCCATGCTCATGATCATTTAGGATTTTTCTACGAAAACAAGTTCTTACAAGATAATCTGTACTAAGATTTAGAGGGTGAAAGATCTTGTCGATCAAGAGCTATGAGTGTGTGGCTATCAAGTGTAGATGTTTTATACTTTTCTGCTATTGTGATGAATTCAACATGGGTTCAGGCAACTGCTCTCAAACCACCAAAAAACTTATTGCTTTTGTAGGACCGTTGTAGTTGTTATTGTATAAAGAATTAATGACAAAATTTCAAGAGTTTGCGGATGATAAAAGTTAGGCATTTTCAATGTAGATTTTTAAAAGACTAAAAAGTTTAGGCATACTCCATGTAGATTTTTAAAAGTCTAAAAAAGTCTAGGCGTATTAAAACTTTCATTCATTCTTATGAACTTTTAAAATCGTGGATCGACGGAAATTTATAACTCATTTTTTATTCTCCTGACCAAAGTCTCCTGTCAAACTTTCCTTCCATCTTATACTAGTCACAGGTACGCATAAATCTAGTTCCAAAATCAGATCAGAATTGGCTGTTTATTTACTCGGGATCAAGAATTGGCCAACCGGTTCGAGATTAGTACCGGATCCGGAGGTGAACCATGATGGTCTCGATATGCAAGGTTTACAAATAAAAATATGATTTTTTTTATCATTTTATGATAAATAAAACTTAACAAGGAGATTCTGCATCAATACTGATACACAATCTAAACTTAAATAAAAATTACGGTGACTTTTACATAATTGATCGGACTAAACTTGCAAGTGTATAAGTGCCGATATAGTAATAAATTCCGGTAAAATATCGGGTCGAATCCACAGTGAAACGTTGTTCAATTTAAGTTCGAGAGTTGAAAACTTTAAACATAGAAATAAGTAAAGTGCAGGGATTTTGATTTAGATTTGGTATGAGAACAATGTATTTAGTTCTCAATGTATTTAGTTCTCACTCTGATTCCAGGAATATAACTTCAAATATATTAAATTTAAAACAATTGATAACAACAACTAAGGTTTAGAGAATCGCCTAAACACTTTTAACTAGTATTGATTCAAGTTCTTTGCCAACAATTATGAATACGATATCGCTAATATATTTCCAACTCCGGTTAAGGCAGCGGGAGCGTGATTTTCGTAACGTGTAAGTCCCATTACGGTTTAAATTCATCTATTGAAAATCCCGTTGAATACCGACACATCACACATGTATCATATAAGGCCGGATATATTTCTATATTCGGTTCTATATATGCTGATGGATAGTGTACCCGGGGGTAGTTTATCCGAGGGGTTACTGCGGAGAGTAACTTAGAGAGAAGTCAGAGCAAATTAGTAAGAGAGATAAAGGGTTCAAGTGTGTATTCGAATTGTATTGAGCGTGGTTTACAAATGGGGAAAGGGGTGCTATTTATAGCAGCAATAAATGCTAGATAGGGATTCGTGTCAACAATTTGGTGGTCGAGGGGTCACCTCAATCGGGGTGGCACTGGCATTCGCATGTGGCCGCATTAAATGCGGTGGTTGGATGTGACGTTTGTACTTGGTACGTTGATCCAGCGCATGTGGATGGGAGATCCTGTCGAGGAGGATGCCTTTGGCTGTGGATGATAGCCCGAAGGCTCTGTGTACCGGAGGCCTCATATTTCCGGGGCCTCCAATTGCTGAAGGCTTCGTTTTTAAGCCTTGTGCTCCTGCGATGTTTCTGAGCCCTAATCTGTCACTGGTGGCCTTCGGCCATGGGCTGCTTAGAGCTCCATTTTGCTGGGCTTGGCCCGCTTGGGCCTGTTGGGCCTGATTGTAATAGTAGGAGTATGTGGGCTGGGGGTCCATGGGCCATATACTCCATCAGGAGTCCTTCACTCCTTTTTCCGAAAGGTACTTGAGGGAAAAGGAGTAATTGCGTATGTCCTCTGATGCTGCCTTGCTGTAGTTTGTAAAAGTGGTGAGGAGTTTTTGCGCTTGCGTGTTTGCCGAGGCAATCCCTCAGTCCCCCACATTTTGGGGCCGAAGGAAAAATTTTGTATTTCTTGTGAATTTCCCGAAGGGGTCCTCCAATCCCCCACTCCTTGAGGCACATGTAATGTGGTGAAGAGGAGTAGAGGGGTGTCTACTTTCATCATGGGGCCGAAGGCTTGTGCTTTTCGTTTCATTTTGGGGGGATGCCTCGTTAAAAACCTCATTAGGAAAAACCCTTTGGGAAAAAACCCTAATGAGGAAAAAAAAGTGCACTGAATTCCCCCATTGATGAATCAAAAACGTGAGCTCTTGATTTGAGGTGAAGAGCAATGTTGCCGCCGAGAGCTATTCGTGATCTGAGGGTTCAATCGTTGATTTTCCCGAAGGCTCTTCGTTGGTATCTTGGTGATGCCGAAGGCTGATTGTTGATATCCCGGAAGTGTTGATGGGAGTGTCTGCGGGGAGCACTCCTCCGAAAGCGTCCGTAGTTGATAAGCATGGGTGAGCATCCCGGGGACTGCCGAGGGTAGTCCCCCGATCAATGAGGCTGAGGGCGTGATCGCTGTTGATGAATGCCGGTGATTGTCCCAGTGGGTCGAGGGGCCCCTTGGTGTTTTAGCCGGGGGCGCCTCTTGATGAAGGAGTCTCAAGGAGGAAGCCCGAAGGCGTGAATGGTGTTGTCTGAGGGGTGCCAGGTGAGGGAACTTAGTCCGTGAAAGAGAGCCGTGACAGCTGGAATATGACCGTTGGGATATAGCCGTTAGAGGTGATGTCCACATGGCGTGTACCCGTTGGCTGACTGCGGGCGGGTGTCACCGGTTGGCGGAGGAGGCGGTGTGTAATGATGACTTTGGTGACCGGGGGCCCGGTTTTCGGCCCAAGCCCGGATTCGGGGAGCCTATAAATACCCCTAGCCAGCGCCATTTCCCCTTACGCATTTCAGTAGTAGCGAAGCTCTAGCAAAAAAATTCTAGAGATAAACCGCACTTCGATCAAAACCAAGTTTCCGAGGTCAGTTCTTGCTCCATTCTCTGCTTCCTTAGTGTTCTTTGCTTTCCGGCCATAGATTAAGTGTTAGAGCCTTAAAACCCTTAGGCCTTCCATTACCCGTTACTCTTCGGTCCATTCTGTAAAAAGAAAAGATGTCGTCGGCCAGTGATTCACAAAACCTGTCCCAAGAGCCTTCGGGTCAGGCTGAAAGCTATTCGAATGTTGAGTCCTCGTCCGATCGCCCTTCTGCGAGTGATCACGCTGCTGTGGCCATGGAGGTGCAGAGGGACCTCGTTGCCGAAGCCGAGGCCGAAGAATTTGAGCAGGTGAATGAGGACGAGGAGCTGGCCCTCGCCATTCAAACTGCGGAAGAGGAGGAGGAGAAAGAGAGGCGGAAGGTCATCATCGCCATCCTCCCTTCACGCAATGTCGGAGAAGCCAGCACTTCTCGGGCTTTAGACCCGACGCCAATTAGCGTAGCTCCCGGGAAAAGGAGGAAAGCAAAGGCTGCCCCAAAGAAGAAACAAGCAGCCGTGGACGCCGGCCAGCCGGTAGGCATCCCCAAGGGTCATTCCTTCTTGAACACCGCTGCCCTTGAATTGAAGACGAGGGCATCCCCGGCCGAATTCCAGGCCACACAAATTCTTGCTGGCCCTTCAGCACGTGTGGTGGAACCAGGGCCCGATGATCTGTTACGATATGCGCCCGAGGGCTGCTTCGCCGTTCACACTTTGTCAGTGGAGATGGGGCTCCGCTTTCCGCTCCACCCTTTCTTGATGGAGTACCTGAGGTTCGTGGGGCTGGCCCCCTGTTAGCTAACGCCCAATAGCCATTCTTATGTGGCCGGCTATCTCTCTCTGTGCCGGAGCCGAGAGGTCCCACCTACCCTCGACAAATTTTTCCTGTCCTTCAACTTATGCCTGGGGGGGGGGCATTCGAACGCAGAGGGCTTTACCAACTTGCAGCAACTCTCGGAGTTTAGGCTGTTTGACGACGTCCCTTCGTCCCACATGGGATGAAAGGACAAGTTTTGCTATGTCCGCTTAGAGGAGACCCCCTTTCCGGCCCCGCTTCGCAACAGCTTTCGGAGGCATCCGAAGGTAGGGAATGCAGCCCTCGAGAAGAATGGCAAGATCCTCACCAAGAAGCCGGAGGGGTCCGACAAGCATGTGAAGATCAAAGACGCCACCCTTCTGGATGAAGTGTTCAAGCTTGGCTTCCGGCAGTATCGGCCGAGGGGTTCGGAGGATGAAAGATACCCTCCGATAGATCGTGTGTTCGAGAGCGTCAGAGGTGATTACCGACGGGTTATTTGTTTTGTACTTAGGAAATCTTTCTCCTCTTTTTATTTATGTGCAGTCCATGTCCCCGCAGTTGATTCCCTTCGGCCTAATCATTTTGTGTCTTGTCTTTGCAGGTAACAATATGGATGTGAGCTCTCTTTTCGCCCTGAAGAAGACGAAGGGGAAGAAGTAGGATCATGTGGGTCCGAAGCCGGTGGGTGCTTCCGCCAGGGAGGAGCCCTCCCAAGCTGCTACTGGTGGAACCGGGGGCTCTAAGGCTGATGAGGCCATAAAAAAGAAAAGGACCGAGAAGGAGACCGCGCCCCCGTCGTGGTCGTCGAGGATGAGGGGCATGCCTCCGGCCCCATTCCTCAGAAGCACTCCCACCAGGACTTCTTCGGCCGGGAGAAGCTAGAGGCAATTGTGCCGAAGGGGGCCTCGATCTTGGAGGGTAACCTGGTGCGTTCGGCACTAATGAGCCAAATGATGCCATCGGCTGACAGGCTGGCTCTCGCCCGGATGAATGATGAGAGCCTCTAGTCGAGGATCCTTCAGAATAGCGCCTCCGTGAGTTGCCTTTCCCTATTATGTTCATTTTCTTTCGGGGGTAATGTATGTACTGTGTCTGACCCCTTACACTTTTACTGTTGCAGGCCTTCATAGGACTGTGTGAATATCTCCGGAGGGTCGATCATATGATGGAGGCTAGGGGTGCTGCTGAGGGGGAAGCTGCTAGCCTGAGAAAGAAGCTGGCTGATGCCGAGGAGTCTCTTCGCCTGGCCACCGAGAGCATGGAAGATCGAGTGCGGGTTACGAAGGCCGAAGGCAAGAATGAGGGCCTGGCTGAGGCCGGGGAAGCAGCCGCCGAAGCCGCTCGTGTTGCCGCCGAGGAGGTTGAGAGGGCAAAGGCCGAGGAGGTGGCCAAGGCTGGGAAAGCTGCCGTGGAGGCATTCATGACCGGGGGCTGGATGGCCGAGGACAAGGAAGACTGGGTGTCCTCGGTTGTGGAGAAGAAGGTAGATGCATGGGTCGGAGGTCCCGGCAAGATGTGGCTGGCGGAAAGGAGTGACTCTTACTACCAGTGCGGGGAGTTCTTTACTCAACGCCTCATTTACCGGAAGTTGGCCCAACACTTCAACGTGTCCCCGGTGGACTTCAAGCCGGAAGCCTATGGCCTTCCCCCTCGGTAGCCAGACATCAGGGTCCCCCTCCCTGAAGGCGAAGAGAGGCCAGTGCTAGAAGATTCTGAGACCCTGAGGGAGTGTGGTCTCGTTGGTGACGAAGATGATGCCGAGGGCGGTGCCACTTCCAAAGCAGCTGATGAAGGGACAACTCAATAATTTGTACTTTGTAGAGTTTTTGAACAATCTTTGTAAGAACATTCTGTAGCTTTCGGCTTCGGCCATTGTTTTAATTCAAACTCATTACTCATTACTCCCTCCTTTGTTGTGAATGAATGTTTTGTTCTCCTTTCTGAATGAATGATGCGCCTTCGGGCTTTTCTTTATCGGATTGTATTCCTTCGCTTCGTTTGCACGGTGCATCGATCGAGGGCCCAAAAATTTAGGACTTAGAAAAATTTTCCAAGGGTCTGTTCCGTGCTAGGCCTCCGGTCGTTGTTTCCTTTTTGATCTTTTGTAACATGTTCTGGGTTGACCGCGGGCCAAAAAACTAGGACATAGAAAATTTTCTAAGTGTTGTTTTTATCTCTTGGCCTTCGGTTGATCGACCCCTCTGGCTGTCCTGAATTGACCGAGGGACAAAAATTTAGGACTTAGAAAATATTTTCAATTTTTCCAAGTGTTGCTTACAAATTGGCCTTCGGTTATTAGACCCCTTAGATTGCATGATAATTTGACAAAGGGCCAAGCATTTGGGACTCAGAAATTTTTTCTAAGTGTTGATGTCACTTGGCCTTTGGTAAACGAGACCTTCTGGATTGTAGCATTTGTACGTAAGATCTCCCTCGGCAAAGGATGGTGATCCCGGGGGTACCCAGTTTTATGGACTTAGAATAATTTCATTTGACTTGTGAGTACTGGCCTCCGGTAATGTGTAATAGATACCTTCGCTCATTGGGTAGCATATAAGCCTTCGCATTAGGTAGGTCCCAAAGTGTGGACTTAGGAATTTTGCAGTCCAACCATAGTATGATAAAGACAGGTGCCCTCGGGTGACACTTTGGAGTATTCCCTCGGTGTTGCCTTGAAATGTCGGGGGGAATTGTTGCTTGGACTTAGGAATTTTAACCATTGTGTGGGTTTGGAGCCTTCGATGTCAGTTGATGCCGGGGGCAGCCAAATTGTGGACTTAGCCACATTTTGGTAACATTTGTTGAATAGTGGCCTTCGGGATGAGGGCCATTGCCAAGGGTGGCTCCTGGAATTAGTAGCTCTCGGATATCGGTGGTGTCCCCATGGGAGACCTCGGTATGTTCTTCTTGCATTGTAATGATAATCCTTGCTGGCTGTCGAAAGGTGCATATTTTTGGACTTTGTACTCATTGATTGGTCTTTGAGTCTACTCCCCTTCACCCTTTTTTTTTTGGGGGGGGGGGGGAGATGGTGAAGAGAAGGCTTCAAGAAACTTGGTTTTTGGTAAGGCTTGGCCTATTGGGAGGGAACAGTATACACCATTGGCTCCCCCCTCAGGTTAACCTTCCGGGTTCCGAGGGGATCGAGGGTCGTTTCCCCGGCACGAATCATAGTCCGTTTCCTGCCTCCCCTTGGGGGATGGCACGGAAAGCGCCTCAGTTTTGAAAGTCGTCCCGTCAGCACAAGACATAGTATGTTGCCTACCATTCCCCTGGGGTAATGGCGCGGGGAGCGTTTCGTTTTTGAAAGTCGAATTCTGAGGCATATTAGTTGCCTGCCATTCCCTTGAGGTAATGGTGCGGAAAGCGTTTCAGGAAGGGTTTTATTTTCATATTAGTTGCAAAAAGGCCGAGGTACTTGGTACCTCCGGCGCCGATAGGTGGGGCCTTCGGCATAAATGCGTCCTCGAGGGATACGACTTCAAAAATAACACTTGGTGTTTTATTTTTGCACACACCCTCGGTACTTGGTACCGAGGGGTCTTTGTTAAGAACACTTTGTGTTTTCTTCATTCTCGTGGGTGATGGAGTGTCTACCCTCGGTACTTTGTGTTGAAGGGTCTTGATTGTGCTAAGGCCTTGGGCCAAGTGCTTGTATGAGGGCTTGGCCGCTCAGAAGCGTTCTGTCCTTGTGCTTGGTGTTTTCAACATGTCTTCATTCTTCAAAAATTGGAGGCCTTGGGCCGTAGGATAATACATTCATTAGTTATGAGGGCTTGGCCGCTCCAACATTACAGATAAAATTTAACTAGGTGGTGTACATTCCAATGTCGGGGGACCTCAGTCCCGTTGGGGCGTTTGAGCTTGTAAGTTCCCTGTTTGATGACGGCTGCAATGATGTATGTACCCTCAAATTTGGGGTGCCATTTTACCGCCTTCGGTTGGTTAGCTAGCTTCCCTTCTTCGGAGAACATAGTCCCCCACTTGGAATTCTCTGGTGCGAACCTTGGCATCGAAGTAGCCTTTGACCTGCCTTCGGTAGTTTTCAGCCTTTAGGAAGGCTCGCTCTCGGCGTTCGGAGATGAGGTGAAGGTCGAGGGCCATGTTGGCATCGTTCAGCTCGGGATCATATTGATCTACCCTTCAGGTAGGTAGAGTTACATCCGTAGGGGCGTTCGCCTCGAATCCGTAACAGAGGGAGAAGGGTGTTTCGCCTGTTGCCCACCTAGGGGTAGTTCGGTAGGCCCAGAGAATGTTGTGGTGTTCTTCCACCCAGCCCCCCCCCTTCGGCTTTAAGCTTCTTTTTTAGTCCTTCAAGCAAAGTTTGGTTGGCGTTCTCCACCTGTCCGTTGCCTTGAGGGTAAGCAACCGAAGAGAATGTGTGTTTGATGCCCCATGCCTCTAGGAGAGCACAGAAGGGGGCTGCCTCAAACCGAGTCCCGTTGTCAGAGATGATTTGTTGGGGGACGCCAAACCTTGTGAGGATGTTCTTGAGGACAAAGTGGCAGCATCTAGCTTCGGTGATGCTGGCGAGGGGCTCAGCCTCCACCCATTTGGTGAAGTAGTCATTGGCAACGATGATGTACCTGTTGTTGGAGGTACCCCTCGGCAGAGGGCCCACAAGGTCTATGTCCCACCTAGAGAAGTGTATGGATGTGCTGATGGGGGCATAGTTGACCGCTGGCCTGCCGGGGGCCTTATAAAAGTGTTGACAGGAAACACACCTTCGGGCGAGATACGCACAATCTCGGGCCATCGTAGGCCAGAAGTATCCCTGGACTATGAGCCTTCAGGACATGGAGAAGGGTCCCTGGTGAGCTGAGCAAGTGCCAATGTGCACTTCTTCCATGGCAACCTCGGCCTCATCATGATGAAGGCACCGAAGGAGGGTACCGTTGTAAGATCTTTTGTAAAGCCTTCCATTCTCGAGGGTGTAGCTGGGAGCCCTCAGTTTTGCTAGTTTGGTGCGGGCTTCATCCTCGGGAAGTTGCCCTGTGGTGATGAAGGTGGTGATGTCAGAGATCCAGTCCTCCGGCCTGAGATGTATATCCATGATGGGGCTCGCATGTATGCTCGAGAGGCTGAGCTCTTTGATTCTTGCAATCTTGGAGAGGTGCTCCGGGGACTTGGCCGAAAGCTTTGATAAAATATCGGCCTCAGAATTTTGAGTCCTCGGTATTTGGGTGAGAGAATGTGCCTCAAATACCTTAAGCAATTCCTTAGCCGCCTCCTTGTATTGTTTCATCCTCCCTTCTTTGGCCTCATACTCTCCAGAGATCTGGCCCACGACAAGCTTGGAGTCACACTTGACGTGGAGCATTCTGGCCTTCAAATTTGCTGCCAGCCGAAGGCCACTGAGAAGGGTCTCATATTCAGCTTCGTTATTGAAGACTTTGAAGGAGAAGCGGATGACATAATAGGCGCGGAAACCTTCGGGTGTTATGAGAACTACTCCCCCTCCGCATGCCTTGGTGGCCGAGGAGCCGTCGGTATAGAGGGTCCACCACTCATCTAGAGGGGCCGAAGGCTCCTTACTCACCGCTGATCTCGCGGTGCATTCTGTGATGAAGTCTGCCAGGGCTTGGCCCTTGATGGCAGGCCTCGGACGGATGTACCGGCTGAGGAAGATAGCCCATTTTAACATTCTAGAGGAGCTGGTGGGGCTCCTCATGAGGGCGCCGAGGGGTTGATGTGTTAGCACTTGGACCGGATGAGCTTGAAAGTAATGGCCCAGCTTCTTGACAGTCCAAACAATGGCTAGGACCTTTTTTTTCACAGGGGAGTACCTGAGTTCTGCCTCCCTGAGGGTCTTGCTAACATAGAAGATGGCATGTTGGATGCCATCTTCCTCCCGGATGAGCACTGAGCTGATGGCTGCGGGGCTGACGCTAAGGTATAGATATAAGGTCTCTCCTACCTTGGGTTTGGAGAGCACAGGAGGAGAAGAGAGATACTATTTGAGCTCGTCGAAGGCCCCTTGACACTCAGTTGTCCATTGGAAGCCTGCTGTCTTCCTCATGATTTGGAAGAAGGGGAGGGCCTTCTCTGCTGATTTGGAGAGAAAACGGTTGAGGGCCGCCAGGCGACCTGTCAATCTCTGAACCTCCTTCACGTTGCGTGGGGGCTCCATGTTGATGATGGGTTGAATTTTTTCAGGGTTGGCCTCAATACCCCTTCAGCTAACCATGTAGCCAAGAAACTTCCCTCCTTGCACACTGAAGGTACACTTCTTTGGATTCAACCGAAGGTTGAATTTTTGCATGATGGCGAATATCTCCCGGAGGTCCTCGGCGTGGGTGCTTGATTTCTTGCTCTTGACGATCATATCGTCAACATAGGCCTCCATGGTGCATCCTAAGACTGCTTGAAAGACCCTGACCACCATGCGGGTGTAGGTGGCGCCTGAATTCTTGAGGCCGAAGGCCATTACAAGATAGCAAAAGATGCCTTTGGGTGTCATGAAGGCTGTTTTTTCGGCATCCTCTTCATGACGACCTCCTTCTTGACAAAGTCCCTTCTCTTGGCGGAGAGGGGCCTTTTTCTCTGTTGCACTGGTTTTGCCGAAGGGTCTACCGCTAGGCGGTGAGTGATGACCCTTCGGTGGATCCCCGACATGTCCTCTGGCCCCCATGCAAAAACAACGGAGTAGGCGCGGAGGACTTCAGTTATGCTGGTCTTCAGGTCTTCGGGGAGTTTGGCTGCAATCTTCAAGACTCTCTCCGGCTTGGCCGGATCGAGCACAAAGTCTTCGGTGTCTTCGGCAGGCTCAGCCCTCGGCCTGCCTTCCTCCTCATCCAAGGCGACGGTAATTGTGTCAATGCGAAGCTCAGTTTTACTAACCTTCTTGGTGAGTTGAAGGTAGCAAGCCTGGGAGAGCTTTTGATTCCCCATGGAGTAGCCGATGCCAGTAGGTGTGGGGAATTTGAGGCAGAGGTGCCTCATAGAGATGACGGCTTCCAAATCCTCGAGGACGGGCCGGCCGAGGATGATATAATGTGCGCAGTCGAGGTTGACGACGACGAATTCCACTTCGAGCTTGGCTCTATGGCATCCGTCGCCGAACTCAACCATAAGGGTGATAATGCCTTCAGCGTCGATGTTGTCCCTGGTGAAACCAGAGAGGGGGGTCTTGATATGCCGAAGGGATCCTATATCAAGTTCAAGCTCTCGGAAGGTGCTGAGATACATCACGTTGACGGAGCTTCCGGTATCAACATAGGTCCGGAGGATGATGGTGTCATTGATCTTCGTACGGATGACGAGGGCATCCCTGTGAGGAAGGGCATCCGGGGGCAGATCCGCATCTATTAAATAGATGAGATCCACCCTTGGCCTCTTGGTTGGGGGTATATGGTTGGCTTCCCCAACGTAGAGGGATTGAGCCCAATTCTTCCTTTGTATCGTGGAGTCGCCTTCGGTGTTGCCACCAGTGATCATGTGGATGTGGCGCTTCTTCTCCTGGTACTGGCTGTACTCTTCCTCCTCATCGAGGTTCCCAATCTCCCTTTTCTTACCCTTTGGGTCACCGAGGGGGATGGTGTTGAGGTTGATCCAAGCGTTTGCTTTCTTGGGGGGGGGGGGGGGGGGGCTGGTAGTGAGGGGCTCCCTGGGGAGGAGGGCCTCTGATGAATTGAGATAGGTGACCTGCCTGTATCAACCTCTCAATGGCCGTCTTCAGTTGATGGCAGTCGTCGGTCATGTGCCCTTGGTTGCGATGGAACCGACAGTAAGGATAATTGGGGTTGATGGCATATACCTCTAGGGGTGCGCGAGAGTCGCGCTCCACTAGGCCCCTCTCTTCGACGAAGTCTAGGATGACATTGACGGGGTGTGTCAAGGGCGTCCGAGGGTGCTCCAAGAGAATGGGCTGGGCCCAAGCCTTCGGGTTGCCCTTGTAACCTCCCCCGGGCTTGGCTTGGCCATGCCAGGGGCGATCACCGGGGGGCACTGAGCCTTTGGATTGATTTGGGGGAGCCTCCGGGCCTCGGTTGCCTTTGTCATCTAGCCGAGGGCGTTGCTGATCAGGGTTGTGATGCCACTTTTCCACCTCCTCGGCCTCAGCATACCGGTCCCCCCGCTGTAGGGCCCTTATGTAATCGTGGGGAGGTTCGATGATGAGGCTCCTTGAAAAGTTCCCGGAGCGGAGGACTGTTTGAAGGAGGGCCAGGAGGGTCCCATCGTCAGCGCCGTCAACTTTATCCGTCTCTGTCCTCCAGCGTTCCAAGAAGTTCCGAAGGGTCTCCTCCATTCTTTGTCTCACCGTCAGCAAGTGGGAGAAATGTTTTCTTGACCGGCGCCTCCCTCCAAACTGCGTCAAGAAACGTTGGGCGAGTTCCTGCCATGAATCGATGCAGCCTTCGGGCAATCGGTTGAATCATTCGTATGCTGGCCCCTCTAAGGTGGAGAGGAACCAACGGCACAAATATTCGTCCGATGCCCCCACCATCATCATACTATTCTGATATCTGCTATAATGCTCCTGGGGATCTGTCTTTCCTTCATAGGGCCTGATGGGTTGCCCCGTTATTTTTCCGGAATTCGGGCCGCAAATACCCTTGGAGGTGGATGACGGGTTCCCCGGAGCCCTCAGCTATTCTTTTTTGCATCTCCTCTGATGGAGTATATGGGTCTGAGCCCCCGGACCCACATACTCGGAAGAACAGAAAGCACAAGACAACAGAGTGGCGCCCTCGTCGGCCAAGACGCCCCCGTCGGCCGAAAAGGGACCAACTCGGATTATGGTCCTGAGTCCAAGGAACCCGAGTGCCCTCGTCGGCCATGCCCTCGTCGGTCGTGCCCTCGTCGGCCACGCCCCCGTCGGCCAAGAAGACCTCCCAGAATCGGATTTTACACTTACTCATTCGTACAGCCCATTAGTGGCTTTGTATTCGGCCCAGTAGCGGTCCAGTTGTAAATGGGCCTCCCAAGCCCAAGGCTTGGGAGCCCAACCCTAATTTTCTCTATAAATACTCCCTTTGGGAGTAGTTATGGGGGTTACAAATTCATTCTATTGAAGCATACTATTGCACTTCTCTCTCTAGCTCTCACTTCTCTCTAGATATACTCTATCATTTGGTGCTCTCATTGAGAGCTAGAACAATCAAGTTAGCACCCTTCGTCGCTACCAAGCACAGCTAACCACTGATCATGGGGAGAACTAAGTCAAACCGCAACCTCGTCAGCAAAGCCATCCCTGAGGAACAAGAGCCCAGGGAGCACGATGAGGACGCCACGGCCGACCAGGTCGGCGGAGGGGACCTCTTCCAAGAGGCCTTCAACCTCACGACGGATCTCCGCAACCAACTCAACGGCGGAGCCCCTGATGCCCGCCTCGGCTTGGACAAGAAGCGAGCGGAGAAGACGGATCACGCCCCGGCCCAGCCTATGGCCGCGGCCTCCTCGTCCGTAGATCCTCAGGTCCAGGCCGCACTATCGGCCATCATCGCCAGCTTGGCTCAGAACCCCACCGTCCTCAGCGCACTCTTGCCAAGGACTGGGGGGAACGTCACTCAGCCTCCTCAACCCCAACCGTTGGCCGTCCAGATTGGCAACGATGAGGGGGTGGTGCCCCAGGACACGGCGTCGTCCCACTCCCACCCTGCTTCCCCTCTTCGGCCCGGGCAGACCCCAGCGCGTGGAAAAGCCTCTGCCTTCAATAGGCTAGTTGACACGCGCCGTCGTCCGGTTTCGGAGAGGAGGGCGGGACGGATTGGTGATCCTCGTCCTGGCTCGCCGAGGGAAAGCTTGGGGTCTATGTCCCGGACAGCGGACCAGCCCCGCCCGGATAAGGGCAAGGGAAAGTTGCACGAGGATGACGTGCGTCACCAGATCAACGCGGCTCACAACGAGCGCATGAGGAACCAGTCGGGCGGCGCTACGGCCGCCAGGGACCCCCGGGACGAGGTCATCGCCCAGCTGGAGAGGAGGCTAGCTCAGATGGAGGCCAAGCAGTCGGCCAACATCCCTACGGCCGGCGCCTCCAACGACCCCGGCCTCAACGCGCTCATGAACAAAGTTAGCGCCCTGGAGAGGGAGCTGGCCGAAGGGCGGGGTGACCCCATCATCCAGGTCAGGACGAGGACCCCTTTCACCAACAGGGTCCTCTCGGCCCCCATCCCTGAGAAGTACAGGGGGAACGCCATCAAGACCTACGATGGCCGATCAGACCCCCAGGAGCACTTCAGCCGTTACCAGAACAACATGCTGATGGTGAACGCGTCCGACGAGTACCTCTGCCGTTGGTTCCTCTCTACTCTCGAGGGGCCAGCGTACGAGTGGTTCAAAGGGCTCCCAGAAGGAAGCATCGACTCATGGCAGGATCTCGCCCAACGCTTCCTCACTCACTTTGTCGGGAGGAAGCGCGCGAAGAAGTATTTCACCCACCTCCTCTCCGTCAAGCAGCAGCACGAGGAGTCCCTCCGGTCATTCATCGATCGGTGGACGAGGGAGACCGAGGAGGTCGAGGGGGCCGATGAGCGCACCATCCTCGCCTTGTACCAGGGAGCCTTCCGCAGCTCCCCGTACGCTAGGAGCCTCATCACCGACCCCCCGAGGTCGTACGCCAAGGCGCTCCAGCGCGGAGGCTTGTATGCCGACGCCGACGAGATCCACAATCACAAGAGAGAGGGGGGCCATCCCCCCAAGAAGACAAATCCTTCGCCGGCCCCGGGTCCGTCCCCGGCCGGCCAGGGTGCCCAGGGCCGCCACGGCTCTGGTGGATAGAGTAAGAAAGACCGCCACTGGCGGCCGAGGCTGGAACGGCCGGGGGTAACCCTCACCCACCCGGTCGGCACCATCCTCGATTATGCCGAGAAGCACGGCCTCATCGAGCAGGCTCCTCGGCCGGCCGAGGAGATCCTTGCCATCCAGCAGGGCGGCACATACTGCCGGTTCCACAAGAACTCGTCGCACAACACCGACGATTGCATCACATTGAAGAAGGCCATCGAGCACCTTATTCGCCAGGGGGAACTCTCCCAGTTTGTCAAAGGTGGCCCACGCAAGAACACTTGGGTAAACACCGGCAAACATGGGGGCGAACCCTCTACGAAGAAGCAGGAGATTGGTAGACTCAGCGACGACGAGGACTTCGAAGAGCCTCCGCCGAAGAAGAATCACATCCACCTCATCGTAGGTGGGAACACTGGGAGGGAGTCCGCCACTCAGAGAAAGAAATGGGCCCAATCCCTTTACATTGGGGAGGTGTCCCACGTTCCCCCCCAGCCGAAGAAGCAGCGAACGGAGGCGATCACCTTCACCGACAAGGATCTGCCTCCGGGTACGGAATCACACAGGGACGCCCTCGTCATCCGATGTGAGATCGGTGACTCCATCATCCACCGTACTTACATCGATACGGGGAGCTCCGTCAACGTGATGTACCTGGACACCTTCAAGCAGCTGAAGCTGGACAGAGCTTTGCTGAAGCCGATCAAGACCCCGTTATCCGGCTTCACCGGGGACTCTATCGACGCCGAGGGCACGATAGTCCTCCCCGTGGAGGTCGGTGACGGCCCCCACCACGCCAAAATTGACATGGAGTTCATGGTGGTCAACCTCCAGTGCGCCCACAACCTGATCTTGGGCCGCCCAGCGCTGGAGGACTTGGAGGCCATCATCTCCATGAAGCACTTGTGCTTGAAGTTCCCCACCAACGACGGCATCGGCTACGCCAGAGGAAATCAGAGGATAGCCAGAGCTTGCTACCTCAAGCTAACGAGGCCGGCGGAAAGGGAAGGACAGAGGATAGACACCATTACGGCCGCCGTCGCCATAGACGAGGAGAGGCCACATGCGGAGCCGGCCGAGGAGGTCGAGGAAATCCCTCTGGATACCTCCCGGCCGGAGCGGGTTCTCAGGGTCGGAAAGCAACTCCCCCAGGACCAACGAGACGCCATCCTCCTCGTCCTACGGTCGTACGCCGTTGTCTTCGCGTGGGGCCCGGACGATATGCCAGGCATCAGCCGCCAGGTGATCACTCACCGGCTGACCGTCGACCCAGCCTCCGCGCCCATCAAACAGAAGCAGCGCTACTTGTCCGCCGACAGGCGGGATTTCGTCAAAGGGGAGGTCGCCATGCTCCTATCGATTAAACACATCAAAGAGGTGAAGTACCACACATGGTTAGCCAACGTCGTCCTCGCACAGAAACCGCCGACGTTCAGAATGTGTGTTGACTACACTGACCTGAACAAGGCGTGCCCCATGGACCCGTTCCCTCTCCCCAACATTGATCAGCTGGTGGACGAGACGGCGGGGTGCGAGTTGATGTCGTTCCTCGACGCTTTCAAAGGGTACCACCAGATCTCCATGCATGAAGATGACGCCGAGAAGACGACATTCATGACCCCAGAGGGAATCTTTTGCTACCTCGTCATGGCCTTCGGACTCAAAAACTCCGACGCCACCTATACTAGGATGGTGGCCAAAATCTTCAGAGTGGTCCTTGGCCGGACGATGGAGGCGTACGTCGACGACATGATCATCAAGAGCAGGCAGGCCACCTCCCACGCCGATGACCTCCGGGAGATCTTTGAAATCATGAAGGAGTTCAGGCTCCGCCTTAACCCCAAGAAGTGCGCCTTCGGCGTCCAGGGCGGCAAGTTCCTTGGCTACATGGTCAGCCGGAGAGGCATCGAGATAAACCCGGAGAAGACGCAGGCTATCATCAACATGGAGCCGCCCCACAACGTCAAAGAGGTTCAGCGACTGACGGGGTGCCTGGCGGCCTTAAACCGGTTCCTCTCCAGGTCAGCCGAGAGGGCACTCCCCTTCTTCCAGATCATGTGTAAAGCCAACAGCTTCAAGTGGACGACGGAATGCCAGGAGGCATTCGACGAATTGAAAAGGTACTTGTCGTCCCCACCCGTGCTCTCCAAGCCTAGAGCCGGGAAACCCTCTTCTTGTACTTAGGGGTGAGCACGTCGGCCATCAGCTCCGTGCTCATCCGTGAGGACGAAGGGGTGCAGAAGGCCATCTTCTACATCAGCAAGACACTCAGGGAGGCCGAGCTCAGGTACTCCCCCATTGAGAAGACGGTGCTGGCCATCGTCCACACGGTGAAGAAGCTGGGGCACTACTTCCAGGCCCACGCCGTCCACGTACTGACCCAGCAGCCTCTCGGCGCACTCATGAGGAGCCCCACCAGCTCCTCAAGGATGGTGAAATGGGCGATCTTCCTCAGCCAGTTCCAAATTGAGATCAAGCCAAGGCCATCCATCAAAGGGAAAGCCTTGGCCGATTTCGTTATTGAATGCACAGCAAGGGAGACGGCCGTCGCCAACCCCGGCCCGGAGCAAGACGATACATGGACCCTGTTCACTGACGGCTCGTCGGCCGCGAAATCATGCGGCGGCGGCGTCGTCCTCATATCCCCTGAAGGATTCAGAGCTTACTATGCCATCCGCTTCAACTTCAGGGTATCCAACAACGAAGCCGAGTATGAGGCCCTCCTCAGCGGTCTCAGACTCGCCGCCGGCCTCAAGGCCAAGCACCTCAAAATCAAGTGCGACTCCAAACTGGTGGTGGGCCAGGTGGAGGGATCGTACGAGGCAAAGGAAGGCCGGATGAAGCAGTATAAACAAGCGGCGGAGGAGTTGCTGAAAGCGTTTGAAACCCACGAGATCACTCAGATCCCCAGGGCCGAGAACGCCGAAGCCGACATCCTCTCCAAACTCAGCTCGGACACCCTGGAGCACATCTCCCAGTTGGCCAAGATCGAGGAGTTGAGCATGTCCAGCATCCATGCCAGCCCCGTCTTGTGCGTCCAACGGCGACCAGAGGACTGGATCTCCGATATCGCCACATTTATCACAACGGGGGAGCTGCCCCCGGACGAGGAGAGGGCCAAACTTGCCAGACTCAGGGCCCCAAGCTACACCATCGAAGATGGCAAACTCTACAAACGGTCCTATAATGGCACCCTCCTCCGATGCCTGCACCAGGACGAGGCCGACATAGCCATGGAGGAAGTTCATTGTGGCGTCTGCTCCTCACACCAGGGCCCTTTCAGCATGTCTCGTCTCGTCGTCCAGGGCTTCTTCTGGCCGACGATGGCACGCGACTGCGCTGACCTGGCCAGGAAGTGCACCACATGTCAGGTACTCCAGAAGGCCCCTGGTCGGCCAGCTGTCAACTACGCCCCCGTCAGCACCGCAATTCCATTCTCCAGATGGGGGATTGACCTGGTCGGCCCCCTGCCCAGAGCCGCCGGGAATAACCGCTACATCATCGTCGCCGTCGACTACTTCACCAAGTGGGTCGAGGCGGAGCCCTTGGCCAGCATCACGGGGGCCAGATGCCAGAAATTTGTTTACAAAAACATCATCACACGCTTTGGCGTCCCCCAGGAGATCATATCAGACAACGGCACCCAATTCGAGGCAGCCCCTTTCCAAGAACTCCTCCGGGAGTTTGGGGTAAAGCATCGTTTCTCCTCCGTCGCCTACCCTCAGGGCAACGGGCAGGTCGAGAACACCAACAGAACAATTATGGAGGGGCTAAAGAAGAAGCTCCAGGCCGCAGGAGGTAGTTGGGTCGATGAGCTCCCCAACATCCTGTGGTGCTACAGAACCACGCCGAGGAGGGCGACAGGTGAAACGCCTTTCGCCCTATGCTACGGCTTCGAGGCAAAGGCGCCCACGGAAGTTGCCATCCCCAGCCGACGGGTGGAACAATACGAGCCTGACGCCAATGAGGAAAGCATGAAGATTGACCTGCACCTGGTCGATGAGAGGCGTGAGCGAGCTTACGTCCGAGCTGAAAACTACCGGCGTCAAGTAAAATCATACTATGATGCCAAGGTACGTTCCCGAGAATTTCAGGTGGGGGACTACGTCCTCCGCCGAAGGGAAGCAAGCCATCCGACAGAGGGTGGCAAGCTAGCATTGAAGTACAAAGGGCCCTACATCGTCAGTGCCGTGGTCAAACCCGACACCTACAAGCTTAAACGCCCGAATGGGTCCAATGTACCACGAACATGGAATGTACACCATCTGGTGAAGTTTTATCAGTAATCCGAAGGAGGTGTAGACGGCGAAGCCCTCACCCCTTAACGGGTTACTGATTGAACGCCACCCTCGGCCTCGAGCCACTTATGAATAAAATAATGTTCTGATTTTTTTTTCTCTGGAAATTCAAAGTAAAACATTCGCAGGTGCCCCCGTCGGCCACCTTAGAGCGAAAGGCTCAGGTCTGGCCGACATGGCCCCTTGCATTTGCAGCCTATGAGCGACAAGCTCAAGCGCTCCATTGTATTTTGTATCAGTGAAGGGCTCAGGCCTAGCTGAGAGAGCACATCGTCCTGGCCCCGTAAGCCTAGAAGTGAAACGCTCAGGTATGGCCGACGATGTCCCCAGGACGAGGGGCCCGCAAACGGCCCACGTCTTGAAATGGGAAGCTCACCGCGTCGTCCACGCGCCAGAACGCAGGACGACAGGCCTGAAATCATGGTCGAGGTGACAAAATCCCAAAACTCAGGGATGGGCAACGACAGCCGTTGGAAACCGACCAAAAGTCTAGCCCGCGTCATAAATAGGCGACGGGACCCGCCCTGAGACCACGGACGTTATAAACGAAGTCCGAACCGGCCGAAGGACGAGCACACCCTTCGGCCGAAGCCTGAAAGAAGGATACCCCCCAAAACAAAAAAAAATAAAAAAATAATATACAAGGGAAAAGAGGGCAGCCGACGGCCGCGCACACTAGCCGGCCTCGAGCAAAGAAAAATAAAATCCCCACAATTTAGGCCCAATTTGGCCAAGTACATATCAGTTGAACACAAGTGTAGTACCACTGACATGTAACATGGACGACACGTCCACGCACTACAAGGAAATGACCAAGGCCGAAACACACGCCTATAAAACCCTAACCGCATTGGTTTGGTGACACGCGAAAGGTGACCTTCATCGGCCATAGTCCTTTGAGGCACCAACGCTTAGTATGAAACAAGGCATCACAATCCTGAGGATGACCAGGACGAAGCGGGCACTTATCACACCCACGAAAGGATCAAGCAATCAAGAAACAACCTCTACCTGCCACAGCACCTCGGATGGCCGACGCAGGCACTGGAACCAAGGCCGTTGGTCGAGCGAAAGTTCTTTGGGAATTTGTTTGTGTTTCCCAAACACTTAGAAAAATCCTAAGAAAAGAGGGTTCCTCAACAAGGAACCATGGCTAGCCGACGAAGGCAGGACCATCTCCTTGGACAAGCCATTCCTTATCCAGCACCCTCATCGGCCACAAGCCAGACCTTGGCCGACAGCGGCACCGCAAAGAAAGTAAATACCTAACCTTTATACTTAGGAAATTATCTAAGTACTCAAATGAAGGAACTATAGCCGAAGCGGGTACCAGTATACTCCAGGGCCGTTAGCTATCTACAACTCTGCATGTGTACTTGGAAGAATTTTAAATTCAAAATATCAAGGTAAAGGCGCCCTTATCGGCCACAACGCAAAGGATACAGGCCGACAACGACACAGGTTCAAACACTTGGGGAAATCTCTCAGAGCATTTATCAACAATGACAAACCCAATGACAGGACGACGAGAACACTCAGCCACTTGAAGTTAGACACTTGAGAAAATTCTAACAAAAGGGAAGAAATCCAACGCCTGGACGGAGCGAACACCACGGTCAAGACCGAAGGGAAAGCACCTAAGTGAATCCAAAAAACCTTAGCAAATTTTTGAAAAAATCCTAAGTGTTATGGTAGCCAAGAACCACCGGTCAAGCCGACAAGGCCACCATGCCACAAGGAAGCAACTGTAAAAACCCAAAAACACTTAGGAAATTTTTCGAAATAATCCTAAGTGTTATGATACTACATCAACACGGTCAAGCCGACCAAGCCACCAGACCGGGAAGAAGGCATCCAAGTGAACCCAAAACACTTAGAAGATTTTCTGAAAAAATCCTAAGTGTTATGGTAGTAGAGCAACGACGAACAAGCCGACCAGGCCACCGGACAGGGCGGACGACCTCACGGACGTAGCGGACACTCCCGGGTCACCCAAGTTGTGACCTTGACACTTAGAAAAAATTTCAAAGACGAAATGACAAAAAGCAAACAAGCATACAAGGGATTCAAAGCCGAACAGGACGGCAATTTTTTTTTCATTGATAGTCAAGTTCATTACAATTGGGGGGCGCTACGGCCGTTACAAAATTTGCAAAAATAAAAATTAACTACAGAGTAGCCGATCAAGCCTCTGGGGCACCTCCATCTGCGGCTGGCTCTTCGGCCTCGTCGGCCCCCTCCTCGGCTTCAATCTCCTGGCCGGCGGCGGCTGCAGCACTTGTGGCGTCGTCCAAAAAGTCAAACTCGGTGTAATCCGGCTCGCCAAGGCCGGAGCTTTCAATTGGGGACTCCCGCTCCGACAACGGAAGCTTTGCCTGCTCTTCTGGATCCTTCATCAGCTTCGGCAGCTTCAGGTTCCGTCTGGCCCACCCAGACGTATAGTTCATGGCTTTCAAAGCACGAGAGAGCCGCCAACACAGGAGCCTTTGCATCCGCTCCTGGCCAAGGTTATAATACACGGACATCTCTCGGCTGAAATACTCCTGGCCGGCGGGGGAGTTCATCCCCCAACTCTCAAGCCTGGCGGCCACCACCTCGTAGCACCAGGGGAGCCTCTCATCGGCCTTCCACCCCTCGGCCAGGAATTTCTCGACGGCCTCGTCAGCAGCCCTCACAACGGCGGCCTCGGCCTCCGCCTTCGCCTTGACGGCCTCCTCGTTCTTGCGCCGCTCGGCCTCCAGGGCCCTTTGGGACTCCTCGAGCTCCCTTTTGCTCTCCTCGAGCTTGGCCAGGGCATCGTCCCTGGCTGCGGCGGCTTCATCGGCCCTGGCCTGCAACGCCCTGGCATCCTCCCGGAGCCGGTCCAGGCAAGCTACCGCCTCGTCGGCCGAGGCGGCCTTCTGCTCCAGCTCCTTCAAGCGAGCTATCTCTCGGTATTGCCTCTTGTGGCTCTCCATTAGCATGAAGGCACTCTGCAGAAACAAGGGAAACAAAAGTCAGGCAAATGGTTTTACACAGACGACGAGAAAGACAACGCATAAGGAAGGTAACTTATTTGGACGAGGAGGTCCATGCCGCCCTCATAGATATTCACGTCCCCGAGCTTCCTCAGGTAAGCCCGATCCTTGGCCGGCATGGCTTGTGCCAGGACGTCGTGGCCAAGGACGACGTCATCGAAGACACCCCCGCCGACGGGGTATTCTACCATCTTCTGGTAGGTGGCACCTGCAATCTCCTTGCCGGCCCTCTTCGTCCGTGGCTCCTGGACGAGAGGCAGTGATGGAGCAGCATCGCCAGCAGCAGTAAGGTCCACGACAGGACCACTATCGTCCACGCTGGGGACAGCCAGAGTACCGGCCTCAGTAGCCGGAGAAGGGGAAGGAGCTCTCTTCGTCTTCTTCGAGACGCTCAGGCCGGCCTCAGTTAACTTTTTCTGGCCGTCAGTGGCTGGCCTTTTCTTCTTCGATGGAGCAGCCTTTGGGGCCGCATCAGCAGTAGCCCCGCTCCCACCGGCCGCGGCACGTCTGGCCGCCTCAGCCGCCTTAGCAGCCAGCTCCTCGGCCGCTTTGGCCTTGGCAATAGCCATTATGGAACGTCGGTCCATGGCAAAATCTACAAAGGAAAAACATAACGGATTAGTAAGGCAAAGGACAAAAACATAAAAACAGAAAGCCGAAGAAATAATTACCATCGGCCTCAGCAGGAATGCCGGAATCCGGGCCGTCGGCCTCTTCAAATGTGGTGGTCATCCTCGGCCAGAGTTGAAGGTCATCCTCCTTATCGCCATACAGATGGTATCTGAAGAAGCCGAGGGCGGTCATCTTGTATTCGGTAACGTAATCCTTCACGCTCCTCGGCCCCCCTTCCAGGAAAGCCTCCACCTGAGCGTCCAAGATAGAGCTCTTCGGCGGGTCATGAAGATTGAACCTCCTGGTATGGCCGAGAGAGGGGAACTCGGTGCCACTCTCACCCAGGGATACGAAAACGAACTTGCTCTTCCACCCATGAATGGACGAAGGCAAGTCCGTGAAGCTCCTCTTCTTCGGCAGCTGCTGAAGAGTAGCATAGGCCGCACAGTTCTTGTGGCTTCCTCGGCCGATCTGGTACAGATTCATGAAGAGGGCCGTTGTCGGCCTGTAGCCCAGCTCCTCACACCGGAGCAAAAACCCCACCATCAAGGAGTAGCTGTTCGGCGTCAGCAAGGCCGGAGGAAGCCCTACCATGTATAGGTACTCAGTGATGAAAGGGTGAAGGGGGAACCTCAACCCCTTAGCAAAACTCATCGGGTATACTCCAAAGTATCCCGGTGGCGGAAGTAGAACATGGTCCGTCGGCCTGGGTGCCCTAACCCGCCCGAACGGCCCCACATACATCTGGGCAACAAGATAGTCGGCCGCACTGCTCTCCGGCTTGATCAGGAATATGTTGGTGAGGTCCAGATAGGAGAGGCCCGGCCCATTCTTCGGCCTCCTCACCCTCTTCGGTTTAGCTGCTCCCTTCACGGCAGACACCGGCCTCGGGCACGGAATGACAGCAGAAGTGGACGCCCCGTCCACCACTCGGGACGCACCTACGTCCTCACCCTTTGAAGAGGAGGCGGACTCCTCGTCCTCGCCTTCCTCGTCCACCGGCTCTCCGGATTTGTAGGGACTTAAACGCTCTATCTCCTCTTCGAACTCCTCGAGCACCTCGTAGTCAAGCGACCTCGTGGAGGGCTGGTCGTCGTAGGGGTAGTAGTCTTCGTTCAAGCTCTTCATAACTACTACTACGGGCCTAAGGAGACTAACTTAAGATCTACGGGTGTTCACACGCCTAACACTAGATCAACAACCTAGGAAGCAAAGTATGAAAAGTGAGGAAGATCGCGATGAACACTAACCTTGAACAACGACGAACACGAAGAACAGGCTTGGGAGTTTATCTCTCTAGAAAATCGGCCAGCACTTCGACAAATTCAAAATGCAAATACGTTTTCTCATCGGAGGGGGAGGGGTATTTATAGAACCCCCCACCCAACGGTCACTACACGTGGCACCCCCCCAATGGCCACACCAACGGCCACCAATGGGGGACCACCACGTCACCAACGGGCCAAACTCAATATCAACAGCCCACTGGCAAGACGGACTCTACGGCCTACACACGCTCACCGGCTTTACAAATGCCAGCAAGCGCCCACAACGTCCCACTTGCTCGCCAAGATCACAACTGCCAAACAATAAGGAGACGGCAACGGCCAGGAACGTAACGGCCACAAGATCAAAGGACCCAAGAGCCCACAAGCCATCGGCTCCTCGTCATGACCTTTGATGATAACTCTCTACAAGCGATCTGCGCACAAGGGTTCTCCCACAGGGTTACCTTGGCCAGAAAATCGCCATGAGAGTTGGATTCAGGGGGACTACGGAGAGGCCGCTTCGGCCAGGGACTCCAGCAACTCCTTCACCCCTCACTCTCCTCGGCCTGAAGCAGTGGGGGACTGGGGGACTACACCGACCTCAGCAAAACAAAAAGGAAACACTACAAAGAACGTGAATGTGACCACAAAGCATGGCCACATCATCCATACAGCACAACGGAACTTCATCGACCAAAGGCCCATAACGTCATTAGCGACGGCCAACAAGCCACTAGAGGCAAGGACACTCATCGTCCTCCGCCAACAATTAATCTTGACGGGACCTTCGGCCAAGAACACGAAGGCCAACAAGCAACGGCCAAAAGGAGCGCGCAAACACCCTCATCGGCCACCCAAAGGAAAGGACGCCATCGTCCTCAAAGCAAGGAATAACTTCAGTGGCCTCGTCGGCCCAAACACAAACTTCAACCATCAGCGCCCAAGCAAAACGTGCCTTCAACGGCCACCATTGAAAGAAGGACACTCATCGTCCCAAAACGAAGACATCAAGTAAACAACGGCCTCCCCGTCCACAACGAGAAACAGGTAACGGCCAAGGGAAACAAAGCACAGGAATCTACTCTCCTTCACTTCGTCTACGTCTCAGCTTAGAGAGTGGGGGACTCCTGATGGAGTATATGGGTCTGAGCCCCCGGACCCACATACTCGGAAGAACAGAAAGCACAAGACAACAGAGTGGCGCCCTCGTCGGCCAAGACGCCCCCGTCGACCGAAAAGGGACCAACTCGGATTATGGTCCTGAGTCCAAGGAACCCGGGTGCCCTCGTCGGTCGTGCCCTCGTTGGCCACGCCCCCGTCGGCCAAGAAGACCTCCCAGAATCGGATTTTACACTTACTCATTCGTACAGCCCATTAGTGGCTTTGTATTCGGCCCAGTAGCGGTCCAGTTGTAAATGGGCCTCCCAAGCCCAAGGCTTGGGAGCCCAACCCTAATTTTCTCTATAAATACTCCCTTTGGGAGTAGTTATGGGGGTTACAAATTCATTCTATTGAAGCATACTATTGCACTTCTCTCTCTAGCTCTCACTTCTCTCTAGATATACTCTATCATCCTCCATTTTGGCCAGCATGGCCTCATACTTGGGATCTGCATGAGGGGCGGCGACGGCGGAGTGTGCTCGACGGGCCTCCATTTCATCAAGCCGGTGCTGGGGGGCCGCAATAATCTCGTCGCTGTGATCCTTCGGGAGGGCCTCCGCCCCCTGCGAACGAACACGGGCCGAGTGGGCCTGGTTGATTTGATGCCTTGCATCATCTGCATGGAGTGGTGCCTTGCCTTTGTTTTGAAGGGGACGCCTCTCGTCTTCCCTCGAGACGGAACCCTCGCTTTCTTGAGGTTTTTGGAGCGCCTTTCCTCCAAGGCAGTCTTGGACCCCTCGGCGGTCTTGCGCCCCTCCGAGCCTCTCGAGGGCGGAGGTTCGAGGCCCCTCCTTGTTCACACCGCGTTGGTCCCGGGATTGGACCTCCTGGGATGCGGTATCTTGGGCCATGACCCCCTCGTTGTTCCCTAGCCGAAGGATTGGGTTCACGAAGGTGGGCGGAGGGGGGGGGGAGGAACGACGTTCTCCCCGACCTGCGGCTGAAACGGTACCAGAGTGCCGAAGGCACCCGGGTTTTGGGTGAGTGTTTGGATGAAGGCGGAGAATGCCGAATGTACGTCAATAGTGAGAACCGGAGGGCTCACTTGATTTTTGCTCCGGTCTCTCCTCTGGGTTTTGATGCCAAGACCGGCATCAGGGGCATTTTGCTGAAGGCGCAGGTCAACAGCAGCCTGTCCCAACTCAGCGATGACCCCGCCCTCGGGAGCCTTGTTAGAGGCTCTGGGGGCGTTGACTTCACCGAGGGCCAGGTTGTTGTCCTCAAGGTTCTTGGACTGAGCACAGGTGGTTCTTCCCATTTTGGTAGGTGTTTTGAGCTGAAGGGGAGGGTTTCTTACTTGATTGTTCGACCCTCTCAACGAGAGCACCAAATGATGGATAGTGTACCCGGGGGTAGTTTATCCAAGGGGTTACTGCAAGGAGTAACTTAGAGAGAAGTGAGAGCAAATAAGTAAGAGAGATAAAGGGTTCAAGTGTGTATTCGAATTGTATTGAGCGTAGTTTACAAATGGGGAAAGGGGTGCTATTGATAGCATCAATAAATGCTAGATAGGGACACGTGTCAACAATCTGGTGGTCGAGGGGTCACCTCAACCGGGGTGGCACTTGCATTCGCATGTGGCCGCATTAAATGCGGTGGTTGGATGTGACGTTTGTACTTGGTACGTTGATCCAACACATGTGGATGGGAGATCCAGTCGAGGAGGATGCCTTCAGCTGTAGATGACAGCCCGAAGGCTCTGCGTACCGGAGGGCTCATATTCCCGGGGGCTCCAATTGCCGAAGGCTTCGTTTTTAAGCCTTGTGCTCTTGCGATGTTTCTGAGCCCTAGTCTGTCACTGGTGGCCTTCGGCCATGGGGCCGAAGGCACCCCCTCATGTATCACACGGGGTGCTTAGAGCTCCATTTTGCTGGGCTTGGCCCGCTTGGGCCTCTTGGGCCTGATTGTAATAGTAGGAGTATGTGGGCCGAGGGTCCATGGGCCATATACTCCATCATATGCTTATCCTTTAAGTTTATAGTTCATTCCTCAATCTTTTCATTGCAAGCATAAACTAAGTTTAATATACTTCCATGTTGATTACCATAGTAATACACAATTAAATTATAAAGGCTAAATCACAATTTATTGGTTGAGAACTTTTATCAAACACCTAGTGTGCATAAAGGTTGATCCCTAACTTTAGCTAATAAATTAGCTTTTGAGCTCATACTAATTACAAAAGTATATCTAAAATAAAGGAAATACAACAACATACAAGAAATATTACCTAAAACCAATTGTAGAGCAAGAAATCACTTCTTCTCCAACTCTTCAAGAGAATGCAAAAATAAAGTATAAGAACTGAAATTTAAGGTGCAAGGATGGTTTGATGAATTGAGGGATTTATATAGGCCAAAGAATGACATCTTTTAGTCTATTGGAACCAAACAATCAGGTATATATGGAAGAAATGTTTGATCAGATCATATGGAAGGTAAAGTTTTTCCATCAAATATATGATGAAGCACGTCGCTGTGTTTTGTGTAGGTTTCGACCCAACCGGCATCAGCTTCAGACCTGACTTGCGCCGGCTTCAGACCTCACGGGCGCCGGTTCTTCTTCAGCGATGTGTACATTCGTAAAAATATCATAACCGGCACCGGTTCACTCACTGGTCGCTCATCTTCTGTAATAAAACACCAGACCGGCGCCGGTTCTAAGGGCATAGCGATGTCGGTAATCCCCTGTTGTGCAATTTTGGCTCTTTGCTCTGTTTTTACTTTTGACACCTGTAGTTGACTCTAAAGTGCCGGTTCTTGGTCCCCTTTGCCATTTGACTCCCGTTTCTTCATTCTTGATTGCTTTTGCATGTTTTTGCTCAAATTGAGATTTTTACCTATTTCTTCTTTGAGTCTTTGTACATATAATCATAATTACCTATATAAAATATAGGTAACTATCATGCTTATCAATCATTTTACGAAGAAAAAAATGTACGAGTGACACCATTTCAATTCTTTCAAAAAAAATTAGTAACTATTTGAAGAATCGCTAATCCAATATGTGTGAACATTTTCACAGACAAAAACTTGTATTTTGTCTGTAAACGGAATTCAAAGACAAAAAATTACCTTTCACGGGGGTCGATATAAGAGTGAGTATAGGAGTAGTGTACAAATAGCAGAATCGTTAAATCTCAGCCAAAAAAACTTTTGTTGATAGATAATAAAAGATATCAAAACCATAAAGCTATCTACTTTAAGTTAAATGAATAACAAATCCAACTAAACTCAAAGAATCATACTGATTTCAAGTTTGACTTTCTCTTGTGAACCCTCATCGATCTTGCTTGTGAGAAGATAAGTTCATATTCTTTCGATGTTCTATTTGTGGAGGAAGGTTATTAATGCATTCAGCTTGTTTAAAGTCATACTTAGGCGGGTTTTTGTTGTGCAATAAATATTCATTTCACACTTGTATCTTGTTTAATATTCGAGTTTTAATTACATTCATCGGGAAGAAACACATGTCATTGACATTGGACATGAAGAGGATCGAGACTGATATGGATGCTTCTGGAGTTGCTTATCAGTGCCACAAGTTGTCCCAAAGAAGCATAATCAGTGCCACACACTACAAAAAAAACACGGGATTGGCATGTATTTTGGCAGGGATTTTGGCAGAGAAATACCAAATCCGTGCCAAAAACATTTTGGCACGAGTTATTTGGCACGAAAAATCGGTAAGTACGTGCCAAATTCCGTGTCAATCCTGTAATTTTTTCGTAGTGACAAGTTGTCCCAAAGAAGCACAATCAGTGCAAGTGACGCCCAGGCAAAACAAGTATAGGAAATTGAAAGTTACTAAACACCTGTTGATATTATTTATGTACATTTACGTACACATGCATGCAGTGATATTGATTATTTAATATTATTTATCTCTTGTACCAAAGGATATGTAACAATTTTAACTACTAGCTAGCGTATAGGAGTAAATTACTCAAGCTGGCATCTAACGTAGTGCGCAGCTGTAGGACTTCAAATGTATTTATTTTCCTTTTCGTTCAATTGTGAATACAACGTGAATTACTATTCCATGATCCAAAATTCAATTTGGTATCAGAGCAGCTAACGATCCATGTTTAATCTCCGACCGACTTCACCAAACATGGTGAACAATACCCACGACACGAACTCCGACCGAATCACAATGAACGCCATACAGGCGATTGAAATTGAAAAAGGGAATTATGATATGACGTCGACTCCAGGAGATAGTGTTGCACGAGCACCCAATTTCACTGGTGACCAATGGAAGAACCTTATCTGACTAATGGAACAGTGTAAGGAATCATCTTCACACGATAAAATCTCAGGTATGAACACTAGTAATGTTACTTGGCTATTAGACTCCGGTGCATCTTTTCATATGACCGGAAAGGAAAGCTTGTTGATGAACACACAGAAAGTTTTGCCGCTGCCTTTTATTTACCGAATGGAGATGTTACATATGCTACGAGCAAAGGGGAGGTGCAGTTGAGCCAGGGGATTACACTTAAAAATGTGTTATTGGTTTCTCGATTAACATGCAATTTAATCTCATTGGCACAATTGATTGATGACCTGAAATGTGGTATATTTTTTACTAATGATATATGTGTGATACAGGACCTACATTCGAGGAAGCCAATTGGAGCGGGTGAGAAACGTGGAGGAGTATACTATTTTCATAGTTTGGATTTGGTACGTGCATGCTCAATAAAGAAGGAGGACAACAGTGACTTGTGGCACTCCCGGTTAGGACATCCATCAGTCAAAGTTTTACGTTCCATTATTTCTTTTAATGACTCTGCGTTGGACACTGGTTTGAATAAAAATTGTGACACATGTTTGTGTGGGAAAAAGACTCGTGACGTTTTTCATATTAGTAATTCTAGAGCATTTGAAATATTTGATCTCATTCATTGCGATGTGTGGGGTCCTTATCGTTTTCCTGCGTCATGTGGTGCTAGATATTTTCTTACCATAGTTGATGATCATTCTCGTTCTGTATGGACTTTCATAATGAAGGAAAAAAGTGAAGTATCTCGGATACTTAAACAAATTATTGTCATGGTGGACCGACAGTTTAACAAAAGAGTGAAAATTGTTAGGAGTGACAACGGGACAGAATTTCTAAGTTTGAAATCTTATTTTTTGGATACTGGAATCCTTTTTCAAACAACTTGTATGTACACTCCACAACAGAACGGGAGAGTTGAACGTAAACACAGACACATTTTGAATATTGCCCGTACTCTTCGTTTTCATGCAAATTTACCTATTGGTTTTTGGGGTGAATGTGTATTGACCGCATGTTATCTCATTAATCGGTTGCCTTCCTCTGTTTTGGATTACAAGAGTCCTTATGAATTGTTGTATAAAAAGACACCCAAATATGATCATCTTTGTGTATTTGGTTGTCTTTGTTATGCACATTCTCATGGCCCAAATAGAGACAAATTTGCTTCACGAGGAATAAAGAGTGTTTTTTGGGATATGCCTATTCTCAAAAGGGATGGAGATTGTACGATCTTGAAGGACAACGTTACTTTTTTTTTGGATGAATTGTAAATTTGTATTAACACCCAAAGAAAAACTATACATCAAAAAGTTCTAGATCTCCTAAAAACCCCCCACCCCTACCTAGTGTAGGGGTTAGGAGAGGTTTTTTTCTGATCTAATTCAGAGTAGAAATCAAAAGGGGCCTAAGTATATAATACTAAATGCCCTAAACCTTACAAAAATAAACCAGTGCTGCAAGCATGCACGCACATAGATCAAGCAGAGTCAAAAAATCAGGCTATAGTTAAAGGAGGTTGTAACACATTCTCCCTTAACCCAAAAATCAAAAACAGAATGCGTGATGCAAGTTGCATCCACGTTACTCCACAAAACATCATATGCCGCGTCTTCAATAGTTGTAGTCCAGCACCCATCATCAAAATTTGATCATCTCACACGGGTATATATTGAAAAGTATCTTATATACCACGTGTTTAATCTTTGCAACAATTTCGTCTTCACTCTTGCTTGCATCATCAAATCGGCTAGCGTTCCTAGCATGCCAAATGTGGTAGATTGTAGCGCAAAAGGCTGCCCGAACTGCTTTCCCCTTCAACTTTGACCCCTTATGCTCCTTCAAGATCCACTTGACCGAGCTAGACATCGTAGTCATTTGATGCGTCATCCCTAGCCAATTCTTGATTCGCTCCCATACCCTACAAGTGAAAGGGCAAGCAAAGAAAAGGTGTGGCATTGTCTCCAAGCCACCCTTGCAAAGATCACATCTATTCACTATATGCAAATATTCAAGATTATCCTGAGTAGGTAACCTATTCCGGAAAGCAAGCCATACATTAAAAGAAAACTTGGGAGGGATATAAGATTTCCAAATAAAGCTCATCCATACCCTAACCGTCCCTTTTGTTCTCAACAATTCATAAATTTTGCTAGAAATCAACTTACCATTGACGGATCTAGAGGCTAAACCCATTATGGTATCATTTTGGTTATTAAAATGTCCTTTAATTTTGTCCCTTATTGAGGCCAAACTCTTCATGAAAGTCGAATCCCGGCTATGTGGGACAAAGTCCCACACGCTTTTACCATTGAGGTAAACGCCATTGACTCATTTCACCCAAAGGGTGTCCTTTTTAAGGTGGACATCCCAAAGCGTTCGGGACAGAAGGGCTTGATTCCACACCTTGGCATTTCGTATGCCAAGCCCCCCTTCCTCCTTAGGAAGGCATATATCATCCCATGCCACTTTGGCATATTTCCCTCCCCAAATAAAAACTCTACAAATTGAAACGATACGATCCAGGATAGTCCGCGGCACGGGGAAGACTTGTAGCCAAAAAGATTGGACCCCCTGGATCACCGATCTAATTAACTCAATCTTCCCGGCATATGTAATGGATTTCCTATTCCAAGCGTTTAAAAATTCTAAAATCGTGTCAAGTAGCGGGGCATATTGTGCCACCGAGACCTTGAGTGGGGCAAGGGGAATTCTAAGGTACTTGATCGGGAATTCACCCTGCCCGACCGGGAATTCACCCTGCCCGAAATCAATAATATCCAAAATGTTTTGCAATTCACTCTCGTAGACACCCCAACAAAAATGTTCGACTTGTTATAATTCACCCCTAGGCCCGATGCGTCCCCAAAATCTTGTAGGGCTTTGACAAGAACTGTAATGGAAGCCTTAGCGCCACTAGAGAATAACATTAGGTCATCCGCATAGGCCAAGTGTGAAATATTAAGAGAAGCACATTTCGGGTGAAAATTAAAATTCTTTTCCTTGGTTTTCAAATTAAGAAGTCGAGAAAAGTATTCGAGACAAAGCACAAACAAGAGAGGAGACATAGGGTCTCCTTGTCGTATGCCCCTTTTCCCTTCAAAAAACACATATAACGACCCATTTAAAGAAACTGAAAACGAGGCCAATGTCACACACTCCATAGTCCATTCAATGAATGTCGAAGGGAAGCCCAAGCCCTTGAGAACCGCTTCAAGAAACTCCCACGAGATAGTATCATAGGCCTTTCGCAAATCCACCTTAATCATATATCTCGGTGAGATTCGCTTCCTCGAATATCCTCTAACAAGTTCCTGGGCCAGAAAAATGTTATCAATCATGAGGCGGCCATCCACAAAGGCACCTTGAGCATGATCAATTAATCCCGGAAGACACGGAATCAATCTAGTCGCAAGTATCTTAGTGATGATCTTATATATCACATTTGTACACGATATGGGTCTATAGTCGGATACCTTTGGAGAATGATTCGTTTTAGGGATAAGGGCTATAATAGTATGGTTAATCTGTTTTAGCAACTTCCCTGAACGAAAGAACTCCTTAACGTCCAGGACTATGTCATTCCCAATCACATCCCAATTAGCCTTAAAGAAAGCCGATGAACAGCCATCAGGCCCCGGAGCCTTATCATTGCCAATGTCAAATAGGGCATTTTTAATGTCCAAAGAGGTAATCGGGGAAATGAGGCTCTCATGGGCACTTGGCTCAATTTTTGGACCCGAGGGTAAAACCGAAGGGTCCAGGGCATTGCATTCACTATGTGTTCCAAATAAATCAACAAAGAAGTTAACAAATTCATTTCCAACTTGATCTAGAGAGGTAGTTAGCGTACTGACATCCAAAGTAAGTGAAGATATAGTGTTTCTTGCCAAATTCCTATTAACGATTGCATGGAAATACTACGTGCACTTGTCCGCTTCGAGAATATGTGTTGCCTTAGCCCTTTGTTGAAAAAAGGTTGCTTTGGCTTCACCAAGAAAAACAGCCCTCTTAGAAGCTTCGGACAATTGGCCCTTAAGTTCTAGATCCCCGGGATCTTGAAGCGCCAACTTATGCAATCGCTTAAATTCATCCTTTTCCATCCTTGCTCTATTAGATATGTGGCCAAACTCCATGACATTCAAAGACTTCAGAGGTCTTTTGAGTCCCCTTAGCCTTTTTACCAAGGAGAATTGAGTCGTTCCAACATAATTCTGGCTCCAATGTGTGGCTAAAATGTTAGCAAAATGCGGATGTTTTCACCACATATTAAAAAATTTGAACGGCTTGGGTCTAGAAGAGGAGTTTAGGAGTATTGACACAACGGAGGCCGTATGGTCAAACTCTACCTCCATTTCGTGGAATGGACCCTACACCCAATACCGTTAAGTCCCCATCCATCATTAATTAATA
Source organism: Cuscuta europaea (assembly GCA_945859875.1). NCBI lineage: Eukaryota > Viridiplantae > Streptophyta > Magnoliopsida > Solanales > Convolvulaceae > Cuscuta > Cuscuta europaea. The sequence continues at coordinate 7,850,500 of CAMAPE010000054.1, read as the reverse complement.
CTCTGTCGAGTTTAGCCCAAAGTGCACCTTTATTCAAGGTTGTAAGGAATATTTGTAATTAGATTTTGATGATGCTAGATTAATTAGGACTTTAGAGTACCCCTCTTCAGATTTAATGTATTAGATTTTCCTTTGTAAAATTCCTTAGCATAATCGACTGAGCAGAAGACCTACAGAACAGAAGACCTTCTAAAGCAGAAGGGCTCCAAGGGCAGAAGACCCTTGATAAGGCATTAGTTGAACAGAGGACCTTTGGTTCTCTGCTTCAGAACAGAAAACCTCAGGGTCTCTGTTAACCTTTACTCTGACAGAAACCCTCCTGGTTCTCTGTTGGATATCCTCTCAACAGAAGTGCTCCAGACCTTCTCTGATCAACTCTCTGTTAAAGACACCAGAAGGCCTGACACTTAGAAGAATTCCACAAATCCGGGAAATCAACGGGAAGATTCCTTCAACGGCTAGGAGACTTGAACGGAAATGCTACACTGCACGCATTAAATGCACATTTAATGCTCCCCATGCTCCGTAGAGTAATTGCAGATGATTGGCCGCAATGTCAGAATTACTTTATCCCAAAATAGTAACCCGCCAACTTTACCGGGTCCTACTGGTCAAGTCAACTGCTCGCTCATTTAATGCAGTTGTCCTCCTTCTCCTCCAACGGGAAGACAACCTCAGTATAAAAGATACACTACGAAGAACAACTGGATAACTTTGCAACTTCGCTAACCTTTGCTACAACTCTGCATACAAGAAATTCAAACGCTACAAAGCAAAAAGCCTCCTTGAAATTAACACTTCATCATCCTCTACAAGAGAAGGCAAAAGTTGGAAAAATCCTTATTTCCAACTCAAGCAAAGTTCCAAGTGTTCTTCAACTCTTCAAGCTCATCACATACAAACTCTTTGTAACGAAGCAAGTTGGAGGAACCCCTGTTCTAAATAGAACCTCTTCTTTCACAAGAAGGACGTCCAAGTACCTAGAGTTGTGAAGTGGTGATACTTCTGGGAAAGCTCAGTGAAAGGACCAGTCTTAGGGAAGCCGGAAGTGCATCCAAGAAGACATCTACACTTGAAGAAGACGTGGAGAGCTTCTTAAGTGATAGGGCTAAGGCATTGTAAACGGAAGTTTTTACAGCTTAGTGGAACAGTGGACTAGAGGAACAAGTTGTTCCTTGAACCACTATAAAAAGCCCTGGTGTCATTTACTTACTGCTTTTCATTCATAGTTTTTATTTGAACCGTTTGACTCCAAAGACTTGGTATCTGTGTTCAACAGAACTGGTCTTGTGAGTTAACAGAAGGCCTACTGCCTTTGCTTCTCTGAGGCTATTAACATAACTCCCTACCAGAACCCCATCCGCTGCCAGTCTGTTCTGCCAACAGAACAGGCTATTCTGTTAAATCTGGTACTTAGCTTGAAAAAGTTAAAAACACCAATACAGTCTATTCACCCCCCCTCTAGACTGTATCCAGTACAACCGGGACCAACAAGTGGTATCAGAGCCTCCTTGTTCTAATAATCTCTTAGGTTATTTCCTGAACAAAGATCCACTTGTTTTTCTGTTTTACCTCATTTTTATATTATATAATGGATCACTCCTTGTCCAAGAATCTTATGTTTTCTGATTTTAAGTTTGATGATTGGAGGATCCGGATGAAGGCACATCTTTGTGCTCTTCATGATGAGATGTGGGAAGTACTTGACATAGGACCCTTCACAAGCTTCCAGAAGGTCAACCCAGAACATGCTATTGACAACACTAGACCTCAGATAATCAATAAGGCCAAATCTGAGTGGACAAATGAAGAGAGAAGGAAGTACAATCTGGACAACATTGCTAAGGACATCCTTTACAAGTCCATTGATGATAGGTACTTCAACAGAATAAAGAAGTGCAAAACTGCAAAGGAAATCTGGGATACTCTTGAGCTCATTGGAGCTGGTGATGAGCAAGAGAAGGACAACAAGCTGACAATAGCCAACAAGAAGTTTGATGACTTCAAACTTCTCCCTGGTGAAAGCATCTCCAAGATGTATGACAGGCTCCTCACTCTCACTGGAGAGATCTCTAAGCTTGGCAAGGAACTCACCACCAAAGAGATCAACCTGAAGGTGTTGAGGGGACTGCCCTCGGCATGGAAGATGAAGGTGGTTGTTGTCCAAGCCAGCAAGGATGTGAAGACTTATCCCACTGATAAGCTCATTTCAGATCTCAAGGCTCATGAGTTTGAAATGATTGAAGAAAAGGAAGATGTACCAGAAGAGAGGACCACTACTGCCCCCACTGCCAGCACATCAAAGGTAAATGATTTTGACCCTTCAGTACTTTTATCTGACGAATATATGGCTGCTTTTGCTAGGAGATTCAAGAAGTTCATGAAGAATCCCAAAGATGGAAGAAGTCCATCATTCAACAAAAAGCCATTCCAGAAGGTCAAAGCAACAGAGAGCAGTGGTGAGCTTCTCTGTTACAACTGCAGACAACCTGGACACTTCAAAGCAGAATTTCCACATCCAAGAGTGTCCAAGAAACAAGGGCATGATGGAGAAAAGAAGAAGTATGAAGACAACTCCAGAAGGAGAAAGGCACTTGTGACAAAACAACTTGAGAAAGACCCTCTGTCAGAGACAGAATCCAGTTCTGACTCAGATTCTGATGAGGCCTTCTGTTGCCTTGATACTGAGACAGAAGACCTATGCCTCATGGCTCATTCTGATGATGAGGTAACCTCTACTTCTGAATCTAGTTTTTCTTCGGTAGGCTTAGCTTTTGATTCTGATTAAATGTCAGAATTTTGGGAAGAGTTTAAGGCCATACAAGCCACTTATTCCTCTGTAACAGAAGAAAACAGTAAGTTGAAAGCTGAAATTCTTGACTTAAAGAAGGAGGTTGAGATCAAAATCAATCTTCTAATTAAGGAAAGAGATCAGCTAGAAACTGAAAATGTTTCTCTTCTCAAGAGAATAAGAGAAATAGAGCCTCTCGAGATTAAGTACAAAGCTTACCAGAAGGCCCAGTCTTCCATGGAAAAGATTGTACTTGATCAACAAATTGGCACTGGCTTTGGTCTTGGTTATGGCTCAACAGAATCAGATGAGCCTTCTGTAATGCCTAGCACCAGTGTTGCTAAGGCAGATAAGGTCATAGTGCCACTGATTTCTAGCCCCATTTGTCAAGCTGGTGTATCTGGCACCAAGGTTGTTCGTGAGGAAGTCAGACCAGAAAAGGGAAAGATAAAGGTTCAACATAAACCCTTTTTGAAAAATAATGAACCTGGCAGAAAACCTAACAACAGAAAAGGTTTTCAAGATAACAAAAATAAGAGACCATTCATTGACAGACAACCTCATGACAATCGTGCCAGAAATGATCACCAGAAGGGCAAATATCAAGAGAGGGTTAACCTTAGGCAGAAGAGGTTGGCTGGTCAACTTCAGAAGCCCAAACTAACCGTCCCTCTGCTCTTGATAGTGTATGGGACTTCTTTCCAACAAAGAAAGCTATGCAAAAGTATGTAAACAGGAAGCATGACCCTCACAAGCATCTGCCCAAAGTGAATCACACTTCAGTTAATATAACTACCAGGTGGACAATGGGTACCACCCACCAAGGTTTCACCTGATGAGACCAAAATGGTACCAACTACCCAGACTCCATGACCACCCAGGTTCCAGCATTGCTTGGGTACCTAAATCTTACTTTTGATCTTGCAGGAACTATGTGCTGGAGCTATCTCAGAGCAAGAATGGTTTATTGATAGTGGATGCTCCAGGCACATGACAAGTGACCGAAGTTGCCTAACCGAGTTCCAGAAATGCAAAGGACCTAGAGTTACCTTTGGAGGTAATGACAAAGAAGGTCAAACAAAAGGAAGAGGAAAGCTGATCAAGAACCAAATAGTCATTGATGATGTCTCATATGTCAAAGGACTGAAGTTCAACTTGCTAAGTGCTAGACAATTCTGTGACAAAGGCTACACTGTTGAATTCACAAAGGACTTCTGTTATGTAAAGCATGAGACAGCAAAGTAAGTGGTTCTTACAGCATCAAGGAAGAAGAACATCTATGTGGTTGATTGGAACACAGCAAAGGATGGAGTGTGCCTGATAGTCAAGGGAGATTCAAAACTAAGCTGGGACTGGCACAAGAAGCTTAGCCATTTGAACTTCAAAACAATCAACAAATTGGCAAGAGAACACATTGTTGATGGACTGCCAGACATAGTCTACAAGAAAGAGACCCTCTGCAGTGCATGCCAGAAGGGAAAGAAACAGAAGAACTCTTTCAAACCTATTACTGGAGATCTTTCTACAAGTCCTCTAAATATGATCCACATGGATTTATTTGGACCTGTTGAAACTCCAAGCGTTGGTGGCAAGAAATATACCCTAGTCATGGTTGATGACTATTCCAGATATACATGGACTATCTTTCTGTCAAAGAAAAATGAAACTCTTCAGAAGTTGTCATCTCTGTTAAAGCAACTTCAGACTGAGAAGAACTTGAAGGTTAAGACAATCAGGTCTGACAGAGGAACTGAATTTGTCAACCAAGTCATAAAGGACTTCTGTGATCAAAATGGAACCTTTCATCAACTCTCTGCCGCCAGAACCCCTCAACAGAATGGCGTAGCAGAAAGGACTCAAGGAGAAACAGGACTTTAAAAGAAGCTGCAAGAACAATGATTGCAGTATCTGGTCTACCTATGAGATATTGGGCTGAAGCAATCAACACTGCATGCTACACTCAGAACAGAAGCATGATCAACAAGAATCACCAGAAGACCCCGTATGAACTCTGGAAAGGAAGAAACCCAAACATCAGCTACTTTCATGTGTTTGGATGCAAGTGCTACATTCTTAACAATGGAAAAGAGCATCTGAAAGTCTTCCAAGAAAAGGCTGATGAAGGTATCTTTATAGGCTATTCAAACACCAGTAAAGCCTATAAAGTACTCAACAGAATGACCCTACATGTTGAACAATCTATACATGTGAAGTTTGATGAAAGCATCTCTGTTAAAGAGGTAACAGAGATCCTCAAGGAAGTCAGCATAGAAAACAGAACACCAGAACCAACAGAAGAGGTAGCAGATAACCTTGCATTTCCAACACCTGCACCAAACCCCCTTTTGTTGAATGAAGATGGAGACTCAGAAGATGAAGAACAAGAAAGACCCAGACAGCAACTGACAGAACCTGATCTGACATGGTTAAGAGACCATCCCCCTAATCAAGTAATTGGACATATCAGAAGTGGTGTGCAGACCAGATCAGCTTCAACAAGGAGAGAAGCAATGCTTGTCTGCTATATATCTCAGATGGAACCCATGACTGTGGAAGAAGCTCTTGCAGACTCAGATTGGATCAATGCAATGCAAGAAGAGCTGACTCAATTTGAAAGGAACAAAGTATGGGAACTTGTTCCTAGGCCAAAGCACCAGAATGTCATTGGAACCAAATGGGTGTTCAAAAACAAAGCTGATGAAGATGGAAACATTGTAAGGAATAAAGCAAGGCCGGTAGCTAAAGGTTATTGCCAAGAAGAGGGAATAGATTTTGATGAGACCTTTGCACCAGTTGCCAGACTTGAAGCCATCAGAATCTTTCTAGCTTATGCTGCATACAACAACATCAAGGTCTACCAGATGGATGTCAAGAGTGCATTTCTGAATGGAGATCTTGAAGAAGAAGTTTATGTGGAACAACCACCAGGTTTTGTCATTCCTACTCACTCCTCCTGTGTCTACAAGCTTAAAAAGGCCCTTTATGGTCTTAAGCAAGCTCCCAGAGCATGGTATGACACATTGTCCCTTTTCCTAGTGAACCATGGGTTTACTAAAGGAAAGGTTGACAAAACTCTATTTCAAATCTCTGTTGCTAATCATATTCTGTTAGTACAAATATATGTTGATGATATTATATTTGGTAGTACTAATCCAGAATTGTGCAAGAAATTTTCACAAGTGACGCAGAGTCAATTTGAAATGAGTATGATGGGAGAACTCAGCTACTTCCTAGGACTTCAAGTCAAACAAGTTCCAGAAGGAATCTTTATCAATCAAGGGAAGTATACCACAGACCTGATCAAGAAATTTGGAGTGGAAGGCAAATCCTCAGTGAAGATTCCCATGAACACCTCTCAAGGAATTGGTCCGGATGATGAAGGAAAGGATGTCGATGCAACAACATACAGAGGAATCATAGGATCTCTGCTGTATCTGACTGCAAGTAGACCAGACATCTCTTTCTTTGTTGGAATCTGTGCCAGATACCAATCAAAGCCCAAGGAGAGCCACCTTAGTGCTGCAAAGAGAATCATCAGATATATCAAAGGAAATCCAAATGCAGGCCTATGGTATCCTAAGGGAGGTAACTTTGAACTAATTGGTTACTCTGACTCAGATTTTGCAGGTTGCAGATTAGACAGGAAGAGCACCTCTGGTCACTGCCAAATGCTAGGAGGAAGGCTTGTTTCCTGGTTTAGCAAGAAGCAGAACTCAATCTCAACAAGTACAGCAGAAGCTGAGTACATTGCAGCTGGGAGTTGTTGTGCTCAGTTACTCTGGATGAAGCAACAGTTGAAGGATTATGGCATTCAAGCAAAGGAGATCAAACTGCTGTGTGACAACACCAGTGCCATTGCCATCACTCAGAATCCAGTTCTTCACTCCAGGACAAAGCACATTGAGATCAGACATCACTTCATCAGAGATCATGTTGAAAAGAAGCACATTTGCATGGAACATGTGCCAACAGAAGACCAGCTTGCAGACATTCTGACAAAGCCTCTTCCTGAGGCTAGATTCAACAAACTGAGAGAGGAATTGGGGATGATGGATGAAATCCCAAGAGAAAGTTGAAAAGGAAGGCCCTCTGTTGCTAAATCTCTGTTAACAGAATACCTGTTGCAGAACCCCTTCTGTTAACCCCCTTCTGTTCTCTACCCTGGCAGAACACCTCAGCAACAGAAACCCTCTCTTCCTTCCTATAGAAAACCTCCTCTTATATCTAACAGAAGGTTGTGGACTTAGAAAATTCTGAAAACCGGGTGAGCTAGCAAATTATTAAAGGTCTTTTACCCTTTTACCCTTAAAACGGTATACAGCCGCATAATATTTACTGCGCCCCTTTTTACATTTATTGGTACCTCGGAACCGTAAATTATCTCAAACGTCCACTAACCCGTACCCATATATTCCCCTCTTTTCAACCTAAATCTCTACTGCTTCCATTACTCTCAAGCTTTTGAACTTTCATCTCTCCAAAACTCTCAATCGCCAAAAACGACCATGGCTTTCTTGAGCTTCACTAATCTTACCAAGGAACAAAAAGCAACCCTGCTCAAGAATGTTTTGACAGGAATGAAATGCGAACTGGATGTTCTACCCAGATTCGCTGAGAAAAAGGAGAGGATGACCACCATTATTGACGGACTGACCGAGTGTCAACTGAGCAAGGTCATCACCCATGCTTATGAAGTTTACAGCAACATCGACACTGTTGAGTTCTATCTCAACGCATCCTTCAAGAATGAAACCATCACCTCCAGTGTCCAAGGAGAAGAAATTTTGGTTGATGCTGACGTCATCAACAAGGTCTTTGATATTCAACTAGAGGAAGGCAGGGCCTCTCTATTTGATTTGGAGGAAGCTGACGTCACTGTACCTGAATTCTAGAGCAATTTTTGCAGAAAAGGAGAAGAAGTGGAGAAGGTGAATATCAAAAAGAATTTGCTCAAGAAGGACTTTGAGCTGCTCATCAACATATTTCACAAATGTGTGTGGTGCAAATTCACCTCTACTGATGATGTCACTACTGCAAATGCTAAGGCTCTGTATGCAGTACATCATGGGGTGAATGTCAACTGGGGTCAGGTAATGGTTCGATCCCTGATTGAATTTATCAAGAAGAAGAACCCCAAGACAGGCCTTTATTCTGGGAAGTTAGGGCATGGACTGCTCATCTCAGCACTGCTCCTCAATCAAGGTGCAACCTTGAGGAAGGCCACACCCCTGGATCACACCAAGGTAATCTTCCTGTCTGCCTCTCCAAAGAGGGAAAAAGCTATAAAGGCAGAGCTGAAGAGACAGATTCAGCTTGATATTAAAAGACAAAAAGGAGAGAAGGTGCAGAAACCCCTCTCTGAAGCCCCTTCTGTTGAAAAGAAGAAGAAGAAGGCCAAGAAGGCAGAACTGGTTGCACCTCCAACCATGAAGGCTGGACAGAAGAGGAAGAGGATCTCAAAAACCAAAAAGAAGGTTGCTAAACCTTTGGTCACAATGTCTGAGGAAGTGACAGACATTTAGGGGGAACCAGAGATCCCCACCTCTGTTGCCTCTCCTGAACAGAATAGGGTGACAACAGAGCACCCCAGTAGTGACAAAGAAGGGTATCTGTCCTTGCTGGATAGACAGTTTGTCCGGGTTCTTGAATGGAGAAGATGGAGAATGGGACCCCTTCACAAAATCATCCAATACTTTGATCACTATGAGCCTGAAGAAGAGGCCATCCTGAAGTGGGTAGGCACTGATGATGTCTCCAAATGCTTTGCCCTCAATTTCCTTCATTCTGTTCTTGAAAAGAAGAAGGCAGGCTACAAGGGAAAGGCTGTCCTCATATCCTCACCCTCAGAAGAGACAGTCAAACCTCTGGAAGAAGGAGAAATAGAAGCTTTTGAAGAATGGCTCTTTGCCAAAATGGCAACAGAATCTGTTCAACCTAACTTCAACCCAGGAGAGCCCTCTGTACCTAAGACAGAAGGGCAAGCTATGATGGAACGCATCAAGGAGTGGAGGACTTCTTTGCTTGAAGACAATATAATTGAGGTGATTTCTCCAACCCCTTATGTTCATATCTCAACAGAACCCCATATCCCCTCACCCCTTATTATCACAGAAACTCCTTCAACACAAACCCCTCCACCAGAAAACCCTCAACCTCATTCCCCTGAACAGAAAACCCCCACCTCTTCTCACTCATCCAAAAAGAAAAACAAATCACCTTGCAGAGAAATTATTCCCTTCAGAAACCGCTCCCCTTCACCACCACCATCTCCTCTTCAACTGAATGCCTCCCCTCAACAAAACACCCCTTCTCCCCAACCTACATCACAGCACCAGAACTCAATCCCGCAACAGCAATCCACCTCCACTCAAACTCATCCTCACCCTCACCCGCAGCAAATTCTCCCAGAACATCTCTACACTCTGCTGCATCTACACCCAAAAGACAGCCTCTTCACCGCATTTTATCCTCAGAGAGTGACAATGGCTTTCTGACATCTTCACTTGCTGGAGATCTCACTTCAAAGCGCCAACCTACTCCTCCCAGAGGACCTTCGCCCAAGAAACCCTCTCTGTAGCAGACCAGAAGGCCTCCCATGCACAAATCTAGAGGACTAGGAATGCCAGAGCCTGAACAATCTATACCTCAGATTCCCTTGAACAAGTTTGTTGAAACAGCAGAGGAATTTGGTGGCCAAGTCCTCCAAGGCATGGACAAGCTCATCCAGATCAATGACAAGCACTTTGAGCACCTTGCTCATGTAAATGATAATCTCAATTCTGGGATGCAGTTCATATCAGATCGCTTTGAAAATCTCACAGAAACACTCCACAATTTCATGGCCTCCTCCTCTGCCAGAACAGATGCACTGTCAACAGAAGTGGTAGGTATCCACAAGACCCTCTCTGTCTTTCAACAAACTCTTCTCAGTCAAGGACAGGCAATCAGCACAATCTCAGAGAATCTTGAGGCTTTGCAAAAATCTGATGCCAGAACTAAGAGGCAACTGATCTCCATCGAGGAAATGTGCAGAGCTCACCAAGATCAAGCTCAACATCTTCTCTCTGCTGACAGAGACAGATACCAGAAGATGGTACTGCTTGAAGCCAACAACAAGGACATCTTCTCTGCTATTCAGAAGCAGCAAGGGCTAATAGAAGTCCTTACTTCTGTAACTCAGACCCTAGCAGAGGCCCTTGAGCAGATAGCCTCCTCTCAGGCCTCAGAGTTTCAGAAGATCAGCATGATGCTAGAGGACTTACATGATGCCAAAAAGGGGGAAGAGGACCCTCAACAAACTAGGCCTCGATCCAACAGAACTTCTGCTAGAACACCATCCTCTGCTAAACCTATAGTAGATCCTGCTCCTTACTTTGAAGCTGCCTTACAGAAGAAGAGAGCAGCAGGTATACCTAGACCCCCATCTCCAGCAAAGAAAGACACTAAGAAGAAGAAAATCCTCAGCTTTACTGAATGGAGATTTGGTGGATCCCAGAGAATTGACAGAGCTCAATTTGAAGAAATGAAGGTAAAAATGACTCTCACCCAACAACAGAATCTCTTTCTGGATAAAGATGGTGTTGTACGAGTCAGATATGGGGGATCCTTAGAAGAAGCTGAAGAATGGTACAAGAAGAATATTGTCCCTGGCAAGACAGTACATGAAGGTGTTCTCAGCTATCTGGATTGCAAGCTCTCTCCCATATGGGCATCTTATCAAAGCTCTGGCAATCTATCTAAGATCAGAGCAGAAATTAATGAAGAGCTGCTAAGGCTTCAAAGATTGGAAGAAGAAGCTCTGCAAGCAGCTAATATGGAGAATGTGTAAGAAATATCTCTGAAAAACATATCTAATAAAATCACATCTCTTCCTTTTCACTTTGTAAGGCTTTTCGTCATTTCCTGTCTCTTTGCTTTCTGTCTGTGTTTGCTTTTTTAATTATTATCTGCTATCTGATTGTACTGCACTCTTACTATTTTCCTATGCCAAGTTGCCCACCAAGATTTTCATGGAAGTTTTTAAACTTTAATTCTTTATGGTGAAGGCCTTTCTCTGGAAATAGTTAAAGGGTTTTGGCATCATCAAAAAGGGGGAAATTGTAAGGAATATTTGTAATTAGATTTTGATGATGCTAGATTAATTAGGACTTTAGAGTACCCCTCTTCAGATTTAATGTATTAGATTTTCCTTTGTAAAATTCCTTAGCATAATCGACTGAGCAGAAGACCTACAGAACAGAAGACCTTCTAAAGCAGAAGGGCTCCAAGGGCAGAAGACCCTTGATAAGGCATTAGTTGAACAGAGGACCTTTGGTTCTCTGCTTCAGAACAGAAAACCTCAGGGTCTCTGTTAACCTTTACTCTGACAGAAACCCTCCTGGTTCTCTGTTGGATATCCTCTCAACAGAAGTGCTCCAGACCTTCTCTGATCAACTCTCTGTTAAAGAAACCAGAAGGCCTGACACTTAGAAGAATTCCACAAAGCCGGGAAATCAACTGGAAGATTCCTTCAACGGCTAGGAGACTTGAACGGAAATGCTACACTGCACGCATTAAATGCACATTTAATGCTCCCCATGCTCCGTAGAGTAATTGCAGATGATTGGCCGCAATGTCAGAATTACTTTATCCCAAAATAGTAACCCGCCAACTTTACCGGGTCCTACTGGTCAAGTCAACTGCTCGCTCATTTAATGCAGTTGTCCTCCTTCTCCTCCAACGGGAAGACAACCTCAGTATAAAAGATACACTACGAAGAACAACTGGATAACTTTGCAACTTCGCTAACCTTTGCTACAACTCTGCATACAAGAAATTCAAACGCTACAAAGAAAAAAGCCTCCTTGAGATTAACACTTCATCATCCTCTACAAGAGAAGGCAGAAGTTGGAAAAATCCTTATTTCCAACTCAAGCAAAGTTCCAAGTGTTCTTCAACTCTTCAAGCTCATCACATACAAACTCTTTGTAACGAAGCAAGTTGGAGGAACCCCTGTTCTAAATAGAACCTCTTCTTTCACAAGAAGGACGTTTAAGTACCTAGAGTTGTGAAGTGGTGATACTTCTGGGAAAGCTCAATGAAAGGACCAGTCTTAGGGAAGCCGGAAGTGCATCCAAGAAGACATCTACACTTGAAGAAGACGTGGAGAGCTTCTTAAGTGATAGGGCTAAGGCATTGTAAACGGAAGTTTTTATAGCTTAGTGGAACAGTGGACTAGAGGAACAAGTTGTTCCTTGAACCACTATAAAAAGCACTGGTGTCATTTACTTACTGCTTTTCATTCATAGTTTTTATTTGAACTGTTTGACTCCAAAGACTTGGTATCTGTGTTCAGCAGAACTGGTCTTGTTAGTTAACAGAAGGCCTACTGCCTTTGCTTCTCTGAGGCTATTAACAGAACTCCCTACCAGAACCCCATCCGCTGCCAGTCTGTTCTGCCAACAGAACAGGCTATTCTGTTAAATCTGCTACTTAGCTTGACAAAGTTAAAAAACCAATACAGTCTATTCACCCCCCCCCCCTCTAGACTGTATCCAGTACAACCGGGACCAACAAAGGTAAAGAACTCCCCGATGGAGGGTGCATCCTCAAGGCTATTCGCAATTTTAAAGTCAAATAAATGCTGCTTTACATACGCCGTCGAGGGTGGGACCCACCCTTTCATTAGGCGCAGCAATGCAATTAAAGTCACCACAAACCATCCATGGTTCGACCAATTGGTCTCCAATAAAGGTCAAATGATCCCAGAGTGCCTTCCTCTCAAGTACCGTATATAAAGGATAGACAAATGTAATAAAAAAGGGGTTTGCGTAATACGACAAACGCACCTAGCATGCAAAAATTGTCTATCTTTTTCCAAAAATATGCAATTTATTAGATTAGGGTTCCACATGGTAGCCATGCGTCCCCCACCAATTAGGTCGAAATTATTTTCAAAAGTCCAACCCGGCCACTTATTTATAACATAGTTGTTAAATGCGGCCAAGGTCATTTTAGTTTCCAAAAATCCAACTAAGCAAATATTATTTAGCTTAATATAGGAAGCGATTAAATTATGTTTAGAGGTCTTATTTAAACCCCTAACATTCCACATCATGAGTCGCGACATCAAGAGAGATAGAGATCCGTGGTGGGTCCTCCACCCTAGGAAGCTTTCTTCCTTGCACTCCTTCGCTCCCTCCTCAAAAGCTCCTTATAATAGTTGACGTTGTTCTTGCTACAAGGATCAAAAAAGGATAATACGTTAGCAATAAAAATATAAGGGTCAAAATCATACCATGTGGCGTTACGTTTGACCCTCGGAAGCTTTATGATGTCTTTATGCGTGAAGTAGATCCCCGGAGAGTCCTCACTTGTAACCAGTTTGAGATCAGGCCCAACTTTTATCAATGTATCTCCATCCGAGAGCTCATCAAGATCTATGATAGTAGCAAGCGGTCTTTTCTTTTCATCCAAGAAGACACCGGTAACAATGTCTTTGGAGCCCATTTCATACACGCTCCTAATAACAAAGCCCCGTGACATCCTTTCCAAAGCTTCCTTACCATCCTTATCCTTAGTAATCACCATAAGATAATGTTTTTCTTTTGAATATTTAACGGTAGGGCTCGGATTTGTACCCAAAGATGGAGTGAGTAGACTCCTTGGAATAGAAATCCCATTATTAGTCACCAATGGCCTAGGTTGCGACTCCTTAGCAAAAGACGTTGAAGCAACATCTTTCACCTCTTGCGGTTTCACCTTGGCTTTTCTTTTGTTTCGGATAACTTCTTGAAAGGGGGGGTCAACCTCAACGGCTATGCCCTTCCCCTTATCAAGCACGGTCTCCTTCCCTTTTTGTTGCACCGCGGCATTCGCCCCATTGCCCATAGGCGTGGCAGCTTTGTTGGAAACCAAATGCGGGTTGAGAACTTTACAATCAAAGGGGTGATGGCCATACGTCTTACAATGGTAGCAATACTCCGGGTACGTCTCATATAAAACCCTTTGAACATATTCCTTGCCCGATGGAGGAATGATTGGAAAATTAAGGACCAGGGGTTTGGATACATCCACTTCAACGAGTACACGAGCATATTTTGTAAACGTCTTTTCTTGGGTGACCTTATCGCTAGTGATAGGTACCCCAATATGGGAAGCAATTTTCCCAATCTCTTTAGCACGCCATAGCCTCAAGTGTAGATTTGGGATTCACCCAAATAGGAACTCTCAAGAACTCTTCACTCTCAAAGGAGAAATCATCGGATAATGTCTTAAGGAACATGGTTTTCCCATAGAGGACATAAGGGCCCTCGGTGAGTACCTTAACCCGGTCCTCATCACTTTTGAATTTGAAAATAACCCAACCTTTGCTATGGGTTTTGATATCAACTTGGACACCCCATTTTTTCGTCATGCCAAAGATAGCTTTAAGGTTCGGAAACCTACCGGAGAAGTGCCCAACCAAACAATAACCCCATATTTCAATAAGGGTTGGTACTTCAAGATGAGAAAAATCAAGTTTTTCCCCGGTAGGAGGAAAGTATTCAAGCTTGAATCCATTTGAAGGTGCACGGTTGTCCCTAAATAACGAGACATACGTCATTGGTTCTTCCTCAAAGTCTTCATTCAAAGAATCCGTATCATGGGACCCAAGGGAAATAGAGCCCTCCGGTTCACCCTTGCTATGTGGGCTGTTTTCATCCGAGGTTTCAATGGTAGGGGCATCCCTATCCACAACAGTCTTACACATAAGTGAGAGTTTAGGTGATGCCGCGGCATTAGTAGAGTTGGAATCCAACCCCACCAGCTTCTCAGCAAAGGACGCCTGTGATGCCGCGGCTTTAGGAGATGCCGCGACGTGATGTCCCTTAGTGCCCACAGATGCCGCAGGCTTAGTTGATACCCCAGCCATGTTGCCTCCAATGCCCATAGAAGCTACATCATTTGAAGGCTTTGGATGCTCCTGTGCCTTAGCAAAAGCCCCAGCAGAGTTGGAAAAGATAGGATCCATAGTATTGATACCTCCTTCATTGGGATTGTCTTTTTTAGCTTCCCCTCCTCCATAGCAGTTTTTTTGGCCAGTAGGTCTTTCACTTTATCTTCAAATTGCTTGTCCTTGGCCGGTGGGGTCCGCAACTGCTTGTTTTTCCTTGTCATGGCCGAGGCTCAACTAGGATTCCACAAACAAAATTGCACAGAATAATCCCAAAATAATTTTGAAGATACCCCTCAGCGTAAGGAACAACCTGATATGGTTAGTTTTCAAAAAGAACACACAACAATGCCTGGAAAAGTCCCTAACTGGTTCTGGGTTCGTAGGAATTACTGTAGCACCTCCCAGGAAGTTGAGAAAGATGAACAGTAACTCATAGACCAAAAATTAGTCAGAAAAATCCACAAAAATCACAAAACGTTCTCCTCAAGTAGGAGAAGCTAATGGTATAACAATATTTCACAAAAAGCAAGCAGATAATTCCCAGAAAATTCAAAGAGCATGGGTACCTGCGCACAAGTACTGTAGAAATTCGAAAGTATGGGAGGAATTGAAAAGCTTACTCAAAATTTATGAAAAAGGTACCAAAATCTTCGCCTTGGGCAGATGATTCTATTACTGGCCTCAAAACTGAGTTTGAACGACCAGATTTGGAGAAAAAACAAGGTCAACGGCCTCCTGTGAGCAGTGCACCGTCACAACGGCTCTCTTCAATATCCGGTACGGCGGTGGCGTGGTGGCTGGAGACCAAGCGTGGGAGGTGCGCCAGAGGCTGGCGACCCCCAACCAACCTCCTTCTTCCATAAACAACCCTCCAGAAGCAAATCGAAGCCAACTTTCTAATTTGGGAATAAACAGTGCCCGAAAAAGAGGGAACTTCCAAGATCTTCGTAGCTTGCTAGAAATCCAAGATTTCCCAAATCCAATCGGTAGATAAGAGAGCCCTATAGATTCGAGCAAGGAACAGGAAAGAAATCAAGGATTAATCGATGGATTTGGTCGAAAGAGCGAAGAACACGAGCGTGCTAAACAGTTCTGACCCAGGTGTGCGAAAAAGTTTAGAGAGAAGTGGGAGGTTTTCTCAACGCGTGTTACGAGGACAATGTTACTTTTTTTTGGATGAAATGTAAATATATATTGACACCCAAAGAAAAACTATACATCATGGGTTTTAGATCTCCTAAACCCCCCCACCCCTACCTAGCGTAGGGGTTAGGAGAGGTTTTTATTCGATCTAGTCCAAAATCAAAAATCAGGGCCTAAGTATATTATACCCAATGCCCGAGGCTTAAACAAAATCAGAATCAGTGCTGCAAGTGTGCACACACATAGCTCCACCAAAAAAGAATCAAGCCTAAGTTAAAGGAGGTTATGGTGTGCTCCTCTAACTCCAAAAATCAAAACTAAGACGTCGTGATGCAAGCTGCATCCATACTGCTCCACATGCCGCAGCTTCAGAAGTCTCCCATGCCGCGGCTTCATGCCGCGGCTTCATGCCGCGGCTTTGAAAAGTCCAAAGTCCTCCTCAAAACTTAATCATCTCACATGGGTATAGGTTGAAGAGTATCTTATATACCACGTGCTTAATTTTAGCAACTAGCTCATCTTCATTCTTGTTTGAGTCATCAAAACGGTTAGCGTTCCTAGCGTGCCAAATGTGATATATAGTAGCACAAAAGGCAGCCCGAACAGCTTTTCCCATCAACTTTGATCCCTTGTGGTCCTTCAAGATCCATTTGACTGAGCTAGACATCGTGGTCATTTGATGCGCCAACCCAAGCCAAGTCCTAATGCGCTCCCAAACCCTACAAGTGAAAGGGCAAGCAAAGAAAAGGTGTGGCATTGACTCCAAGCCACCCTTGCAAAGGTCACATCTATTCACAATATGCAAATATTCAAGGTTATCCTGGGTAGGTAACCTATTCCGGAACGCAAGCCAAACATTAAACGAGAATTTGGGAGGGATGTAAGATTTCCATATGAAGCTCATCCATACCTTAGCCGTCCCCTTTGTTCTCAATAATTCATAAATTTTGCTCGAAATCAGTTTACCGTTGATAGATCTAGAGGCTAAACCCATAACAGTATCATTTAAGTTATGAAAATGACCTTTGATTTTATCCCTTGTTAAAGCCAAACTCTTCATGAAAGTCGAATCACGGCTGTGTGGGATGAAGTCCCACACACTTCTGCCCTTGAGGTAAATCCCATTAACCCACTTTACCCAAAGAGTGTCCTTCTTAAGGTGGACATCCCATAGCGTTCGGGAGAGGAGGGCCTGATTCCAAACCTTGGCATTACGAATACCAATGCCCCCTTCCCCTTTGGGAAGGCAGATATCATCCCATGCCACTTTGGCATACTTCCCCCCCATAGGAACACTCTACAAATGGAAACAATACGATCCAAGATGGTCCGAGGTACGGGAAAGACTTGGAGCCAAAAGGATTGGACCCCTTGGATCACAGATCTAACTAGCTCAATCTTCCCGGCATAAGAAATAGATTTTGTATTCCATGCATTCAAAAAGTCTAAAATTGTATCAAGCAAGGGGGCATATTGTGCCACCGAGACTTTAAGAGGGGCAAGGGGAATCCCTAAGTATTTAACCGGAAACTCACCCTTCCCAAAATCAACTATGTCCATAATGTTTTGTAACTCAAATTCATTAACCCCACGTATAAAGATGTTAGATTTGTTGTAATTCACCCTAAGGCCCGATGCATCCCCAAATTCTTGTAGCGCTTTGACAAGAGTTTCAATTGAGACCTTGTCACCCCTAGAGAATAGCATTAGATCATGTGCATAGGCCAAATGCGCAATCTTAAGAGGCTCTCATTTAGGATGAAATTTAAAATTCGGATTTTTGGTTTTCAAGTTAAGAAGTCGAGAAAAGTATTCAAGGCATAGCACAAATAAGAGGGGAGACATTGGATCTCCTTGACGAATACCCCTTTTTCCCTCAAAAAACCCATAAAGTGATCCGTTTAGAGAAACAGAAAACGATGTCGTGGTAACACATGCCATAACCCAACCCACATATCTCAAAGGGAGGCCCAGGCCCTTGAGAACCGCCTCAAGGAAATCCCAAGAAATAGTATCATAGGCCTTACGCAAATCCACCTTGATCATACATCTTGGTGAAATTCGCTTTCTCGTGTATCCTCTAACAAGTTCCTGAGCAAGGAAGATGTTATCAATCATGAGACGGCCATCCACAAAAGCGCCTTGGGCATGATCAATTAATCCCGGAAGACACGGAATTAATCTATCCGCAAGAATTTTCGTAATAACTTTGTATAGGACATTCGTACACGAGATGGGTCTATAGTCCGAAACTTTTGGGGAGTGGTTTGTTTTTGGGATAAGTGCTATGACAGTGTGGTTGATCTGTTTTAGCAACTTTCCCAAACTAAAAAACTCCTTAACCGCTAGGACTATGTCATTCCCAACAACATTCCAATTCGCCTTAAAGAAGGCAGATGAAAATCCATCCGGACCCGGAGCCTTATCATTGCCAATATCAAATAGGGCATTTTTAATGTCCAACGATGTTACCGGGGCAATGAGGCTCGCATGAGCACTTGGCTCAATTGATGGACCCGAAGGTAAAACCAAGGGGTCCAGGTCCAGGCAGGTGGCATTAGTTCCAAATAAATCAATAAAAAAGTTTACAAATTCATTTCCCACTTGATCCAAAGAGGTGGTAAGGGTACCATCCTCCAAGGTAAGTGATGAGATAGCATTCCTTGTCAGGTTCCTCTTGACGATTGCATGGAAATATTTGGTGCACCTGTCCGCCTCAAGTATATGCGTAGCCTTAGCCCTCCGTTGGAAGAAGGATGTTTTGGCCTCACCTAGGAAAATAGCATTCTTTGAAGCCATGGACAGTTGGGCCTTGATTTCTTGATCCCCCGGATCCAGAAATGCCAATTTATGCAACCGTTTGAACTCTTCCTTTGCCCTCTTTGCCCTACAAGAAATATGACTAAATTCCGTGGCGTTGAGATTTTTTAGGGGCCGTTTAAGTCCCTTAAGTTTCTTCACCAACCTGAATTGAGCCGTACCTACAAAGTTCTGACTCCAATGCGAGGCTAAGATATTAGCAAAATCAGTGTGTTTAAGCCACATATTAAAAAATTTAAACGGTTTGGGTCTAGAAGAGGAGTTTAAGAGTATTGACACTACGGATGCCGTATGGTCAAACTCGACCTCCATTTCATGGAAATGGACCCTACAACCAATGCTTTTGATTCCCCACACATCATTTATTAGTACACGGTCCAATTTTGCCCAAAGTGCGCCTTTGTTCCAAGTGAAGAACTCTCCCGTGGAGGGTGCATCTTCAAGGCTATTGGCAACCTTAAAGTCAAATAAATGTTGCATTACATACGCCGTAGGGGGGGTGGGACCCACCCTTTCATTGGGCGTTGCAATGCAATTAAAATCGCCACACACCATCCATGGTTCGGACACTTGGTCCCCAACCAAAGTCAAATGGTCCCAAAGGGCCTTCCTTTCTAGGACCGTGTATAGTGGATAGACAAACGACACAAAGAAAGGGGTTTGTGTAATGCAACACACACACCTAGCATGCAAAAATTGTTTATCTTTTTCAAGAAAATCCACCTTGATTAAGCTCGGATTCCACATAACCGCAATTCTACCTCCATTAATCAAGTCAAAATTATTTTCAAAAGTCCAACCCGGCCACTTATTTGAAATATAGTTATTTAATGTGGCCAAAGTCATTTTAGTTTCCAAAAAGCATACAAAACAAATATTATTTGATTTGATATGAGATGCAATTAAATTATGTTTAGAGGCCTTATTTAGGCCTCTAACATTCCATACCAAACATTTTGTCATCAAGTGAGATAAAGGTCCGTGGTGGGGCCTCCACCCACGGTTGCACTCTTCCTTGCACTCCTTCTTTCTCTCCTCAATAGCTCCTTGAAGTAGTTGACATTGTTTTTGCTTCAAGGATCAAAGAAGGAGAAAACATTAGCAATAAAAGTGTTAGAGTCGAAGTCATACCAAGTGGAGTTGCGTTTCACCCCCGGGAGCTTAATTATGTCACGGTGCGTGAAATAGATCCCTGGAGCATCTTCACTTGTAACCGGTTTGAGATCAGCCCCAACTTTTATAAGTGTATCCCCATCCGATAACTCATCAAGGTCGATTATAGTAGCAAGCATTCTTTTCTTTTCATCCACAAACACCCCGGTAACAATGTCTTTGGAGCCCATTTCATACACGTTCCTAATAACAAAGCCCCTCGGCATCTTTTCCAAAGCCTCCTTGCCATTTTCGTCTTTAGTGATAACCATAAGATCATGATTTTCTTTTGAGTACTTGACTGTAGGGCTCGGCTTTATAGCTAAAGTAGGAGAGAGTAGACTCTTTGGAATAGAAATTCCATTGTTAGTCACCAATGGCTTAGGTGGCGGCACCTTGGCATAAGACGTTGAAGCAACATCTTTCACCTCTTGTGGTTTCCCCTTTGTTTTCCTTTTGTTTCGAACAACCTCTTGAAATGGTGGGTCAACTTCATTTGCTACGCCCTTCCCCTTATCAATCATGGCCGCATTCCCTTTTTGTTGTCCCGCGGCCTTTGTTCCATTAGCCTTAGGAGCCGGAACTAAGTGAGGATTGAGCACTTTGCAATCAAAAGGGTGGTGGCCATACATCTTGCAATGGTAGCAATACTCCGGGTGCGTTTCA
Source organism: Cuscuta europaea (assembly GCA_945859875.1). Lineage (NCBI taxonomy): Eukaryota > Viridiplantae > Streptophyta > Magnoliopsida > Solanales > Convolvulaceae > Cuscuta > Cuscuta europaea. The sequence goes on along the minus strand of CAMAPE010000054.1, from coordinate 7,830,011 downwards.
TATAGGACTCGTTGGACATACTCCTTGCCCGATGGAGGAATGATAGGAAAATCAAGGACCGGGGGCTTGGATACATCCACTTCAATGAGTACACAGGCGTATTTGGTAAAAGTCTTTTCTTGGGTAACCTTATCCGTGGTGATAGGCACCCCAATTTGGGAAGCAATTTTCCCAATCTCCATAGCACGCCATAGCCTCAAGTGTAGATTTGGAAACTTTACCCAAATAGGATCATCGGATAATGTTTTAAGGAACATTGTTTTCCCAAATAGAACATATGGGCCTTCGGTGAGTACCTTAACCCGGTCCTCATCACATTTGAATTTGAAGATAACCCAACCTTTGCTATGGGTTTTGACATCAACTTGGACACCCCATTTTTTAGTCATGCCAAAAATAGATTTTAGGCCCGGAAACCTACCAGAAAAATGGCCAACCAAACAGTAGCCCCATATCTCAATAAGGGTTGGCACTTCAAGATGAGAAAAGTCAAGTTTTTCCCCGGTAGGAGGAAAATATTCAAGCTTGATTCCATTGGAAGGTGCCCGGTTGTCCCTAAATAAAGAGACATAGGTCATAGGTTCCTCCTCAAAATCTTTATAAAGTGACTCAGTGTCATGGGACCCAAGGGAAATGGAGCCCTCAAGATCATCATTGTTATGGGGGCTGTTTTCATCCGAAGTTTCAACGATAGGTGCATCCGGGTCTTCCACAGTTTTGCAAACCAATGATAGTTCAGCTGATGTCGTGGCATTCGAAGAGTTGGAGTCCATCCCTAGTAGCTTCTCAGCGAAGGACACCTGTGATGTCGCGGCTTTAGGAGATGCCGCGGCTTTAGTAGATACCGCGGCATAGATGCCACGGCATAGATGCCATGCCCAGTAGCACCCTCCGGTGTCACACTCTTGGACAAAGTCCCAACCAAGTTTCCATCACTCCCCATAGAGGCTACATCACTTGATGACCCAGAATGCCCCTGCACCTTAGCAAAAGCCCCAGAAGAGTTAGCAAAAATAGGATCCATAGAAGGGGATAACTCCTTCATTGGATTAGCCTTTTTCAACTTGCCCTCCTCCATAGCAGCTTTCTTGGCCAGTAGGTCCTTGACCTTGTCTTCAAATTGCTTATCCTTAGCCGATGGGGTTCGCAATTGTTTGTTTTTCCTTGTCATGGCCGAAGCTTAACAAGGAGTCAACAATCAAAAATGTGCAAAACAGACCCAATAAAGTTTTGGAGAAGCCCCTCAACTTATGTAACACCCTGCCATGGTTAGTTTTCACAAGAAACACACAACAAAGCCAGGAAAATTCTCTAATCAGTTTTGGATTCGCAGGGTTACTGTAGCACCTAACCGTTGGGGAAGATGAACATTAACACTTGAAATCAAAACTAAACAGAAAAATTTCAAAATTTCACAGAATGTTCTTCACAACACGGCGAAGCTAATGGTGTAACAATATCCCACAAAACGTAAGCAAAAACTACCCAATAAATTCGAAAAACCAAAGTACCTGCGCACAAATACTGTAGACTTCGAAAATAAGGGAAGAATTGAAAAGCTTACTCAAATTCCGTGGAAGAGGTACGAATAGCTTCGCCTTGAGCAGATGGTTGTATCGGTAGCGTCAAAATAGAGATTGAACGACCAAAAACGGAGAAAAACCGAAGTCAACGGCCTCCTGTGAACAGTACACCGCCGCAACGGCTTTCTTCAAACTCCGGTACGGGTTGGGAATTAGGGTTCGATTCCGGAGACGGGTGACGGAGAATTAGGGTTCGATTGAATGACGCGAGTTGGGAATTAGTGACGCGAGTTGGGAATTCTCCGCCTTCTCTCTAAACTATTTCACACCCCTGGGTCGGAATTGTTTTGAACGCTCGTGTTCTTCGCTCCTGGGACCAAATCGTTCGTTTAATCCTGGATTTCCTTCTTGTTCCTGGCTCGGAATCTTAAGGGCTTTATCATCTATCATTTGGTTTTGAAAAATCTTGGATTTTTAGCCGGTTACGAACTTCTTGGAAGTTCCAGAGTTTTCGGACACTATTCCTTTCCCGAAATAGAAAGTTGCGTTTGATCTGTTTTAAGGACAATGTTACTTTGTTTCACGTGACGTTACTTTTATTGAGATGCAATTTCCTTATGCCAACACGGGTAATGGTGAAATTTCACGGCCAGCTATGGAATGTGGGATGTTACGAGTGATCCTAATTACATGGTGGGCTCCCATGACTCTGGCACTTCACAAATGGTCATGACCAGTGATATGACATCACCAAATTTACACCTTAAAGGTGTTGATATGCACGTGGAATCAGGTGGTGCAACCTCAGGTGAGTCATCATCCTTAAATTCCCAGGAGGCTCGATCAACTACCACGACAAACTCCCCAAACCGAGATACTACACCCGTACGTAGGGCACTCGACTCAAACAACAATCAGTATGGCATAAAGACTACGAAGTGCAACTCAATACTATGAAAATAGATACTCCACCCGTGTGTCACTCCTCTCCACCGGCTGACTTCGGTAATCCGTATCCCTTATCTCATTATGTAAATTATAATCGTTTTTCCGTACACCATTGTGCCTTTCTTGCAGCTATTTCAGTGACAAAGGAGCCCAGCCTGTTCCGTGAGGCAGTGCGTGACCCCAATTGGCGTGCCGCCATGCAAAAGGAAATTGATGCGTTGGAGCGTACCAGAACATGGGAGCTGCGGGATCTCCCTCCTGGTAAGAAACTTATTTTTTGCAAATGGGTTTATAAAATTAAATACAAAAGTGATGGCAGCATTGACCATTACAAAGTTCGTCTCGTCGTATGCGGCAATCGGCAAGTTCAGGGGATTGATTATGATGAAACATTTGCCCCTGTTGCCAAGATGGTCACAATACGTACTCTTTTAGCTATTGCTGGGTCACGCGGTTGGGAGATACATCAAATGGACGTAGACAATGCTTTCCTACATGGTGATCTTCAGGAAGAGGTATACATGCATTTGCCCCCTGGCTATTCATCCTCTAAACCTGGGCAGATGTGCAAATTATTGCGCTCTCTTTATGGTTTGAGACAGGCACCACGTTGTTGGTTCTCTAAGTTGACTGATGCGCTCCTTAATTATGGATTCTCTCAGTCTCATGCTGATTATTCCTTATTCACTCTTCATCGTGGAAGTCACATGTTATGTATTCTGGTATATGTGGATGATCTACTTATCACTGGTACTAGTGCTGAAATGATCTCTACTTTCAAAATTTATTTGGCTGGGAAATTTCCCGTCAAGGACTTGGGTTCTGTGAAATACTTTCTTGGCTTGGAGGTAGCACACAGTCCGCATGGTATTTTTGTATGTCAACGGAAGTATGTTTTGGATATTCTTGCTGAGACGAGGTTGACGGGGGCCAAACCAGCTGATTTTCCTATGCCCCAAAATCTTGGCCTCCAATCCGACGCTGGTCCATTATTTTCGGATCCTGAACGCTATCGTCGCTTGGTTGGTAAACTCATCTACCTCACGCTCACCCGCCCAGATATCACCTATTCCGTCCATATTCTATCCCAATTTATGCAAACACCTAGGCGGGCTCATTGGGATGCAGTAAACCGAGTACTTCGTTATCTCAAGGGTCATCCAGGAAAGGGAATTGTTTTCAAACGCAATACACCACTTTCTCTTCTTGGCTATTGTGATTCAGATTGGGCTAGTTGTCCCGTCACGAGACGTTCTGTTACTGGTTATTTTGTGACACTTGGCGGCTCTCCTATTTCTTGGCGCACAAAGAAGCAAGCTACGGTTTCCCGCCCTTCGGCTGAGGCAGAATATCGGTCCATGGCTACTCTTACATGTGAACTACTGTGGTTGAAAAGTCTTTTTTCATCCTTACGAATTCAGCTTATGCCCATACAACTCTTTTCTGACAATAAATCCGCACTTCATATTGCTTCCAATTCCGTGTTCCACAAGCGTACCAAGCACATAGAGCTCGATTGTCATTTCATCCGGGATCATGTTCGCTCCGACGCCATTATTTCGTCCTATATATCTACTTCAGATCAACTGGCGGATATATTCACTAAAGCCCTGGGTGCATCCCAATTCCATTATCTTCTTGGCAAGATGGGCATTCAAGACCCCCATGCTCCATCTTGAGGGGGGTGTTGATATTATTTATGTACATTTACGTACACATGCATGCAGTGATATTGATTATTTAATATTATTTATCTCTTGTACCAAAGGACATGTATCAATTTTAACTACTAGCTAACGTATAGGAGTAAATTACTCGAGCTGGCATCTAACGTAGTGCGCAGCTGTAGGACACTTTAGAGACACAATCAACAGGAATCACAAATTAAAAAGCTGTTTGGTAGAATTTTGTGCATTAGAGACAGAATTAACAGGAACCACAAATTATTTACTCTCTCAGTCCCAAATTGTAAGATACATTTACTATTCACTTGGTCAACTTAAATCGATCTTAATCTTTTACTTTATATATCAAAAGTTTATGAAATTTGAATTATTTTTTGCAGGTTTTGTAGCGGTTTTTATGTAGTTTCTAGATATGTAAATTTTATTTTCTAAAACTAATTTGAGTGTTTACAGGGATCAATTTGCTTTATCGTCGGTCAAACATCGTAAACCGTAATGTATCTTACAAAATGGGACGGAGGGAGTATTTAAAAGAGATAAATGTGCTAGATGGTATGTAGTAGTCCATAAACACCACACTTTAGAATGGTTTTACATAGTATTTACTTGTCTTTTGTACAATTACGGTGTAACTTTTATCTTCTACTCCGTAAAGACTAAAATTAGAAGATATTAAGTGATTTGATATTTAAGTAACAAACATGATATAAAAGCAAGATGAAATGACTTGGAAACATAAGGAAGGAGCTTGGAGACAAAAGGAAACTTCATGTGAAATAAACAAATATGAAAAATCCGATTTGGTCACACACTCCCGGTCAGGTATGATTTGACCCGAAGATCATACGAGATAAAACGAAGAAAGAGAAAGGGGGAAATCAAATTTGGTCTTATACCCAGTTTGGTATATTGACATGCCCGGTCAGGTATGACTAGATTTCAACACTTTGGTAGCTACTGTCAAGAATAACCGGTCGGGTATCCTAGATACCTGGTCTGGTATCTCACCCAACCACCTCATTTCCCCTATAAAAACACTCATTCCCTTCCTATTTTGCACACCCATCAATCCCCTCTTCCATATAGACTTTATTCTTGTAATTTAGGTAGTCTTTGGAGCTTGGAATTGCTATATATATTGAAGCTTGTGATTTGTAAGTTGTGAGTTGTTTCTTTAATCTCATCTCTTAAGCATTAGTTACTTCCATATTGATATTTCATATTGATATTTGAGCATCACTAAGTTATCAACTAGTTGATGTTTTAATATTGATTATTACTAAAATCGGCCAATGAATACGCGTGTTATTCACTTGACCCTTTCTTAAGTAGTATCCTTAGATTATTAATGCATGCATGTCATGGTTAATAATAAAAGAGACAGTAATTATATTAATTAAACCGAAAAACCGCTTGTGTTGAGGTTATCAATCTTAATTGATTTTATCAGATGACAAATGGATTAATTAGATAAATTAGCTGGACCTGAAACTCTCATGGTGACAACAAAAAACACTCACCTCAGGTTACAATTTGTCGTTCTTAATTGATTTCATTAAATCAACTGAATGCTACTATTAAGATAAATATATGACGCTTGTTCTATATTGAACAATTAATAGTAAGAGTTATTAAAGAATGTGTCTCGTTATTAATAACTATCTTTGATGAAATGGACGATTTAATCTCCACAATTAAGTATTCATGAGGAGAGAGTTAAAGTAGTAATTGTGATCAACAAACAATTCACTAAGTGAAAAATAGCAAAAACAACACTCATTACCTTTGATATTATTTTAATTCATTCATCTTAGCTTTTTTATTTTATTTCTCAATTACCACAATACTCAACCCCCATTCCGTTTACTTTGATTTATGACACTTACACACATGCCAGAAGTATCTTTCCTTGTGCATACGAACTCTACTACGATATAACATGGTATTAGTCCTTAGTAGTGAATTTATTTAGATACACATACGACTTTAGTGCCGTCAAGAGAAAATGGTGGAATTAGTAGAAAAACCAAAAAAGAAAAAATTGGCAAAGTTATATCGGACAAAGAGAGTATTATTTACTACTCTGTATTAGTTTCCTAATTAGATTACTATTGTTGTTTCCTCAGTTTAGTTAGTTTCTTATTATCAATGTATTCCTATTTGGATTTGGGCTCTTATGATCGATACCTATACTAGGGACCCTGATATTGATTAATAAAGTACTTTGGATTTTGGAAGAATTAATTCTTATTATCATTGAATCCTTCAATATGCATGTAGTGAAGTAGGTGAAGATTTTTATAGCTCGACTACATGAGACAGTTTGCATAGAAGTGATTTTTTTATGCAAACCCGTAACTAGGGGTGGACTCGGGCCGGTTGGCTCGACCCGGAACCGGCCCGGAACCGGCACTGTGCTGAACCGGCCCGGCCCGGTGGCCCGGCCGGTGACCGGTACGGGTATCCCGGTGCGGGCTCGGGTCACCCAAAAGCCGAACCGGCCCGGCCGGTTCGGGCCCGGTTCCGGGTTTTTTATTTTTTTTTTCAATTTTTTTAACTTTTCGGGTTGGTCTGGGTATTTTGGGCCATTTGGAGTGGTTTGGGGGATTGGGGATGGGAGGGGGGTTAATTAGTAAAAGGAATAAAAAATGACCCGAGGCCCGGACTAGACCCGGACCGGACCCGGTGGCTACCCGGGCCGGTCCCGAGCCCACCTATTCAGAATAGACCCAGAACCGGCCCAACTCGAATCCACCCCTACCCGTAACGTAACTGCAAATGCAAATTCGTTTAATTTCCATGATAGCTGGAAACATCGAACCTGTGTCTAGATCAACAACCCCTCCAGCCTACCATTTTTTATGTGTGAAACATCACCTACCCAACTCAGCTTTCCCCCATTCAAAAAAATTACCCAAGCCGAGCCACTCGCGCAAAAGGGTTGTGTTAAAATTGTGATTAGGGTTGGGTGTATTGGTTTGGTTGAACCAAACCGAAACGTAACATACCTAAACCATATGCAATTTGGTTTGAGTTTTGTAGTATTTCTTCTAAACTATATTAAACTGAATCGAAATCTAGATAAACCAAATAAAACCAAATCAAACTAAAGAAATTCGACAAAAACTTCATATTTCCTCGGTTCCATTGGACTTTGTTAATTTTTCCTTTTTGGTTGTCCCAAAAAACTTTATTACTTTCCTTTTAAATCAACTAATTTTTAGTCCTGCTCATTTCTCTCTTCTCTGCACAAATCTCAACCACACTATGAGAGATTTAAACTGAACAAATTTAAATTGAACAAACCTCAAACCTCCACAAATTTAAACTGAATTAAACCGAATCCATTAAGAGATAGTTTGGTTTTTGTGCAGTAGTCATTCTTCACACCCATTTCAAACCGATTCGAATCGAAAGCCAATAAAATCAAACCAAAACCGATATGTCCACCCCTAATTGGGATGATTTGTGGGTTAGACGATATCGTGCAAGAGATATATTATTCTTCCTTGATCTTGTGGACGAGGAATAGTCCATGGACTTCACCGAATCAAAACACAATCAACCCTTATATGTCCACGTGATGACCAGGTTTGGTTCATCTTCACATGCATTTAGGCGTCCGCCTATAGGACTGGCTATCCATAAATATATATGTAACATAGTTTTGCTTCAACTTTTCAAATATATCCTTGCTCTATGTCAAATCAAGAAAAATTTGGATAATTTACTTGAGACTTTTTGATTAAAAGTGATTTGCTTTTATAGAACGAGAACTTCTTGTTAGGACATATATAAAAGAAAAGTGAGAACTTATTTTTGGGACAGAGATAATAGAATATACGGAGTAGAATTTACTGTCGTTATCAATAAGAACGGAGTAAAATGAAATGTTTAGACAAGTTATAAAATAGAGTGAATTACCTAAATAGGATAACAAAGTGGCCCTAGAACACAAATTGGACTACATCTTTTAAATTCCCCCTAGTAGAACTATTTATGTGTGTTTGGATAAATATACCCTTGTAGCTTTTAAAATGTATTAATAATAAAATCATAAAAAATAAAAAAACATATTAAAATAATAAAAACGTAGAAAAATGATAAAAAAATTATAAAATATAAAACTAAAAAATTTAAAAATATATAAAAAATAAAAAAATTAAAAAAAATAAAAACGTAAAAAAAACACCGCCACCTCAGCCACCCCAAGCACCACCAGCTACCATCACGGCTTTGAAATTTGCCATTTTTTTTTGCAATGCCATAATAATGGCATATTCGATGAGAATTTTGGCATCATGAAGAGTAATAATGCCATTTTTTGGCATTTTAAAAAAATGGCATTTTTTACAAAAGATGGAAGAATTTTCACGGATCGGAGTTGGTGGTGCTAGGAGGCTGTGCGAAAGGTATCCATTTTTTATGGTTTTTTACTACTCCCTCCGTTTCAAATTTTGACACACTTTCCTTTTTTGGATGTTTCAAAATAAATGTCACACTTCCTTATTTCAATATTTGGTTAACAAATCTATATCAAAACAGTGTCAAACAATGTCTAAACAATGTACTCTCCAATATTTTTTTCTTTGATCTGTCAAAGTGTGCCAACCAAATTGAAACGGAGGAAGCATTTTTTATTAACTTTTTTAAAATAAAAAAAATGTTTGTTCCTATCTAGAGAAAATGAAAAAGTAGTAGTCCTACATTTTAAGTAGACTTTAGTCTCATTGAGGATACAGTAGGTATAAAGTAAGTAGAGAAATGATTGAGTTATGATAACGTACTCCGTATCAAAATGAGAGGAAATTACCAAATTACGGGCTTTTCATGTCTGACAAGCCAAATTACGGGAATTGGGTTTAGGGTACTAAAATACGGGAGTCGGATTTGTGAGTTCCGACTAGAAATAGGGTTCCAAAAAATAGAACTCCACCTTGTCGGAAGTGGGTAATCAGACTAGGAGTATTCCAATAAAAAAATAATAAAATTTCTACTTTATTACTTGGTGTTAATGCCACTAGCACACATAATACATACATCCCTTGTCGGAACTAGTTAATCCGACTAGGAGATGTTTTTAAATTATCTTAATTTTTATTACGTTTTTATGTATAAAATATTGGTTTTCATATAACATTTTTTAATTGTTATTAAAATATTGGTTTTCATATGAAAATTATTTATAAATTTACAAGTATTAGATTCTTATCAGTACTCTACACAACCGGATGCATATTTTCCCATATTTCCGGATTTGTCATTTTAACATGAAGACATAGCGGGGGTTCGGAACACTTGCGGCGGGGACATCCAGCCCGAGCACCCAACCTATCGTTGAACAAAGACGAAGACGCAAACCGTGACATTATTTATCATTATATGTAGTATTAAAGTTATTGTTGTATGTATATATTAATTTATTAATAAATTACATTGAAAAATACATTTCATGACATATGAGTAATTTCATGACAAAGTTCAGGAACACGGAACTAAAAAAATTATGTTGGCAAGTCGGTAGCACTCACACAGTACAGGAATTTCACGATTGTATGCAACAAATAAAAGGCATAAATGAGAGTGTCTTTATATATATGAATGAGATTCATGTTGAGATGTGTGCCCTAAGTTATGACGATGGACAAAGATATGACATTTTGACGACAAACCTTTCATAATTTTTACCTAGTTAGTTAAATAGGATACGGGAATTAAATGAGGTTTAATACATACGCGTTTTATTCGGTAACATTTATGAAAAAAAAACGGTTAAAAATTCGTCAAAAAAAACGTTGATTTTCAAAAAAACGTGTAGATACGTATACGTATCTGTGATTTCTTGTGTTAGTCACTATTCCGACGTACCGTTCGGGTAGTTTACTGTGTAATTGTCAAATTACTTAATACAAGTGGGCTTTTGAGTATTCGATTGTTCATCTTTTATATTTCTTTTATACACTTAATTCTTGATCCATTTTCTGATATATCCAAAGTTCATGTTGGGCTTTCGGATCTGCGGGACTAAACTTCAACATATATTATAAATAAAATAAAGTAAAATTTGAATCATGATGATTGGAATAATTTAAATAAAATAGTTTCGGAATTATTAAACAAATTGGCAATTTGTAGCAACTATTAAAAATATAAAATAAATAATTATGTTTTCACAATTTATATAACTTGAAGTGGAATTGTTTTTTTAAAAAAAAATTGTCGGATTCCTCACTTCCTACTAGAGGTTTAGCCCAATTTAAAACTTTTAGTTTTTAAAACTCAAAATCAAAAGCTGTAGAATTCGGCCAAAAAAAAAAACTCCTAGTCGGAAGTCACTAATCCGACAGGAGGGGAGAGTTCTTTTTTTTTGGAAACCCAACCTCTAGTCGGAACACCCAGTTCCGACTCCCGTTTTTTGGTAAAACCTAGAAAAGTCCCCGTATTTTGGCAACTCCAACCCCCTTTTCCCGTATTTCGATAAATTACCCTCAAAATGATTCCATCTCGATACAATGATTCCTAAAATGTCCGCAAACTGAAAAAGCATGGCTAGGATATTTCCATCTTCGTATTGATCCAACGTACCGGGTTATCACTCGGGTGGATTCGGCGAAATCCCAACCCTAATTCAGCCTGCAATCGATCGAAGTTCACCCAGATAAAAAGAAATCCATCTCGTCATTTTGTTCTTCGAAGGAATCAAGTTCAGGTCTGAATTGCACCTTATGCTGCATCTTGCGCCCATGGGATCCTGAAGAGTATCTGGAACAGGAGACAGGCCTTAATGGCTGCAATTTACAATGTAAAGACCATCCCGGACTCATTCAGCATCCTCCTGGCGGCGGATTCACCCATAAAATTGTGATTGGTGGTTGCAGTTATGAATCTGATGATGACTAGCCATGCGCTCAGTGGGCCGGGGCTTTGGAACATGAATGAATAAATAATAGGGAGTATTCTTCCATCCTTTGAAACTTTATATGGCTTTGGAACATGAATGGATAAATAATACTACCATTTATAACTTCAAGTTATAAATGGTAGTATTATGTACTCCTCTGGTTTCCATGATTTGTCTCCACGTTTTTTAGGAAAGTGAAATTTTTTGTTTTAACTTTTCCATTACGCCCTCCAAAAGTAAATAAAGTCTAGTGGAAAGGAGAAAGTGAATGTAAAATACTTCCTCCGTCCCGTTGGAATGTTCCCGTTTTCCTTTTTTGGATGTTCCGTTGGAAAGTTCTCATTTCCCTAAATGGAAAGTTATCCTACATCAAAACAGGGTCAAACAGTGCAAAACAGTGTCAAATAGTGTCGAAAGAGTTCCAAACAGTGTCGAAACAGTGTCAAAACAGTAAAATTTACCCTCTGGTAAGTTTATTTCCTTAATATGTGTGTAGGTCAAACCGGGAACATTCCAACGGGACGGATGAAGTAGGTAATAAAGTAAGGGTACAATAACTTTATATTGAAAAGTTGCTAAAGAAGTGTGAAGTTTATTTTAGACCTATTCAAAAAAGAAAGTGTGAAATTGTTTTGGGATCGAAGAATGTGTATTTTGAGGAAATTACTTGGAAGAACTACCAAATAAGGCCTCAAACTTTCATAAAAAGTGCGAATAAGCCCTTTTATAGGAGGCTCTGTCCGGTCGTTGCCATTTGGGGCGGATTCCGGTGGAATTTTTTTATGAATATTTTTTAGCATCGTCTTCATTAAGTCTAGTTTACTCATACCAAATTTCAGCTAAAAATTCAATCGGAAAGGAAGTCAAATGATTTTTTGAAAATAACTGCGCAGTTAGACAACACAGTATATTTCAGAAAATCATTTGACTGACTTCTCGATTGAATTTTTAGCAATTTTGGTATGGGTAAACTAAACTTAATGAAGAAGATTCTTAAAAACTTTCATCAAAAAATTCCACCGGAAACCTCCTCAAATGGCGACAGCCGGACAAAGCCTTCTGTTAAACGGTTTATTTGTAGTTTTTATGAAAGTTCGAGGGCTTATTTGATAGTTCTCTCAAATTACTTTTATCAAATAGTATTTCGTATAGAAATTACTTCAAATAGGACTAAAACAATGTCAAAAACTCAAAACAAGACTTGCTATGTTTTTATTCCAAAATAGGATCATATGAGTTCTATTTGGAAACGTACCTATTTTTACCTTCCATTCTTACCCTTTCATTAAATATGAGTTAAAAATAATCAAAAGCCATAATTAAATGTTTAATTCATAAGAAATTCTAAAAAAAAATCAAAAATTGGTAGAAAAATAATTAAAAAATTTAAAAAATATTTATAAAATAAAAAATTCAAAAAAAAAATTAATATTTTTTTTTAAAAAAAATAAAATAAAAAATAGTAAAAATCCATAAAAAAAAAAATATGGATGCCTTTCCCACCGCCTGTACTACCTCCCTGCACCACCACCTCTGGCCAATGAAAAAAATGCCATTTTTCCTAAAAATTGTCATTTTTACTGAAAATGCCAAAAACGTGGCATATTTCTCTTTGCGAATGCCAACATTTTCATTGTTTTCTTTCATAAATATGGCATTCGTAATGAACTTGACATTTTCCCCCTGGTGACTGGAGGTGGAGGTGCAGAGGCGGCAGAGGCGGCAACGAATTTTATTTTATTTTTTTGAGTTTTATTTTATTTTTTTTTATTTTTTTTATTTTTTGAAAAAAAATAAAATAATTAATTGTTATTATCGAAATATTTTTATTAGTTTGTTAGTATTTTTTACAATTTTTTATTATTTTTTATTATTTTATTATGAATTAAAACATTTCAATAGCTAGAAGGGTATATTTGTCCAAGACACACATAATTAGTCCTATGAAAATATAGTTCAGTTTTTGGTTCTATTTGTGCAAACTGCAAAGTGAGTCATTTTTAGTCCTATTTTGATAATTAACCAATTCGTATCATAGTTGAAAAGTTTAGAGGTGAGAGAAGTCATTCCCGTTGAGATAAATTTATATGTAGATACATTTATGATTTACGGAGTATCATGAGTGTTTCTCCCTCAAATTTGTGCTTCTTTAACACATTGAATTACTTGGAGATGGGATGAAGACTTTTCATTACAACAACAAAACATCAAAGCCTTAGTCCAAAAGATTTTTCATTAACATTGCTAAATTAAATTCAAAAGAAAAAATTTGATTTATTTCAAAAAAATCAAAAAATTGATATATTGGGTGATTAGTTCCTAGTCACTCATCATCTGCCAGTGATTTATTACTTTGAAATATACTATAGTGACTCTTAATTGAAATATACACAATGACTAGTAGGGATCAATAGACTGGGATGGGTCGACCTGACCCGGGACCGGGATCCAACCCGGCACTGTGCAAGCCCGATTTGGCTCGTCGGGCGGTACCGGGACTGGCCCCCGAACCGGGGGTAAAATTGGTCGAGCTTCGGGCTTCAGGAATTGCGAGCCGGCCTGGACAGTCCGGGACCTGTTTGGGCCAATGGCTCTATTTTAAAAATAAACAAAATTAAATGGCTATGCAGCCTCCTAGGCTCCTAGCCGTTGCCAAACGACTCTATAGCCGTTGGAGGGGGTCTGGGGTGGGGTAAAAAATCTATAAATACTCCTATTTTCTAAACATTTTCCTACACATATTCTCCAATTCTTCCTAATCTCTAATCATCTCCATCTTCGTCTCCAATTCTTTCTACACCTATTAATATATATTATATCTATTTAAATTAGTTATACAATTTTTATATGTACGTATATACTTATTATCTACTTACACTACTAAAAAACTGGCTTACAGTGACACTTGTTTAGTGACACTATAACATCACTATAGTATTTATGACATATATGTGTCATTGTTTTTGACATATTATTATTATTATAGAATAGTGACACATTCTTAGGTCCGTATTTAGAATCACAAATGTTTAGAGAGAGACGCTCTGTCTTCTCTCTAGGATATCCACGCTACTCTTCGGTCCGCCTGAAGCCAGTGCGGCAGCGATGCCGCCGGCGGAAGGGAGAGGCTAGGAGACATCGCAGGCGAAGAACTCATACGCAGCGGTGGTAAGAGATGCTATCCCCGGCCAACGATTGCACTCACAGCCATGCTCCTTTTCTGATGTTGCAGACCTGGGGTCGTCTAGTAGCTTCAGGGGCTTCTCGTCGGTTACCTTCTCTGACAACGAATTACAGGTTCTATTGCACCCCTTCCGATTTGCTCTGGTCGGTATTTTCCCTTTCGGTCGCCCCCCATCCTTGCGATTTGTAAGGCTTTTGAAAGGCTAGGGTTTTTACAGAATTATTTGGTGAAAATGCTTTTGAAATGCTAGGGTTTTTACAGAATTATTCGGTGAAAAGGCTTTTGAAAGGCTAGGGTTTTTTGAAAGGCTTATGAAAATGCCTTTTCTGATATTGTCTCCTATTCTGCCAATGATGTTGTTGAGGCAACGGCCCCCTGTGAGGTCCCTCTTGAATCCCTGGCTGATGATGTTCCTGATGAGATACCAACAATTGTTACCTGTAGTTCTGTTTTGGATGCCTCGGTTGATACTATTTTTTCCCCGGTTGAAACTGTCCATTTTGTTCCTATTGAAACAATGTCCATGGATGGGCTTTCTGTTTCAACTGACTGTAACAATCTTGTTACCGCCCATGTTAAATGTTTAATTACAGATGCAATTCTTGACTGTGATGAATCTTCAGTCTATGCGTGTGATACCTTACCAACAGGTCCTACTACTGGAGTTTCGATTCTGGCTAATTTTGGAAATGAAGAATCTCTTCTGATCCTTTGTTAGCTTCTGATATGGCTGATACTATAGTTGATCCACCCCGGTCCAATGATGATACTCAATCTGAGGACACCTCCATTATTACTAACCTTTCTCTTGCAGATCAATTACACTTAGCACAAGAGGTTAGATATTGGAAGAGCTTCAAAGAGATCCTTGGCATGTGCCTGCAGATAAACGGGCATCTAGGTGCACTTGCACTGCTTTGAATGTGGCTTCCCATTTAGTGGGAGTATGTGTTCCTGGCTCTGGGGCTAGAATCATGGCATTTCTAGGTGGGCCCTCGACAGAAGGGCTAGGTGCTGTAAGTCTTTCTCTCTGCTATTCGGATTTTATGTATCTGATTGATGCTAGCATATGATCCCATCTTTAATTACCCTGTCATTTGAATGCCCCAGATTGTTTCAAACACCCTATCTGAACCTATATGGTCCCACAAGGATTTGGATAAAGAGTCTACTCCATTATATCACAAGGCTGTAAAATTCTATGAAGCACTTTCAAAACAGCTTGTACACCAAGGGCATGTACTGGATGTTTTTGCTTGTGCGCTGGATCAGGTGGTTTTCTTCTTTATTCTCTCAAACCATAAATACTTTAGGGGTTATCTATTTTGTGATACATCATTTATAACCCATTTGGAGTGTTGGCATCTATTTTCACTACAAAAAATTGATTTATAGAGGCAACTCTTCGAGGCAACTTATATTCCGTTGTCCCTAAAAGTATATTTTAGCATCATATAAGTTATGGTTGCCTCTAAAAACTATCATTTGACACAATCATATTGTACCTGCCCCTAAAAACTATCATTTGGGGGCAACCATATTGTACATGCCTCTAAAAATATCATTTGGTAGCAACATTTTTATGTCTGCCTCCAAAAGTTTGATGCAAAATTATAACTGCCTATAATCATTTGCTTCTAAATGTTTCTCGAGGCAACAACACATTGGCACCTCTAAAATATATATTTAACGTTAACTAAATTCGGTGGTCTCTAAATGTGTGTATACATGTAATTGAATTTACGCAATAAACTTAACATTTTCTAAGATGTTTACTGACTTATTATTATTAATTTTATTGGGGAGTAAATTTTAATATTTTTGCTGCTCACCTTTAAATTCCGCTCGACTTAAATTTTCAATTTTTTTTTATTTTTTACAAATAAGAAATAAAATATATCAATGATCAAAGTTATACTTATAAGCTTCTTTACAAGGTTAGTAAATTCAATTCAAAATAAAAACCTATTCTATTAACAAAGAAAAGAAGTATTATTTTTAACATTTATGTCTCACAGCTCTTAAGCTTTTTTGTGGAAGACCTCTTAAACTTTTAGTCAGTACTACGAGTATTATTTTTAACTTTTAGGAAGCTTATACTCTGTAATATGTACTCCCTATTATTTTTATCTTTGCTGCTATCGGCCAGAAAGCTAAGGGACATCCAGTCAGCGAGAAGAACGACTCCGTCTGGCCAGAGCACTTCAATCAGCGATTCAGATAACGGTGGTTGCTGGGCCGGTGTTCCTCCTCTTTTGAGCTTCATATTGTTCCTCTTCTCTTTCAAGCTCCATCATCTCATTCTGATTTTATTCTCTACTTCACATCTTTAACATGTCAGCAATATCTATCCTTAATTTCATTATCTCTTTGTTTGAATGTTGGGATAAAACCTAAATATGTATGATATCGATCATAGTGTTTCTCAAGAATGAGTATAAAGTTATGCTTAGATTGATATTAGAATTGAGATTCATCTCATTACTCAAGTCTCTCAATACTTACTCAATACTAGTGATATATCGATATATGTATATATAGATATGTGTATGAGTCATGAATTAACTTGCTGAATTAATATATGTACGCACAAATTGCTAATTAATGTTATTCGGGATACCATCTAAATGTGTTTGAATCATTAATCTACTGTGAAATCAATCACACTCTGTAAACAGACACCACAATTAGATCTCTGTTTTCGTTTAGGTACATCCCACAGATTTGAAGATCGACTGTATCCTCAGAACGGCTGGCTGAGGCCTTTACCTTATACTACTGATAGTTTTATATAAATAGATCTAGAGGTGAGTATTTGATGCTACAATAATAATTGCTATATGTTTTCTGAATAACTTGGGTCAACATATGAAAATAAGCCAGTCTTTTTTAAGAATTATGTATGTAAGGATTTCGGTGAGTTCTGCATTCAGTTGTATATTACCTTACCTTATACTACTGCATTTTTCAGTGTTGATGGATGTCGCTGCTATGAAGACTTGATGATGTGAAGGCGATGTTTAATTCTGAATTGTTATTCGCGTTGTGCAATTGATTTTGCTATATTTATTTAGGACGTGTAGGCGGGCGGCTCACTTTTTGGGACTAAACCGTGTAGTTGCTTAGAATTCTATTAACTCAGTTGTAAATGAATATTGTACTTTAGACGTTCAATCTATGGTTGGAGATTTATTGATTTATTGATTTTGTTATCGTTTATGGGTTTAATAAATATTGAATTGGAATTTCTAAAATATAATGATTTGGAATTTCAAAATTATATTGTTTTGGAATGCTGAAAAAATAAAAAACAATGTGATACCAAAGTGTCACTAAATTATCATTTTGCTTGGATGGAAAACAGAATTATGTGATACCACAATGTCATTAACATGTGTGATGTAAAAGTGTCGTTGAACGGTTGTGTCGCACATGTATCACTAATTGGTGATACTACAATGTCATTATTTAGTGACACTTTTAGTGACACTTTTTTAGTGTCACTAGCCCCCACTTTCAGCGACACTTTTTTAGTGTCATAGAAGTCTGTTAGTGACACTAATTTGGTGTCACTATAAGGCATTTTTCTAGTAGTGTTATGAAAACATATATTATACTCTCTCTGTTCTCCATTAGTTGTCCCTATACGGTTTGACACAAATTTTAAGAGGGAAATAATAGGGGTAGTGTAAAAGGTATAGTGAGTTGTGTTTAAATGAAAAAATAGGAAAAAATGAAAAAGTTGGAAAGAGAATGAGGATAAATGAGTATATTTATTGGAAAAAACTTTCTAAAATGGAAATAGAGACAAGTATTGGAGAATGGAGGGAGTATCTACTTATATTTAGTATCTACTTAATATATACTTACTACCTACTTATTATATACTTGTTATTTACTTATATTTGCATATAGCATCTAGTTAATATATAAGTATATATATATATTAAAGTATTAAATATTTGTTTATGTCTTAAGACAAAAGTGAGCGGGATCATCATTAGAATGTCTCAAAACACATTTCCTTTTCAACTTTACACTTCATAATCTTTAGATGAAGGAGCGCTTTTGCAGCCGAGCAGATGAATATGTTGTCAATTTGGAAGGAGAAGTCGTTGATTTGGAGCAACGAAGGAGTTCAGTATAACATATGGGTAAAGTCATCCTTTTGGTTTCCAATGGTAATTTAATACTCCCTCCGTCCCAAAATAATTGTCTTACTTTGACCTTTACACAGATTAAGAAAATGAAGTTGACTTCACACTGTAGCGACATTGTTTGGCATCGTAGCGACACAGTTTGGCAATGTTTTGCACTGTTTGACATTGTTTTATATAGATTTTTTTACCAAATAAGGAAGGTTTCAAAGTAGGACAATTATTTTGACACATCCATTTTGGAAAAGCAGGACATTTATTTCGGGACGGAGGGAGTAAGTTTCAGCTGTAAAAGTAGCCCAGTTGCTTGTTTGTGGCTGATAATAAAAATCAGCCAAAACAGTCATTTGACCCGCGCTTGGGAATTGTTTTACAATTTTAGGCTTATTAGCCCATTTTTAGAGCTCCAAACGGCCCATTAAAGTATTATATATAAGTGTACTACTATTATATATTATTATATATACTATAAACATTATATTATACTAGTGTAGCACTCGGGGCATGCCCCGATAGTGTGAATTTGACAGAAATACCAATAAATATTTTGAATTATTTATATGATACGATCAAAAGTTTGGTTATAATCGATTTTTTTATGAACTAACCACCATCATGGAAGACGGTGAGGAATCATCATCTTTTGGAGTATGAATTTGTGGTTATATTATTGTTTATATGTTAATTGTTGTTTTAGTTGTGGAATATTAATTATTTATAGGGCTGATTATATGATGAGTGATGATGATAATGAGAAGTGTGGAATTGGAATTAGGAGTATGTGGAGTTTACATTGTTTTAGGTAGTTATTACATGCATTATTGGTGTAATACTTTTAGAGTCTCGTTCACGTGAACTAAAGTTCCATTATTTAAAAAAATTGGTTGTGGATTAGAGCGTCACTCAAATATGTGAGATTGATTTATGATTAAAGTCCTATTACGTGTATTAGAGTCTCATTACTTAAAATTTCTATGTAGTACGATTTTTTTAGAAATTGAATTGATATCATATTTATTTTGAGAATTCTACTCCATTAATATAGTTGATATTAAGTAGCTGTTCTATTCATTTAATTTGATATGTATATTTATGAATTTAAACTTTGGTCTAATCTGATCTGATTTTTTATGATCTATTCTAGTGTGGTATGATCCTGCAATATGAATGTTTCCGGTGGCGGATTTAAAGTTTAGTTTTTCAGTATTCAATATTTTTACAATTAATAATTTAAAGAAGTTATATCCTTGATTTATAACTCAATTTTTACTTCGTTAAAAAAACTCAATTTTTACTATAGATTTGATATATCATTGATTTATAACTCAAATTTTACTATTTATTATTTTTATTTTTATATATGTAATATTGGTGTCATATGAAAGATCATAAAAAATTATAAGTTATGATGTATTGTTTGTAAAACCTGTAGTACAGAAAATTTAGAGAACTTCAAAAAAGATTCTTTCTCACCGCTTTCTCCAAATGAGTTGGCTTGATTAAAATAAATAGCAGTGGTGGACCGAGTGAATAGTAGTGATGCACCAAGTGAACTTGGATTAATTAAATGATTTAGTAGTAGTGATAACATAATTTTTATGAACCAATAAGAGACTGACACATCATTGATTTATAATTCAATTTTATTATATAAAAATAACATTTTTCAGTTTTATATAAGCAATATTGGTGTCATATGAAAACTTATAAAAAATTATGAATTTTGATACATTTCTTTTAAAAATTGGAGTACAAAAAAGTTATAGCACATTAAAAAAATACTTAGCTTGCTCTCCTCCCCTTTCTCCAATTTTTGTAAAGACCGGACTATAAATGAAAAACTTATAGCACCTTAAAAATAATTTTTTCCTTCACTTTTTCCAAATGAGTTGACGTGATTAATATAAATAGCACTGATGCATCCAGTGAATAGCAGTGATGCACCAAGTGACCTTGCATTAGTTTAATGTTTTAGTAGTAGTGATAATAAAAAAATTATTAACGAATAAGAGATTGACACATCACTTATTTTTAACTTAATTTTATTTTATAAAATAATGTTTTTATTTTTATATATGCAACATTGATGTCATATGAAAGATCATAAAAATTGTAAATATTGATGTATTCTTTGTAAAAATTGGAGTACAAATAAATAAGGTATACTCCATCTGTCCCTATTTAAAAGTGTCACTTTGTTTAACACACAATTTATGAAAGTGACACTGTTTGACACTCTTTTGACACTGTTTTACCATTTTGTTTACCAAATAAGAAAAGAGATCCTTTAAAGGGATGAACCAAAAAGGAAAGTGAGATGTTTATTTAATTTAGAGATGAAGAGAGTAATATATTAAAAAAAGATTTTCTTTCTCCTTCCCTTCCTCCAAATTAGCAATGATGCATGTAGTGAATAGCAACAATAAACCGAGTCAACTTATATATGAATTGCATACTTTAGTAGTAGTGACAATATTTTTTTTTATTAATCAATAGAATTTTTAACTTATTTTCGCTATATAAAATAATAGACAATTTGTATAATAATATGTGTGTATATAATATTGATGTTATATGAAAGATCATAAAAAATTATGAATTTTGATATTTTTTTTGTAAAAATTGGATTGTAAATATAAAAGTTATATAACTTTTAAAAAATAGAATCTTTTTCTCCGCTTGCTCCAAAGTAGCCTTGATGCACGATTTTAGGAGGAATAATAGTGATAATAACCGTGAATCAATGAATTGTTTTAATAAGAGAGATAATAAAATTTGTATTATCCAATAGGAAGTTGACACATCATTGCTTTTTAACTCACTTTTACTATATAAAACTATAGATATTAGTTATACAATTTCTATATCTACTTATATACTTATTATCTACTTATAAATATATATACTATATCTACTTATATTTATTATCTACTTAATATTTGCTTATTATATACTTGTTATTTACTTATATTACATTTAATTAATATATTAAGTATATATATATTAAAGTATTAAATATAAGTGTACGAGTCATCTCATAGTAGTATACTTATACAAGTATATTATATACTATAAACATTATATTATACATATATATTAGTTACACTTTCATTAATATTAATTAAATTTATCATATTACTCACGCACTCACACTCCCATTAATTAGTATACATTCATACATTTTTCCTATTAGTTACATTTGTCATTAATATTATTTAATTAAATAATTGTTACATTTCTCATTTGATCACCTTTAGTATTTGTTACATTCTCATTTGGTACATACTAATATTAATTGCATTTTTTGTTGATTATACTATACTTGTCACATTACATATTAGTTAACCATATTTGTTACATACTAATATTAATCATATAAAAATTGTTAGATTAAAATATAGTTAATTTTAATTAAACTATTAAACTAGTTGGAATCTTAGTTAATTTTACTACACTTGTTAGATTAATAAAATGTAAAAGTAGTTGGAATTTTAGTTAATTAAACTATTAAACTAGTGGTAATTTTAGTTAATTTTACTACACTTGTTCGATTAAAATATAAAAGTAGTTCGAATTTTAGTTAATTAAACTGTTAAACTAGTTGGAATTTTAGTTAATTTTACTACACCTGTTAGATTAAAATATAAAAGTAGTTTGGATTTTAGTTGATTAAACTATTAAACTAGTTGGAAGTTTAGTTAATTTTACTACACTTGTTAGATTAAACTACTAAACTAGTTCGAATTTTAGTTAATTAAACTACACTTGTTAGATTAAAATATAAAAGTAGTTCGAATTTTAGTTATTTAAACTATTAAATTCGTTGGAATATTAGTTAATTTTATTACACTTGTTAGATTAAAATATAAAAGTAGTTCGAATTTTAGTTAATTAAACTATTAAACTAGTTGGAATTTTAGTTAATTTTACTATTCTTGTTAGATTAAACTATTAAACTTGTTGGAATTTAGTTAATTAAACTACACTTGTTAGATTAAAATATGGAAGTAGTTTGAATTTTAGTTATTTAAACTATTAAACTAGTTGGAATATTAGTTAATTTTACTACACTTGTTAGATAAAGTAATACTACCTCCATCCCATAAAATTCTTCCCACTTTGACTTGGCACGGAGATTAAGAAAGTGGAATAAAGTGGAAATGTGTGATTGTAGTTGTGTAAGAAGAAAGTGAAATGAATGTGAACCACACAAATTGTCCAAAAATGGTAAGTGGGAAGAATTTTTTGGGATGACTCAAAAACTAAAGTGGGAAGAATTTTATGGGACGGAGGGAGTATTTTAGTTACATTTTAATATTAGTTGCATTGTATTTGTAGTCACATTAACATACGTAGTATTTGTTAGAATTTAATATTTGTTACATTTTAAGATGAAATGAGGTAGACATTCTGTAGATATGGGTAACCGTAAGGAATAAATTGTTTTTAGATTTTGATATGCTAGTTTGTTTAGGACATTAGAGTACCCCCTTAAGAAAATTGTATTAGAAAATTTTCTATTGTAAGTACTAAGGGTATTCGACGGACCATATCTGACAAGGTCTTCAGCCTCGCCTTATGGACAGAACTGCTCAGAGACCTATGATGACCTAATCATCTACAGAAGTGCTCCCAGAACTGCTAATCCTTAGAAGTTCTACCGAAGTCGTCAAACTAACGGGAAATTCTTTAATGGCTAGGAGCCTTTCAACAGAAGTGCTATTGTTTAACGCATCAAATTAAATGCTTATTTAACGGCTTCCACTCCTTGAGATATTTAAAGTGCATGATTGATTGAAGAATCCAAGCTAATATTATATAATATGCCCCAAAATAGTAAGTTGACAACTTTGCGGGAACCAACCGGTCAAATCAACTGACCACGAATTTAACTCTTCTTCTTTTGGATGAGAACAGAAGTCAAGAATTCCAGGTCAAAGCACTTGGAAACATCAGTTATACCTACCCATTCAAGAACCTGTTGTTCTTCTACTTCATAGTATGGGAATTGCCTCAGTATTTCAGAAAGAAGACCCATTCTCCGACACCTCCACTTAAGAACGTGCTCCAATTGTCTATCCAGAGCAGAGAGAGGATCAATCTGGTGCTGGTAGATCTCAGTTTCTTCATAGAGATCATCTTGGTGTTCAGGTGAGGAAACTACCAAGGGTTTTTCTTGTTCTGCAATAATCTGACGGTCTTTTGGTTCCCTCTGTGTTACAGCTTCTTTCTCAGAAACTATGGTCTTCTTCTGTTGTCTACTCTTCTTTGCAGGGCGAGGTTCACATACCTCAGACTCATCACTGTAAAGGGTGGATTTGTCTTTTCTATTCTTCTTCTCAGTAGGCTTATCTGCAGAGGGTTTCTGCTTAGGCTTTTCTAATGCAGCCTTCTTCACTACTTGGTTTTCAGTAGCAATCTTCTTTTCTGGTAGAGTTGAGGGCTTGGCTTTCTTCTTTTGAGGTGTTGCAACCTTACTTTTTTCCATCAACTTTTGCTCCCTCTTAAGCCCAGTTTGGCGCTCCCTCTTCAATTCAGCCTCAATGGCAACTGCTCTATTTGAAGATGCGGTTAAGAACAATACCTGGGTGTGATCAACTTCAGTTGGTCTTCTGAGATCCACGCCAGAAATCAGCAAGAGTTAAGAGAGAAGCATACCATGACCCATTTTTGTGGAGTAGTGGCTTGATTTTGGGTCTTTTTTTAATGAACTCGATGATAGATCTCACAACCACTTGCCCTAGTCTATGTTCATATCATGGTGAACTGCAAAGATTGCTTTGGCATTGGAGACGGTGACATCATCAGTTGAGGCAGTCTTGCACCATAGACACTTGTGCAAGATATTGACTAGCTTCTCACAGTCCTTCTTCAGGAAAATACTTTTTGACACTGAGATTGTAAATGCGATCTACGTCTAGTGTGCAGCAGGTCTGAGCAAAGGCAGGTACAGTCACAATGACGTCATCTAGGTCGATGAGTTGGGTGGTTTCTTCTTCTTGAGAGTCAAGAGTGACGTCAAAGAACTGGTTGATGGCAACTGGGTTGAGAGTGATGTCGACCCCGTTCACATGTGAAGATATTTCATTTCCTTCAAAAGTTGCGTTGAGATTGAACTCAACAACATCCATGGTGTTGAAGTACTCGTAGGAGTGAACAACAACTTTGTTTAGCTGTGAGTCATTCATCCTTTGAATGATTTTTTGCATTCTCTTTTGATTTGCAGCAAGCTTTCGTAGTGCATCCATGTCGCACATCATACGAGTGACGACGCTGTCAATCAAAGCCTGTGCTTGCTTCTTGGTAAGGTCGGAGATGCCGATGAAGCCCATTTTCAGTTGAGAAGTTGAAAAGATATGGAAGTTTTGTGAAGGCGAGAGAGTTTGAATGCTAGAGAGGTAATTAGCATAAGACGGTTGATGTGAAGTAGTGGAGAATATATGAATTTGGGTGGTGGACGTTTGATGTGAAGTTGGCAGTTTCGAGGTTTTAAATCATGAACGGGCGCATTAACTATTGTGTGGCTATAATAAACTCCATGGGTATAGGAGTAAAAGACCTTCTTAAGAAATTAGGTCAACCCGTCCCTCGAATATTTGTCCAAGTCCACAGCTGAATAGACAAGAGGGATTCTGGTCAGAGGTGTTCTGGTTCAAGGGTCTCTTGGAAGATCACCCATCATGCCTTGTTCTTCCCTTACTTTCTTGAACCTTGTTTCATTGAGAGGTTTGGCCAGGATGTCTGTAAGTTGAACTTCTGTAGGCACATGTTCCATACATATATGCTTCTTTTGCACATGATCTCTGATTAAATGATGCCTAATTTCAATGTGCTTTGTTATGGAGTGGAGCACATGATTCTGGGTGATTCCAATAGCACTTGTGTTGTCATAGAGGAGATTGATCTCTTTTGCATGAATTCCACAATCCTTGAGTTGATGCTTCATCCAGAGAAGTTGTGCACAACAGATTCCAGTAACAATGTATTCTGCTTCTGTTGTAATCGTTGAAATTGAGTTTTGCTTTTTGCTAAACCAAGAGACAAATCTTCCTCCTAGCAATTGACAATGACGAGAGGTGTTCCTTCTATCTAATCTGCAACCTGCAAAATATGAGTCAGAGTAACCAATTAGTTCAAAGTTACTTCCCTTGGGGTACCATAGGCATGCATTTGAATTTCCTTTGATATATCTGATAATTCACTTTGCAGCACTTATGTGACTCTCCTTGGGCTTTGATTGGTATCTGGAAAAAATTCCAACAGAGAATGAGATGTCTGATCTTCTGGTAGTGAGATATAGAAGAGATCCAATGATTCCTCTATACATCGTTGCATCTACATTTTTTCGTTCACCATGTGGTCCAATTCCTTGTGAGGTGTTCATGGAAATTTTGACAGAAGCTTTTCCTTCATTAGGTTTCTGGTGTACTTTCCTTGATTAATAAAGATCCCTTCTTGAATCTGTTTAACTTGTAGTCCAAGAAAGTGGCTCACTTCTCCCATCACATTCTTCTCAAATTGACTCTCCATGACTTAGAAAATTTCTTACAGAGATCTGCTTTAGTACTTCCAAAAATGATATCATCAACATAGATTTGAACTAGCAGAATATGTTTACCAACAGAAATCTGAAAAAGAGTTTTGTCAACCTTTCCTTTTGTAAACTCATGGTTCACAAGGAAAAGTGACAGTGTGTCATACCATGCTCTGGGAGTTTGCTTAAGACTATAAAGAGGCGCTCTTTAAAAAAATTAAAATAAAATAAAATAAATAATTTTAGTCAGATAAAATGTTATCAAAGTAAACCTCCGTTCCGAAATAATCGTCCTGGTTTGACCTTCACACAGATTAAGAAAGTGAAGTTGACTTCACATTGTAGCGACACTGTTTGACACTGTAGCGACACTGTTTGACACTGGTTTGCACTGTTTGAAACTGTTTTGATAGATTTGTTTACCAAATAAGGAAAGGAGGCAATTATTTCAGGACGGATCAAAAAGGAAAGCAGGACAATTATTTCATGACGGAAGGAGTAACATTTTATTAAATAAGTGAACCAGACAAAAAATTTAACTTGTGTGACATGTTTAGTGTGACAAAAATGGCCAATAATAGAAGTAACATTTTTATCATAATTATGAAAGTGACGTTTTTTCCGAGGTATAGTTACTCATTTGGCGGAAATATTAGATGTGACATTTTAAATCAATTTAATATAAAAGTATTACTTAAAATAAATACATTAGATACTACAAGTAATAATAGAATAAAGAGATATTACCCGAAATAGAACTAAAACAGTTTGAAAATTCTAAAATAGGACCGCCATGTTTTTATTCCCAAAATAGGACTAATTACTGTTTTAATCCTATTTCGGGAACTTTCCCAATAGATTACACCCTACATAAACCAATGTACAAGACAACATATAAGACTAAATACGAAGAAGTACGTAGTGAACTCGAGACAACTTAAAAGTGAGTATTTATAAACTAAATACTAAATACGTAGTATATATAACTACTCGTGCATGCAGACGTATTAGCATGTTTTTACTTGTCCTGTAATTCCTCTCAGACCAGACCAGATCACACAAGACTAATTCAGATCAAATTAAACTTGGATAATTATAAAAAATACAAAGAAACCAGACCAGTGCAGACCAGACTAGACCATGCCAGCAAATTACAATCCAAATAAAAACTTCCTAATAGTCTGTATTTAGTAGTAAAATACCTACCAAGACTCTATAATGATACGGAGGTTGTAAGCAACAATAATACTGCTACCCAAGAAGTCTCAAATATACCGCAGTTCATCGTAGGAAGCATGAGATATCGAAGGAGTCGTATTTAACGCACAAACTATTCGGATTAGTTCTGAGCAAAATCCTAGAAAGATAGAACCTCTATTTACCAGTATAAATACCAGACCCAGCCTGCGTCCTACTCATTCCGATCGATGTATGTATGTATGTATGTATATATGTAACACCGTCCCCAAATGTATTTATCTTTAAGCGAATAATTTATTGAACCCTATGAATTTTTTAGTGAATTTACGAGGTTGTGAATTCGTATTAATTTTTTCGCGTGAATAGTAAAATGCATGTGGGGCCGCATCGGGAGTGGGGACCGCCCGATATTATCGGGACCGCATATTAGATTCATCTGGGCCTAGAAAATATGTATATGGTGGTGGATATCCTAATTGGTCCATAGCAATGGCACAGGGTTGACCGGTTGGTCAAACAAGGCCAAATTATCGGTATCGGCAAATTTATCAGAAAACAGCCCAAAAAGGGATTTCAGAGACTTCTAAATTAAGTTTGGGGAATGCATATTGATTCTAGGGACCCATAAGGATTGTGAACAAGTGTTATATTTTATTTGACCCGATAAATTAAAATATACTTAAAACAGTCCGGAAAATACAACTTTCGGGACCGATTGTACACTTCTGGACAAAAAGGGTTGACCTCCCACATGGGTGGGGGCCAACCCACGAATTTAGCCACATTATTCAAGGCTTGAGTCGGCTGGTAGGAGAGGTGAGGTGGGAGAGGACTGATTTGAGATGTTTGGCATCAAAACAAATCATGGTGGCCCTCCTCTCTTTCACTCATTTCCCAAATAGAGACAAAGGGGCATTCCTACCCATCCCCCTCCTCACTAGTTCGGACAGCATCAAGGGAAAGGAGGAAAGAACCTCTACAACTTCATCTTTCATAGCAAAATTCGAGCAGAGCTCAAACAAGAAAGTTGGGAGGAAGTTAAAGAAGGAAAAAAGCTAGGAAAAAGTGTGAAAATTTAAGTAATGACCTTATCATAACCTTTCCTTTGTTTTTCTTCTAGTATATAAGATATATATCATATGAAAGACCTTTAGTATTGTTCTACATGATTTAAGTGTGGAATAATGGGTTGGAAAGTGATTCTAAGTCCAAAAACGGACTTAGAAGCCAAATCGACCGGTTTGCCGGAAAATAACCTTTTATAGGTTATTTGTGTTGATATGGGTTTTGTGATGATAAAAACTTGTTAGGAACTTGATTTAAAGTATTTTTGAGCTTCGCCGGAGTTTCGTCGGAGTTGGTCAAAGTTCGCCGGAGTTGGTCAAAGTTCGTCGGAGTTGGTCAAAGTTCGCCGAAATTAGTCAAGGTTCAATCGAGAAGCGTAGAACGTGCTTAAGCTTAATTACGGTGAGGATGACCGACTATGTTGCTTATAATCTTTGGGTTAATCTCATGGGATTTCCTAAGTGAATACAAATGTGATGTGCATGAGTTGTTAATGGTTAATAATGCCTAGATAAAACTAGTATTGATTATAAGTATAGTATGCATGATACACAAATTTATGAATAAATTGTGTATGTTTAGATGTTATGAATATGTGTGTATGATGGTTGTACCAACCATGAATTTCATTTGAGATAGTATACTTTGATACCATGAGGAGAAGCCATGAAGGTATGAAAGTGATACTTGATATTTAGGCCAATCATGCATGAAGGAAGAATTATATTGAAATAAATAAATAACTAGCATTGAAATATTAGTTGGAAATGTTAGTTGAGAAATGGATGAATTAGATCCTAAGAATGAGAATTATAAAGAATCGGTGATTATGAGCCGGGCTCGGGACCGATGTAGATAACGGTGATTATGAGCTGGGCTCTAGACCGTAGTAGATGACGGTGATTATGAGCTGGGCTCTAGACCGTGGTAGATGACGGTGATTATGAGCGGGGCTCTAGACCGTAGTAGATAACGGTGATTATGAGCTGGGCTCTAGACCGTAGTAAATAATGATGAATTGATACTAAATGAACGGATTAACTATAATGTAATAATGCTCTAGATTGAGGGCCTCAGAGATTTAAACTTCGATTATACTTAGTATAGTTGTCATTGTACTTGTCAAATGCTTCCAAGTACTGACCTCCCCTTCACGGGGGAGGCCACCTCACAGTTTCAGGTAGAACTTGAAGGTTGCTACTATCAGCCGCTGTTTCGGGAAGTTTCTGAGAAGAAGACTTGGTTCGTGCTTCTTCCGTTCTTGTTTTGAAAACAATATGAATAATGCTCATGGATATTATTTTCTAAATATACATTTCGGGGGTTTGTATACCCATGTTTGCCAAGTGTGGCTTGTACACTTGTAATGTTGTTTCCGCTGTTTTAAATGAATGATTTACATTATGTTTGTTTATGGATGTACTATGTGTGAATGATATTCATGACGCCTTGTATAGTATGGATGAGTTGGACTGCGGTTGACTATTCGTACTGTGCGGCGGGTTGTTGACGTGTCCGGCTAGGTCCGGGGCGTGACAATATATATATGTATATATGTATATACATCTATATATGTATGTATGTATGTATATATATGTATATATGTATATATGTATATATATATATATATATATATATATATATATATATATATATATATATATATATATATATATATATATATATATATATATATATATATATATATATATATATATATGGAAGAGTTCAAATGAAAAGTGGTCTTCCCGTGCAAAGTGCAAAGTTTTCACTTTTTCATGTTTCGCTTGCACTTTTTGTTGTTTGCGTTGCACTTTTTGCCCATTTTGATTTTGGCCAAGTTCGGCCAAAATGACGGTGGCAGTTTTGTAAATAAACCAATTTTTTGAGCTATCGCGGAAAAGTGCAATGAAAGCAAGAAAAAGTGCAAGCGAAACATGAAAAAGTGTAAACTTTTCACTTTGCACGTTAAGACCTCTTTTTATTTGAATCTTCCCCTATATATATATATATATGTGTGTGTGTGTGTGTGTGTGTGTGTGTGTGTGTGTGTGTGTATAAGGGAGGGTTCCCGTGAGAAAGAGCTTCAAGGAGAGAAATGAGAATAAATTGTAGTCATTGATAATAGTAATCCAACGGCTGGAAACCATATAAAGTGTACGTTCCATATTGCTACTTACATGGAAAGTATTTAATGTTAATAATTGCACGTTGGGTGATCATATCAAGGAGGGGTGTTCTGGTATATTCATGTGGAAGCATTTGGCTTATTAGTGTACATGAATGTATACTAAATATGGTAGAAGCCAAAATTTTCTCCATTACTAATTACTCCATAATAAAGCTCTACAATTCTCAGTCATCCTCGCATTTGAAGAACTAGCGCGCATGACATTCACATTAGCTCACGAAGTGCACCTACTTTATAGTATTAGTGCATTATATTTAATCTATGAGTTTAATTAATTAAATTAGTGATTTTTTTGTGTGCATCGAATATAGCAAAGTTTCAATAATCAATATCTGGAAATTATATCTTACATTTTGATACAATGACATGTATGTAATTAAATTAAAATGATGGACAAAAGTGTAACTTCTTGTATATATGACCAATTAGTGACTATGATCATAGTAAACATAGTCATATTTTTATCAAATTTATAAGAGTAATATTTTAGGAAAAGTTTCTAACTTTTGTAGTGGAACATTATCAATACGTCAAATTTTTGCAAAAGTGCAATCATTAGTTAGTAGAAGTGCAATTTTTCATACATAATATTATCTTTATTAGGATAAAATTATGTTATAGTGTACTTATTAGTTAGTAGAAGTGCACCCATTATAATAATTATACTATCATGATAAGTGATAAGTTTATGCAAAAGTGCACCCCTTAGTTACTAAAAGTGATGTTGTTTAAGTAGAATAGAATAGTACACAGAGACAACATTATGTAAAATGCACCTATTAATTTGCAGAAATGCACTTTTATAAAATTATGTAAAAAGTGCACCTGTTAATTAGCAGAAGTGTACTATAAAATTATGTAAAAGTGCACCACTTAATTAGCACCTATAAAATATGTAATGCAAATATTGTATATTAAAAATACAAAATCAGAATAATCAAAGTATCATATACACATTCATTATATTCACGTTATATGCAAAAGTAAGACAACAAAGTGCATATATTATATATAGTTGGCCGGATAAACAAAGAAAAAGAAAAAAAGTATGCAAAATGTTGAAAATTTGATTTTATTTATATTAAAATATGCAACACCTAATACGTAGATATGAAAAAGAGTAAGGCATGCATATCTGAAAAAGTAAAGAAAATTAGTGTAACTGCTAATTGGCTACTTGAACGGATTACTAAGTAATTAATGCAATGAAAGAGAAATGAAAATATCCAATTTACCCCTTTAGAAAAAACGAAAAATAAAAATTAAAGTCAATCCAAAGGTTGTGGTTCATTCTCATTTCTCTCCCTAGATGGTATTCTCACTTGATCCTAAATCTATATGTATATGTATATGTATGTGTATATATATATATATATATATATACACACACATATATATATATATATATATATATATATATATATATATGGGATGATTCAAATAAAAAGAGGTCTTAACGTGCAAAGTGAAAAGTTTACACTTTTTCATGTTTCGCTTGCACTTTTTCTTGCTTTCATTGCATTTTTTCGCGATAGCTCAAACAAATTGGTTTACTTACAAAACTGTCACCGTCATTTTGGCCGAATTTGACCAAAATCAAAATGGGCAAAAAGTGCAACGCAAACAACAAAAAGTGCAAGCGAAACATGAAAAAGTGAAAACTTTGCACTTTGCACCGGAAGACCACTTTTCATTTGAACTCTTCCCTACATATATATATATATATATATATATATATATATATATATATATATATATATATATATATGTATGTATGTATGTATGTATGTATGTATGTATATGTATATATATATATGTATATATATGTATATACACACACTAAGTGTATATATATACCACATTTCGTCCCTTTGTTATACTAATTACCAAGCCTCGAAAAGACTCCTACAAACGTTGAAAACGATCGTGAAATGTGGGAAAGTAACTCGCTAGAGTTCGCCAGAGTGTTTTTCTTTTCATTGCTTACGACGAAGAGGAAGTCACCTGAGGAGGGGACTGCTGCTACACCATTTCAGTAACACCCGTCGGAAGAATAGAAACAGTGCCGTGTCAGCCTCCCCTCGTCGTGAAAGGTAAGCCGACGTCCCTACTCATGTACTATCCCTCCGTCCCAAATTGTTTTGCAAAGTCAATATTTTTTGGTCAACAAATAATAAAAATCAATCCTCCTTATCCATAATTAACTCAATTTTTAGTAATTAAAATTTACATATTCAGAAACTACATTAAAATCTCTTCAAAGTTGCAAACTTCAAATTTGAATATAATTGAAAATTGGCATCTTAATTAAGCAAATCCAATGAAATTGTTTGACCAATAAAAATCAAATTTGCAAATCAATTTGAGACTGAGGTAGTAATAATAGTACCTAGTAATAATATAACAATCAGGAAAAGTGGTACGGAGTAATAAAATCTGATATGGTTAAATTAAGAGATAAAATTGGTTTGGATGATTAATAGTAATCACTTGGATAAATTTGTTAATTGTTAGCTAACATAATTACATAATGTTAAATGTTAAAATGAATTTATGGTTTAAATAATAAAAACTAATAAACGAATATTATATTAAAATGATACTCCCTCCGTCCCGCTAACAATGGGACAAGAGGGAGTGGCACGCAAATTAATAAAAAGTGGTTTATATGGTTGATATTTAATTGATAAAGTAAAAATAAAGTAAGAATGATTTAGAGCCACACAAAATTTACCAAATTTGGTATGGAACAATCTTAGTGGGACGGACTGATAAGGTAAAATGGGGCAATCATAGCGGGACGGAGGTAATAATTATTTATTCGGAGTTAGTACCATAATAGGATTAAATAAAATTGGATAGATATTATGTTCACTAATTATTGAATTAATTGATGTAGATTAATAAAATTAACATAATTGAGGACTGGGAAATATTAAGTGTTTGCGTAAATTAATAAAATCAGATTAAGTTAGTGATGATTAGTTAATTTAAATAATTGTTATAATATTCGGATTTACTAATAATGTTGATTAAGGTAATTTGAATATTTTAATTAAATATAATTAGTATTTTTGACATAACTATTGGGTTAATAATATAGGTGTTAATAATAAAAACATTATGATGAACTGAGTTATTTAATGATTTAATACCTTTTATTATCGGACCAGATTAAAATTAATAAAGGATTATTGTATTAGTAGCTTAAATAATATGAGATAGTTAATAAGTCTGAAAATATTTGTAATAAACTATAATTGAAGTAATTCGAATAGGTTCATAATTCGTATATTTTAATAAAGTTAAAATATAATTAATTATTTGTATGTTTTTAAGTAGAGTAAATTAATGATGATTGATAAATGGAATTTTATCAATTCAGGACTGATCGGCTGAAACTTGCAAGTGTACAAGTGTCAATGTAGTAATAAATTCCGGTAAAAATACCGGGTCGAACACAAGGAAACGTTGTTTATATGATTCAAAAGTGAAAGCGGTTTAGTAAAAGAATTAAGAAAAGAGTAAAGCTTTTTGATTTCTTTAAGAGATAATAAAAGCAACCAAGGGTTCAGGATTACTCCTAAACGACTCCTAGTGATGAATATATGTTCTTTCGCCAATTCTTATGAGTGGAATGTCATTAAAGTATTCTAACTCCTGTTACGGCAGCGAGATTGTGATTAATTCTACGTGTGAATCCCGTCACGGTTCACATTCATCTAAAATTAACCCCATTGAAGATTAGGACATTATAAAAACCACCATACTCAATTGAGGTATATTTCTATCCACAATTAGAATATGTCTAACCTTTAAGTGCACGGTTTATAACTCAACGTTAATTGCTCAAATAAACCCAACGATATAATCATACGTTGTACACCGTAGTCATACACATTAAAATATAAAGGAAAGATCATAATAATTTGGTTGAGAACATATATCAAACACCTAGAGTGCGTAAAGTTTCATCCCTAACCTTGGCTATAGAAAATTAGCTAGAACAATTCATAATAAAATTACAAGTATTGAAATGATAAAATACAATGAAATACATAAGAAAATGATACCACAACTCCAAAGCTATGGTGGATAAAGCTTTCCCCAAGTGTAGAACTTCTCCCAGGACCAAGGGGTTGCTCTTGGGATGCCAAAGTAGAAGTAAAGTGTGTAGAATATGGAATAATCTCTTGAGAGGGCTTCAATCCTCTTAAATATTGAGTTCTCAACGGCCATTTTCGGACAAGGAAGCAAGCTCCTTAATGGGATTTTGTGTTTTGCCCGAATGATTGTGATGACCGTTGCTTGTTTTAATCAGCTCCAGGCGAAAGGCGGGCGACTTTCGCAAAAGCCGGGCGGCTTTTGCGAGTTTAAAACAGGTTTCTCCGCTCCAGGGACCGAAAGCCGGGCGGCTTTTGGTTCGATTTGCTGAATAATTTCCACGGCGCCCAAAGCCGGGCGCCTTTGGTGAAAGCCGGGCGGCTTTCGTCTGTTTTGCTCCAGGTGCTTTTCCTTCATCTTCGGACGGCAACTGGATGGCTTGTTGGTGAAAACCGGCCGGTTTTTGGTGAAAGCCGGGCGGCTTTCACCTTTTTGGTGTATTTTCCTTTTTTCTTTTGTTCTCGGGATGCGTTTGGTTGACCTTTACTTGTCGGGACATAAGTGTGAGAGTTTTATTCTTGCAAAACGAGACATATGTGTGAGAGTTTTATTCTTTTAAGTATAAAAGCGTTTATAAATTGTTGTATAAAATACGTTAATAAAACGATTATCAAATACCCCCACACTTGAGCTTTGCTTGTCCTCAAGCAAATTTAAAACTTTTTGTTTTTGAAGAATTATTAGGTTAAAACCTTAAGAAAAATTCTTTTGAAAAAAAGTTTTGGAGGACAAGGGTTTTGCTTAAACATTTTTGAAAAAAATATGGACCAAAAGTGAACAAATTAAGGAGAAAAAAAATCCTGCAATTTAGAAGTTAAAAGACCACCCCCACACTTGTTCCACAATGTCTCAATGTGGATCACAAAGAGCAATCAAAGCAAGATTAAACACACATAGCACAAAGACAACATTAGAGTCAAAATAACAACAAACAAGAGTTTGAGCAAGACTAGATAAGAATTGTTTTAGTACACTTCCCTTTTGTTGTCAACTTTACTCATCGTTCTCATCTCCCTCTTCTCGGGAAGGGAAAAAAAGTTTGGATCGTAGGGCGGCGGCGGTGGTATGTTGAAATGTCTCCCCAGCTCTTGACAGTAGTAGTTCATGCTCCACAAATGGCTCCCCATTCCCTGGATAGCGTGGCGTTGATCTCTCAAGTCTCTTCTATGCACCGCAAGCTCCGTGCGGATTTGACCAAATTGCTCGGTCAAGTAGTCCATATCGTAAGGAGCTCCGGCTTGGGGGACGTGAGCTGCCTCTTCATGGTGCTCCTCATGGCCTCCCGCGGGTTCCCCACCTTCCATCATCTCTTGTTCATCCTCCTCCGGTACAACTCTATGGAACTTCGCCACACACCTCCATGGTCCTCCGTGCGGCGGTTGGAAATAGCGGAGGTGGGTCATGACGCTATCATCAAGCACGGCGTGCATCTCCCGTTCTTCTCCTCCTCTAAAACTAACACCAAAATGTTGAAAAATTTTAGAGAGCAAAATAGGGAAAATGAAGGCATTATCTTGATTGTTGCTTAAGACCGCGCTCCATAATTGCTTGATGATGATGCCCGAGAGAGGAATCCCCTCATGACGATCAAGCCCGGTGTGCATCTTATATGCAAAGTAGAGGTCGGCACTTCGGATTTAGTTGTAGCCGCTCGCTCTCGGCATGACGTTGAATGAGTAGAGGTACATCAAAAGCCGGGTCCGGATGTGTGGTTGGCCGAGGTTCTTCGTCATTAGATCCAGTCCTTGCAACCCAAAATATTGCATAGCTTCCATGGGGTTGTAGTTCCCATCACTATTCATTGTTCCGGCTTGGGAAGGAGCGAAAGGGGTGCCGAACTTGGTGATGTGAAATTGAGAGCTCAAGAGGTCATTGGTGATAGTAATGTTGACCCCTTTGACTCGGCTCTCAATCATCTTTTGGGCGTAATTCCCTTCAACGTTTGCGAAGAACTCCTTTACGAGTTCCGGATAGAAGGTGCCTTGGAGATGTAGCACTGGTTCCCAATTGATATTGGCGAAGGCCGCGGTGAGCTGGAACTCGTGATCAATAGGGGCTGAGATTGTCTTTTCAATCACAAAGTCGTTGTCCCGGGACTCGAGGTAACGCTCGTAGCATTGAGTGTTCACAAACCGACTAGCCGACAAGATAATGGAGGAGGCCGCGGGTGCCTTGTTGTTCCTAGCCCGCTTGGGGTTGCTCGGGCCAGCCTCATTTCTTACAGATTTGCCCTTTGAAGCCATTTCAACCTACAAACTCAATAGATTATAGTCAATTTCTCAAAAATTTTTGACATGGATTCCCCTAAAAATTGACTATAATCACAATTTTAGGACAACAAGGGACAACATACTCACAATCTCATTCATCAACAATCAATCACAATAATTCAATTGAAAATCCCCAAATTTAAACAAGAATTTCGAACCCTAATCCCCAATTTTAATCAAGTAGCAAAAATTTCAAAATTTTTGAAAATAACAACTTGAAAAGAGGTTATAATGGTTCATACAAGCAATATAGGCAACAATAACAAGATATCATGCAATCAATTTGGCCTAATAGCTATCAATTTGTAAAAACCCTAAATTTCGAAATTGGGAAGAACAATCAAAACTATCGATTAAATGATGTAAAAGCTGTGAAATAAGGATAAAGAAGTGAAAATGAGTGGATATTACCTGATTTGAGCTTGAAATTGGAGAAGAAATGGGAGAAAACGGATGCTATGGCAGCTGGAGCTCGAACGTCGGCCGGAGTTTGGAAGGTGTGCGTGTATTTTTGTTTAAAAGGAAGGGGTTATAACAATTCCGCACCCCGAAAGCCGGGCGGCTTTGGAGAAAGCCGGGCGGCTTTCGCTTGACAGCAGCAGGCCTGCACACGTAAGCCGAACGGCTTACACGAAACCCGGGCGAGTTTCGATTAAAATAAATGTGAATTAAGCTACGGCGCCCAATGCCGAGCGGCTTTGGCGAAAGCCGGGCGCCTTTCGCTTGCGAGAAAAATACCTGGAATTGATATGGAAGCCGGGCGGCTTTTGGTAGAGGCCGGGCGGCTTTCGTCATTTTCACCTATTTCGCCCATTTTTTTCAAAATTTCGCTTAAGACTTCGAACTTCTTGCCTTTTTCTCTCCCCCTACACTTGAATTGCATTGTCCACAAGCAATAGGAGTATAACAACAAAATAAAAGTAAAACATGTAAATAAAAAGGATATGAAATTGGGTTGCCTCCCAATAAGCGCCTTCTTTAACGTCGTTGGCCGGACGTTCTTCGTGATCAATCCTTGGATGGGTAGGGGGTGGTGTAGTACTCTTTGTGCAGCTTCAAATGATGGCTATTCACAACAAAAGGTGGATTACTTCCTTGTTGGATCATCATTGTTCCAAATGGCTGGACCTCGGTGATGGTAAACGGTCCCGACCAAGGGGATTTCTGTTTTTCGGGGTACAACCGGGACTTTGAGTCATGAAGAAGCACTTTATGCCCAATTTGTAGCTCGATTTCGCCTTTCCTTTTGTCATGCCATGCTTCTACCTTCTCCTTGTAGATACGAGAATCCTCCTGAGCTTCCCGCTTTGAAGTACCTTGAGGTATATTATCAGAATCATTGATATTAAAACATGTGGAATCGTTAGGAGGATTCTTTAAGGACTCCCAAACATGAAATTCTTGCTCCTCTTCTCCAATACGGAATTTCACTATTCCGTTCTTGACATCAATAAGAGCGCCCGCTGTGGCTAGAAATGACCTCCCGAGAATAACCGGAATCTCCATTTCATCCATTTCTAAAATAAGAAAGTCAACCGGGAGATAGAATTTGCCCACCTTCACAAGAACATCTTCCACCACTCCGATGGGATAACGGATTGTTCTATCCGCTAATTGAAGAGCTATAGTTGTTGGTTTAGGTTCACCCACACCTAGCTTCTTGAATAAGGAGAGGGGCATAAGATTGATGCTAGCTCCAAGATCACAAAGGGACCTTACTTCTCCTAGACTCCCAATAGAACAAGGGATGGTGAAACTTCCGGGGTCCTTCAACTTTGGAGGTAGTTTGTTTTGGATGATAGCGCTACACTCCTCCGTGAGTGGTATGGTCGCAAAATCCGCTAACTTCTTCTTGTTATTGAAGATATTTTTCAGAAATTTCGCATATGAGGGTATTTCCGCTATAGCCTCAGCGAAAGGGATGTTGATGCTCAACTTGGTAAAAATGTCTAGGAACTTCTTGAATTGTTTTTTCTCATCCTTCTTCTTCAACTTTTGAGGGTAGGGAATAGGGGGAACATATGTTGCCATGGGTGGTGGTAATGAGACATGCTCATCTAGCTTTTCATCTCCTTGCTTCTCCAAGGGTACATCTTGAATAACCGCCCCTTTCATTTCCTTACCACTTCTCAAAGTGATTGCCATAGCCGTTTCTCTTGGATTAACCTCCGTTGTTGTGAGAAATCTTCCATGCTCTCTAGTGGTCCTTTCTTGAGCAAGTTGACCAATTTGAACTTCCAAGTTATGAATAGAGGACTTGGTATATTGCTCAAGACTGTCCATGCGTTGATTAAGCTTCCTATTTTGATCTTCAAAACGCATGTCAAGTTTGGTGAATTGATTGTGGAGATTCCCAATGGATGCCTCCATTCTACTATGGTTTTCTTCATTTTGGGCTTTCATAGCGGCTACATTCTTTGTGAGAAGCCTCATCATCTCCTCCACAGTAGGTTCTTGTGATTGCCCAAATTTGGGAGCTCCGGGTTGAGGGTTTGAAGAATTCCCTTGTGGCTTCCAATTGTTTCCTTGGTTGTACCGTTGTGGATTGTTG
This sequence comes from Cuscuta europaea, assembly GCA_945859875.1. Lineage (NCBI taxonomy): Eukaryota > Viridiplantae > Streptophyta > Magnoliopsida > Solanales > Convolvulaceae > Cuscuta > Cuscuta europaea. The sequence goes on along the minus strand of CAMAPE010000054.1, from coordinate 7,790,638 downwards.
TTGGAAAAATTATTTCCTCCTTGATTTGCCCGGTTAACATAGGAATTCATGTAACTAACATCCTCAAGATGTTGAGATGAGTTACCTTCCACGTTGGAGACATTCTCCACATTTGCTACTTGTTGAACACCTCCAATAACGGCTTGCAAAGCTGTTTGAATTGATGTTTGCACATTTTGTTGGACTTTGATTTGAAATTCTTCAAATCTTTTGTCTAGTTCATGAGTGATAGAAATCTCATTCACTCCCGCTACCTTGATGTCTCCTCCTTGAAGTTGAGGATTTGAAGCAATGGACTCAAGAATTCTCAAAGCTTCCGTCTCGGTTTTGTTGCCAATGTATCCCTCCGCTCGGTTGTCCACAATAGCTTGACAAGATGAGTTCAAGCCATTGTAAAAAGTGTCAATTTGGAGGTCAAGAGGAATGCGGTGATGGGGGCATTCCTTCAACAAAGACTTGAAACGCCTCCATGCGTCTTGAAAGAGTTCTCCAACTTGTTGTTTGAAGTTGAAGATTCGTTGTCGTAGCTCTTGCGTCATTGTTGGGGTGTAGTACTTCGAGATGAAGACATTGTATATTTCATCCCAAGAAGTATAGGATGCCGGTGCTTGCTCTAGAAACCACCCTCTTGCCGCTCCCTTCAAGGTGTAAGGGAAGCATTTGAGCCTAAGATCACCTTCATTTAGGCCATTCCTTGGAACACCTTGAATGAACCCATAAAATTCAGTGATAAAATTCAATGGATTCTCCCCTGCTTGTCCATAAAAGTGCGGCATAGCGTTGAAGTAGCTATTCCACAACTCATAGTCTCGTGCCGCCTCGCTGAGCACGATGCAAGAAGGAGTTGTTGCAATGACGGGCCTCTTCCTTTCATTGAGTGTAGGAAGCATTGTTGGTGCTTTTGCTTCCTTCTTTCGATTCCTTCTACAAGCTCTCTCGATTTCAAGATTGATAGGTTCAAGGTTTGTAGAGCCTTGACTTCTCAATAGCATGCACTAAGAGCTTGTCTACACAACAAAATTTAAAACAATACCAAGTGAAATGTAATGGGAAAATTCAGGAATTTTTGTTGAATCGTATAAAACAAAACCGTTTCCCCGGCAACGGCGCCAAAAACTTGATCGGCTGAAACTTGCAAGTGTACAAGTGCCAATGTAGTAATAAATTCCGGTAAAAATACCGGGTCGAACACAAGGAAACGTTGTTTATATGATTCAAAAGTGAAAGCGGTTTAGTAAAAGAATTAAGAAAAGAGCAAAGCTTTTTGATTTCTTTAAGAGATAATAAAAGCAACCAAGGGTTCAGGATTACTCCTAAACGACTCCTAGTGATGAATATATGTTCTTTCGCCAATTCTTATGAGTGGAATGTCACTAAAGTATTCTAACTCCTGTTACGGCAGCGAGATTGTGATTAATTCTACGTGTGAATCCCGTCACGGTTCACATTCATCTAAAATTAACCCCATTGAAGATTAGGACATTATAAAAACCACCATACTCAATTGAGGTATATTTCTATCCACAATTAGAATATGTCTACCCTTTAAGTGCACGGTTTATAACTCAACGTTAATTGCTCAAATAAACCCAATGATATAATCATACGTTGTACACCGTAGTCATACACATTAAAATATAAAGGAAAGATCATAATAATTTGGTTGAGAACATACATCAAACACCTAGAGTGCGTAAAGTTTCATCCCTAACCTTGGCTATAGAAAATTAGCTAGAACAATTCATAATAAAATTACAAGTATTGAAATGATAAAATACAATGAAATACATAAGAAAATGATACCACAACTCCAAAGCTATGGTGGATAAAGCTTTCCCCAAGTGTAGAACTTCTCCCAGGACCAAGGGGTTGCTCTTGGGATGCCAAAGTAGAAGTAAAGTGTGTAGAATATGGAATAATCTCTTGAGAGGGCTTCAATCCTCTTAAATATTGAGTTCTCAACGGCCATTTTCGGACAAGGAAGCAAGCTCCTTAATGGGATTTGGTGTTTTGCCCGAATGATTGTGATGACCGTTGCTTGTTTTAATCAGCTCCAGGCGAAAGGCGGGCGACTTTCGCAAAAGCCGGGCGGCTTTTGCGAGTTTAAAACAGGCTTCTCCGCTCTAGGGACCGAAAGCCGGGCGGCTTTTGGTTCGATTTGCTGAATAATTTCCACGGCGCCCAAAGCCGGACGCCTTTGGTGAAAGCCGGGCGGCTTTCGTCTGTTTTGCTCCAGGTGCTTTTCCTTCATCTTCGGACGGCAACTGGATGGCTGGTTGGTGAAAACCGGCCGGTTTTTGGTGAAAGCCGGGCGGCTTTCACCCTTTTGGTGTATTTTCCTTTTTTCTTTTGTTCTCGGGATGCGTTTGGTTTACCTTTACTTGTCGGGATTCTTCGTGTGTCTTTTCATCCTCGTATTTGATCCAATTGTCGGTTATAGTATTTCTTGCAAAACGAGACATATGTGTGAGAGTTTTATTCTTTTAAGTATAAAAGCGTTTATAAATTGTTGTATAAAATACGTTAATAAAACGCTTATCAAGGACCTGAAAGATAGATAAATTATCAATTCCGGACCTGAAAGCTAAATTGTATCGGTATAGGACCCGAATGATGGAAAACTATCAACTTAAGACCTAACATTTCATTAGTTTTTATTTCTTTTATTTTTTATTAATTCCATTGCTAATTTTTAATAACATTTTCTTCACAAAAGTTTATTAGTTTAGTAAAACTAAATGATATTTACAAATTTTGAAAAAATAATAATAAAATTCGTGACAACTTAGGTCCTAGAATGATAATTTTCAATCATTTAGGTCCTAAATTGATAATTTTCCATCATTCAGGTCCTATATTGATGCATTTCATCTTTTAGGTCCTGGATTGATAATTTGTCTATATTTCAGGTCCTGAATTGATAAAATTTCTTAATAAATTAAATTTTAGATATTTTAATATATTTTAGATATTGTAATATAATTATAGAATTCAAAGATTGGAATTAATGGCCGAATTAATAAAGTAATTGGAGTAATAAAAGTGATTAATGGATAAAGTTTACTGGAATAATTAATTAATCATATTAATAAATTCAAATAATAAAAAGGGAAAATCAAGTAAAAATTATTACAAATAGAATTAATGACTAATTATATCATCTTGATTAAAAAGAAGGTTACATAGAGACCAGAATAGAGGAGGAGAATTAGGAGCATTGGATTGAGGTAAATTTCTCTGCCAATCCAAAATTATTTTCCTCGTATTATATGTTTATTATGTGTTATGTGATTTAAGTGTGACTTTTGAATTATGTGTATGTGATTTTGAGTAGATAGTAGATCTATAGTATTTGAGAAATACAAATTATATACTTTTGGAGTATTAAATATATTTTTTATACCATTGGGACTATTTAGAGAGTTTGAAAAATATTTTGAAGTATATCTTAACTCAAGATAAAATTAATGATTTCATAAGAGGTGGACACCACGGGAGTAATTCGCGGTGTTGGTTTTCCACATCCCTTAAAATGTGGAGAGTGGTTAGGACTGATAATGCTAAGAAGAACAATTTGGGTTTGAGTGACATTTGGATCTATGATCCCTTTTTAAGAAGTAATAGTAGTAGTAGTCCCTAATCATTCTGAAGTTTTAAAAGTGGAGTACTTGGTAGACTGAGTCCAGACTACTCGTGACGACTTACTACTCGGACGGCTTGGAATCCCTTTTATGGGGGTGTTCACACTTAAGGTAGTCATTTTGTTTCTATTGAGCAGTTGTGGTGCCGGCAAAAGTCTCGGGGTGGTCGTACGTAACAACGAACCACCGGGCTCAACCAAAGTGTTGGGTAGCACCGCCCTTCTAAATTACTAGTAAGTTTGAGAAGAAGTTATTTTTGAAATGATCAAAGGAGAAAAGATTTTTTGGTGGAATTTTTAAGATATATTATTATATGAAAAACTATTTTTGACAAATTTGATTATTTTACGGGGTTGGGTAGTACTTACATATACCAAACCAGAACATTTATTACAATTGCAAGCTTTGCCCAAACAACCATCCTAGAGCGGATTGTGCGGGGAATCCGGTGAAATGCTATAACTGTAACTGCATGGGGCATAGGGTGTACGAGTGCCACGATGAAAAGAAACCCCAGAATCAGAGCAAAACCAAGGAGTGCACAATCAGGGGAACAAACAAGCCAGGAGTGGGGATAATCACGTCAACAACAATCGTGGTAATCCCAGTAACCGTCCAACAGAAGGCAAGCGTAACCAGGGCCAAGGAGGGAAAAACCACAACCAAGGCCGGATCTATGTTATGAACCAAGATCAAACAAATACCAACAATGTTGTGTCAAGTACTTTCCTTGTATACTCCACACCTGCTCATGTACTGTTTGATTCGGGTGCATCTCACAATTTTTTATCCTCAAAATTTGTGGAAAAGATAAAGATAGAACCTACCGCTACGCTAAATCTAAATGTAAAAATGGCATCCAATAAGGTTGTAGTTTAAGGGAGTGTTTTCTCAAATGTTTTCATAATCATATCCGATAATACCGAACTACCTGAAGATCTAATCAAGTTTGACATGGAGGATATCGACGTGGTGTTGGGCATGGACTGGCTAGGGAAATATAAGGCAAGGATCCTGTGTGATGAGCAAAAGGTGGTCTTGAAAGGACCCAATAAGAAGCATGTATCCTACAAGGCGGTAACATCCAAGCCAGGCGTAAACATGGCAACTATGCAACAAGTCAAACGATACGCCCGGAAGGGGTATGAAGTTTACTTGTGCATGCTCAAAGACTTCACGTCCGAGAAGACGACCATTGACCAAATCGCTGTGGTCAATGAATTTTTTCGGATGTGTTTCCGGAAGAAATCTCGGGGATTCTGTCGAAAAGGGGAGTTGAGTTTTCGATCGATCTAGTACTGGCATCGCACCAATTTTGAAGGCACCATACAGAATGGCACCAAAGAAGATGCAGGAGCTGAAAGAACAACTTGAAGAACTATTGGAGAAGGGCTACATCAAACCAAGTGCCTCACCTTAGGGCGCTCCAGTCCTATTTGTAAAGAAGAAGGATGGGAGCCTGAGGCTCTGCATCGATTATAGGGAGTCGAACCGAGCAACCATCAAGAACAAGTACATGTTACCATCAAGAACAAGTATTTATGATCTCATGAACCATGTTTTCCGACCCTACCTTGACTTGTTCATTGTTTTTTTCATCGACAACATCCTAGTGTACTCCATGACACCGAAGGATCATGAAGGACATCTGAGGATAACGCTGCAAACTTTGAGAGAGAATCAGCTCTATGTCAAATTTTCAAAGTGTGATTTCTGGAGGGATCAAGTATCATTTTTGGGCCACATCATCACCCAAGAAGGTGTATCTGTTGAACCATCAAAGATCGAAGCAGTGATAGACTAGCCTGCATCCACAACCGTGATGAAGGTCCGGAGCTTTCTAGGTTTGGCGGGCTAGTATCGTAGATTCGTGAAAGATTTTTTAAAGATAGCAAAGCCTTTGACTAATCTCACGAAGAAAACCAAGAAGTTCACATGGAGTGACGAGTGCAAGGAAGCTTTTCAGTAGCTGAAGTAGAGATTAACAACCGCACCTGTGTTGATCCTACCATCCAGTACCGAGGGGTTTGAGATTCACACTGTTGCTTGTTTGAAAGGCTTAGGTTGTGTATTGATGCAAAACGGTAAGGTGGTGACCTATGCATCAAGGCAATTGAAGACTCATGAGGTCAACTACTCGACTCATGACCTGGAGCTGGCAGCGGTGATCTTTGCTTTAAAGCTATTGAGGCACTATCTATATGGGCACAGTGTAAACGTTACACTGACCACAAGAGCCTAAAGTACAATTTTACCCAAACGGAGCTCAACACGGGACAGAGACGTTGGTTAGAGCTTCTCAAGGATTACGACTTGAAGATCCAGTACCATGAGGAAAAGCAAACGTAGTTGCCGATGTGTTGAGCCGTAAATCAACTCACTCCTGTAGAGTAACATGGATCCTACCTGATGAGCTATATCAGGATTTTCAGAAGCTGGACTTGGAAGTGCGGGATTTCAGAGAGGTAGATAGGGAAACACGGTTACTCAATATGACCGTTATACCATCTATTTTTGACGAAATTAGAGAAGGACAGTCTGGAGACATAAAGTTGGACAGAGTCCAAGTAGGTGTGACAAATGGCGTAAACGGACCATTCAAACTGCATTCGACTCAAAGGAACATGGTGCGTCCCAATGAAATGTGAAGAACTTAAGAAGAAAATTATGGAGGAAGGGCACAACACACCCTACTCAGTGCACCCTGGAGGCGACAAACTCTATAAAGACATCAAAAAGGAGACAAACTCTATTAAGCTAACAATTCAATTGGGAAGACATTCAAATAAATTCTTGAAGATAACTGCGCTTTTAACTACGCAGTTATCTTCAAGAATTCATTTGAATGCCTTCCCGATTGAAGTTTTAGCTGAAATTTGGTATGAGTAAATTAGACTTAATAAATAATATGCTCAAAAAAATGCATCAAAAATTTCCACCGGGAACCGCCCCAAATGACGACGGCCGGACATAGCCTCATATATAAGGGCTTATTTGACCTTTTTTGGTTAGTACATGGGCTTATTTGCCCCTTTTTCCTTTAAAAAATCACTCTTCTCTAACTTCCTACTAATTTAGAAGAGCGGTTCTCAACACTTTGGTTGAGCACGGTGGTCCATTGTTATGGTCACCCCAGAACTTTTGCCGTTACCACAAATGCTTAATAGAAACGAAATGACTACCTTAAGTGTGCACACCCCCTAAAAGAGATTCCAAGTTGTCCGTGTAGTAAGTCGTCACGAGTAGTCGAGACTCAGTCTACCAACTACCCCACCTTTAAAACTTCGAAATGATTAGAGACTACTACTATTACTTCTTAAAAAGGGATCATAGATCTAAATGTCACTCAAATTGTTCTTCTTAGCAGTAGCAGTCCTAACCACTCTCCACATTTTAAGGGACGTGGAAAACCAACACCGTGGATTACTCTCATGGTGCCATCTTGACGTGCACTCGTCGTTAGGTGCACTCAAAATAAATAATCAATACGACACTAATACGTAGTATAGTGTAGTAAGGTTCGTATCCACAGGGAAAGGAATACTTTTCTTTTATATAAATAGTAACAAGGGGGGTTTAGATTTGTTTGGTTTAATAACACTAAGATAAACGACCTATATGAGTTTAATTCAATGAGATGGGGACTTGGTTTTGCTTTTATCCACTTAATGAAATGTTCGTCGATCCTGGTTATATCTTTAACTATCTTCCTCTCGAATACTCAATCGAGGAGTATATCCAGTTCATCGAGGGTAGTTATTAATAACGAGATGCGTTCATTAATAAAACTTACTATCGAGTCAATATAGAACAAGCGCCGTATATTAACTTGATAGTAGCAATAAACTTAAGATGAAAACGATTGAGATTGATAACCTCAACACAAGCGGTTTATTGGTTTAATCAATATAATTAATCCCCCTTGGCATATTAACCATGAGATGCATGCATTAATATTCCAAGTTTACTACCGTTGAAAGAACCGGATTAATAACAAGCGTATTAACCGATTGATTCTAGTAATAATTAATATGAGAAACAATACTAGTTGATACTTTAAGTAATGTTTAAGATATTAACATGAAATATGAATAGGAATTAATTAATACTCAAGGAAGAATATTAAAATATATGAATCCTACTATGATTAATATCAAGATGTTAACTAATTGTCATCTTAGTAACACTCCCCAATATTATCATAGAGGAAGAAATAGCTATTACTATAACCAATGTCAAGATGTTAACTAATTGTCATCTTAGTAACACTCCCCAACTTTGATATAGAGATAGTATTTTGAAAGAAAGAATTAATATTCAAGGAAGAAGATTAAAGAAAATAACTCACAACTTACAAATTCATTAAGCTTCAAAGTAGCAAAACCAAGATGGAAGAGTTTAGCTCCTCATTTGGAGACTAAACATGATGAAAAATATAAAGAAAGAACTATTCTATACTGAGCTTAGATGTACAAAGGGATTGGATATCTTTTTGTGAAGGAAAGGAGGTGTATTTATAGGTTTTTGGGATGAGATTCGGGTACTCGATCGGGTATATACATGGTACCCGATCGAGTATGTGTGTAACATCCGATCCGAGGCATACTCGACCGGTTTCAGGCTATTTTCTAAGTGTATACCCGATCGAGTATATATGAATACCCGGTCGAGTATGCTTAGAAAGTGATATTCGGGCTATACTCGACTGATCTTCGTTTGCAATTTAAAGGCATACCCGATCGAGTATGTCGGTCTACCCGATCGGGTATAGACATAGAATCGTGGCCAAAATCTTCCCTGCATGTTCCTTTGTCTTCGGATCTGATCCGATTTGAAGTTCCAACCTAATACCCGATCGAGTATAACTAATACTCGACCGAGTATAGACCAAAATTCAGGATCTTCTTTTGTCTTTGAACTTTTGCACTTTCTCTTCACTTTTTGGGTTCACCAACTGTACTTTGGGTGACCAAAACCTGCTTAAGCTCAGAATATGTCTAATCTAACCTATTTACAAGAATTTAACAATCTAATCTATTACACCAAAAGTGTGTAATTTCCAAAGTAAAAGTCAAGCAAAACTAATTAAAAACATAAACATAGAAATGGAAATTACGAACGTATCAACTCCCCCACACTTAAACCTTTACTCGTCTCGAGTAAGATCAAATGTTTACAAGTGTCAATGTTTGTCCAAAAGTTCCACAGTTCAACAAAAATATAATACAAACACAAAGACCACCAAGGATTACAAAGAAAAATGAGTTTTAAACTCAAATCACAAAAGAGCATCTTGGGTTTAATGGCCTCCTAGTGTTGTCTTCTTTTCTCCTCCTCTCTTCTTCTTTATCTTGAATCTTCATATTCTTCATAAGGATACAATGAGTGCCTGCAAGAACAAACATTTCTCTCATATCTCTCATTTTGCCTAGGAGCCTTTTCAGGTTTTCATCCTAGCACCTCTTTTCATTTTCCATTCTCTCCAACTCACTCATTTTTTTTATATAAGCCTTTTTTGCTTAGATTGCCCATTTTGTTGGGTTTTCAACCTAACTAGCATTTATTTTCTTTTGTTTATTTTTTTTCTTTAATTTTTTTTTTGAGTGTAAAAGTTCAAAAGAATTACATGCATAGTGCTAGGTACAAATGAGAATTACATACCATCATGAGTGTCTCCCCCGCACTTGAATCATGCACTGTCCCTAGTGCCCGCCTTCTCCTCCGTAGTAGCTCCCTCCAAAACCGCTCCCTTGGCCACCATCTCCCATGTAAGTGTCCCCGCCATCTCCGCCGTCGTACCCTCCACCACCGGAGCCAGATCCTCCAAAGTTACCCCAATGAGTGGGGTCATACCATGAGGGTGGTGGAGGAGGGTTCGCCATGGTATGGAAGGATCCCTGCTGTGCCATAAACGAGTACATAGGCCCGTAGAACCTATGTTGGTCTTCCTCATACCGGTGTCTATCGGCCTCCCGGAGCTCCTCCAAACGTTGAAAGCCGGCCCTTTGCTCATCCTCCAATCTTTGAAAACCGGCTCTTTGCTCTTCCTCTAATCGGTTGAGCCGGTTGTCCATTTGAGCTATGCCCGTAAGAAGTTGTTGTTGACCCTCCAGAAGTTGTTGAAAGAAGTCGGGTGGTGGAGGGTTTTGGCTTTGTTCTGGGAAATCATGGCTCATGGTTGGATGGCTATGGAGTTGCTCGTAGGGCTCGTCATCGGGTTGGTTTTGGGGGAGTTCCTGTTCCGGTTCTTGAAGATGTGGTGGGAGGGCGTTTGGGAAGAGGTAATGTTGATCCGGCCTGCCTGTTTTGAAGTGGAGTTGGGGGAGTTTTGGGTTGGGCAAGAGGAAGTATTTGAGGGGTTTGGGGTGGATGTGCCAGTTGTACATATTTTTGGGCCTTTCTTCACCATAAACGGTGTGTGAAAAAGAAGTACAGCCCGAGTGGCCTAGCCAAGATATGTTCATTAAACAGTAGTCGGGTATAGGAGAGTCATCCGTATACCCGAACTTTGTGGCCAAGTGCATAATCACCCCGCCCACTACGATAGCACCCTTTGCCACACTTTCCTTCTTTAGATGAGCCCACATGAGATTACAGAGGTTGAAATCCACGTGGATACGGAATAAGGCAACCGAGATGAGGCATACATCCCCCATCCTTGTATGATGGTTGTTGGGACGTCCAAGCAAGGAGTTGGCAAGAAATTTCAAAAAGAGGCGTAGGACTGGATGTTGGACATGACTAATGTAGAGTTGGGAGGAGCTAACTTTGGTCTCCCCGGTCATCTTGGTCCATAGGGTGTGGCCGAAGGCGGTATTGTCGGATTTAGACTTTTGGTACGGGACCGGAATACCAAAGTGTTCGGCAAACTCAAGTTTCGTGATGGTGTGATTGTGATTAAACAATCGAAACCTGAGTTTATCATCCCTAAAGTCCTCCTCATTGTTCTCAAAGTGCACTGAACTTAGGAATTCATAGATAATTTTTTCATTTGAGTTGTATTGCATTTTGAAAATTTTATCCATATGCAACTCATGAAAAAATTTCTTCATTATTGAGTATACTCCTAATTCCTTTAGAGCATCAAGGCATAAAAAGCGGGAAGGTTTGACTTGCCTTTCAATTGTGGACATGAAGCGTGTGCGTTGTTCGTTGTCCACGAAAAGGATGTCCTCGTAGCCCGGGACGGTTGCCCTAGTGCTTGAGCTTTGCCCTTTCTCTTTCCTTGGAGCCATTTGGAATGAATTTGGCCTTTGAGAACCGAAATTGGAAGATGGGGGGTAGGGTTTTTCGGACCTCTGAAAGTTGGGGAAGAATGGGATTGATGGGTATGAACGTGTAGAGGAGGATGAGGGGAGTGTTTTGGCGTTGGAATGGGTGGATTTGGTGAAGATTTGGAAGAGATATGGTAGAGAGAAGGTGTAAAAATGGGGTTTGGGCGTTTTTTGTTCGAGATAGGGTTGGGAATTTGGAGAAGATGAAGTGTTTTGGGGCTGATTTGGGGTTATAAGACCCGTATACCCGATCGAGTATGTGCTGGTACTCGGTCGGGTATGGCTGGAAAGTGTAGTTTTTGAGCGGCCTGCCTCCTGTACTCGATCGAGTAGGGTGGGGTTACCCGGTCGAGTATGCTTAGAAAATGAACTTTTTGAGCAGCCTGTCTCCTGTACCCGGTCGAGTATTCCTCCATACTCGATCGGGTATGTGCTTTTTTTTTCATTTTTGAAGCGTGTACTCGGTCTAGTGTGGGAATCAGTCCCCTTCAATTTTAGCATTTCTAGCGATACCCGACCGGGTGTATAGTGATACCCGATCGGGTATTGCTTATTTTTCAAATTTTGAATGCTCCCTCGATCGAGTAGTGCCCGGTCCCTTTTCTTTTTGCTCATACCCGACCGAGTATAAGGTTATACTCGATCGGGTATGTCCCCAGATGTTCAAAAACCTGTAAAATTTTTTTTATTTCTTTTTTTCCAAAAACCCATGATTAGTGCCCTCCCTCTCAACCTCTCAAAGACATAATTGAAAACATTGACAGGGGGGGGGGGGGTTAACAATAAAAGAAAAATGTACCTTGCTTGGGTTGCCTCCCAAGAAGCGCCTTAGTTAACGTCGCGGCATGACGCCATTGTTGTGTTCATTCTTCAAAGATTGGATCGATGAGATCCATGCATTCAATGCTTTCTTTCTGGAAACCTTCAAGGAATGGTTTGAGTTGATGTCCATTAACCTTGAGGATTTTTCCGGTATCGAGGCTTTTTATTTCCACTGCGCCATGGGTGTAGACTTTGACCACCTCGAATGGTCCTTCCCATCGTGATCTCAATTTTCCGGGGAAAAGGCGAAGGCGTGAGAGAAAAAGAAGGACTTTGTCTCCAACTTGGAAATCCTTTCTTATTATCATTTTGTCATGCCATACCTTCGTCTTTTCCTTGTAGATGGTGGCATTCTCATAGGACTCCAATCGAAGCTCTTCTAGTTCCTGGAGTTGTAGCTTCCTTTGCTCTCCTGCTTTAGCCATGTCGAGATTGAATGTTTTGACCGCCCAATAAGACTTGTGTTCGAGTTCGACCGGAAGATGACAGGCCTTACCGAACACGAGTCTATAGGGTGACATTCCAATTGGGGTTTTGAAAGCGGTCCTGTATGCCCATAAGGCATCATCCATGCGCAGGCTCCAATCCTTACGGTTCGGATTTACTGTCTTTTGAAGAATTGATTTCAACTCTCTGTTTGATACCTCAGCTTGACCGTTTGTCTGTGGATGGTAGGCGGTGGAGAGTTTATGTGTGACGCCATATTTCTTTAACAAGGTACTCACAGTTTTGTTGTAGAAGTGAGTGCCTCTGTCGCTTATCAAGATGCGTGGTACCCCAAACCTTGAGAAGATGCGGGTTTTGAGGAATTCAGTCACTACTTTGGCATCATCGGTCTTTGTGGCTTTTGCTTCCACCCATTTGGATACGTAATCTACCGCCAATAGAATGTATAAATTTCCATGGGAATTAGGAAAAGGTCCCATGAAATCTATTCCCCACACATCAAAGATCTCCACGTAGAGCATAGGAACTTAGGGCATCTCATGCTTTCGAGAGATGTTGCCCATGCGTTGGCAATTATCACAAGATTGACAATAGACATGTGCATCGCGGAATAAGCTTGGCCACCAAAAACCACATTCAAGTACCTTCATGGATGTTCGTTTTCCTCCAAAGTGGCCACCACATGCATGTGAGTGACAAAAAGCAAGTATGGATGCAATTTCTGTTTCGGGACTGCATCTTCGAATGACTTGATCTTTGCAATGTTTCCATAAATATGGTTCATCCCATACGTATTGCTTTGCATCATGCTGGAGTTTCTCTCTTTGAGCTTTAGAGAAGCTTGGTGGAAACCTGTTTAGAACAAGGAAATTAACAATGTGAGCGTACCAAGGACGAATTTCCTTAAGGGAGAAAAGGGTCTCATCGGGAAATTCGCCTCGGATATCATCTTTGATATGATTGTTTCCTTCGCCCAAGACCAAACGGCTCAAGTGATCGGCCACCAAGTTCTCCATGCCTTTCTTGTCCTTGATCTCAACATCAAACTCGCTCAGGAGTAGTATCCATCGAATCAGCCGTGGTTTGGCCTCTTTCTTTGTCATCAAGAACCTAATAGCCGCATGATCGGTGTAAATGATCACTTTGGTACCAAGTAAGTATGACCTGAATTTTTCGAGCGCATAAACGACGACCAACATTTCTTTTTCGGTGGTGGCGTAGTTGCGTTGGGCGTCATTGAGTGTGGTGGATGCATAATAGATCACATGAGATGCTCTTCCCACCTTTTGGCCCAAAACGGCCCCGACCGCATAGTCACTAGCATCACACATGATCTCAAAGGGAAGAGACCAATCCGGGGCTTGGATGATAGGTGCGGTTACTAATTTCTCCTTCAAAGTATTGAAGGCCTTCTTGCAGTCCTCGGAGAATATGAACTCCACCTCCTTTTGCAAAAGTGTGCATAAAGGAGATGCAATCTTTGAGAAATCTTTGATGAACCTCCTGTAGAAACCTGCATGTCCAAGGAATGATCGTATCTCCTTAACGATGGTAGGATAAGGTAGTGATTGGATAACCTCCACTTTTGCTTTGTCCACCTCTATTCCTTTGGACGAAATTACATGGCCCAGGACAATTCCTTCCTCCACCATAAAGTGACATTTTTCAGAGTTTAGAACAAGATTTGATTCTAAACAGCTCTTCAAAACAAGAGATAGATGAAGTAGGCATGAATCAAATGAGTCTCCATGGATTGTAAAATCATCCATGAAGACTTCCATAAATAGCTCAACATATTCAGAGAATATGCTCATCATGCATCGTTGGAATGTGGCCGGGGCATTGCAAAGTCCGAATGGCATGCGCCGGTATGCAAAAGTGCCAAATGGACAAGTGAAAGTGGTCTTCTCTTGATCTTCAGGGGCTATAGGCACTTGAAAGTACCCGGAGTAGCCATCAAGAAAGCAATAGAACTTATGCCCGGCAAGTCTCTCAAGCATTTGGTCGATGAAGGGTAAAGGAAAGAAATCCTTTCTAGTTACCGCATTGAGTCTACGGTAATCTATACATACCCTCCATCCATTTTGAATTCGGGTGGGCATTAGTTCTCCATGTTTGTTTTCCACTACCGTGACTCCGGTTTTCTTTGGGACCACTTGGGTTGGGCTAACCCATTTGCTGTCGGAGATGGGGAAGATTGTTCCCATTTGGAGTAGTTTGATCACCTCTTTTTTGACCACCTCCATCATAGGTGGGTTTAGTCTTCGTTGCGGCTGTCGTACCATCTTGGCCTCATCCTCCATTAAGATGCGATGCATGCAAGTAGATGGACTAATGCCTTTGATGTCGGCTATAGTCCATCCAATTGCTAGTTTATGCTCCTTGAGCACCGCTATCAATTTGCCTTCTTGTTCTCCGGTCAATTTGTTTGAGATAATGACCGGTAGTGTCTCTTTTTGCCCCAAAAACACATATTTCAAATGTGTTGGGAGTGGTTTCATCTCAACGTCGGGTGCCTGCAAAACTGAAGGTAGAGGCTTTTCCTCGGGGATGGTTAGTGGAAATGCCCTAGACCCCGGTGGCATAAGTGGGAGTTGGAAGTGAGTATCCAATTCCACTATCATAGCTTGTGTGTTGGGGGTCAGGGCAAGTTCTGAAGAGTTTTCCCCGAAGTCATTTTCAAGTATACTTAACAATTCGTCCTCTTTATTGATTTCAAAAGTATTTTGTACAAGAGGGTCAACAATATCAATGGCAAATAAAGAATGATTTTCATTTGGATATTTCATGGAGTCATAAATGTTGAATTCAACTTTATCCCCATCAAATTCCATTGTTAAGGAACCGCTAAATACGTCAATCTTTGCTCTAGCGGTTTTTAAAAATGGCCTTCCTAAAAGGATAGGTACCGCATTCTTATCATTCTCCATTTCCAAAACATAAAAGTCAGCGGGGAATATCAAATTGTCAACCATAACTAGTACGTCTTCGACAATACCTTTAGGGTAGGCATTTGATCTATCCGCAAGTTGAATGACTACTCCGGTTTCATTTAAAGGGCCAAGCTCAAGTGATTTGTATAAAGAGTAAGGGATGACATTAATTGATGCTCCTAAATCGAGCATGGCTTTTGAAAACGTAGTTCCGGATTGTTGCCATACGTCAATCGTTGCATTGTTGCCATATTCATGGCAAGTGATCGAATCATTTCTTCGGTTGACATATTCGAGTTAGAAGTTTGGCCTTGTTGTTTATATTGTGGAGGAGGAGGATTTGATGGTTGAGGAGGTTGAGAGTTTCCGTACCTTAAATTAGGATGATCCCTCCATCCCGGATTGTAGGTGTTGCTTTGAGGATTATACCTCTTTTGATTTTGGAAACCCAAAGCATTGATCTGTTCAACGTTCTCCTCTTGTAGTGTTGGGCAAGAGTCGGTGGGGTGCCCTTGTGTCGAGCATATGCCGCAGACCTTGACTTCTTGAGGTTTCGGATTTAAGAGAAAATCTTTAACCAAAGAAGTCAAGCCGGCTACTTGACTTTCCAATGAGTTGTTGGATTCTGCCGCCATAACTCGTTTTGTTGATCGCCGATCATAGTGCCTACAATTCTCGGCCAACTCCGAGATGAGGTTTGTAGCTTGAGAAGGGGTCTTGTTGACAATCCCTCCTCCACATGCGGCGTTTATCATCCGCCTATCTTCATTGCAAAGACCATCATAGAAATATAAGATGAGGTCTTGCTCCGAATAGCCATGATAAGGGCAGCTTGCACACAGTTTCTTGAATCGTTCCCAATATTCGTAGAACGATTCATCATCCTTCTGCTCCACGTTGCTGATTTGTGTTTTTAGAGAGGATGAGACAGAGGCAGGGTAGTACCTTTCCAGGAACGCTTTCTTCATGGCCGCCCATGTTCCTATACTTCCTGAAGGAAGATAGAATAGCCAATCCTTTGCGGTATCCTTCAGTGAAAATGGAAATGCCCGCAGTTTGATTTGTTCTTCTGTCACACCGTTTGGGCACATGCTTGTGCAAACAACGTGGAACTCCGATAAATGTTTGTTCGGGTCTTCTCCCCTCAGGCCATGGAAGGATGGCAGTAGATGAATGAGCCCAGATTTTAGCTCAAACGTATTACCCTCATCAAGTGTAGGGAAGGTAATACACAGTGGTTGTTGGTTGAGGTTTGGAGCTGTGAGCTCCCTCAGTGTCCTTGTTTCAAGAGCCATTGTGGTTGACTCTTCGGTGTCGCTAGAACTAGAGCTAGCGGTGTATGAATCTCTGGAAGATGATGCTTCCGAGTCGGTGTTAGAGAATTTACTTTTCAACCGCTCGAAAGTTTGTTCTATTTCTGGGTTTTTGTGATATGTGATTTCATTTATGAAACGATGTTTAACCATAAACTCCACTAAGCTCAGAAAATAGAAAAAATAAGAACTCTTTATAATTTTTTTTTATTTAATATTTTTTTTTATTTTTCTTGATATGAAGATAAAAGAAAAATTTATTGCCTTTCCCCGGCAACGGCGCCAAATTTGACGTGCACTCGTCGTTAGGTGCACTCAAAATAAATAATCAATACGACACTAATACGTAGTATAGTGTAGTAAGGTTCGTATCCACAGGGAAAGGAATACTTTTCTTTTATATAAATAGTAACAAGGGGGGTTTAGATTTGTTTGGTTTAATAACACTAAGATAAACGACCTATATGAGTTTAATTCAATGAGATGGGGACTTGGTTTTGCTTTTATCCACTTAATGAATTGTTCGTCGATCCTGGTTATATCTTTAACTATCTTCCTCTCGAATACTCAATCGAGGAGTATATCCAGTTCATCGAGGGTAGTTATTAATAACGAGATGCGTTCATTAATAAAACTTACTATCGAGTCAATATAGAACAAGCGCCGTATATTAACTTGATAGTAGCAATAAACTTAAGATGAAAACGATTGAGATTGATAACCTCAACACAAGCGGTTTATTGGTTTAATCAATATAATTAATCCCCCTTGGCATATTAACCATGAGATGCATGCATTAATATTCCAAGTTTACTACCGTTGAAAGAACCGGATTAATAACAAGCGTATTAACCGATTGATTCTAGTAATAATTAATATGAGAAACAATACTAGTTGATACTTTAAGTAATGTTTAAGATATTAACATGAAATATGAATAGGAATTAATTAATACTCAAGGAAGAATATTAAAATATATGAATCCTACTATGATTAATATCAAGATGTTAACTAATTGTCATCTTAGTAACACTCCCCAATATTATCATAGAGGAAGAAATAGCTATTACTATAACCAATGTCAAGATGTTAACTAATTGTCATCTTAGTAACACTCCCCAACTTTGATATAGAGATAGTATTTTGAAAGAAAGAATTAATATTCAAGGAAGAAGATTAAAGAAAATAACTCACAACTTACAAATTCATTAAGCTTCAAAGTAGCAAAACCAAGATGGAAGAGTTTAGCTCCTCATTTGGAGACTAAACATGATTAAAAATATAAAGAAAGAACTATTCTATACTGAGCTTAGATGTACAAAGGGATTGGATATCTTTTTGTGAAGGAAAGGAGGTGTATTTATAGGTTTTTGGGATGAGATTCGGGTACTCGATCGGGTATATACATGGTACCCGATCGAGTATGTGTGTAACATCTGATCCGAGGCATACTCGACCGGTTTCAGGCTATTTTCTAAGTGTATACCCGATCGAGTATATATGAATACCCGGTCGAGTATGCTTAGAAAGTGATATTCGGGCTATACTTGACCGATCTTCGTTTGCAATTTAAAGGCATACCCGATCGAGTATGCCGGTCTACCCGATCGGGTATAGACATAGAATCGTGGCCAAAATCTTCCCTGCATGTTCCTTTGTCTTCGGATCTGATCCGATTTGAAGTTCCAACCTAATACCCGATCGAGTATAGCTAATACTCGACCGAGTATAGACCAAAATTCAGGATCTTCTTTTGTCTTTGAACTTTTGCACTTTCTCTTCACTTTTTGGGTTCACCAACTGTACTTTGGGTGATCAAAACCTGCTTAAGCTCAGAATATGTCTAATCTAACCTATTTACAAGAATTTAACAATCTAATCTATTACACCAAAAGTGTGTAATTTCCAAAGTAAAAGTCAAGCAAAACTAATTAAAAACATAAACATAGAAATGGAAATTACGAACGTATCACATCTCTTATGAAATCATTAATTTTATCTTGAGTTATGATATACTTCAAAATATTTTTCAAACTCTCTAAATAGTCCCAAAGGTATAAAAAATATATTTAATACTGTTAGTACCCAATTTTGATGAGATTTTGATGATGCCACTATACTGAGCACGTGTACATTGTGTCTCATTTTATTCTATTATTAACGTGACAAATCAAATGTACAATTTTTGGGTCTATGAAACATTACCGGAAAAATAAAAATGGAATAAGGCAAAATTTCTGTGCCTTAATAGGATGCTAAAATCCTACCGGCAAATGCTAATTAAGACTCAAAAATTATTCGTATGTCACGAAGCTCGAAAAATCAAATAAATGAGTGACCAGGATTTAATGCCAGATACGTACAGGCCACGGAACACTGGAGAAGCAAATAAAAGAAATACTTCAGCAATCAATTGAAGACAAAAACAGACGGAAGTTAATGCTACAACAGGTACATGGACCTACAGCATGGGCGCACAAGTCTGAAGTCTAAAAAGGCATCAACAGTGGCTAGGCGGGCAAAACAAACAGAACCCATACGCTCCGAAGAAGAAAATAAACAACAAGTTGCTTATCTTCTGCGAACAAAATTCAACGCACAAGATTGATCTATCCTAACCAACGGATAAGATCAATTGACCGGAGAGTCTATAAATATAGGCAGAAATGAAAGTTTCTAACCAAGCATTTAAGCATCCAAAGAGAGAATTTCTATCAAGAGCAGTTACGAAAGAACTAGCAAAAGAGAAAGTGCCATTCTAAACTTTACTCTCTGCTTGGACTTA
This sequence comes from Cuscuta europaea, assembly GCA_945859875.1. Lineage (NCBI taxonomy): Eukaryota > Viridiplantae > Streptophyta > Magnoliopsida > Solanales > Convolvulaceae > Cuscuta > Cuscuta europaea. The sequence goes on along the minus strand of CAMAPE010000054.1, from coordinate 7,771,423 downwards.
TGCTTCACTAAACTTCCAGTTTATCAAATCTTCATTGCCATACTATACAAGTTTAGTTCCTAGTTGGAGGTTAGAACTTTCTTGAAATAAATCACATTTTGTTGTAAACACTTAGGAGAACAGTTGTTCGGATCCTACAGTGTAAGTAGATAGATAGAGTACCTCTTGATCCCCACTGGGTCATTAGAGAAAAGTCTAAGGACTGAGTAACTTTGAGTGGTGCTATACTCACTGTGAAAAACCTTCAATCTAGACCTAAGTGTTGTAAAGGCTAGATTGGCACTATGTGTATTGGGCTTAATACTTTAGTGAAATCCATCTGAAAGAGGGTGGGACTGGACGTAGGAGGATTACACCACCTCTGAACCAGGATATACTGTGTGTTGATTTACATTCAGTTAACAAAGCATACACTTAGCACTTCTCACAAAAAGATTGAAGTTTGCCAGCAGAATCTTAAGCAGTTGTCTTAGCTGACCCAACTGCTTATCCTACTGCTTAATCACTTGCTTTATTTGAGACCATTTTCACTCCCGAGAAGCACCTCACCATCTCTAAAAGGTCTGCTCTATCATCTCCCAGTAATTCACTTTCTAAGTATAGCAGGTGCCTCAGCAGTTCCTTGAGACTACCCAACTGCTGAGCCCTCTTCTCACATACAAGTCACTTCCTGTGACCATCTCAGTTTCATCAGCCTGTCATAAATATCATTGTTAAAAAGTACGTTCAATTCCTGAAAGCAAGATCAAAATCTGAGCAGTTGCCTCAGCAGTTCCCTGCTTCCTAGCTAACTGCCAAGCCAACTGCCAAGCCAACTGCTAGTCATCTAAGTCCAATCTTCTCCAGATCAGAAAGTGATTAAAACATTCATTATATAAAGGGTAAAGACTTCCGCTGTGCATCTATTAATCTCCCAAAAGATTATAGATCAACTCTTCTAGAGGGAAATATTTGTAAAGGTCGAAAAGATTTAAAAGTCTATTCACCCCCCCCCCTCTAGACTTTTACCCTATCCGGGACCATCAAATACTCCAAAAGTATATAATTTGTATTTCTCAAATACTATAGATCTACCATCTCCTCAAAATCACATACACATAATTCAAAATTCACACTTAAATCACATAACACATAATTAACATATAATACGAGGAAAACAATTTTGGATTGGCAGAGAAACTTACCTCAATCCGATGCTCCTAATTCTCCTCCTCTATTCTGGTCTCTAAGTAATCATCTTTTAATCAAGATGATATAATTAATCATTAATTCTATTTGTAATAATTTTTACCTGATTTTCCCGTTTTATTATCTGAATTTATTAATATGATTAATTAATTATTCGTGTTAAATTTATCCATTAATCAGTTTTATCAATCCAGTTACTTTATTAATTCGGCCATTAATTCCAATATTTGAATTCTATAATTATATTACAATATCTGAAATATATTAAGATATCCAAATTTTAATTTATTAATCACCATTAATTTACTCTACTTAAAAACATCCAAATAACTAATTATATTTTAACATTATTAAAATATACGAATCATAAACCTAATCGAATTACTTCAATTTTAGTTTATTACATATATTTTCTTACTTATTAACTATATCATACTCCCTCCGTTTCTAAAAATTTTTCCCGGTTTGACTTGGCACGCTTATTAAGAAAGTGGAATAAAGTGGAAATGTATGGTTGTGGTTGTGTAAGAAAAAGGTAAAATGAATGTGAGCCACACAAATTGTCCAAAATGGGAAAGTGGGAAGTATTTTTTGGAACAGCCCAAAAAGGAAAGTGGGAAGTATTTTTGGGAACGGAGGGAGTATTAGTTAAGCAACTAATACAATAATCCTTTATTAATTTTACTCTGGTCCGATAATAAAAGGTATTAAATCATTAACTAACTCAGTTCACCATTAACTAGCATTTCCTGAATCGCACTCTTCCATCTCCCAGCACCTCCGATCGTTAGGTATCCCACTGCCATCCTTGAATCAATCTCAACTAGGAAATTAGAGAAGCCTTCTTGAATAGCCCAAAGAGTAGCAATAATAGCAGTGAGAATCTCTGCTTCTAAACTTGAATCGGTGACCACCGGAAAGGATATAACAGCAACCACTTCTCACTCTCGATTACGCAGAATCGCTCCTCCTCCCGCTTTGTCAGGTAAGAACATCGCATTCTTATTGAGCTTGAACGATTGCTTTGGCTTTTCCCATCTGATAGCTTTTAAGATTGAACCCGTCAACTTGAAATCTTTTGGAATAAGCTGTTGGGATTGGAAAATTCTTCTATTCAATATCAAGAACAGAATTACAATAGGAGGAGCAAACTCTCACACTCAACTATTACAAAAACCAATCCTCACCAATACACTTCTACACTAAGTGTATTTCACTCTTCACACACTTTTCTCACTTTCTAAACTGATACTATGAACAACAATGGAGCACTCTATTTATAGGGCTGGTTTGGAGACATGAGGAAGTTGCATCCAAGCTTCCTAGTTATCTCCATATCTTCTCCCACACCTATTTGTTGGAGAGCTCTTTCCAAGAAGGTGCCTCCATGTTAAGGTGTCTTGTGGCAACTTCCAAGAAAGAAGGTGGAAGATACCTACAAATCTCCCCCTCCACCTTTTTATTTATTTCTCTCGTTCCTGCGGTGCTCGCTGGCTCCCCCTCGCTGGCAACAAGTATCCATTCGGATGTGGAGTATTTTCTTTGTGGAACTATGCCTCGCATAGAATGTCAAACATGAATACCTTCAGATTCGTCTTCAGATGAAGGCTCCCCCTGCTGAGGAATATCATCACTGTGAGTATCATCATCACCTGCTGAACCATCACTCTCGTGTTCAGTAGAATCATGCATCTCCTCGTCGCTGAGAGGAATGTTTGATGATACAGGCACTTCGTCTTCTGAAGTATGTTGTTGGCGGATTATTGGAGCACACCCATGAAACTCGTTTTCATGAAATACAACATCTCTGCTTCGAATAACTTTCTTCACTTCGGGATCCCACAACCGGTATCTGAATTCTTCATCTCCATAGTCGATGAAGATACATGGGTTTGACTTGAGATCAAGCTTCTGTCTCAACTCCTTGGACACATGTGCAAATGCCTTGCACCCGAACACTTTCAAGTGAGAGTAAGAAACATCTCTTCCTGACCATTTCTTCTCTGGCACTTCAAAGTTTAAAGGAACAGAAGGTGACCTGTTTATAAGATAACAAGCTGTCAGCACAGCTTCACCCCAAAATGGCTTAGGTAGCTTAGCCAGACTCAACATGCAACGAACTTTCTCCATAATGGTCCGATTCATTCTTTCGGCTACACCATTGTGTTGCGGAGTTCGTGGAACCGTCTTCTCATGTCTGATTCCATATGCGACACAATATGCTGAGAATTCTCGGAAAGTGTACTCTCCTCCATTGTCTGAACGCAGACACTTCAGCTTCTTCCCTGTTTCTCTTTCTACCATGGCATGAAATGATTTGAATCGATCAAACATTTGATCCTTACGATTTAAACAGTAGGCCCATACCTTTCGTGATGCATCATCAATGAATGTCACGAAGTATCTGCTTCCTCCAAGTGACTCCTCTTCAATGGGTCCACATACATCAGAGTGGACAAGACTGAGTAACTCTGTATGGTTCTTCTTGGTAGAACTGAAGGAAACCTTGTGTTGTTTCCCAAATAGACACTACTCGCATGAATCTAGGGCAACACCTTTGCCCATGGAAATGACTTCCTTCTTTGCAAGAGTTGTCAATCCCTTCACGCTCAAGTGACCTAACCTCTGGTGCCACAAGTTTGGTGATATCTCTTCTTCAACAGCATTGAGACTCGGATGACACAACTTTGCATGAGTTTTACAAAGAGTGCCACAAATATGGCCTCTTGCAACAACCAAGGAACCTTTAGATAGCTTCCACGTACCTTCTTTGAATCGGTTAAGATATCCTTGTTGATCTAGAGCTGTACCGGAGATAAGATTCAATCTAAGATCTGGAACGTGTCGAACATCTTTCAACACAAGTGCGCATCCGACATTGGTTATTATGTGCACATCACCAATGCCAACAATCTTCGAGAAACTGGCGTTTCCCATCTTCACAGCTCCAAAGTCTCCGGACTTATAAGTTTTGAATAAGTTCTGGTGTGGAGTGGCGTGAAATGATGCGGCTGTATCAATCACCCACTCAACATCATGAGTGCCTACGTGTAAACATTCTTGTTCACCATGTGTAACAAGACACACGTCTGATGACCAACTAACCATGGTCTCACCATCTTCTTGGCTAGTATTTTGACTCGTCTGTGGCTTCTCTCGTAGAAACTTTCTACAATCTCTTTTCCTATGTCCATAATTACTACAGTAATTGCAATATCCTTCGAACCAAGTATTGTTTTCAAAGGACATACCTCTCTCTTGTGATCTTCCGCGAACTTGAGAATTTCCTCTACTTTGACCTTGACCTCTACCTCAACCTCGACTTCTTCCTCCATTTATGCCCCCCCTCGTCTGTTAGTTTCTGATATGAGGACATATGATTGTTCCGTTCCGGCTTCCTTCCTTCGGGCTTCTTCATTCATCAGGGCATCTGTGACAACCTGCATAGTCACCTTCCCATTTGGAGCAGAATTACTAAGAGTGACAACAATAGTCTCCCAGCTGTCAGGTAGAGAGCTCAAGAGTAGTATCGCCTGCTCTTCATCTTTGAGAACCCATCCGGTGGTGCTCAACTGATTCACAAGATCCTGGAATTGACTGGTGTGTTCTGACACCGAAATACCCCCACGTAATTTGTGGTTTACTAATCTCCTCATTAGTAACGTCTTATTTCGGGCGGTTTTTGCTTGATACATGCTACCAAGCTTCTCCCATAGTGTGTAAGCACTTTGTTCTTGAGCAACATGGTGGAACACACTATGATCTATCCATTGTCGAATTTGTGCGACAGTTTTTCGATTCATTTTTGTCCATTCTTCATCCGTCTTTTTATCCGGTTTCACACCATTATTATCAAGAGGATCCGCTAAATCCCTCAAATTTAGCAAATCCTCCATCCGAGGCTTCCACATATTGTAGTTTGTGGATGTAAGCGCAATCATGGTGTCCGACGATGATTTATCCATAATAAAACGCTCTATATATCTCGTACCTTATTTTCGAAGCCGAATTTGGACAAACGGAGATCACCGTTGGATCCGGAATGGCCGAAAATGGTAGGAACCGGTCTGACCTCGTCCAAAACTGGTCTGGAAACGGGTGAACCGGCCTCCAAAAGCACGAACCGGTTCGGTCCGGTTCAGGCAGCAGCCCAGCCTGCAGCCCAGCAGGCGAATGACGTGGCTCTGCTCCCTCGCTGACGTGGTGATGACGTGTAGCCACGTGGCGTCTGACGTGGCTCACAGCGGACGGCTCGGGTGGATGACGTGGCGGATGACTCGGCACCACGTGTCGCTGACGTGGTCCAACGTGGCGATGACGTGGCAGCTGACGTGGATTATCTTTTCCTCTGGACTGCGTGATGACGCAGTGATGATGCAGGCAGTTTTCCGGCGGCGCGTACGGCCTCTTCCGGTGGCCAAAAAAATCCCCAAAAATACCAGATTTCTCGTCTCGCCGAGACGAATCTAACGGTATGATCAGATCCTGATTCCGAGCAACTTGAAAAATCACGATTTTCTAACCTGTAGAAATTTAACTGAAATTGAGAAAACAGTGTATGGAAACTCAACCTCGCTCTGATACCACTTGTTGGGATTGAAAAATTCTTCTATTCGATATCAAGAACAGAATTACAATAGGAGGAGCAAACTCTCACACTCAACTATTACAAAAAACCAATCCTCACCAATACACTTCTACACTAAGTGTATTTCACTCTTCACACACTTTTCTCACTTTCTAAACTGATACTATGAACAACAATGGAGCACTCTATTTATAGGACTGGTTTGGAGACATGAGGAAGTTGCATCCAAGCTTCCTAGTTATCTCCATATCTTCTCCCACACCTATTTGTTGGAGAGCTCTTTCCAAGAAGGTGCCTCCATGTTAAGGTGTCTCTGGGCAATTTCCAAGAAAGAAGGTGGAAGATACCTATATAAGCCCTTCCTCAAATAGAATCTCGTCAATAGAATTAAGCTTGGTTCTAGTTAAACTCAAAGCCCAGTTCTGAGTGAACAATTTAACTTGAAAAATAATCTTTTCCGAAGTTGGGATTGAAACACTCTAACCCTAGATAATATCAGTATAAGCTCTCCAAACATGCCAACAAATGATACGAGGCATATTATGTAAAAATAGATCAATGAGCTTCTTACTCCCTGCATTGAGCCACCAACTCATATATACCTGTTGAATAACAGTACTATTATTAAAAGGAACCCCCAATATTCCCATTAAATATCTTCATATAGGCCTGACCACCTTACAATTTAAAAATAAATGCTCCAGAGAATCTGACTGAGATCTGCATAATGGGCACATTGAAGGATTGAGGACAGTTTTAAAATGCATTAGTTTATCAGTCTCTGGGAGAATGCCTTTTAAAATCTTCCATTGAAGAAGTTTGATTTTCATAGATCGACTACTTCAGATTCCAAGAGTGTCTGAATGCAAAAGAGCTAGGAAGTTCATCTCTGACTAAATTATATGCAAACCTAAGTGAGAAAGATCCATCATTTTCATGCGGCCAAAAATTTTTACCTTCTTGATCATAATCACAAAAAGAACTTGCTGTAGGATGAATATCACAGATCCTCCTCCATACATTAGAGTCGGTCACCTTGGGAGTCATGACCATATTAGTAAATCTGAATATTATAACAATTCTTTAAATTAACTAATCATCACTAACTTAATCTGATTTTATTAATTTACGCAAACACTTAATATTTCCGAGTCCGCAATTATGTTAATTTTTTAATCTACATCAATTAATTCAATAATTAGTGAACATAATATCTATCCAATTTTATTTGATCCTATTATGGTACTAAGTCCAAATAAGTAATTATCATTTTAACATAATATTCATTTATTAGTTTTTATTATTTAAACCATCAATTCATTTTATCATTTAACATTATGTAATTATGTTAACTAACAATTAACAAATTTATCCAAGTGATTACTATTAATCAACCAAGCCAATTTCATCTTTTAATTTAACCATATTAGATTTTATTACCACTTTTCCAGATTGTTATATTACTACAACGTACTATTAATAGTATCCAGTCCAACTATAACAGACCCAACTATTTAATTAAAAACAGGTCGAAAGCTATTAAACAAAAGAAAGGAAAAGTGTCACATAGGTCCTCGAACTTTCATAAAAAGGTCAAATAAGGCTTTATATAGGAGGCTCTGTCCGGCCGTCGCCATTTGGGGCGGTTTCCGAGAAGGCATTCAAATTAATTCTTGAAGATAACTGCGTAGTTAAAAGCGTAGTTATCTTCAAGAATTAATTTGAATGCATTCTCGATTGCATTTTTATCTGAAATTTGGTATGAGTAAACTAGACTAATGAATAAGATGCTCAAAACAATTCATCAAAAACATCCACCGGAAACCGCCTCAAATGGCGACGGTCAGACAGAACCTCCTACATAAAGCCTTATTTGACCTTTTTATGAAAGTTCGATTACCAATCTGACCCTTTTCCCAATAAAAGAACTGGACCTCATTAATGAAAGAAGAAAAACAGAGTACATGTGTCGTATTCAATTTTCCTCCTCATGCATAAACGCCGGAAAACGCGCAGGGTCGTCAGCTTACCTTTCACGACGAGGGGAGGCTGACAAGACACTGTTTCTATTCTTCCGACGGGTGTTATTGGATGGTGCAGCAGCAGTCTCCTCCTCAGGTGACTTCCTCTTCGGCGTAAGCAATGAAAAGAAAAATACTCCGGCGAGTGATTTCTCCTACGTTTCACGATCGTTTTCAACATTTCTTGATTCGTTGGATTACTCTAATGAATAGCACGTGTCTAGGAGGCGAGGCTTGGTAACGAAGGGACGAAATTTGGTATATGTATACACTTCGTATATATGTGTATATATATCGATCAAAATGAGGTTCTAAGTGTATTTTCTAAGTGTATATACTTATATGTGTTGGTCCCGGTTGTACTGGATAAGTCTAGAGGGGGGGTGAATAGACTGTATTGGTTTTTAACTTTTTCAAGCTAAGTACCAGATTTAACAGAATAGCCTGTTCTGTTGGCAGAACAGACTGGCAGCGGATGGGTTTCTGGCAGGGAGTTCTGTTAGTAGCCTCAGAGAAGCAAAGGCAAAAGGCCTTCTGTTAACTCACAAGACAAGTTCTGCTGAACACAGATACCAAGTCTTTGGAGTTAAGCAGTTCAAATAAAAGCGATAAGTAAAATGCAGTAAGTAAATGACACCAGGGCTTTTTATAGTGGTTCAAGGAACAACTTGTTCCTCTAATCCACTGTTCCATTAAGCTTGTAAAAACGACCGTTTACAACGCCTTAGCCCTATCACTTAAGAAGCTCTCCACGTCTTCTTCAAGTGTAGATGTCTTCTTGGATGCACTTCTGGCTTCCCTAAGACTAGTCCTTTCACTGAGCTTTCCCGGAAGTATCACCACTTCACTGCTCCAGGTACTTGGACGTCCTTCTTGTGAAAGAAGAGGTTCTGTTGAGAACAGGGGTTCCTCCAACTTGCTTCGTTACAAAAGATTTGTATGTGAAGAGCTTGAAGAGTTGAAGAACACTTGGAACTTTGCTTGAGTTGGAAATAAGGATTTTTCCAACGTCTGCCTTCTCTTGTAGAAGATAATGAAGATTTAATGTTAACCGGTTGTAGCAAAGTTAACCATTTGAATATTTTGTATGCGCACAGTTGTAGCAAAGTTAACCGGTTGTTCTTCGTAGTGTATCTTTTATACTGAGGTTGTCTTCCCGTTGGAGGAGAAGGAGGACAACTGCATTAAATGAGCGAGCAGTTGACTTGACCAGTAGGACCCAGCAAAGTTGGCGGGTTACTATTTTGGGATAAAGTTATCCTGACATTGCGGCCAATCATCTGCATTTACTCTACAGAGTACGGGAGGCATTAAATGTGCATTTAATGCGCGTACTGTAGCTTTTCCGTTCAAGACTCCTAGCCGTTGAAGGAATCTTTCAGTTGGTTTACCGGCTTGTTGAAATTCTTCTAAGTGTCAGGCCTTTGGTGTATTTAGCAGTGAGTAGATCAGAGAAGGTCTTGAGCACTTCTGTTGAAGAAATATCCAACAGAGAACCAGGAGGGTTTCTGTCAGAGTAAAGGCTAACAGAGACCCTGAGGTCTTCTGTTCTGAAGCAGAGAACCAAAGGTCTTCTGTTCAACCAAAGCCTTATCTAGGGTCCTCTGTCAGGGGGTCTTCTGTTCTGGAGACTTTCTGCTTTGGAGGCCTTCTGCTCTGAAGGCCTTCTGCTTTGGAGGCCTTCTGCTTTAGAGGCCTTCTGCCAGTCGATTATACTAAAGAACTTTACAAAGGAAAATTCTAATACATTAAGTCTAAAGAGGGGTACTCTAAAGTCCTAATTAATATAGCATCATCAAAATCTAATTACAAATATTCCTTACAATTTCCCCCTTTTTGATGATGCCAAAACCCTTTAACTATTTCCAGAGAAGTGCCTTCACCATAAAGAATTAAAGTTTAAAACTTTCATTAAAATCTTGGTGGGCAACTTGGCATAGGAAAATAGTAAGAGTACAGCACGTTCAGATAGCAAATAATAAATCAAAGAGCAAACAAACACAAATAAAAGCAAAGAGACAGGAATTGAGGAATAGCCTTACAAAGTGAAAGGCAGAGATGTGATTTTATTAGATACAGTTTACAGAAAAGATTTCTTACACATTCTCCATAGTAGCTGCTTGCAGAGCTTCATCCTCCAGTCTTTGAAGCCTTAGCAGCTCTTCATTGATTTCTGCTCTGATCTGAGACAGGTTACCAGAGCCTTGATAAGATGCCCATATAGGAGATAGCTTGCAATCCAAGTAGCTAAGAACTCCTTCATGAATTGTCTTGCCAGGGACAACGTTCTTCTGGTACCAATCTTCTGCTTCTTCTAGGGATCCCCCATATCTGACTCGTACAACACCATCCTTATATAGGAAGAGGTTCTGTTGCTGTGTGAGAGTAATTTTTATTTTCATTTCTTCAAATTGAACTCTATCAATTTTCTGGGATCCACCCAATCTCCAATCAGTAAAACTAAGGATCTTCTTCTTCTTGGTGCCCTTCTTAACTGGAGATGGGGGTCTGGGTATACCTGCTGCTCTCTTTTTCTGTATGGCAGCTTCAAAGTAGGGTGCAGGGTCAACAGTTGGTTCAGCAGAGGAGGATGCTCTTGCAGAGGCTCTGGTGGACCGAGACTTAGTCTGTTGAGGGTCCTCTTCCCCCTTTTTGGCATCATGGAGGTCCTCTAGCATGAGACTGATTTGCTGGAACTCCGAGGCCTGAGAAGTGGCTATCTGCTCAAGGGCCTCTGGTAGAGTCTGAGTGACAGAAGTGAGACCTTCTATCAGCCCTTGCTGCTTCTGAATAGCAGAGAAGATATCCTTGTTGTTGGCTTCCAGCAGGACCATCTTCTGGTATCTGTCTCTGTCAGCAGAGAGGAGATGTTGAGCTTGATCTTGGTGGACTCTGCACATTTCTTCTATGGAAAGCAGTTGCTTCTTAGTCCTGTGGTCAGATCGTTGCAATGTCTCAAGATTCTCAGATATGGTGCTGATGGCCTTTCCTTGATCCAGCAAGGTTTGATGAAAGATAGAGAGAGTCTTGTGAATACCATCCACTTCTGTTGACAGTGCATCTGTTCTGGCAGAGGATGAGGCCATGAAATTATGGAGGGATTCTGTGAGATTTTCGAAGCGGTCTGAGATAAACTGCATCCTTGAGTTGAGGTTATCATTCACATGAGCAAGGTGCTCGTAGTGCTTGTCATTGATCTGGATCAGTTTGTCCATTCCTTCCAGGACTTGACCACCAAACACTTCTGCAGTTTCAACAAACCTGTTGAAAGGGATTTGTGGTTTTGATCCTTCAGGTTCTGGCATTCCCAATCCTCTGGACCTGTGCATAGGAGGTCTTTTGGTTTGATGCAGAGAGTGTTTCTGAGGAGAGGGTTCTCTGGTAGGAGTTGGTTGACGTTTAGAAGTGAGATCTCCAGCAAGAGAGGATGAAAGGAAGCCATCATTCTCACTATCAGACGAGAGAATGCGGTGTAGAGACTGTCTCTTGGGAGTAGATGTAGCAGAATGCAGAGAGGTTCTGGGAGAATTTGCTGCAGGAGAGGGTGAGGGTGTATTTTGTGGGGAATTTGAGTTCTGTGGTGGAAGGGAATTCTGGTGAGGGGGTGTAGGTTGGGGAGAAGGGATTTTTTGTTGAGGGGAGGCATTCTGTTGTGGAGGAGATGGTGGAGGTGACGGGGAGCGATTTCTGATTGGGATAAGTTCTTTGCAGGTGGAGGGTGATTTGGTTTTCTTATTTGATGAGTGAGGAGAGGTTGAGGTTTTCTGTTTTGTTGTTTTTGGTTGAGGGTTCTCTGTAGGAAGGGTTTCTGTTGGGATAGGAAGAGAGGGGATTTGGGGTTCTGTGGAGATATGAGCAGAATGGGTTGGAGAGATTACCTCAAGTACATCTTCTTCGATCAAGGATGCTCTCCACTCTTTGATTAGCTCCATCATAGCATGCCCTTCTGTCTTAGGTACAGAGGTTCTCCTGGGGTAGAGTGAGGTTGCACAGACTCTGTCGCCTTCTTGGCAAAAAGTCATTCTTCAAAGGCTTCTATCTCACCATCTTCCAGGGGCTTGACTATCTCCTCTGAGGATGAGGATATGAGAACAACATTTCCCTTGTAACTTGCCTTCTTCTTCTCGAGGACAGAATGGAGGAAGTTGAGGGCAAAGCACTTTGAGACATCATCAGTGCCCACCCACTTCAGTATGGCCTCTTCTTCAGGCTCATAGTGGTCAAAGAATTGGATGATCTTATGGAGGGGTCCCATCCTCCATCTTCTCCATTCCAGTACACGAGCAAACTGTCTATCCAGTAAGGACAAATACCCTTCTTTCCCTGCATTAGGGTGTTCTGGTGATGTTGGCACCCTATTCTGTTCTGGGGTGGCAACAGAAGTGGGGTTCTCTGGTTCCCCCCTGAATGTCTGCTACCTTCTCAGACACTGTAATTAAAGGTTTGATAACCTTCTTCTTAGTTTTGGTGGTCCTCTTCCTCTTAAGCCCAGCTTTCATGGGTGGAGGAGGTGCAACTTGTTCTGTTTTCTTCTCCCTTTTCTTCTTCTTCTCCACAGAAGGTGCTTCAGAGAGAGGTATCTGGACCTTGTCTCCTTGTTGTCTCTTGTTATCAAGCTGAAGCTGTCTCTTAAGCTCTGCCTTGATAGCAATTTCTCTATTTGGAGATGCAGAAAGAAAAATTACCTTTGTGTGATCCAGAGGTATGGTCTTCCTCAAGGTAACACCTTGATTGAGAAGCAGTTCAGAGATGAGCAACCCATGGCCTAACTTCCCAGAATATAGGCCTGTCTTGGGGTTCTTCTTTTTGATGAACTCAATCAGGGACCGTACCATGACTTGTCCCCAGTTGACGTTTACTCCATGATGTACTGCATAGAGAGCATTGGCATTTGCAGTAGTGACATCATCAATGGAGGTATACTTGCACCATAAACATTTGTGGAAAATGTTAATGAGCAGCTCAAAATCCTTCTTGAGCAGGTTTTTCTTGATGTTCACCTTTTCCACTTCTTCACCTTTTCTGCAGTAGTTCCTTTTGAATTCAGGAACAGTGATGTCAGCTTCTTCTAGATCAAATAGAGAGGCCCTGCCTTCCTCTAGTTGAATGTCAAAAACTTTGTTGATGACGTCAGCATCAACCAGTATCTCTTCTCCTTGGACTCTAGAGGTGATGGATTCATCTTTGTAGGACGCGTTAAGGTAGAATTCAACAGTATCAATGTTGCTGTAGACTTCATAAGTGTAGGAGATGACCTTGCTTAGTTGGCATTCGGTCAGTCCGTGAATGATGTTGGTCATTCTTTCTCCTTTTTCTGCAAATCTGGGTAGTACTTCCAGTTCGCACTTCATCCCTATCAACACATTCTTGAGCAGGGTTACTTTTTGTTCCTTGGAGAGGGCGGTGAAGTTCAAGCAAGCCATAGCCGGATTTAGCGGTTGAGAGTTTTTAGAGAGATAAGGATTCGAAAGCTTGAGAGTAATGAAAGCAGTAGCGGTTTAGGTTGAAATGAGGAGAATATATGGGTACGGGTTAGTGGACATTTGAGATTATTTGCGGTTCCAAGGTACCAATAAATGAAAATGGGAACGCAATAAATATTTTGCGGCTGTTATACCGTTTAAGGGTAAAAAGGTAAAAGACCGTTAATTAGTTACTAGGTCACCCGGATTTTCAAAATTTTTTAAGTCCACAACCTTTTCTGTTAGATGTAAGAAGAGGTTTTTTGAAGGAAGGGAGGGAGGGTTTCTGTTGCTGAGGTGTTCTGTCAGGAACGGAGGTTCTCTGCTCAGGATAGAGAACAAAAGGGATTAACAGAAGGGGTTTTGCAACAGGTATTCTGTTAGCAGAGAGTATGCAACAGAGGGCCTTCCTTTTCAACTTTCTCTTGGAATTTCATCCATCATTCCCAATTCCTCTCTCAGTTTGTTGAATCTAGCCTCAGGTAGAGGCTTTGTCAGAATGTCTGCAAGCTGGTCTTCTGTTGGCACATGCTCCATGCATATGTGCTTCTTTTCAACATGATCTCTGATGAAGTGATGTCTGATCTCAATGTGCTTTGTCCTGGAGTGAAGAACTGGATTCTGAGTGATGGCAATGGCACTGGTGTTGTCACATATCAGTTTGATCTCCTTTGCTTGAATGCCACAGTCCTTCAGCTGTTGCTTCATCCAGAGTAACTGCGCACAGCAACTCCCAGCTGCAATGTATTCAGCTTCTGCTGTACTTGTTGAGATTGAATTCTGCTTCTTGCTAAACCAGGAAACAAGCCTTCCTCCTAGCATTAGGTAGTGACCAGAGGTGCTCTTCCTGTCTAATCTGCAACCTGCAAAATCTGAGTCAGAGTAACCAATTCGTTCAAGGTTACCTCCCTTTGGATACCATAGGCCTGCATTTGGATTTCCTTTGATATATCTGATGATTCTCTTTGCAGCACTAAGATGGCTCTCCTTGGGCTTTGATTGGTATCTGGCACAGATTCCAACAGAGAATGAGATATCTGGTCTGTTTGCAGCCAGATACAGCAGAGATCCTATGATTCCTCTGTAGGTAGTTGCATCGACATCTTTGCCTTCATCATCTGGACCAATTCCTTGTGAGGTGTTCATGGGAATTTTCACTGAGGATTTGCCTTCCACTCCAAACTTCTTGATCAGGTCTCCGATATACTTCCCTTGATTGATAAAGATTCCTTCTGGAACTTGTTTGACTTGTAGTCCTAGGAAGTAACTGAGTTCTCCCATCATACTCATTTCAAATTGACTCTGCATTACTTGAGAGACTTTCTTGCACAGTTCTGAATTAGTACTACCAAATATAATATCATCAACATATATTTGTACTAATAGAATATGATTAGCAACAGAGATTTGAAATAGAGTTTTGTCAACCTTTCCCTTAGTAAACCCATGATTCACTAGGAATAGGGACAATGTGTCATACCATGCTCTGGGAGCTTGCTTAAGACCATAGAGGGCCTTTTTAAGCTTGTAGACACAGGAGGAGTGAGTAGGAATGACAAAACCTGGTGGTTATTCCACATAAACTTCTTCTTCAAGATCTCCATTCAGAAATGCACTTTTGACATCCATCTGGTAGACCTTGATGTTGTTGTAGGCAACATAGGCTAAAAATATTCTGATGGCTTCCAGTCTGGAAACTGGTGCAAAAGTCTCATCAAAATCTATTCCTTCTTCTTGGCAATAACCCTTAGCTACCAGCCTTGCTTTATTCCTTACAATGTTGCCATCTTCATCAGCTTTGTTCTTGAATACCCA
The DNA here is from genome assembly GCA_945859875.1 of Cuscuta europaea. Classification (NCBI taxonomy): domain Eukaryota; kingdom Viridiplantae; phylum Streptophyta; class Magnoliopsida; order Solanales; family Convolvulaceae; genus Cuscuta; species Cuscuta europaea. The sequence continues at coordinate 7,756,349 of CAMAPE010000054.1, read as the reverse complement.
TTTGGTTCCAATGACATTCTGGTGCTTTGGCCTAGGAACAAGTTCCCATACTTTGTTCCTTTCAAATTGAGTAAGCTCTTCTTGCATTGCATTGATCCAATCTGAGTCTGCAAGAGCTTCTTCTATAGTCATGGGTTCCATTTGAGATATATAGCAGGCAAGCATTGCTTCTCTCCTTGTTGATGCTGATCTGGTCTGCACACCACTTCTGATATGTCCAATTACTTGGCTAGGGGGATGATCTCTTAACCATGTCAAATCAGGTTCTGTCAGTTGCTGTCTGGGTCTTTCTTGTTCTTCATCTTCTGAATCTTCATCTTCATTCAATAGAAGGGGGTTTGGTGCAGGTGTTGGAAATGCAGGGTTATCTGTTACCTCTTCTGTTGGTTCTGGTGTTCTGTCTTCTATGCTGACTTCTTTGAGGATCTCTGTTACTTCTTTAACAGAGGTGCTATCATCAAACTTTACATGTATAGACTCTTCAACATGTAGAGTCCTTCTGTTGAGTACTCTATAGGCTTTACTGGTGTTTGAATAGCCTATAAAGATACCTTCATCAGCTTTCTCTTGAAAGACTTTCAGATGCTCCTTTCCATTGTTAAGGATGTAGCATTTGCATCCAAACACATGAAACTAACTGAGGTTGGGTTTTCTTCCTTTCCAGAGTTCATAAGGGGTCTTCTGGTGATTCTTGTTGATCATGCTTCTGTTCTGGGTATAGCATGCAGTGTTGATTGCTTCAGCCCAGTATCTCATAGGTAGTCCAGATTCTGCAATCATTGTCCTTGCAGCTTCTTTTAATGTTCTGTTTCTCCTTTCTGCTACGCCATTCTGCTGAGGGGTTCTGGCGGCAAAGAGTTGATAAAAGGTTCCATTTTGATCACAGAAGTCCTTTATGACTTGGTTGACAAATTCAGTTCCTTTGTCAGATCTGATTGTCTTAACCTTCAAGTTCTTCTCAGTCTGAAGTTGCTTTAACAGAGATGGCAACTTCTGAAGAGTTTCATTCTTCTTTGATAGAAAGATAGTCCATGTATATCTGGAATAGTCATCAACCATGACTAGAGTGTATTTCTTGCCACCAACACTTGGAGTCTCAACAAGTCCAAATAAATCATTTGGATCAGATTTAAAGGACTTGTAGAAAGATCTCCAGCAATGGGTTTGAACGAGTTCTTCTGTTGCTTTTCCTTCTGGCATGCACTGCAGAGGGTCTCTTTCTTGTAAACTATGTCTGGCAGTCCATCAACAATGTGTTCTCTTTCCAGTTTGTTGATTCTTTTGAAGTTCAAATGGCTAAGCTTCTTGTGCCAGTCCCAGCTTAGTTTTGAATCTCCCTTGGCTATCAGGCAAACTCCATCCTTTGCAGTGTTCCAATCAACCACATAGATGTTCTTCTTCCTTGATGCTGTAAGAACCACTTCTTTTGTTGTCTCATGTTTCACATAGCAGAAGTCTTTTGTGAATTCAACAGTGTAACCTTTGTCACAGAATTGGCTAGCACTCAGCAAGTTGAACTTCAGTCCTTTGACATATGAGACATCATCAATGACTATCTGGTTCTTGATCAGCTTCCCTCTTCCTTTTGTTTGACCTTCTTTGTCATTACCTCCAAAGGTAACTCTAGGTCCTTTGCATTTCTGGAACTCAGTTAGGCAACTTCTGTCACCTGTCATGTGCCTGGAGCATCCACTATCAATAAACCATTCTTGCTCTGAGATAGCTCCAGCACACAGTTCCTGCAAGATCAAAAGAAAGATTTAGGTACCCAAGCAATGTTGGGTCCTGGGGGGTCATGGAGTCTGGGTAGTTGGTACCATTTTGGTCTCATCAGGTGAAACCTTGGTGGATGGTACCCATTGTCCACCTGGTAGTTATAGTAAACCGAAGTGTGATTCACTTTGGGCAGATGCTTGTGAGGGTCATGCTTCCTGTTTACATACTTTTGCATAGCTTTCTTTGTTGGAAAGAAGTCCCATATACTATCAAGAGTAGAGGGACGGTTAGCTTTGGGCTTCTGAAGTTGACCAGCCAACCTCTTCTGCCTAAAGTTAACTCTCTCTTGATATTTGCCCTTCTGGTGGTCATTTCTGGTACGGTTATCATGAGGTTGTCTGTCAATAAATGGTCTTTTATTTTTGTTATTCTGAAAACCTTTTCTGTTGTTAGGTTTTCTGCCAGGTTCATTATTTTTCAAAAAGGGCTTCTGTTGAACCTTTATCTTCCCTTTTTCTGGTCTGACTTCCTCATGAACAACCTTGGTGCCAGATACACCAGCTTGGCAGATGGGGCTAGAGATCAGTGGCACTCTGACCTTATCTGCCTTAGCAACACTGGTGCTAGGCATTACAGAAGGCTCACCTGATTCTGTTGAGCCATAACCAAGACCAAAGCCTGTGCCAATTTTTTGATCAAGTAAAATCTTTTCCATGGAAGACTGAGCCTTCTGGTAAGCTTTGTACTTAATCTCAAGAGGCTCAATTTCTCTTATTCTCTTGAGAAGAGAAACATTTTCAGTTTCCAGCTGATCTCTCTCCTTAATTAGAAGATTGATTTTGGTCTCAACCTCCTTTTTTAAGTCAAGAATTTCAGCCTTCAGCTTACTGTTTTCTTCTGTGACAGTGGAATAAGTGGCTTGAATGGCCTTAAACTCTTCCCAAAATTCTGACATTGAATCAGAATCAAAAGCTAAGCCTACCGAAGAAAAAACTAGATGCAGAAGTAGAGGTTACCTCATCATCAGAATGAGCCATGAGGCATAGGTCTTCTGTCTCTGTATCAAGGCAACAGAAGGCCTCATCAGAGTCAGTCAGAACTGGATTCTGTCTCAGACAGAGGATCTTTCTCGAGTTGTTCTGTTACGAGTGCTTTCCTTCTTCTGGAATTATCTTCATACTTCTTCTTTTCTCCATCATGTCCTTGTTTCTTGGACACTCTTGGATGTGGACACTCTGCCTTGAAATGTCCAGGTTGTCTGCAGTTGTAACAGAGAAGCTTTTGACCTTCTGGAATGGCTTTCTGCTGAATGATGGACTTCTTCCATCTTTGGGATTCTTCATAAACTTCTTGAATCTCCTAGCAAAAGAAGCCATATATTCGTCAAATAAAAGTACTGAGGGGTCAAAATCATATACCTTTGATGTGCTGGCAGTGAGGGCTGTAGTGGTCCTCTCTTCTGGTACATCTTCTTTTTCTTCAATCATTTCAAACTCATGAGCTTTGAGATCTGAAATGAGCTTATCAGTGGGATAAGTCTTCACATCCTTGCTGGCTTGGACAGCAACCACCTTCATCTTCCATGCTGAGGGCAGTCCCCTCAACACCTTGAGGTTGATCTTCTTGGTGGTGAGTCCCTTGCCAAGCTCAGAGATCTCTCTAGTGAGAGTGAGGAGCCTGTCATACATCTTGGAGATGCTTTCACCAGGAAGAAGCTTGAAGTCATCAAACTTCTTGGTTGCTATAGTCAGCTTGTTGTCCTTCTCTTGCTCATCACCAGCTCCAATGAGCTCAAGAGTATCCCAGATTTCCTTTGCAGTCTTGCACTTCTTTATCCTGTTGAAGTACCTATCATCAATGGACTTGTAAAGAATGTCTTTAGCAATGTTGTCCAGATTGTACTTCCTTCTTTCTTCAGTAGTCTACTCAGATTTGGCCTTATTGATCATCTGAGGTCTGGTGTTATCAATAGCATGTTCAGGGTTGACCTTCTGGAAGCTTGTGAAGGGCCCAATGTCAAGTACTTCCCACATCTCATCATGCAGTGCACAGAGATGTGCCTTCATTCGGATCCTCCAGTCATCAAACTTGAGATCTGAGAACATAAGATTCTTGGAAAGGGAGTGATCCATTATATCAGATTAAAAATGAGGCAAAACAGAAAAACAAATGGATCTTTGTTCTGCTAATAACCTAAGAGATTATTAGAACAAGGAGGCTCTGATACCACTTGTTGATCCCGATTGTACTGGATACAGTCTAGAGGGGGGGTGAATAGACTGTATTGGTTTTTAACTTTTTCAAGCTAAGTACCAGATTAAACAGAATAGCCTGTTCTGTTGGCAGAACAGACTGGCAATGGATGGGTTTCTGGTAGGGAGTTCTGTTAGTAGCCTCAAAGAAGCAAAGGCAGTAGGCCTTCTGTTAACTCACAAGACAAGTTCTGCTGAACACAGATACCAAGTCTTTGGAGTTAAGCAGTTCAAATAAAAGTGATAAGTAAAATGCAGTAAGTAAATGACACCAGGGCTTTTTATAGTGGTTCAAGGAACAACTTGTTCCTCTAATCCATTGTTCCACTAAGCTTGTAAAAACGACCGTTTACAACGCCTTAGCCCTATCACTTAAGAAGCTCTCCACGTCTTCTTCAAGTGTAGATGTCTTCTTGGATGCACTTCTGGCTTCCGTAAGACTGGTCCTTTCACCAAACTTATTTTAAGCGAAAAGCGACCAAAAGCGAGAACTTAGAGCTTTTATAAAAAGCGAAAGTGCTAAGAGAAGCGTCGCTTTTACACAAAAAACGATGGCTATAGAAAAATACAAATATAAAATATTCCAATGCATATTTAAGTCAAAAACACATCAATAGTCATAATACTCATAATAGTACTAATAATGCGACATAAAGGTAGAAAATATCCATCACACAATGTCATAATAATGTCATAAAATCAACTCTACGAAGCATTATCACTCCATAATGTCATCCTCCACATGAATGTTCCCTTCTTCTTCATCCATAACCAAAGCATCAAAGTCATCACTATCATCATTATACACCCCAACATCTTCTTCATCTTCTTCCTCATCTTCATCAACAAGCCTATGGGTGGAGGCTTTTTCCTTGGACTTGGACTTGGAAGTTCCCACTTTTTCTTTCCCTTTTGAATTGCGTCTTAGAGAATATGGTGTATCATGTACACCGGAAAACTTCGCAACGTCCCCCCATGTCAAAGTATCTCCATCATCAAAGACCAACTCTTCGTTTGCATCATCAAGAGTACTCGTCAACCATTCATTTGCCATGTCTATATATTCTAAACAAATTGGATCGATAGAGTCACGCATTTCCCACCGACGCCTCAATGCCCTATTGTACTTAACAAAAACCAAATCATTGAGGCGCTTGTACTCTAGACGACTTCTCCTCTTTGAATGTAACTGTTAAGCATTTAAATATTGTTGTTAGCATAGTCAGTTAAAGTAAAAATGAAAATGATCTTACTTATTTACATTTAAATAATTATTCTTACATGTTCAAATACGCTCCAATTCCTTTCACAACCTGATGCACTTGTTGTTAAACTAAGAATCTTGATCGCAAATTCCTTTAAATGAGGAGCACTAGCACCAAATGATGTCCACCAATCAACTAGAGAATAAATTTAAAAAGTTAATGTATTAATTTTTTAAAATAAAGAATATATATAACGATTAAAAAATATTAACCTGGGGGCTTGACACCTCGTTGTCTCTTCGCAAATGAGCTGCTAAATAATCCATGTCCTAGCTCCCAAGTTGACACTTCATTTGCGATTTTCGTTTGAAGTTCTTCATTTGGAACCAATCTCTCCAAACAGTCATAAAATCCTGCTACCACCTCAGCCGAATTAATGGTAGAAGACACCGGTGACTCACCTGGAAATCGAAAGAAATCCGGATTCAAGAAGAAAGCAGCCGCGTGCAATGGTTGACGGAGTTGAGAAGTCCATCTCGTATCAATTATCTCAAACACTCTCTTGCACTTCGTTTCGTCATTGTTGAAGGCTTTGGCTATTGCTGATTTTGTTATCTCCATTGCGGGATAAACATATCCCATAGCCGGTTTGACATCTCCATCAACCAACCGAAGTGTCGTCATAAGTGGTCCTCCAACTTTAAGTGCCTCATGAAGTGTATTCCAAAAGGATGGCATTTGCACAATTCGGCCACACTCCTTTGCCGCCTCTTCCTTGGAGTAATTAGTTGTTAGGAACTCTTCACAATTAAAAAGTTTTATCAACTTCATCTTGTGCTCCTTCAACCTTTTGAATGTCAAGAAAGCCGTGGCAAATCGTGTTTTAGCAAATTTCACCAAGTCTCTCTTGCCGGTGAATTTTCTAAACAAGTTCAACAACTTCGTTTTGGAATGGATGTAGACCGACAGCTTGAGAGCTCTTTTGTAGGTTGTCTGGAAATGCTTAAGGTCAAATATATCCTTGAACATCAAATTGATGCAATGAGCAGCACAAGGAGTCCAATACATTGCGGGGTACTTCTCCATTAAATCCTTACCTGAGCGATTACAATTGACTATTATAATTTTAATTAATTAAAAAAATATTAAAGATAAAGAATAGAAGTGTAAAAAGATAATTACCAGCTTTGACATTTTCAGAAGCATTTTCTGATATCACTTGAACAACATTTTCACTTCCCACCCTATTCACAAAGATTTCGAAGAGCTCTAGCATTTTCTCCCCATTCACGGTGTCCAAACTTACTTCAACTGATTGGATGAAATACGATCCAAGTGAGCAATTAACTACGACGTTGATATACGCCCGATTTCTTCGATCAGTCCACTTATCCATCATTAATGAACAACCATATTGGTTGCAAATATCCTCATGTGGTTTAAAAAGCTCTTTCACATGATCTACTTCTTTTTTGAGATATGGCACTCTCACTTCATGGTAAGTAGGAGCCTTCATGCCTGGCCCGTGTTGTGCCACAACATCAATGAAACTTTGTAGCGTCTTATAATTCACGCAATTAAATGGCAATCCGGCTTCATACATCCATCGTGCAAATGCAGTTACAGCCTTTTCTCTCAACTCTTTTTTGCAAGTTGCTAGAGTTACTTCTACCCCTCTTGCTCTTTTCAATTTTTGATGTTCTTTTGAAACACTTTTGAAGTACAAATTCATTGGGCCTTTTATTGTTGATGTTTTGCTCGTACCATCTTCACATTCAATCTCCTCAACATCATCATCATCAAAATCAGGACCTAAAGAGTTCTCTTTCAAATATTCTTTTCTTTGATTTTTTGCATCCAAAACCTCTTTCATGGCAATTCTAACTTCTTGAGGACACTTGTCACATGCCTTCACACATCGAAAGCCACCGACAAGATGTTGCTTGTGACGGTATATGCCTCCAGTTGTTACTTTATCACAATAAATGCATCGAACACGAGTATAATCATTTTGTGAGACTTTCTCTCCATGCTGCCATGCCGGGTCCGTCGTTTTGGATTGCATTCCCGACATTTTTCTTTTAGACGTACATGTTTCAAAAATGTATAATGTTTAAAACCAGGCAAGTTTGTTAAAAAAAGCCAAATAATAAAACCAGCAGCACTTTGTTCATTCCCAGGTTGGGGATGGAATGTACATGTGCAATGGGACTATGGGAGACTACGTTAAAATACAATAAGTAGCAATAAGTAGCAGCAGATGGAGAGAGCAGTTCAATCGCAGCGGAACAAAGAAGAAATACAGCAAAACAAAGAAGAAGATAGGCAGTAGCAGACCAGTCACCACTCACCAGTGTGAAAAGCAGAGTAGCAGCGGATGGACTAATGGAGAGAGCAGGTCGTGCGATGGCTTTGGCGACGGAGAGAGGAGGTCGTGCGATGGCTTTGGCGATGGAGAGAGGAGGTCGTGTGGATGGCTTTGGCGATGGAGAGAGGAGTAAGGAGTTCGTGTGACGCAGAGGGGAAAAGAAATGGGCAGTGTTCGTTAAACCTAATTCCGGAAAAACAAAAAAAAAAGGATTTAAGCCATCTGGACAGTCATCTTCGCTTTTCGTGAGAAGCCCATAAAAATCGCGCTTTTTGCGCTTAAGCTCAGCGACGGAAAAACGTCGGAAAGCTTCGCTTTCTCACGGAGCTGCGGTTCGGAAAAGCCAGGCGCAAAGCATGCGCTCGCTTGCGCTTCAGCGCTTAAGCGCGCTTTTGGTCGCTTTTAATAAGTTTGCCTTTCACTGAGCTTTCCCGGAAGTATCACCACTTCACTGCTCCAGGTACTTGGACGTCCTTCTTGTGAAAGAAGAGGTTCTGTTGAGAACAGGGGTTCCTCCAACTTGCTTCGTTACAAAAGATTTGTATGTGAAGAGCTTGAAGAGTTGAAGAACACTTGGAACTTTGCTTGAGTTGGAAATAAGGATTTTTCCAACGTCTGCCTTCTCTTGTAGAAGATAATGAAGATTTAATCTCAAGGAGGCTTTTGCGTTTTTAGCGTTTGAATATTTTGTATGCGCACAATTGTAGCAAAGTTAACCGGTTGTTCTTCGTAGTGTATCTTTTATACTGAGGCTGTCTTCCCGTTGGAGGAGAAGGAGGACAACTGCATTAAATGAGCGAGCAGTTGACTTGACCAGTAGGACCCAGCAAAGTTGGCGGGTTACTATTTTGGGATAAAGTTATCCTCACATTGCGGCCAATCATCTGCATTTACTCTACAGAGTACGGGAGGCATTAAATGTGCATTTAATGCGCGTACTGTAGCTTTTCCGTTCAAGACTCCTAGCCGTTGAAGGAATCTTTCAGTTGGTTTACCGACTTGTTGAAATTCTTCTAAGTGTCAGGCCTTCTGGTGTATTTAGCAGTGAGTAGATCAGAGAAGGTCTTGAGCACTTCTGTTGAAGAAATATCCAACAGAGAACCAGGAGGGTTTCTGTCAGAGTAAATGCTAACAGAGACCCTGAGGTCTTCTGTTCTGAAGCAGAGAACCAAAGGTCTTCTGTTCAACCAAAGCCTTATCAAGGGTCCTCTGTCAGGGGTCTTCTGTTCTGGAGGCTTTCTGCTTTGGAGGCCTTCTGCTCTAGAGGCCTTCTGCTTTGGAGGCCTTCTGCCAGTCGATTATACTAAAGAACTTTACAAAGGAAAATTCTAATACATTAAGTCTAAAGAGGGGCACTCTAAAGTCCTAATTAATATAGCATCATCAAAATCTAATTACAAATATTCCTTACAATATGTAAAAAATTGACCAATGGGTCGAATATTTTCTAAGTGTATATACTTATATGTATTCAAAGACTTGGGAGGGAGTATACATTATGTATCACCCTATGTTGGGGTCTGATTCTTGAAACGTTCGTTATGCTACATTTAGCTTACGTCTTGCCAGTACATGTGTACTGACCCCTTCGCGGGGCCCTTACCATTTTAAGGTTGAACTAGACAAATGGAGTGGGAGATACTGTTGGAGTGTACGTATGGGGTTAGACCCATGATCCACATATCCGTAGACTCATGATCCACATACTCGTAAGACATTTCAGTCCAGTCCAGCACATGATAGATATATCCCCGACTAAGACCTATCCATCTGAGAGTACCAAAACCCGAACAGGTCAGATAGTTCCCACACGGATCAACTAAGGATCAAGATGAGCACCATCATCAAGTGTCCACTCGGCCTAAACCAAGTGGATGGATCATGTGAGGACTTCATCATCCACATTCACACAAGGTTAACATGCACCCTCGATTGTTGTAGCATGGACATCAACGACACGACATGCCATCCCCACATGCCATCCCCACAAATCCTGTGGGGCTTCGCAAGTAGACTAGTGAACGCATGTGGAGTACATTAAATGCACCATTATTTATTGCTACTATAAACAGCTCCACCCTGGGAAGTTGTACGGATTCGAAAATGATTTATTACACTTTAGTTTCGCTCTCTATCAATTAGGTATGCCTTCTCTCTAGAGTACCACTAGCGGCTTCTGTTATAGCTATCACTACTCTGCTAAAACAGTTGATCTAATATCTCTCTCAATCCAAATATTTTATTTTATTTTTGAAAATCTCTAGCAACAATGCTAAAAACAGGGATGATATGTAAGCGCCTAAGGGATGATGATAAATGTACTTACCATATCTAATAAGTGGAGAAGTTTTTAATTGTGTTACTCTGGTTCATAACCTACTTTCTATAAATGTAAAGAGGTATTATGATATTAACATAGTTGGATCATACCTGCATAAAAGTATTCAAAACCCGTTTGGAAAAGTCATAAAAGTGGATTTATATTGAATGTAATATTAATTTTATACCTCATTACATAACATGCCATAAAAATACCAACATGACACCACAAGTTGGCTATAAATACAATCGCTAACATCTATGATGTATATCAGAGTTGATTTCATTATTTTATAAGCCAAATACATTATAACAGTTTTAAAAATGTCTAGCAATGCTGCCAATAAGAGGCTCAGTAGGGGTCGTCAAAAGATTCCTCTAAAAAAGATCGAAAATGAAGTTTATCGCCAAGTGACGTTCTCTAAACGCCGTTCAGGTTTAATAAAAAAGGCTAGTGAAATGTGTGCTCTCACCGGTGCTGATATTGCTTTGGTGATATTTTCTCCCTCAAATAAAGTTTATACTTTTGGGAACCCATGTTTGCACGTTGTCCTCGATAAATACTTCGGTGAAAGGAATACACCACAAGCCAGAGTTGTTGATGAGATTCTTCGTGCCCATCATGGAGCTAACATGAGCACAATAACTCCCGTGATAGGTGAAATCGAGTCTCAACTTCATGATCAAAGGAAAAAAAGTCAAGCTTGGTGTGAAGCTGAAAAATGTAGACCTCTTATTTCTGATTTACAATTGTGTGATTTAGAACATCTGAAATGCCGCTTGGAAGTCCTCCGCATTCAAAACAATCAAACACTAAAGCAACTATCAATGACTCATATCATGGAAACTCCTATTGATAGAGGTGGCATGCTTGGCCCTTTCTCATATTTTGGGATCAATAATGTTGGTTCTGGGTCCAATGGAACGAGTTAATCCATAACTATATATATTAGTAAACCGAGTTTGGCATTTCAATATTTATAGAACATGCATTTATAAGTGCAATGTTTTTTATTTTATGTTTTTCCTTTAATCATGTCATTTCCCCATACTAAGTGTCAACATTCCATTTTTAAGTTCTCTATATTGCGTGTAATTGTATGGGAACAAATATTATGTGTAATTGTCATGAGTAAAAATGTCTCTATTATTTCTCCTCACTAATTAATTTTTGAAGTTGAAAGTGTTCACTAGTCAGGTTTAGTTGTAAGTATATATGTTTCGATTGTAGTAATAAATAAAGGGTTGATCCATAGACCACAAGAAAATGTTGCTTTATAAAGTTTGGGTATTGAGAATTAAAAAATAGATGTGAGGTGAAGAGTTATTTATCTTTATCTAAAAAAATGAATTTATTGAATATATAAAAGAGAGGACCTTGCCTAAAGTACATAGGGCAAAACTTATATCATTAAATTTGAAAATGTTTACAAATTGGACCGGGTGAGGGTTACGATCTTCACTTAAGCGTTTGGTTGCATTATTAATAGACCTATCAATCAGCTTGAGTTCAAGTTTGTCATCTTATATGAGTTTCCTTATTCTCGTGATAGTGTAAATATGCTCCCAATAACGGATACACTGAAATTTTAGCTTTGGCAACTTTGGAACCATCAAGTTCAGTCCTAGACAGGACAATTTTATTCTCTGCATAAAATTAAAGATGTTAGAATGTAATAGAAAAGGACAACTTGGGCAGAACTTGCAAAGATGTTGATAGAATGGTGGGAGATCATTGAACCAGCGTGATTAACGAATAAGGAAACCACCCTTGAGCTAGACTTTAAGAAGTAATGAAGATATTTGAAGTTAATAGCCCATTGGGAGGGGGAGTCCATCTATTAATGCGAGGTTTGGGGGTGTAATGTTCATGTTTTTTAGCGTTTTAAGATGTATTACTAATCCTGGAGTCGTGTTTTATTATGATAATGGCCTGAGGAACGGTAATGGCATTGTTTTAAATTAATATTGTACGTGATGTTGTTCTGAAAGATTCATATGTACGTTCTTCACGGCTTCACCTAGACAACAGCCTCCGGTACAATACTAGGAATCTCCCTAGACACGTCTAACGAGCATGCCTTACATGCCTCGAGTACCTTCACTCTCATCTTTGATGATGAGGAGGATGATATTCTTGGGACCATTTCTCTGAATGGTAAATTCAATCTCAAAATGGTCTATGATGATATTCAATGTTTCGTTCCTATAACAAAGCTCTTGATAAAGTATGGTAAAAAGTAACAATCACACAATCATAGCAGATAAATAATAAGCAGATAGAAAGTGATGGTCCCGGATAGGGTAAAAGTCTAGAGGGGGGGGGGGGGGGGTGAATAGACTTTTAAATGTTTTTCGACTTTAAAGCCTTTCTCCCTCTAAAGAGTTGATCTATAATCTTTTGAGAGAATTATAGACGCACAGCGGAAGTCTTTACCCTTTATGGAATCAGTGTATGAACCCAAATGTCTAGCAGTAGGCTTGGCAGTTGGCTAGATAGCAGGGAACTGCTAAGTCAACTGTTGAGGAAATATTGGGTGTTTGATGAAGGTGATAATGAAATGTTGCTGAGAATAATGAGGGCTTTCAGTAAATGTGCTTTAGTAACAGTAATCAGGACTTTTACTAAAGCAGTGGTCTCAGCAGTTGGGTGGTGATGAGGGCACTGCTGAGGCACCTGCTTGGTTTAGAGGGTGAATTTCTGAGAGCAGTTTGGTCAACCTCCTGGCTGGTGATGATATGAAGGTCTGGTGATATTGAGATGTTCCAGAGAAACAAATGTATGTGAGCAGAGGGCTCAGCAGTTGGGTGGATTCCAGGGGACTGCTGAGGCACCTGCTATGAGTTTCTGGGAAATATTAGAATGGGCCTTTTGGTGATATTGGTGCACTTCTCTTGTATGAAAATGATCTCAAAGAAAGTAAGTAATTAAGCAGTAGGATAAGCAGTTGAGTCAGTTAAGACAACTGCTTAGGATTCTGCTGGCAAACTTCAATCTTTTTGTAAGAGGTGCTAAGTGTGTGCTTTGTTGAATGAAAGTAAATCAACACACAGTATATCCTGGTTCAGAGGTGGTGTAATCCTCCTACGTCCAGTCCTACCCTCTTTCAGATGGATTTCACTAAAGTATTAAGCCCAATACACTTAGTGCCAATCTAGCCTTTACAACACGTAGGCCTAGATTGAAGGTTTTTCACGATGAGTATAACACCACTCAAAGTTACTCAGTCCTTAGAATTTTCTCTAATGAACCCGTGGGGATCAAAAGGTACTCTATCTATCTACTCACACTTTCGGATCCGAACAACTGTTCTCCTAAGTGTTTACAACAATATGTGAAATGTTACAAGAAAGTTCTAACCTCCAACTAGAAACTAAACTTCTATGATTTAGCAATGAATAGCTTGTAAACTGGAAGTTTAGTGAAGCATGAGTCCAAGAAGAGAGTAAAGTTTAGAATAACACTTTCTCTTTTGCTAGATAGCTCGTGAATGCTCGTGAAAGAATTTCTCTCTTTGGATGCTCAAAGCTTAGTTAGAAACTTTCATTTCAGCCTATATTTATAGGCTTCTCCTTTGGATTAATCTCATCCGTTGGTTAGGATGAATTAATCTCTGACGTTGAAATTCTTGCAAGGACGAATTGTACATTCGTCTTCTTGTGGTGGAGCATTTATTTGGGATGATTTCTTTGTCTTGAGTATCTCAGCCGCTGAAACATCTCTTCGGAAAATCTTCTCATAATAATACATACGTCCTATGCTCCGGTCCCATGTATTAATTGCCAGTCAATTTTTTGTCTTCAGTCATATACATTCAATGTATATAATTTCCGAGCTTCTTTTCTTCAATAATGTGACATACAGTTAACTTTTGAGCTAAAATAATATATACCGGTAGGATCTAAATATCCTATTAAGGTAAATAAAAATTACCTTATTGCATTTTAATTTTTCCGGTAATATTCAAATTGACTCAAAAATTGTATATTTTATTTTGTCACATAATTTTGAATGCTAACATACGAACAATATTGAGATACAATGTACATGTGCTAAGTATAGTGGCATCATCAAAATCTATTAAAATTGGGTACTAACAATTTCCCCCTTTTTGATGATGCCAAAACTATACAACACAAGAATAAAATATTTTTATTGATTTTTCATTTGAGTTTTGTACATTGTTCTAGCTTCTAAGGTACAATAGTTTATAGTCAATTTCGGACTCCATCTATTCTATTCTTCTCCCTCTTTTGCTTTCTTCTTGGTTTCTTCCTTAGCCTTGGCTTCTTCAGCTTTCCTCTTTCTGATCTCAGCTTCTTCTTTGAGTCTCTTGTTCTTTCTCCTTGTCTCTGCCCCCTTTTTGGCATCAGCAGGGGTCTGGCTCTCTTGAAATAGGACCGCTATTTCTGGATCAGATTCAACCTCTATTTGCTGGATTCTCCTTGTTGGATGGAGATCGTTGAATTCAATGGCGAGTGAAGTGACTATGTTCCGGAGATCCGTTACATCTACCTTGACCTCTTCTTTGATTTCTTGTTCAATTTTGTGAAGTTGTTGAGTTGTTGCTTGTTGGTGTAGGCCTAGTGTCTTGATTTCATCTCCTTGCTTTAGGAGAGCTTCTTGAGTAGCCGTGTGTAGTCGTCCTAGATGATCAGCAACATCTACTCTAGTTTTGCCTATTGCCTCTGAGTGATCCACTTGTTTGGTGACCAACTTCTTGGAGAGATTGAGGATGGCAAGTAGCTCCTTGGTTTTGAGATAGTTTAGGAACTTCTCATGCACCTGGATAGTTTGAAGGGTCTGCTCAAGGTTAGTTGGTAAGGTAGAGTTGGAGAGTACCTGGGCAGAGGGCTCTGTTTCTGCTTGGGCAGAGGGCTGTGTTGCAACTTGTGGGTGCTGGACCGCCTGAAGCTGACTTTGGAGCTCTATACATAGAGCTTGAAGTTCCTGAAGGCCTCTCTAAACTGCTTCTGCCTGTTCTTGCTGAGTGTTGATGTAGGCTTCATGTTCATTGATTTGTTGGAGAGCCTTCTCGATGTTGGGTGGCAGAGAATGTAGAGATGCTCCGGTTTGCTCTTGATCATGCAGTTGCTTTAGGAGAGTCTGAATTTGCAGTTCAAGTTCCTAGTCCTTAGCTCTTTGAGCTACTAGTTCTTTGTGGATGTCTTCTAGCTGGGCAGGCTGCTGAGAAAGTTGCATTTTGAGCTGGGCCTTTTGTTTTGCATTGAATACCTGTTGGATCATGAGGTTGCTTTTGATGTGGCAGTGAACTTCTGCAAACCTGGCTTCCAGAAGTTTGTCGAAATGCTTTTGCATTTTGATCAATCGCTTGTGAAGTCTCAATTCGGCATTGCTCACAAATTTGATTGTTGCTCTTCGTTCATTGATGAAGACCTATGCTAGAGTCGGTGTGTCCTCAGCTCCATCAGTGAGAATTTGATGTTTGACGTGTTCTGAAGTGTTAGCTTCGTGTTCTGGGATCTCTTGTAACACTTAAGAATTTGATTATTTAGATATAGTAATGTTTCGGGACGAAACATCTTTTAAGGAGGGTAGAATGTGACACTCCAAAAATTTAAATAAAAAAAAATATATAATTTTTAGCCAGATAAATCATAAAATATTGCGGAAGTGACATTTTAATTATTAATTGAGTCAGACAAAAATTCAACAGTTGTAACATTCTAATCAGATAAAAATTTCAAAATTTATGACGTCTTAGTCAGATAAAAATATTTCAGTAATAGGAACAACATTTTATGAAACAAGTGAACCAGACAGAAAATTAACAATTGTGACATTTTTAGTCAGATAAAAATGGTCCGATAAAAGAAGTAATATTTTATATCAAGTACCAATTATACATATGACATAAGAAGTAAAAGCTATATTTTATTTTTACAAAACACAATTTCCATTTTTACTCCTAAATATATAAACTATACCTACGTATAATACTATACGTATTAAAAATTATGTACTATATTTTTTAATCAGATTTATACTACACGCATCAGTTACAAAACTAACAAAGGAAAAAATTTTAAAAAAAAAAATTATAACGGAGGAAGATCCCAACGTATGAAACGTTCAAAAAGAGAGAAAAAAAATCTTATGAGCAGGATTTTAGGATCTGAATCAGAAGCTTTACACCCAGCCATCTCTATAAATAGCAGAATCAACTGCCCGGCCTTTCATCCCAAAAATTCCCGTCGGAAAACGCATATATATATACATATATATCTGAATTTTTCCAACCCATCGCTAGACTCAAAACCGAGCCCTGAAAACGCTTCCCAAACCTTCCCCTTCGTGAGAGGAATCCAACGGAGGAAGAATCATTGAAAACGGTCGTGAAACGAGGGGGAAAAAGCTCGCCTGAGTTTCGCCGGGAAAACTTTCCCGACAGAAAACGGAGGAGCAGGAGCTGCCGTCGCCGCCGCCAACCCTTCACCGACCTTCGCCGTCCCGAGAAGAGTGCACCGCTACCCCGTTGGCCGTTTCCGACGAGGTAAGCCTCTTCCCTATTTTTTTCTTCTTTTCCCCGTTTTTTTCCGGCGAGTCGATGGAGATGACGACCCAGCCAAGGCTGGGGTCTGTCTTGTGGGCCTGATCTTTGGGCCAGAAGAATTAAATTTGGGCCAGTTCCGCCCAGTTGCAATAAAAATTACAAATAAAATAGTAAATGATTGGGCCGGGGGCCCAATCTTTAGGACTTAGAATTTTTTCAAGTGTTGCTTCCTTGTGTAGCCTTCGGGTGATAGGTGCCCTCTGACTCTACATTACTTTGCGTAAATTGATGTTGAATCCTGTTGTTGTGAAGAAGGCCAATCAGGAGTGTGTGCCCTCGGCATACACCCTGAAGAGTTGTAGAGTTTGACTCAGCCAGTTGTGTCCCTTGTAATGGGGTAGGGGCCCTCGGTATTAATGTATAACAGCTGTCTTCGGTACATATTTGAAGGTACCGTATTAGTGTACGTTGGATAGTCCAGTTCCTTTGTATTGTTGAAGCCTTCGGTGTTTGTGTGACCGGAGGTGGCTAGGCAGTGGACTTAGCCGTTCCTTGCTGCTATTTGTTCGAGTAGTATCCTTCGGGAAATAGGAGCCTTCAGTTACCGGAGGTGTTCCCGTAGGGAGCCCTCGGCTTGTTGTGATCTGTTGGAGTTGTACTCTTTGATTTCTCGTTGAGTCTACTCCCCTTCACCCTTTTTTTTCTCTTTTTTTTTCTTGGTAAGGCTGGGCCTATTAGGAGACCATCAGAATACACCAATGGCTCTCCTCCCTCGGGTTAACCTTCTGAGTTCCGAGGGGATCGAGGGACGTTTCCTGGGCACAAGATATGGTGGTCCGTAACCTGCCTCCCCTTGGGGGATGGCGCGGAAAGCGCCTCATTTTTGAAAGTCGTCCCCTCGGCGCTAGACATAGTCCGTGGCCTGCCACACCCTTGGGGTGGTGGCGCGGGGAGCGTTTCGGTTTGGAAGTCGAATCCTGGGCATTTCTCATGCCTGTCATACCCTGGGGGTAGTGACGCGGATAGCGTTCCGTTTTTGAAAGTCGAATCCTGGGCATTTCTCATGCCTGTCATACCCTGGGGGTAGTGACGCGGAAAGCGTTTCAAGGAAGGGTTTTCATTTGCACATTGGTTGCAAATGGCCGGGGGCACTACGTGCCGCCGGCACCGATGGTGGCGCCTTCGGTATATGCGTCCTCGTGGGGTACGGCTTTTTAGAAACAACACTTGGTGTTAGTTTCGATGTGTAGCCCCCGGTACTTGGTACCGAGGGGTCTTCTGTAGGAACACTTGGTGTTCTCTTTTGTCGTAGTTGATGTAGGCGTCTACCCTCGGTACTTGGTACCGAAGGGTCTTCAAATGAAACATTTGGTGTTTCCCAACAGATGTTTGGAAGTTGATAGGAGAGCATATCTCTGGCACTGGGTGCCGAGGGGTCTTCTTTGAAACATTTTGGTGTGTTTTTTTTTTCTTCATTTCGATGTTTGATGATGGAGGTGTACCCTCGGCATTGGGTGCCGAAGGGTCTTCTGTAGGAACACTTGGTGTTCTCATCTTTTCTTTTTTGATGATGAAGGTGGGAAGGTACCCTCGGTACTTGGTACCGAGGGGTCTTGACTGAAAACACGTGGTGTTTTCACTGGTGTTGTAGGTGTTGATGGTGTCCGCCCTCGACACTTGGTGCCGGAGGGGGTTCTTCTCGTTGTGAGGCCTGGGGCCTGTAGTCAGTATGAGGGCTTGATGTCTTGAATGTATCTTCATTCTTCGAAATTGGAGGCCTTGGGCCATAGGATAGTACATTCACTAGTTATGAGGGCTTGGCCGCTCTTACATTATTGATAAAATTTAACTAAATGGTGTACATTCCAGTGTCTAGGGACTTCTTTCCCATTGGGGTGTTTGAGCTTGTAGGTCCCGGGTTTGATGATGGCTGCTATGATGTAGGGGCCTTCGAATTTTGGTGCCATTTTTCCTCCTTCGGTTGGTTGGCTGGCTTCCCTCCTCCGGAGGACATAGTCCCCCACTTGAAATTCTCGGGTGCGAACTTTGGCGTCGATGTAGCTTTTAACTTGCCTTCGGTAGTTTTCTGCCCGGATGAAGGCCCGCTCCCGGCGTTCTGAACTGAGGTGGAGGTCGAGGGCCATGTTGCTGTCGTTGACCTCGGGGTCATATTGGATCACCCTTCGGGTGGGAAGGGTGACTTCCGTAGGAGCTTTGGCTTCAAAACCGTAGCAGAGGGAGAAGGGTGTTTCACCTGTTGCTCGCCGAGGGGTGGTGCGATAGGCCCAAAGGATGTTGTGGAGTTCTTCCACCCAGCCACCGCCCTCGGCCTCTAGCTTCTTTTTGAGGCCCTCGAGCAAGGTCCGGTTGGCATTCTCTACTTGCCCGTTGCCTTGAGGGTAGGCAACGGAGGAGAAGGTGTGTTTGATGCCCCATGCCTCCAGAAGGGCACAGAAGGGGGCTGCCTCAAATTGTGTCCCATTGTCGGAGATGATCTGCTGGGGGACGCCAAACCTTGTGAGGATGTTCTTGAGGACGAAGTGACGGCACTTCGCCTCTGTGATGCTGGCGAGGGGTTCAGCCTCTACCCACTTGGTAAAGTAGTCGACGGCCACGATGATGTATCTGTTGTTGGAGGTACCCCTCGGCAGGGGGCCCACAAGGTCTATCCCCCATCGAGAAAAGGGGACAGAGGTGCTGATGGGGGCATAGTTGACCGCTGGCCTGCCGGGAGCTTTCTGGAAATGTTGACATGCGGTGCACCTCCGGGCAAGGTCAGCACAATCCCTGGCCATGGTTGGCCAGAAGTAGCCCTGGAGAATGAGCCTTCGGGACATGGAGAAGGGTCCCTGGTGAGCTGAGCAAGTGCCACTGTGCACTTCCTCCATTGCGACCTCGGCTTCATCTGGATGAAGGCACCGAAGTAGCGTGCCATTGTAAGATCGTTTGTAGAGCCTTCCATCTTCGATGGTGTAGCTGGGGAGCCCTCAGCTTTGCCAGTTTAGCGCGGGCCTCATTCTCGGGTAGCTGCCCTGTGGAGATGAAGGCGGTGATATCTGAGATCCAATCCTCCTGACGTTGTTGTATGTTCATAACGGGGCTTGCATGGATGCTTGAGAGGCTGAGTTCCTCGATTTTGGCAATTTTGGAGATGTGCTCGGGGGAGTCGGCCGAGAGCTTAGATAATATGTCGGCCTCGGAGTTCTGAGCCCTCGGTATTTGAGTGAGAGAGTGTGCCTCAAATACCTTAAGCAACTCCTTGGCCGCTTCCTTGTACTGTTTCATTCTCCCCTCCTTGGCCTCATATTCTTCGGAGATTTGGCCAACGACCAACTTGGAGTCGCATTTGATGTGGATCTGCCGAGCCCTCATGTTGGCAGCCAGCCGAAGGCCACACAGGAGGGCCTCATATTCGGCCTCATTGTTGGAGACCTTAAAGGAGAAGCGGATTGCATAGTAGGCCCTGAAGCCCTCGGGAGTAATGAGGACTACCCCTCCTCCGCATGCTTTGGTCGCGGAGGAGCCGTCAGTGTAGAGGGTCCACCAGTCGTCCGAGGTAGCCGAGGGCTCCCCGTCCGTGGCTGCCCTTGCGGTACACTCCGTCACAAAGTCCGCCAGGGCTTGGCCCTTGATGGCAGGCCTTGGGCGGATGTCAATGTTGTACTAGCTCAAGAAGATAGCCCATTTTACCATGCGGGAGGAGCTGGTGGGGCTCCTCATGAGGGCGCCGAGGGGTTGATGAGTGAGGACCTGAACCGGGTGAGCCTGAAAGTAGTGGCCCAACTTCTTGACAGTCCAAATGATGGCCAACACCGTTTTTTCCACAGGGGAGTACCTGAGCTCGGCCTCCCTTAGGGTCTTGCTAACGTAGAAGATGGCATGTTGGGTGCCGTCTTCCTCCCGAATGAGCACAGAGCTGATGGCGGCCGGGCTAACCCCAAGGTAGAGGTAGAGGGTCTCCCCTACCTTGGGTTTGGAGAGCACAGGAGGTGAAGATAGATATCGTTTGAGCTCGTCGAAAGCCCCCTGGCATTCCGGAGTCCATAGAAAGCCAGCCGTCTTCCTCATGATCTGGAAGAAGGGTAGAGACTTCTCCGCCGATTTAGATAGAAAGCGGTTGAGGGCTGCCAAGCGGCCCGTCAACCGTTGAACTTCCTTTACGTTGCGTGGGGGCTCCATGTTGATGATGGCCTGGATCTTCTCGGGATTGGCCTCAATACCCCTTCGGCTCACCATGTAGCCCAAGAATTTGCCTCCTTGGACGCCGAAGGTGCACTTCTTTGGGTTTAGCCAAAGGTTGAACTTTTGCATGATGGCGAAGATTTCCCGGAGGTCGTCAGCATGGCTGGAAGATTGTTTGCTCTTGACGATCATGTCGTCAACGTAGGCCTCCATGGTGCGCCCTAAGACGGCTTGAAAGACCCGGGCCACCATCCGGGTGTAAGTGGCCCCTGAGTTCTTTAGGCCGAAGGCCATTACAAGGTAGCAGAAGATGCCCTCGGGAGTCATGAAGGCAGTTTTTTCGGCGTCTTCCTCGTGCATGAAAATTTGGTGATACCCTCGGAATGCATCGAGGAAGGACATGATCTCACACCCTGCGGTCTCAGCCACCAGTTGATCAATATTCGGTAGGGGGAATGGATCCATAGGGCATGCCTTGTTGAGATCGGTGTAGTCCACGCACATGCGGAAGGTAGGGGGCTTCTGTGCGAGGACCACATTCGCTAGCCATGAGGGATATTTCACCTCCTTGATGTGCTTAATAGAGAGGAGCATGGCGACCTCCTTCTTCACAAATTCCCTCCTCTCGGCGGAGAGGGGTCTTCTTCGTTGCTGCACTGCCTTTGCCGAAGGGTCCACCGAGAGGCGGTGGGTGATGACCCTTCGGCTGATTCCCGGCATGTCCTCCGGCCCCCATGCAAAGACAGTGGAGTAGGCGTGGAGGGCGTCGGTGATACCGGTCTTCAAATCTTCAGGGAGCTGGGCTCCAATCTTCACGACTCTCTCCGGCTGGGCCGGATCGAGCGCAAAGTCTTCTACGTCCTCGGCCGGTTCAGCCCTCGGCCTTCTTTCCTCTTGGTCGATGGTTCCGGTGATGGTGTCAACACGGAATTCCGTCTTGCTTACCTTCTTAGTGACCTGAAGATAGCAGGCGCGGGCAATTTTCTGGTTCCCCCGGGAGTAGCCAATGCCCCCCTCGGCGGGAAACTTGAGGCAGAGATGCCTCATGGAGATGATGGCTTCGAGGTCCTCGAGGGCTGGCCGGCCGAGGATGATGTTGTGGGCGCAGTCAATGTTGACGACGACGAACTCCACTTCGAGCTGGGCTCTATGGAGCCCGTCGCCGAAGATAACCGGGAGGGTTATTACCCCCTCGGAATCAATAGTATCGCCGGTGAAGCCGGAAAGAGGGGTCTTAATGGGCCGAAGGGACCCCCTCTCCAGATGCAGCTCTCTGAAGGTGCTGAGGTACATTACATTGACGGAGCTGCCCGTGTCAATGTAAGTTCGGTGAATGATGGTGTCGCTTATCTCCGTCCGAATTACCAAGGCATCCCTGTGAGGAGAAGAAGTAGGGGGGAGATCTGCGTTGGTGAAGGTGATGGGTTCCTCCCTCAGTCGCTTTACCGGGGGCATATGAGTGACTTCCCCTACGTAAAGTGATTGAGCCCACTTCTTTCGCTGGCTGGCGGAATCGCCCCCTGTATTGCCACCGGTGATCATGAGGATGTGGCGTTTCTTCTCCTGGTAGTGGGGGTACTCCTCCTCCTCTTCTTCCAAGTTTCCGATCTCCCTCTTCTTGCCGAGGGGGATGGTGTTCGGATTTACCCAGGCATTTACCTTCGTATGGTGCCCTCGGGGAGGTCCCTGATGAGAAGGTCCCTCCTGCCGAGGGCTCTGGACAAATTGGGACAGGTGCCCCGCCTGTATTAATCTCTCGATGGCCGTCTTCAGCTGATGGCAGTCATCGGTCCTGTGCCCCTGGTGCCGATGGAAGCGACAGTAGGGGAACTGAGGGTTGATAGCGTGTACCTCCGGGGGTGCGCGAGAATCACGCTCAACGAGGCCCCTCTCCTCGACAAAATCGAGGATGATGTTGACGGGGTGCGTCAATGGTGTCCGAGGGCGGTCCAGGAGAATGGGATGTGCCCAAGTCTTGGGGTTGCCCTTATATCCTCCCCCGGGCTTGGCTTGGCCTTGCCGAGGGCGGTCATCAGAGGGTCCCGAAGCCTTGGGGTGATTTGGAGGAGCCCCCGGCCCTCGGTTATGCTTGTTGTCAGCCCTCGGGGGCTGCTGGTCCGGAAGCTGGTGATACTTCTCCACCTCCTCGGCCTCAGCATATCGGTCCCCCCGCTGCAAAGCCCTTATGTAGTCGCGTGGGGGTTCAATGATGAGGCTCCTTGAAAAGTTGCCGGTGCGGAGGACGGTTTGTAGGAGGGCCAGGAGGGTCCCGTCATCAGCACCGTCGACCTTGTCGGCCTCCGTCCTCCAGCGCTCTAGGAAGTCCCGAAGGGTCTCATCCCTCTTCTGGCGTATTGTTAGGAGGTGGGAGAAGTGCTTCCTTGTACGATGCCTCCCGGAAAATTGTGTCAAGAATCGCTGAGCGAGTTCTTGCCATGAATCAATACAGCCCTCGGGCAGCCTGTTGAACCATTCGTATGCCGGCCCCTCTAAGGTGGAGAGGAACCAACGACACAAATATTCGTCCGACGCCCCTACCATCATCATGCTGTTCTGGTACTTGCTGTAATGTTCCTGGGGGTCCGTTTTCCCGTTGTAGGGCTGTATGTGTTGCCCTCGGTATTTCTCCGGGATCCGGGCCGCCAATACCCTTGAGGTAAATGGCGTCCGAGTCCGGAGCTGGATGACGGGTTCTCCGGAGCCCTCGGCCACCTTCTTCTGTAAGTCCTCCATTTTGGCCATCATGGCCTCGTATTTGAGATCTGAATGAGGGGTGGAGGTGGCGGCGTGAACTTTGTTGGACTCCATCTCGTCAAGCCGGCGTTGGAGGGCCGCAATAATCTCGTCCCGGGGATCCTTCGGGAGGGTCTCCGCCCCCTGCGAACGAACCCGGGCCGAGTGGGCCTGGTTGATTTGGTGCCGGGCATCATCGGCATGAAGGGGTGCCTTGCCTTTGTCCCGAGGGGGACGCTCCTCGTCTGCCCTCGAAACAGATCCCCCGCTTTCCTGGGGCCTTTGGAGTGCTTTCCCCCCGAGGCGGTCTTGGACCCCTCGGCGGTCTGGCCCTCCTCCGAGCCGGTTGAGGGCGGAAGTACGGGGCCTTTCCCTGTTGTCATTATGGCGGTCCCGGGACTGAACTTCCTGGGAGGACGTATCTTGGGCCACCACCCCCTCGTCGTTCCTCACCCGAGGGGTGGGATTTCCGAAGGGGTGTGGCAGAGGGGGAAGTATGATGTTTTCCCCAACCTGAGGGTGAGCTTGAGCCAGGGTGCCGAAGGCACCCGGGTTCTGGGTGAGCGTTTGGATGAAGGTGGAGAGCGCCGATTGCACGTCGATGGTGAGAACCGGAGGGCTGACTTGGTCATCGCTCCGGTTTTTCTTCTTGGCCTCGATGCCGAGGCGGGCATCGGGGGCATTTTGTTGGATCTGAAGGCGTAGGTCGACAGCCGCATGTTCCAGCCCAGCGATGACACCGCCCTCGGGAGCCCTGTGAGAGGCTTCGGGGGCGTTGACGTCGCCGAGGGCCAGGTTCTTGTCTTCTACGTTCTTTGAGTTGGCACGTGTTGTCCTCACCATTTTGATGGAGGGCTAGTGTTTTGCGTTTGATCGAGGGGGAGGGTTTCTTACTTGATTGTTCGAGCTCTCAACGAGAGCACCAAATGATGGATAGTCTACCCGGGGGTATATATCCGAAGGGTTATTACGGGGAATAACTTAGAGAGAAGTCGGAGCAAGTAAGTAAAAGTAGAGAGAGAGTGTATTCAGTATGAGTGCCATTTTCAGCGTGGTTACAAATGGGGAAATGGGGTTCTATTTATAGTAGCAATAAATGCCGGGCAGGGACACGTGTCAAGCGCTCATTGGCCGAGGGGTCACCTCAACTGGTTGGCGCTGACAGCCGCATGTGGCCGCATTTAATGCGGCTGTTGGATGGGACGTCTGTGCGGGGTACGATGATCTGTACGCATGTGAGGCGGATATCCTGTCGAGTGAGATGCCTTCGGCTATAGAGCAGTAGCCGAGGGCTCTTCCACCCGATGGCACCCTGGTGCCGAGGGCTACTGTTTTCGCCGTTTTCTCCCGGTTTCTTAATTTGCTTGAGAAACCCGTTCTGTGAGAATTTAGAGCCTTTGGCCAGGGGGGCGAAGGCATCCCTGGCGCGTAGTGCGGGCTGCTTGGTACTCTGGGCGCTGTGATTTGGGCCTGCTGGGCCTTCTGGGCCTGTTGGGCCTTCGCTGGAGTAGTAGGAGTTTGTGGGCCGGGGGTTCCCGGGCCATATACTCCATCAGGCCCAGTTGCAATAAAAATTACAAATAAAATAGTAAATGAAATAAATAAAATCTAGAAAAATATAAATTAAATACCTGGTGTAATTATACATGTTCGGACCAACCAGAATTGAAAAATAATATTGTTAGCTATTTTTAATTGATTTAATGGTAATTGGGCCAATTTGTACACAATTAGTAAATAAATAAGTAAATGGCGAAATTAATTATGAAATAAATATTGGAGTAAACTAGGATAAATATAAGACTAACTAAGACATTATGGACCATTTATAAATAATAAAAATTAATATTAGTATATTTAATTGTAAATGGACCGGTTATTTGATATGCGAAAATAAATGAATAATTAAGGAAAATGAATTATAAAATAAATATTTGAACAACCTAAGCCAAATGTAGAACCAAAATATAGTTATGGACGGTTATTAATTTATAAAGTCGACTCTTGGCTATTTTATTAAATTGGACCATATAAAGCTAATTAAGTAATTAAATAATAAAATTTTTATTATCGATGAAATGAATTTATAGTTTAATATTCATTAAAGAATATTATATTAAAATAATTATTTGGACTTGGTATCATAATTAGATTAATTAAGTTTGTAGATTTTGTTTTCACTAATTATTGGACTAATTAAGGTAGAGTAATATAAAATTTGCATAATTACGGACTTTAAAATATTAAGTGTTTAAGTAATTAATAAAATCAGAATATGTTAGTTGATTCAGATTTATTAATGCTAATAATGATAATATAAACTAATTTCGATATTTGATTAGTTAGATTAAAAATAATTCGGATATAATATTAAGACATACCATATGCTTTAGGAGTTGAGTAAATAAAAAGATGATTATTAAATTAGAAATTTGATATTGTAATTAATTCGTATGTTTTAGAATTTAAGTATTTTAATTAACGACTGAATTAATAAGGTAATTTAATTAATAAGCAGTGATTAGCGCGGATAATAAAATAGTTGAATTAGTGAATTCGAAAAAATAAAAGGTAAAAAATCGAGTAAAATAATAATTAAAGAGTAAGTGACTAATTATATCATCTTAATTAAAAAGGTGATTATTTAGAGACCGGAGTAGAAGAAGAGAATTAGGAGCACCCGGACTAGAGGTAAGTTTCTCTGCCAATCTAAAATTGTTTCCTCGTATTATATGCTTATTATGCATTATGTGAATAAGTGTGAATTGTTGAATTTGGTGTATGTGATTTTTGAAGAGATATTATATATATGGTAGTTGAGGAATATAAATTAAGTACTTTTGGGGTATTAAATATTTTTAAATACCTTCAAGACTTTTTAGAGAAATTGAGAAGTATTTTTGAAGTATTATTTATTGAAGATAAAATTTACGTTTTCATAGCAAGTGAGCATCTCGGGAGTAATCCGAGGTGTCGGTTTTTCGCGTCCGGATAGATGTGGAGGGTGATTAGGTCTGCTACTACTAAGAAGTACAGTTTGAGTTTAAAAGTGATATTTGGATCGATGATCCCTTTTAAGAAGAAGTTAGAGTTGTAGTAGTCCCTAATCATTCAAGATATCTTATTCAGGGGTAGTTGGTAGACTGAGTCCCGACTACTCGTTACGACTTACTACTCGGGGGGCTTGGAATCCCTTTTAGGGGGTGTGCACACTTAAGGTAGTCGTTTCGTTTCCAACAGAGCAGTTGTGGTACCGGCACTTGTTCGGGGTGGCCGTCCGTAACCACGGTCCACCGGGCTCTACCGAAAGGTTGAGCACCGCCCTTCTAAATTACTAGGAAGTTAGAGAAGAAGTGATTTTTGAGGAAATCAAAGAGAAGAGTTATTACAAAGTTTTATAGAGAAGTTGAGGATTTTTGTAAAGAAGTAGTCTTGAGAAAAATCAAAGTGAAAAGAATTTCGATGGTGTGAGTATTTTTATATATTATTATATAAAAATCTATTTTAGTCAAACATGATTATTTTACGGGGTTGGGTAGTACTTACTTAGCTCTAAAGCTAATTTTTGTCTTCTTTTCCTTGTTTTGTTCTGCACTTTATTTGTGCAGGTGAGGTTGATTCTGTCGATTGATGATCGCTTGCATGGCCCGAGAGCGAATTAGAAGTCGCCTTAGTTATACTAGTTATGAAATAAACATTTACTTTACAAACACTTTATTTTTATTAAATTAGTTGTTATGTTTTAGTTGCCTGTGCATCCGGTTGAGAGATGACCGGATGTGGCGGTAACACCCATTTCCCTATTTTAGACTTCCGTTGTATTTCTTCAACTCTTTGATGAATGAATAAAGTATTTCTTTTAAATATATCATTGTTTTGGGTGGGAAAAACGGGGGTGTTACAAGTTGGTATCAGAGCCTTTGGTTTTCCCGAGAGGACTAGAACACGAGGTAATAGGTCGTAGGGAGAAATTCTGTCACAAAGACGATAACAGTCTAAGCTGGTTGGTGCATAATTGAGTCTTTGCGCTCGTCCAACTAACTGGGAATTTCTCTTTGTGCTGAAACTTCATTGTTCGAAATCTTTGACGAAAACTATGGGTTTGATGCGGGATTTTCAAAAATGTTTTCCTAAAATTAGGAGAATGAATATACTAGGAAAGAGGCCTTTTAGGAACGCGGTGAGAGGGAGAAACCTTACGAAGTTATTGAGTTATGAAATGCATGGGATTCATGCCTCTGTGAAGTATGTAAAATATTTGATACACTATGTGTACTATTTGTTCTAAGAATCTGAAGTTAGTAGAGAATTTGTATAGAATCCTTATGTATGCATTAATACTTAGTACGAGCTTTTCTTTATTAAGAAACATGCCGCCAAGAAGAAACCCCCATGCGACCCCAACTGTTGAGGAGTTGGCTCAAACTATTCAGCAGATGGCGCAACACATTGGAGCAGCTCAAACCCATAACCAAGGGGTTGACTATGCAGCGCGCGTAGCCGGAAGGAACCCCCCAAGATACCTGGGGGAGGAGGATCATCTGATTCTAGAAGACTGGATCCGAACCTTCGACAAGCTCTTTGATTCGCTCAACTGCCCGTTGGAGCAGCGGGTAAACATAGCGGTGTACTACTTGCACCAAGAGGCGGATCATTGGTGGGCTGCCACTGGACCAACCCTGCTCGAGCAACCGGGATTTTGTTGGGAAGACTTCAAGATAGCCCTACGCGACCGTTTCTATCCGGACCATGTGAAAGAGGCAAACTATGATGAGTTTGTCAACTTCAAGCAAGGAGATTTAACCGTCCAAGAGTACCACACGAAGTTTGTCCATCTGGCCCGCTTCGCCAAAGAGCTGGTATCCACTGAGGCCAACATGACCCGAAGGTTTGTGAATGGGCTGAACTTTGGCGCCCAAAAGTTCGTAGCCGTGACAGAGCTGCGGAACATGAATGAGGCATACCGGAAGGCTGGGAGGTACTACATGGTACATCAGAAGGAGAGGGAGACACAGAAGAGAGACCGGAAGATTGCTGAGGTAGAGCAGCAGCAAAAGAAGGCCCGAACTGACCGCCCAGAGCCAAGGCAAAACAACCAAAATGGTAGGACCTTCCAAGGCCAGGGTCAGGGAAGGAATCAGCCCGCTCAGGTACGGCACTACAAATGCAAACTGTGCCCAAACAACCATCCCGGGAAGGATTGTGCGGGAAATGCGGTGAGATGTTACAACTGTAATCTCATGGGACATCGGGCATATGAGTGCCGAAAACCTCTGAGCCAGGGTCAAAACCAAGGGAACAACCAAACTGGGGGTGGGAATAATCACGCTAACATCAACCGTGGTAATCCCGGTAATCGCCCAGCGGAGGCTAACCGAAACCAAGGCCCGGGAGTGCAAAACAACACTCAAGGCCGCATCTACGTCATGAACCAGGCTCAAGCAAATGCACACGATGTGGTGACAGGTACCTTTCTTGTAAACTCCAAACCTGCTTATGTGCTGTTTGATTCAGGTGCATCCCACAGCTTCATAGCATCAAAATTCGTGGAAAGGACGAAGCTAGAACGTACCACTAAGCTTAGTCTTAACGTAAAAACGGCCTCCAACCAAGTGGTGGCATGTGGGAGTGTTTTCTCTAACATTCCCATAGTCATATCCGATACCGAACTACCCGGAAATCTCATCCAATTTGACCTGGAGGATATCAACGTGGTGTTGGGTATGGACTGGCTGGGGAAATTTAAAGCCAAAATCCTATGCGACGAGCAGAAAGTGGTCTTGAGAGGACCCAATAAAAAATGTGTATCCTACAAAGCAGTTACATCTAAACCGGGAGTGAAGCTAGCAACCATGCAACAAGTCAAACGATATGCCCGAAAGGGGTATGAAGTTTACTTGTGCAGGATCAAAGACTTGACCTCCGAGGATCCGACCATTGACCAAATCCCAGTGGTCAATGAGTTTCCGGATGTATTCCCAGAAGAGATTCCGGGGATGGCACCGGAGAGGGAAGTCGAGTTTTCAATCGACCTTCTGTCGGGCACCGCACCCATCTCAAAGGCACCATACCGAATGGCACCGAAGGAGATGCAAGAACTGAAAGAACAAGTTGAAGAATTATTGGAGAAAGGCTACATCAAACCGAGTATCTCACCTTGGGGTGCTCCGGTCTTGTTTGTGAAGAAGAAGGATGGGAGTCTAAGACTTTGCATTGACTATAGGGAGCTGAACAAAGCGACCATCAAGAACAAATACATGCTGCCTCGCATTGATGACCTCTTTGATCAACTGAGGGGAGCTAGCACGTTTTCCAAAGTTGATTTAAGATCCGGGTACCATCAAGTGAGGATTTCTGAGAAAGATATCCCGAAGACGGCCTTTCGAACGAGGTACGGACACTATGAGTTTACCGTAATGCCGTTTGGCCTCACAAATGCACCTGCGGTATTTATGGATCTCATGAACCGTGTGTTCCGACCCTACCTCGATCTGTTCATTGTGGTGTTCATTGACGACATCATGGTGTACTCCAAGACACCAACTGAGCATGAAGAACATCTGAGGATAGCACTGCAAACTTTGAGAGAGAATCAGCTATATGCCAAACTCTCAAAGTGTGATTTCTGGAGGGACCGGGTAGCATTCTTGGGCCACATCATCACCCGAGAAGGGGTATCCGTTGACCCGTCAAAGGTCGAAGTAGTGATTGACTGGCCTGCGCCCAAAACCGTGACGGAGGTCCGGAGCTTTTTAGGTTTGGCGGGCTATTATCGTAGATTCGTGAAGGATTTCTCAAAGATAGCAAAGCCTTTGACTAATCTCACGAAGAAGACTACGAAGTTCATATGGAGTGAAGAATGCAAACAAGCTTTCCAAGAGCTAAAGCAAAGGTTAACAACCGCGCCTGTCTTGACCCTACCGTCCGGTACCGAGGGGTTCGAGATCTACACCGATGCTTGTTTAAAAGGGTTGGGTTGCGTATTGATGCAAAATGGCAAAGTGGTGGCCTATGCATCAAGGCAACTAAAGACACATGAGGTCAACTATCCGACTCATGACTTAGAACTGGCAGCGGTTATCTTTGCTCTAAAGCTGTGGAGGCACTATCTCTATGGGGTACACTGTAAAGTTTACACCGATCACAAGAGCTTGAAGTACATCTTCACCCAAAAGGAGCTTAACATGAGACAGAGACGCTGGCTAGAACTCGTTAAAGACTATGACTTGGAGATCCAATATCATGAAGGCAAAGCAAACGTAGTTGCCGATGCGCTGAGCCGGAAATCAACCCACTCCTTCAAAGCAGCATGGGTACTACCTGATGAACTTTACCGGGACTTTCAAAAGCTAGACTTGGAAGTTCGGGATTTCGGAGAGGTAGAGCGGGAAACACGGTTACTCACCATGACCGTTACCCCATCTATCTTCGACGAAATTCGTGAAGGGCAGCCTGGAGACATAAAGCTAGACCGAATTCGATCCGGTATGACAAATGGCGTGAACGGTCCGTTCAAACTGCACGAAGACGGGAGCATTCGACACAAAGGAAGGTGGTGTGTTCCGATGAAATGTGAAGAACTTAAAAGGAAAATTCTGGAGGAAGGGCACAACACGCCTTACTCGGTACACCCTGGGGGCGATAAACTCTACAAAGACATCAAAAAGAATTTTTTGTCGCCAAAGATGAAGAAAGAGGTAGCCGAGTTTGTGGCCCGATGCTTAAACTGTCAGAAGGTGAAAGCCGAACGTTGCAAGCCCAAGGGACTCGTACAATCCTTGGAAGTACCAAAGTGGAAGTGGGATTCCATCTCCATGGACTTTGTTGGGGGCTTACCCCAACGGTCATAGTTAACAAAGACCGCTCACTTTATCCCAATGAACGAAACTTGGAGCATGGAGAAATTAGCCCGAGCCTACATCAAACACGTGGTTAAGTACCATGGAGTTCCACAAGACATCTTTTCTGACCGTGATTCTAGATTTTTATCTCAATTCTGGATGGAATTGCAAGCCGCCATGGGGACGAAGCTGAAGCTGAGTACTGCCTTTCACCTGATGACCGATGGACAGACGGAACGAACCATCCAAACACTCGAGGACATGCTGAGAGCATGTATGTTAGACTTACAAGGGTCGTGGGACGAACACTTGGACTTAATAGAGTTTTCGTACAACAATAGCTACCACGCCAGTATCAAAATGGCCCCGTACGAAGCTCTATATGGTCAAAAGTGTAGAAGCCCACTATGCTGGGGTGACATGGAAGATCAAGTGGTGTTAGGGCCGGATTACCTCCAAGACACCATAGAGAAAGTGAAGATGATTCAAGCAAGGATGAAAGCTGCACAAGATCGTCAGAAGTCTTATGCAGACCTGAGAAGGAAGCCAGCAGAATTTGAAGCGGGAGAAAAAGTCCTACTCAAAGTCTCCCCGACCAAGGGAGTAATGAGGTTTGGAAAGAAGGGGAAGCTAAGCCCGAGGTTCATTGGCCCATATGACATCCTCGAGCGAGTGGGAAGAGTGGCATATCGGCTAGCTCTACCCACCGAGTTGGCTAAGGTATTACATACTATAAACCGCTCGCTAGTGAATACCTTAGTAAATATCTCTCAAAACCTAAAGTGTGCCATGCGTAGGTACCCAACGTTTTCCATATCTCCCAATTGAAGAAGTATGTCCGCGATGAATCCCATATTCTTAGCCCCGAGGTACGAATCGTAACCTTATGATAATTAGATCCAAGTATCACATCTAACCTCGACTTTTTAGGTGGTCAAGTTGGATGAATCGTTGACTTACGAGGAGAGGCCGATCCAGATTTTGGATACTAAGACCCGTGAGACTAGAAGAAAAGCGGTTAAGATGGTGAAGGTGTTGTGGTCTAACCATTTGACCGAAAATGCCACATGGGAGACTGAGGACGATATGCGCAAACGTTATCCAGAGTTATTTGATTAAGGTAAAATTTGAGTTACGAGGACGTAACCTCTCTTTAAGGGGGGTAGAATGTAACACTTAAGAATTTGATTATTTAGATATAGTAATGTTTCGGGACGAAACATCTTTTAAGGAGGGTAGAATGTGACACTCCAAAAATTTAAATAAAAAAATATATAATTTTTAGCCAGATAAATCATAAAATATTGCGGAAGTGACATTTTAATTATTAATTGAGTCAGACAAAAATTCAACAGTTGTAACATTCTAATCAGATAAAAATTTCAAAATTTATGACGTCTTAGTCAGATAAAAATATTTCAGTAATAGGAACAACATTTTATGAAACAAGTGAACCAGACAGAAAATTAACAATTGTGACATTTTTAGTCAGATAAAAATGATCCGATAAAAGAAGTAATATTTTATATCAAGTACCAATTATACATATGACATAAGAAGTAAAAGCTATATTTTATTTTTACAAAACACAATTTCCATTTTTACTCCTAAATATATAAACTATACTTACGTATAATACTATACGTATTAAAAATTATGTACTATATTTTTTAATCAGATTTATACTACACGCATCGGTTACAAAACTAACAAAGGAAAAAATTTAAAAAAAAAATTATAACGGAGGAAGATCCCAACGTATGAAACGTTCAAAAAGAGAAGAAAAAAAATCTTAGGAGCAGGATTTTAGGATCTGAATCAGAAGCTTTACACCCAGCCATCTCTATAAATAGCAGAATCAACTGCCTGGCCTTTCATCCCAAAAATTCCCGTCGGAAAACGCATATATATATACATATATATCTGAATTTTTCAACCCATCGCTAGACTCAAAACCGAGCCCTGAAAACGCTTCCCAGACCTTCCCCTTCGTGAGAGGAATCCAACAGAGGAAGAATCATTGAAAACGGTCGTGAAACGAGGGAGAAAAAGCTCGCCGGAGTTTCGCCGGGAAAACTTTCCCGACAGAAAACGGAGGAGCAGGAGTCGCCGCCGCCAACCCTTCACCGACCTTCGCCGTCCCGAGAAGAGTGCACCGCCCTATTTTTTTCTTCTTTTCCCTGTTTTTTTCCGGCGAGTCGATGGAGAAGACGACCCAGCCAAGGCTGGGGTCTGTCTTGTGGACCTAATCTTTGGGCCAGAAGAATTAAATTTGGGCCAGTTCGGCCCAGTTGCAATAAAAATTACAAATAAAATAGTAAATGAAATAAATAAAATCTGGAAAAATATAAATTAAATACCTGGTGTAATTATACATGTTCGGACCAACCAGAATTGAAAAATAATATTTTTAGCTATTTGTAATTGATTTAATGGTAATTGGGCCAATTTGTACACAATTAGTAAATAAATAAGTAAATGGCGAAATTAATTATGAAATAAATATTGGAGTAAACTAGGATAAATATAAGACTAACTAAGACATTATATACCATTTATAAATAATAAAAATTAATATTAGTATATTTAATTGTAAATGGACCGGTTATTTGATATGCGAAAATAAATGAATAATTAAGGAAAATGAATTATAAAATAAATATTTGGACAATCTAAGCCAAATGTAGAACCAAAATATAGTTATGGACGGTTATTAATTTATAAAGTCGACTCTTGGCTATTTTATTAACGTCGGGCTCTACCGAAAGGTTGAGCACCGCCCTTCTAAATTATTAGGAAGTTAGAGAAGAAGTGATTTTTGAGGAAATCAAAGAGAAGAGTTATTACAAAGTTTTATAGAGAAGTTGAGGATTTTTGTAAAGAAGTACTCTTGAGAAAAATCAAAGTGAAAAGAATTTCGATGGTGTGAGTATTTTTATATATTATTATATAAAAATCTATTTTAGTCAAACATGATTATTTTACGGGGTTGGGTAGTACTTACTTAGCTCTAAAGCTAATTTTTGTCTTCTTTTCCTTGTTTTGTTCTGCACTTTATTTGTGCAGGTGAGGTTGATTCTGTCGATTGATGATTGCTTGCATGGCCCGAGAGCGAATTAGAAGTCGCCTTAGTTATACTAGTTATGAAATAAACATTTACTTTACAAACACTTTATTTTTATTAAATTAGTTGTTATGTTTTAGTTGCCTGTGCATCCGGTTGAGAGATGACCGGATGTGGCGGTAACACCCATTTCCCTATTTTAGACTTCCGCTGTATTTCTTCAACTCTTTGATGAATGAATAAAGTATTTCTTTTAAATATATCATTGTTTTGGGTGGGAAAAACGGGGGTGTTACAAGTTGGTATCAGAGCCTTTGGTTTTCCCGAGAGGACTAGAACACGAGGTAATAGGTCGTAGGGAGAAATTCTGTCACAAAGACGATAACAGTCTAAGCTGGTTGGTGCATAATTGAGTCTTTGCGCTCGTCCAACTAACTGGGAATTTCTCCTTGTGCTGAAACTTCGTTGTTCGAAATCTTTGACGAAAACTATGGGTTTGATGCGGGATTTTCAAAAATATTTTCCTAAAATTAGGAGAATGAATATACTAGGAAAGAGGCCTTTTAGGAACGCGGTGAGAGGGAGAAACCTTGCGAAGTTATTGAGTTATGAAATGCATGGGATTCATGCATCTGTGAAGTATGTAAAATATTTGATACACAATGTGTACTATTTGTTCTAAGAATCTGAAGTTAGTAGAGAATTTGTATAGAATCCTTATGTATGCATTAATACTTAAAACGGACTTTTCTTTATTAAGAAACATGCCGCCAAGAAGAAACCCCCATGCGACCCCAACTGTTGAGGAGTTGGCTCAAACTATTCAGCAGATGGCGCAACACATTGGAGCAGCTCAAACCCATAACCAAGGGGTTGACTATGCAGCGCGCGTAGCCGGAAGGAACCCCCCAAGATACCTGGGGGAGGAGGATCATCTGATTCTAGAAGACTGGATCCGAACCTTCGACAAGCTCTTTGATTCGCTCAACTGCCCGTTGGAGCAGCGGGTAAACATAGCGGTGTACTACTTGCACCAAGAGGCGGATCATTGGTGGGCTGCCACCGGACCAACCCAGCTCGAGCAACCGGGATTTTGTTGGGAAGACTTCAAGATAGCCCTACGCGACCGTTTCTCCAGTTGGTTTCCTACTCGACTTCCCCCACTATCCCCTTCCTTCTTAGAAGTTCTCCAATCAAGAACCCATACCCTAGCAATGGTAGGGTATCATCTTCTCTTCTATCATTGTGAGACTTTGTTACATATCTCACAAGTTCTTTAAAGACATACCTTGACCAATTGTGTGGGATCCCTGAGATGATTGCGACCAGTGCAGGTGCCCTTTGTGCGTTGATTTCATCCAGAGCGGTGGTTCTATTGTCAATGCATTTGTACAAGATGTCCAGTTGAAGGGCGTATTCTGGAACCAACATGTTCTTCTTTACTTTTAGTGTATTTAGGTGTTGAGCCTTGGGAAGAAACACCATTTCCTTGAAGGCTTCCTCGTCCAGAGTGATGTTATCTATCTCTGGGGATTCTTCTTCTAGCAAGGATAGCAGATCCCTGATTTCATCTTGGTTGATTTCTACTTCACGCCCCAGAACCACTGACTTTAGCGTGCCAGAAGTTGAGTTTAAGTAGAACTCTGCTACTACCTCGGGGTAGAAGCAGGGGTAAGGATAGGTGGCCATTTTCATTAGCCCGGTTGTTTCTAGCTTTCTCAGGAGGTCCTTCATGAGATCACTGTTGTTTGCCCTCTCAAAGATTTTGGGGGTGTTGAGGATGGATCCAGTAAAGATGGATTTGGCTATTTGGATGAGTGAGACCATTTTTGTGTAGATGAGGGAAAGGAAGGATTTGCGGTGGTAATGTATAAGAGAGCTTTTAAGAATGTTAAGAGGGAGTTTGAGAGCTTTAGAAAGAGTTTGAGAGAGATTACAAAGTGAAAAGTGAGAGAGGATTGTACGGAGGACGTATTTATAGGCTATCGGGAACTAGCCGTTGGAATATAGCCGTTGGAATATAGCCGTTGGAATATAGCCGTTGGAGAATACGACTGACCTTTTCAGCATTAACTGTGTTCGCACTGTTAGCAGGGGGCTTAATTTTGGGTAGAATTTTGAAGGTTTCTGAGAACAAGAGTTGGCTTTTTGGAATCCTTGATATTAGGGGATCAAGATGATGTATGTCACTTGTTGAGATTCCATGAACATTTGTCAGAAATTGAGCCAACTGCTGGCCTGAAGCAGTGCCCTGCTCCTGAGGCAGTCCCCTGCTGGCAGTCACCTGCGCGAAATCTTGAACCAGTGTTTTTGCCTCCATTTGCCTTCCTTCTCTTTCTAGTCCTTTTCCTCCTTTTTGAGAAAGTGTGCATTTTCTTCCATTATACAAGTAGCAGTGGGCTAGTAGCCAGTCGCCTGCTGAGCCCACTGCTTGCTAGGATGCAGTCAACTGCTGAGCCAATTTTGTGAATTTTGACTCCTTTTGATCTTGATATCTTGATAGTGACTTATTTGGACCGTGATGCTTCATTCCTTTGATGTTTTGAGTAGCTTACCTTTAGCAGGTGGCTACTCCTGAGTACTTCACAGAAATCCCCCCTCAGCAGGTGGCTAGGAACCCCCCCTTAATTTTGGAATCAAATTCCCCCTGAGGTAATGCATGATTATTCCTTCACTTGATCTAGATCATCTAACATTCCAAGCTCTTGCCTTAGTTGGTTGAATCTAGCTTCATTCAATGGCTTGGTGAAGATGTCAGCCAACTGCTTATCTATGGGGATGTACTCAAGCTTGATGGTTTTCTTCTCAACATGCTCTCTGATAAAGTGATGCCTGATCTCAATATGTTTGGTTCTTGAATGAAATACCAGATTATGTGTGATAGCAATAGCACTAGTGTTATCACACAGTATGCTATTCTCCTTTGTTTCTTCTCCATAATCCCTCAATTGCTGTTTCATCCATAGTATTTGTGCACAGCAGCTGCCTGCAGCTATGTATTCAGCTTCAGCAGTGCTAGTAGCAATTGAGTTTTGTTTCTTGTTGAACCAAGAGACAAGTCTTCCACCAATTAATTGAAAAGTACCTAAGGTACTTCTTCTATCACTTTTGCATCCGACAAAGTCTGAGTCTGAGTAGCCATAGAGTTCAAAACCTCCATTTGTTGGGTACCATAATCCAGAGTTAGGATTACCTTTTAGATACCTCAAAATCTTCTTTGCAGCTAGAAGATGGCTTTCCTTAGGTTTTGATTGAAATCTTGCACATACACCAACTGAGTAGGATATGTCTGGCCTACTAGTGGTGAGATATAATAAGGAGCCAATCAAACCTCTATAAAGTGTAGGATCAACATCCTTGCCATCTTCATCTTGACTAAGACCTTGTGATGTGTTCATGGGTATCTTGACTGTAGACTTATTCTCAATTTTGAACTTTTTCATGAGATCTCTTGTATATTTGGCTTGATTGATAAAGATACCTTGAGGATTCTGCTTTACTTGTAGTCCCACAAAATAGTTCAACTCTCCCATCATGCTCATTTCAAATTTGCTTTGCATGAGAGTTGAAAATTTTTCACATAGTGCTTGATTTGAGCTTCCAAAGATTATGTCATCAACATAGATTTGAACAAGCAGTATGTGGGGACCTTCTTCTATTTTAAATAGAGTCTTGTCTACTTTTCTTTTAGTGAATCAATTATTCACTAAGTATTCAGAGAGAGTGTCATACCATGCTCTTGGGGCTTGCTTGAGTCCATAAAGAGCCTTGTGTAATTTGTAGACTTGATCCTTCTCTCTATTGACTTCAAAACCAGGAGGTTGCTCCACATAGACCTCCTCTTCTAGTAGACCATTTAGGAAGGCACTTTTTACATCCATTTGATAGACTGTGAATTGCTTATGAGCAGCATAGGCCAAGAAGATTCTTATAGCTTCCAGTCTGGCAACAGGAGCAAAGGTTTCATCAAAATCTATACCTTCTTCGTGGAAGTAGCCTTTGGCTACCAATCTTGCCTTATTCTTGACTATGGTGCCTTCCTCATCCATTTTGTTTCTGAATACCCATTTAGTTCCTATCACATGTTGATAATAGGGTCTGGGTACAAGCTCCCATACATTGTTTCTCTCAAACTGATTGAGTTCCTCTTGCATGGCTTGTATGCAGTCTGAGTCAAGTAGGGCTTCTTCAACTTTCTTGGGTTCAATTTGAGAGATGAAGCATGAGAATAGTGCTTCTCTCTGAATTGCTGATCTGGTACGAACCCCTATATTGGTGTCTCCAATTACTTGGTGAGGAGGATGTTTATTCATTCATCTGATGTCAGATGTTTTTGTTTTGGTTAGAATTTGAGTATCATCCTCCTCCTCCTCCTCTTCTTCTTCTTCTTCTTCTTCACTATCATGTGGTAGAATAGGAAGGTTGGGAATGTCATGAGTGCCTGTAAGGTTGTCTTTTGGTGAGTCATCTGCTGGTAGTGGGCTGATAGTTGAGTCAACTGCTGGCAGTGGGCTGCCATTTGAGTCAACTGCTGGCAGTGGGCTGCCATTTGAGTCAACTGCCTTTCTATCTTTTTGAACACTATTACTTGGAAGACAGCTTGGAGCCTTTCCAGTGTCACTTGATTTGGATGACTAACCTTCATCCCTTAATTGAGTAGTGGGGTGATTTTCAAACACCACATGGATTGATTCTTCTACCACCAGAGTTCTTTTGTTCAGAATTCGGAATGCCTTGCTAGTTATTGAGTAGCCCAGGAAGATCCCTTCATTAGATTTGGGATCAAATGGCTTGCGATAGTCTTTTCCATTGTTTAGGATAAAGCATTTGGATCCAAACACATGGAAATGACTAACATTAGGCTTCCTTTCTTTCCATAACTCATATGGTGTCTTCTTGTGAATCTTATGAATAAGACTTCTATTTTGAGTGTAGCAAACCGTGTTGATTGCTTCTGCCCAAAATCTTTTGGGTAATCCAGCTGCTTCTAAAATTGTCCTTCCTGCTTCCTTGAGTGTCCTGTTCCTTCTTTCAGCAACACCATTTTGTTGAGGTGTTCTTGCTACTGAGGTTTGATGATGGATTCCATTTTCTTCACGGTACTGAATTATGATGGAGTTGAGAAATTCAGTACCTCTATCTGACCTGATCTTCTGGATTGAGAGACTCTTCTCATTTTGAATTAGCCTCATCAATTCAGGAAGTTTCTTCTCTGTTTCATTCTTCTTCTTTAAGAATATGGTCCAAGTGTATCTAGAATAATCATTAACTACAACCAGGGTGTACCTTCTACCACTTAAGCTTGTTGGTTCAACTGGTTCAAACAAGTCAAGGTGTAGTAGGCTTAAGGGCCTAGTTGATGATTCCACTTCTTTTGATTTGAATGATACCTTGGTTTGTTTTCCTTTTTGACAAGCATCACAAAGGTGGTCCTTTTTGAAGTTGATTTCAGGGAGTCCTTTCACCAATCCTTTTCTGCACAGTTTGTTGATTGTTTTGAAGTTTAGATGGCTTAATTTGTTGTGCCATTCCCAACTTAAGTTTGAATCTGCCTTTGTCACTAAGTAAATTCCTTCCTTTGCTGAGCTCCAATCAACAATGTACATGTCCTTCTTCCTTCTACCAGTGAGCACAATTTTGTCATTTTTGACATCTCTGATCATGCAGATGTCTTTGGAGAATGTAACATTATAGCCATTGTCACAGAGCTGGCTTGTGCTTATGAGATTGAACTTTAAACCCTTAACATAGGATATGTTTTGGATTGTAAGTCCATTAATTGATAGGTGTCCATCTCCTTTGGTTTCTCCTTTTTTTTCCACATTCCCAAATGTTAATTTGGGTCATTCCCTTGCTGTATAGTTTGACAGGAGCCGCCTGCTGCCCATCATGTGCCTGGAGCAGCCTGAATCTATGTGCCATGTTTGTGTTTCAGCTACTCCAGCACCTTCCTGTATAGATTAATGTTGAGCAGTTGCCCACAAGTTAGTGGGCGACTTCCCTTGTACAAGTTTAGGCATCCATGCCCATCTAGAGAACCATTGAGTTCTAAGCAGATTGGTCTATAGCCATTTGAGGTGTTGTAATCAAAGGGAATGACTATGTACTTGTTAATCCTTTTCCTTCTTGAAGTGGGAAGTGGATTATTGATTTGAGGAGTCTGTTTGGTATTTTGACTGTGGTTGGTATTATTGATTGGTTTCCAATTGGTTCTTTGGTTTAGATGGTGAGGGGGTGTTGATTTATACAGGTGTTTGGATTTTAGTTTGGGAGCAGGTTGGTTCTTTCTTTTGGGAACATTTGGGGAATGGTTTTTTTGGTAGATTAGCTTTCTTGTGTTTGATTTGTGGCTTGTAGATGTACAGTTTTGAGTGAGTCTAGTGGGGGATGAGTAACCAAGGCCTCTTCTCTTCTTATTTAGAGTAACTTCAGCAGTAGGGTGAAAGTTTTTACTATTTGTGTTGGAGTTTCTCACTTCTTTGTTCTCCTTTTCTAAGACATCATTTTTGCTTAAGGCATCTAGTAATTTAGAATGAATGGCCTTAATGTCTTGTTTCAGTCTATCATTTCCGGCATTCAAGAGAACATGGTGATTTTGGACTTTTTGGAAATCTTGTAATAAAGATTCTAGTGTTATATTGTTTGGTCCAGAATCACTAGAGCTATAGGAGGAGCAGGATGTTACCTCAACATCGTTGTAGTAGTCCTTGGCCATTAAGCATTTGGGGGAGTAGCTTTCATCATCTTTTCTTCCACTGGTGGAAGGCTTGTTGAGCCACCTGCTGCTCTCTTCAGTCACCTGCCATGATCCTAGGCAGAGAAGTGTTTCTTCTGAGCTATCTGATGAGGAGCTCTCATCACTTGAGCTGCTTTCATCATCAGTTTGGGGTTCCTCCCTTTTCTTTTCACTTACAAAGGCTTGTCTTTTGCCTTTGAAGTTTTTGTAACCAGCTTTTTGAGCAGTCCCCTGCTGCCCTTGATATTTTTGGGCTAAGGGCAGAGGGCAATCATTTTTGTAATGTCCTGGCTGTCTACAGTTGTAGCACATGACAGTTTCCTCGCTGGGTTGAGGTCTCCCTTGTCTTCTAGGTGGCTGGTTGTATGCTTTCTTTGGAGCAGTTCCCTCCTTCTTCATAAATCTTTTAAATTTCCT
Source organism: Cuscuta europaea (assembly GCA_945859875.1). Classification (NCBI taxonomy): domain Eukaryota; kingdom Viridiplantae; phylum Streptophyta; class Magnoliopsida; order Solanales; family Convolvulaceae; genus Cuscuta; species Cuscuta europaea. Next base: position 7,715,001 of record CAMAPE010000054.1, on the reverse strand, counting down.
CACAAACATAGCGAACTGCTCATTAGTGAGGAGATTATTGAGGGATTTTTCAGCAGATTTTGAAGTACTTGGCTCAGACACTAGAGCTAGTGTCTTGGTCTCATCTTCCTTTTCTTCTTTGATCTCCTTCATTTCAAATTAATAGGCCTTGAGATCACTGAAGAGTTTGTCAGTTGACAAAGTTCTGAGATCTCTGCTATCTCTCATAGCAGTTACGTTCATGTCCCACTTAGATGGTAGGCCTCTTAAGACTTTAAGGGAAATCTCCTTTTGGGATAGATCTTTCCCTAGGTCTGAGACCTCTGCTATGATCTTTAGGAACCTAGATTCCATCTCATGAATAGACTCATTTGACAACATTTTGAAGTCCTCAAATTTCTTGAGGGCTATGGTCAGTTTGTTGTCCTTTTCTTGTTCATCACCAGCTCTGATCTTTGTGAGCTCATCCCATACAGCTTTTGTTGTTTCACATTTCCTAATTCTGGGAAATATGGACTCATCAACAGATTTAAAGAGAATATCTTTGGCAATGTTGTCAAGATTATTCCTCTTCCTATCCTCAGATATCCATTCCAATTTTGGTTTAGGAATGTATATATCATCATGGTCATCAGCTTTGGTTGTGCTGACCTTCATTATTCTTATAGGTCCAACAGTAATTACCTCAAGCATTTCATCATGTAAAGCACTGAGATGTGCTTTCATCCTGATTTTCCAAGTATCAAATTTGTTTAAGTTGAACAGGAGATTCTTGGCTAGTTGACTGTCCATTGTTTAGAAAGTGTTTGGGAGGAGAAGTGGCTTTGGATCTTTAGTTCAAAATAGTCAGTAAATGACTCTAGGAACACTCCGCTCTGATACCACTTGATGGTCCCGGATAGGGTAAAAGTCTAGAGGGGGTGAATAGACTTTTAAATCTTTTTCGACTTTAAAGCCTTTCTCCCTCTAAAGAGTGGATCTATAATCTTTTGAGAGAATTATAGACGCACAACGGAAGTCTTTACCCTTTATGGAATTAGTGTATGATTACTTTCTATCTAGGTGAAAGATTGAACCCAAATGTCTGACAGTTGGCTTAGCAGTTGGCTAGATAGCAGGGAACTGTTAAGTCAACTGCTGAGGAAATATTGGGTGTTTGATGAAGGTGATAATGAAAAGTTGCTGAGAATAATGAGGGCTTTCAGTAAATGTGCTTTAGTAACAGTAATCAGGAGTTTTACTAAATCAGTGGTCTCAGCAGTTGGGTGGTGATGAGGGCACTGCTGAGGTACCTGCTTGGTTTAGAGGGTGAATTTCTGAGAGCAGTTTGGTCAACCTCCTAGTTGGTGATGATATGAAGGTCTGGTGATATTGAGATGTTCCAGAGAAACAAATGTATATGAACAGAGGGCTCAGCAGTTGGGTGGATTTCAGGGGACTGCTGAGGCACCTGCTATGAGTTTCTGGGAAATATTAGAATAGGCCTTTTGGTGATATTGGTGCACTTCTCTTGTATGAAAATGATCTCAAAGAAAGTAAGTAATTAAGCAGTAGGATAAGCAGTTGAGTCAGTTAAGACAACTGCTTAGGATTCTGCTGGCAAACTTCAATCTTTTTGTAAGAGGTGCTAAGTGTGTGCTTTGTTGAATGAAAGTAAATCAACACACCGTATATTCTGGTTCAGAGGTGGTGTAATCCTCCTACGTCCAGTCCCACCCTCTTTCAGATGGATTTCACTAAAGTATTAAGCCCAATACACTTAGTGCCAATCTAGCCTTTACAACACTTAGGCCTAGATTGAAGGTTTTTCACGATGAGTATAGCACCACTCAAAGTTACTCAGTCCTTTGACTTTTCTCTAATGAACCAGTGGGGATCAAAAGGTACTCTATCTATCTACTCACACTTTAGGATCCAAACAACTATTCTCCTAAGTGTTTACAACAATATGTGAAATGTTACAAGAAGTTCTAACCTCCAACTAGGAACTAAACTTCTATGATTTAGCAATGAATAGCTTGTAAACTGGAAGTTTAGTGAAGCATGAGTCCAAGCAGAGAGTAAAGTTTAGAATAGCACTTTCTCTTTTGCTAGATAGCTCGTGAATGCTCGTGAAAGAATTTCTCTCTTTGGATGCTCAAAGCTTAGTTAGAAACTTTCGTTTCAGCCTATATTTATAGGCTTCTCCTTTGGATTAATCTCATCCGTTGGTTAGGATGAATTAATCGCTGACGTTGAAATTCTTGCAAGGACGAATTGGACATTCGTCTTCTTGTGCTGGCGCATTTATTTGGGATGATTTCTTTGTCTTGAGTATCTCAGCCACTGAAGCATCTCTTCAGAAAATCTTCTCATAATAATACATAGGTCCTATGCTCCGGTCCCATGTATTAATTGCGAGTTAATTTTTTGTCTTCAATCATATACATTCAATGTATATAATTTCCGAGCTTCTTTTCTTCAATAATGTGACTGTTGGTCCCGTTTGTAATGGGAACAGTCTAGAGGGGGGGGGGGGTGAATAGACTGTTCAGGAATTTAAACTTTTCTCTAAGTCAAAGCTGACTTATCAGAGATGGTTGAAATCTGGTGACAGAGAAGGTCAAGTTCTGATGGCAGAACTGGACCTGGCAGCGGATTAGGTTCTGTCCGGGTAGCCTCAGACAACACTAAGGCAAATGCCTTTCTGATAACTCTTGAGGAAGATCTGCTGAACACAGAGTCCAACCTTTTGAGTTATGCAGTCAAGTTCTTAAGTGCAGAAATGAAATAAGTAAAGTAAGTGACACCGGGGATTTTTATAGTGGTTCAAGGAACAACTTGTTCCTCTAGTCCACTGTTCCACTAAGCTTGCAAAAACAACAGTTTACAACGCCTTAGTCCCTAGAACTTAAGAAGCTCTCCACGTCTTCTTCAAGCCTAATTGCCACCCGGGATGCAGTCCTGCTTCCTGATGGCTGGTCTCGTTTCACTGAGTCTCTAGGAAGTATCACCACTTCACTTTACTCCAGTTAGTTTGAGACGCCCCTTCTTTTTCAAGAAGTATTTGAATCAAGATCAGTTTTCTCCAACGTTGCTTCTTCACAAAGGATGTGTAGATGAAGTTTTCGAAGTGTTGAAGAACTGAGGAACTTTGCAACTTGCTAGTTGGATGAGGGATAAGAGAGTATATCTTCCAACTTGTGCTTTTCTTGTGGAGATGAGTAAGTCTTTAATCTCAAGAAAGCTTGGAGGTATTTGATTTAGAGTAGAATGATCTGAGCAAGTTCGTCAGGCAATTGTTGTAGCAAAGTTATCCTCGTAGTTCTTCAGAGTGTATCTTATATACTCGGAGCAGTCTTCCCGTTGGAGTGTAGAAGACAGCTTCATTAAATGCTTGTACTGTTGACTTGACCAGTTGGACCTTCGACTTGCTATTTTGGGGGCGCGAAGATACTCGCATGGTCAATCATCAGCTTTAAATATATCTTCGTACGTACAGCATTAATTGAGCATTTAATGCGTGTACAGTACCATGTTTCCGTTGAAAGGTTCGTAGCCGTTAGGGGATTTCCCGTTAGTTTAACGACCGTTGGTAAGTGTCTTCGAGTTCTGCAAGGTGCGAGCTTGTCTGATGAGGTTTTCTGATCAGAACTCTGATGGCAGCTTCTGATGCCAACTCTGGTATCCAACTCTGATGGCTTCTCTGGAGAGCAACTCTGAGAGCATGTCTGGTAGGAGTTCTGATAAGGAAGACCAAGAGGGTTTCTGGCAGTCGACTATTCTAGTACTTACAAAGACATATTCTAATACAAAATTTCTATTGGGGTACTTTCAAATACTAATCAACCTAGCATCATCCAAATCTAAATACATATATTCCTTACAGTGACATACAGTTAACTTTTGAGCTAAAATAATATATACCGGTAGGATCTAAATATCCTATTAAGGTAAATAAAAATTACCTTATTGCATTTTAATTTTTCCGGTAATATTCAAATTGACTCAAAAAATGTATATTTTATTTTGTCACATAATTTTGAATGCTAACATACGAACAATATTGAGATACAATGTACACGTGTTAAGTATAGTGGCATCATCAAAATCTATCAAAATTGGGTACTAACAGAAAGAAATGAGATGAACAAACGAATCTGGTATACCGTGTAGAGTGCCACTGCTCTCCCTCAACAGAGAGAGAGAAGCGGAAAACCTAATCTCTCTATCTCTGCTCCTCTCTTCTCTAAAGCCTCAAACCTTAGGGTTTCCATAAGTTAGCCTCCTTTTATAGGAGAAGTTGGCTAACTTATGGATTACAAAGAAGCTAACGGACTGATACACATTTGTGGCCCGTATTACACATTTAACTAATAAATACACAAATACAAAGATATTTAATTAGATTGGACATCATAAAATATTCCCAACAATCTCCCCTTTAGTGTTCAATCGTGTTGAATCAGCATTGCAGCGCAAATATCTTTGTCTTTGTTGTTATTCAGCTTCCTTTGTCTTTGAACTTGACTTCTGAGGAAGACTTTCTTGAAAAAATCCTTGCAATCTCCCCTTCGATGTCTTCTTGGCAATTTGATCTTTGATGCTGGGGGTTGAGGGATCTTCAGTATCTTGCATGTAGTCCTTGCCTTCCAGAAGTTGCTCTTGATCAGCTTGGATGAAGTCCGGTGACGCCTCTAGAATGAATATTCTTTGGAGAATAGGAGACGCCCATGGAATTCATCTGACATATGTGCCCTTCACAATGTAGTCTTTTTGACTATTCGAAGTGAATGCGTTTGAGGAGACCTTGTCGGTGGCACAGCGGAAAATGATGGTTGACTAGTGAGCGTAGCTGACCATTTGGAGCTTTTGATAGAGATAGTAGAGAAGGTGTTGGAAGAGAGAAGTGTCCGAGAATGATTTTTGAGAGTTAAACAGCATGTGGAACACTCTCCCCCTCATGACGGTCCGATGAATCGGGGCGTCATGCCTTTATTCTTTTATTCCGCGGAAATAAAACAGGAAAAACAAGTAGAATGTTGAAATGCAAAAACCGGATACACTGATGTGTTCCGTTAACACAACGTCAATGTAAACATCGATGTGTGGCTTGTATATAATGATAGAAGCATTATTAAGCTCTAACAGGACTTCCAACCAGTCATTGTGAAGCATCCGAAAAGATGTCACTCTGGTTGTTATGGCATGACCATAAAGGTCAGTAAAGATAATGTAGCCCCCCGGGGTCGTGTAGACGCCCGTTATCATCACTATAGAGATAAACTCTGAAGCGATGGCCTGAAAATGTTGGCGATTCTTATGTTGTAACAGCAGGACTTCTGTGACACCCTGAAAATTTAAATAATATGAAATAGATAATAACACCAACTTGGTAAAATTTTAACATGTTACAAAATGACATTTTAAAACATATTCTTAATTTGAGAAGTGTGTCAATTAAATTTATATATATATATATTCACTATAAGAGGCAACCTAAAATATAGTACTACGTATAATACGGGAGTACTACTTACCAAACGGGGGAGTTGACTTTTCAAATATGCTTTTAATTATAACACCTCATATACATACATACATAACACGTACATACATACTATTGTTATAACATATATGCGCATGTGGCATGTCTTTAATAGGAAACGGAGGATAGTAATAACAATAATATGTAGTAATAAGGTAGTAATTCGTATTACCTGCAGTAGCAACGCAAGGAGCGGCAAACGTATGTACTACGTATAATTATGGAAACATTGGTAATGGAAATAAATGGAAAAGATTTTTTACATATGAAACGGAAAACCTAGAACCATCTGCTAAGGGTATATATATTTACACACATATACATAACGTCCACGCCGCACACAAACATATAATTGCATCCATATATATATATATATATATATATATATATATATATATATATATATATATATATATATATATATATATATATATATATATATATATATATATATATATATATATATATATATATATATATCATGCGTACGCTACACGTCGTTCTGCAAAACCCAACGAGAAGAAGACAAATTTTACGACCTGGGCTCTTGCTTCGTAGGCTGAGGAGGAAGCGTAGCTTCGCCGAGAATACTGAAACGACGAAGGAGACCGCTGCAACGGAAGATCGCCGGAAATAAAGGGGCCGCCGGACTGCCGGAACTCACAAACATCGGAGGAAGAACGGACGATCATTGTACGTCAAATCGCCACGCGCATTGGTGGAATGCCTTGACCCATCGATCATCAGACCGCTGCTATCTTTCGCTAGATGAGAAGGAGAACGGCCATCCTTTTCCAGGGAAGAAAACCCAGTTATACGCCGAACTGTTTCTTCGTCGGAGCAAGAGGAGCTGCCAGGAGATTAGCCCAGGGCTGAGTTGCCGGACCATCTTCCCCAGGCTGATGTGAAGTTGACGTCGAGAGAGCGTTCCCAGCATGATGGAAGCTGCAGCGTAGCATCGATTGTCGCATTCGTTGTTGGTCGTAGGACGAAGAAGACGCCGGCTACTGCACATGTACGTTCTTTGGTCCGTATCATATTTTATGTTGTTGGGCTGGGCTGTTAAAATTAAATGGATTGGACTGCTATATTGTTGAACTGGGCGGACAGCTTTAATTATTTAGGTGGATGACTATAAATCAAATAAATCATCATGGATTATTATAGAGATTGATTACAAGAGGGGGGATGTATAAGTAAAGGGTAGATGAATTTAACTATAAATTGATATATATTTATATTAGAATTTTAGTATTCTTAGAAGGTGAATTTGGAGAAGATCGAGATAAAAGCTTCCGTTAGGATTAATCGCGATTGGAGGTAAGTTTCTCTGCCAATCTAAAAAAATTTCCTCGTATTATATGCTTATTATGCATTATGTGAATAAGTGTGAATTGTGAATTTTGTGTATGTGATTTTGAGGAGATATTATATATGGTAGCTGAGAAATATAAATTAAGTACTTTTGGGGTATTAAATATTTTTAAATACCTTCAAGACGTTTTAGAGAAATTGAGAAGTATTTTTGAAGTATTATTTATTGAAGATAAAATTTACATTTTCATAGCAAGTGAGCATCTCGGGAGTAATCCGAGGTGTCGGTTTTCCGCGTCCGGATAAATGTGGAGGGTGATTAGGTCTGCTACTACTAAGAAGTACAGTTTGAGTTTAAAAGTGATATTTGGATCGATGATCCCTTTTAAGAAGAAGTTATGGTAGTAGTAGTTCCTAATCATTCAAGATATCTTATTCAGGGGTAGTTGGTAGACTGAGTCCCGACTACTCGTTACGACTTACTACTCGGAGGGCTTGGAATCCCTTTTAGGGGGTGTGCACACTTAAGGTAGTCGTTTCGTTTCCAACAGAGCAGTTGTGGTACCGGCACTTGTTCGGGGTGGCCGTCCGTAACCACGGTCCACCGGGCTCTACCGAAAGGTTAGGCACCGCCCTTCTAAATTATTAGGAAGTTAGAGAAGAAGTGATTTTTGAGGAAATCAAAGAGAAGAGTTATTATGAAGTTTTATAGAGAAGTTGAGGATTTTTGTAAAGAAGTAGTCTTGAGAAAAATCAAAGTGAAAAGAATTTCGATGGTGTGAGTATTTTTATAAATTATTATATAAAAATCTATCATAGTCAAACATGATTATTTTACGGGGTTGGGTAGTACTTACTTAGCTGTAAAGCTAATTTTTGTTTTCTTTTCCTTGTTTTGTTTCTACACTTTATTTGTGCAGGTGAGGATGATGTTGTCGAGTGATGATTGCTTGCATGGCCGAGAGCGAGTTAGAAGTCGCCTTAGTTATACTAGTCATGAAATAAACACTTACTTTTCAAACACTTTACTTTTATTAAACTAGTTGTTATGTTCTAGTTGCCTGTGCATCCGGTTGAGAGATGACCGAATGTGGCGGTAACACCCATTTCCCTATTTTAGACTTCCGCTGTATTTCTTTAACTCTTTGATGAATAAATAAAAGTTTTATTTCAATTATGTCAACGTTTTGGGTGGGAAATTTGGGGGTGTTACAACTTCCTTCCAATCATTGGTCTACATTTGTAATAGATGAGCCATATGGAAGTTCTCGCGGGTCATTTAGACCTGCAACTGACTCCAAAAATGTGTCTGTGTCCTAGAAAATTTTAAAACATTTTGGAGTGAGTAAGTAGACACGACGTGATCAATGAAAGTTCAGTGGCATGGGGTTGAGGCCACTGTGGTCAGTATCACTTGCCTCAGAAGGAGATAGTAATGAGAGACGCGGTTCCCCGTGAAATATGATTAAACACCTGTCTGTTGGGAGGCAAGTGAGTGGTCTTGTGTAGGGTTAAGCATGCACTGTTGGACAAAATGCATCGACTTCTACCTGGGATCTGATTAAATCAGTCCTGAACCTGTGGGGATTGTCCAAAGTATTTGAGTGGCTAGGAGTAAATGTTCAATTGATAGCAGGCAGTTGAGGTAGCAGACTTATCATTGATTATTGTTTCCTTGCTCACTTGAGCCTTCTGCTTCCTAATGCTCATAATGTTCACTCACTCACTCGCTCACTCACTCACTTACGCTCGGCTTTGTCCCTTGGGTAGACTTAGTTGGGTTTACTAAGCCATAGGGACATGTTCTCTCATTACTTTCTTGATTTTCTCTCTGTACTCCCCCTCAACTGGAGCACTCGGTATGCTTTGTCATTGTTAGGCACCGGGGAGGATAACATTGAACAAACCCCCTAAAATGTTGCATCCGTGGAGAGATTCCTTGCTTTGTTGGTGTAAGATGCCAGGAGGAGAAAACTGAAACTCCTCCTCAGAATGTGCAAGGTTTGATTGCTCACAGCTCGTCATATCCGCCATGTGTGTGGAGCAATATGAACAAGTACCACACATGACGGTTTCCCTAAGCTCATCATTTGGAATTTCAGAATGTTTGAGGATCACACAATGTTGATGAGTTAGGGGAGGCTTCAGCAGTTGATTGTTGTAGAAAGACCGTTGACGCGAGGTTGATTGAATTATCTACGATTTCCGGACCTCTGTGGTTTAGTTTAGAAAAGATTTGACCTTAGGGTTGACTTTGAAAGAATGTGATCAGACTTGTCTGAGTTTTGACCTTGACATTGGTGATTTATAAAGTTTGTCGGAAAACGAACGTTTTGACCCTCAAGGACTGCGCGTGAGGGATCGTGAAAAACGTTTATGGGGTAAACCCCTAGCATTCATGTAGATCTTTTCGTTATCTTGCCAACAAAAAAAAGTTCGGTTAAATCGGATCACCGAGTCAAAAGTTATGGTCAAAACAGTGCGGTGTCGCAGAAAATCTCGAAATTTTGAGTTTTTGAGGAATTTTTTCGATGTTGGGCTTCTCGATGTTGAATATCGAGAACAGGTGGGATTAAGGAAAATTCTAAGGCAATACCTCGAAATCCTAATCTCGAGTTAAAACCTCGAGATTGTAATCTCGAGTTTGCCTCGAAGAATAATGGCGAAATCCACCTGCAAAACAGACCCCGAGACTTCGAAATCTTCAGAATTTCAAGTTGTTTGGAACATCGAAAACTTTGGAGTTTCGAAAACCTCATAATATCGAAAATTTCCGGTTTGAAAAACATCAGAACATCGAAAACTTCTAAAAACTTTGATAAGCAGAGATTCATTCATATATCCTATAATGTAAAGCTTCGATGAACTGCGAACAATGTCAAGTTTCGAACAATTCTGAGTTTCAAGAAACTGCAAACTGAAATATTCAAAACATCGAGAAATTCCAAAAATCCCGAAATCTTTCAGAATGTCGAAATCCTAATCATCGAGTTCCCAAAACTCGAAATTCCAAAACTTGAAATTTCAAAACTCGAAATTTCAAAACTCGAAGTTTCAAAACTCGAAGTTTCAAAACTCGAAGTTTCAAAACTCGAAATTTCAAAACTCGAAATTTCAAAACTCGAAATTTCAAAATGTCGAGTTTAGGAATTTGAGACCCTAAATGTCGAGTTCATGCAAAATGAAAACTTCGAATTTTGAAAATCTGAAAACTGTTCTGAATAGCCCTAAAGGTCGAGATTCCTCATGTATCTGTTTCAAGTCAAAATCGTTTCTGCTGCCATGTAAAAGTATAAACTCGAGATTTCATGTAGAGTTCTTCAAAATTGAAAATTTGCAGAAATCGAAAACAAAGATATGTTGTAGAATCGTTTTGAAGAGGCGATTCCAATAGTATAATATTTACAGATTTTCGATAACAAACAAGATTACAGGAGCAAAAATCTATATTGAAGAAAAAGAGAAGAAAAACAGAGTAGTTCTTCGTTAGATCCAAAAAATCGCAGATAGATTCAACCTGTTTCACGCCTCGGCTCTGATAATGTTGAAGACTATTTTATTGTGAATCAAGTTTGTCTGTTTTGTCTGTAATAATTTAGATGTTTACTATTTCTGTTCTGCACTGATTGAATATATCTGTTAGAATAGTATTCAATATGGGCCAAGTGTTAGGCCCATACTTAGGCGAGAAGCCTCTTTACGCATACCTGAGCCTCGCCTATAAAAGAGGGCGGAGGACTCAGGTTTGCGGTTAACTTTCGTATCTGCTCAAAATAGCCTTAGCGCTTATCATTGTTGTACGAAAGGTTCACGTTATATCAGAGAAGGTTTACACTTGATCTTTCTGTGTTCATCTTTGTTGATAATCTTTCATCTGTATGCCATATTATACTGTTGTTATAGAAAACAGGGACTATCAAATGGTATCAGAGCCGATCGAGAGCTGATCAGAAGAACTATCTGCGAAAGACTCTGTTTTTGTAGAATAGCGAGTTTATCATATGTAATCTTATTTCTGCACCAAATGTTGTAAAAGTTATACTGTTAGAATCGTGTTTCAAAGCCGATCAAGCAGTATATCTTCTTTATTCGTTTCCTCATATTTTTGTTCTCTGTAAACTCGCACCCAAGAACTCGCATCCCTCGTTTCTCTAAGCTCTGTGCAGCTTTTTGACCTGAAACTTGGGTGAAAGGATCTCTGCAACAAGGGCTACAACCTACCATATTTGTTTTTCTGAAAATCTGAAGTTTTATTTTTTCAGGAATTCGCAGTCCAGGTGTTATTGCATAAACTCGCAGCTGCAAACTCGAGTTGAGAAACTCGCTGTCTGCAAACTCGAGCTCAAGAACTCGCAGTCTACAACTCGCAGTCTACAAACTCGCAGTCTGCAAACTCGCAGTCTGACCACGAGTTTTGACCTTGCGAGTTTACACCTCGAGTTTTGAAAACTCGCACTCTTGACCTCGAGTTTATAAACTCGAACTCTCACCTCGAGTTTCCCAGACCTCGAGTTTAGGTCTTTAATACTCAGGAACTCGAGCTCTTGACTTAGTAAATTTTCTGATCTTATTTCTCGAACGGTCAGTTTTCTACAGCTATAGATATGGCTTCTGAATCCAATGAGCAAGGAAACAACAGTACTCCTCCATCTTTGAGGAAAGGGGAGTACCAAATGTGGAGAACTCGTTTCTTGAACTTCCTAGAGCACAAAGAAAACTCCGACGCAATGCTGGAATCGCTCCTGGAAGGACCAACTGTTCTGATGATTGACGTAGGAGGGGACTCAACTAATAATCCACCCATTCCTCCGGAAACAAGACGAAAGAGGCCGTCTGAATACACTGAGGCAGACAAGCTAAGGCTGAGAGGAGACCTTATGGCCAAAACATACCTCCTCCAAGCCATCCCAAATGAAGTGTACGTGATGATTGACAGTATGCAAACCGCAAAAGAAATGTGGGATGAGATTGAAAAATTACTCCAAGGCACGAGCATAAGCCTAAAAGCCAAGAAATCTGCAATTCTAATGGCTTATGACTCGTTCAAGGCTGCTCCTGGAGAACCTCTTCACGAGACTCATGCCAGGCTTGTGAAGCTGATGAATGAAATGAGGAAAATCAAAATATTCAGAACCAACCTGGAACTGAATACTAGATTTCTATCCAGTCTGCACCCATCTTGGAGTAAAACAGTAAAGGACTTGAGACAACGCATTGACATGGATGAAATTGATCTCTTCACCTTAAATAAGCTGTTAAAGGAGTTTGTCAATGACGTTGTATGCACTGAGGAGCAATCAAGTCCAAATCCTCTAGCTCTACTGATGGAAGCTCAGCTTAAAAGAACAACGAAACCTCTGCAGAAAAAGAAGAAGAAAGTAGTGGAGGTTGAATCTGATGAAGATGAGAGTGATGAAGAAAGAACTGATCTTGAAGCTGAGCTTGCAGATCTCCAGAAGAAGATGGCCCTGCTGGCCAAGAAGTTTGCCAAGAGGAACATCTCTTCAAATAAGCTGCGAACCTCTTCCTCCAACTACAAACAGAAGAACCAGGACCAAAGCTCAGCCAGGAAGGCTACATCAACTGCTAATACCCCTGTGTGCTATAACTGCGGGAAGCCTGAACATATCAGCAAAGATTGTCGGCTTCCAAAGAAGAGAGATGCAAACTTCTACAAACAAAAGATTCTGATGAATAAACAAAAGCTCTTCTTGGCACAACAGGAGGAAGTAGAAGCCTCTGGCAAACATACTGAGCTGGTCCAGTGGGCGGAAGATGATACTGAAGAAGAAGAAGAAGAAGAAGAGGAAGAAAACTTCGCTTTGATGGCAAGGCTGGAGGATGAGGAAGAGAAAAAGGGTGATGCTGCGATCCCCGGAAGTGAATGCTCTACAAGCACTGTAAGTACCTCCAATCATTCTCATACTATCCAAACTCAGTCCTTACACAATAAGGACAACCTCATTAAAGAACTGCATGAGAGATTAGACAATAATTACAGGGTACTGAAACAGAACCTTGACCAAAAATCTTCCTTAAGCGTTCAACTTGAAAATGCCAAAGATCAAATCAAAAAGGTGTCCTCAGACTTTGAAAGCTTTGAACTTAAAATAGCTGAACTAACTAAGAAACTGCAAGACAGCGTAGTTGAGAAAAACACAGCCAAAGCTGACTGTGAATTTTTAAGGAATAAAAGAAGCAGCCTTTTAAGCAAAGTAAAGGAACTTGAGGACGTGTGTGTCAGAAGAGGTCAAACCGAACATACAGTTTTTCTAAATCGAATAAGCGACGTTCAGCATTACAACCCAAAAGCTGGTCTTGGACTGCCGAACCCTTGTCATTTAGAGAAAGTTGACTGCCGCCAATTGTATGATGCAACTTACTTAACACTTGACATTGAAAAGAAAATGAAATTTGGAAGTGAAGAAGAAACCACTAAAGAAGAAGAAGAAAAGAGGAGTAATCCTAAAATTGAAACTTCTTTTGACTACACTCCTCTGGTTGAGAAAGCTCTTTCTAAAGAAAAAGTAATCTACAACGAGGAGGGGTTTGACATTTTTAATGTCCCAAAAGGGGTTCCTTATTTCGAAAGTCCAATGGGTCCCACTCCCAAAACTGGAATTTTTAAGTCCGGACAGGACAAATGCATCTTTCCGTTGGTCAAAAAATATGCGGATCTTCAGAAAACCCTTGACAATGAGAGAGAGCGTTTTGAAACTGAAAAGAAAAGTTCTGAAAGCAATTGGCAAGAACTGTTAAGCAAATTTGATGAATTGAGTGAAAAATATCATTCTGTTTTAAAAACTGCTTAAACCTCTTCTGATAAAACTAAATCTTCTGAAAAATCTGCCACTCATCGCTCTTCTCCTTTTGTCACAGGACAAGAAGTGAAAAGAAGAGGAGAAGAGAAGAAAGTGTGGGAGATAAAAAGAAAGGAAATAGCTGCTGGCAAGAAGAAAGTTTTTGAGAATAAACCTGGTCCCAGATCCAGCTCCATTTTGTACTCTAAAACTAAGTCTAAGTCTGTCCATGTAAACTCAGCTTCTAGTAGTTCAGTCTTGAGTCCCAAGCTGAAAAACTCTGTGACATCTTTTGAACATGGCTCAATGTATAATTCTACTATTGCTTATGGTTATTCTGTTCCAGACCCCCAAAATTATGAATGTGATGTAAATGTTGTTAAATCAAAGCCTTTCAGAAAGCTCAAACCTGAAAGAGAAACCAAGAAAGGAACTTCTAAGGGAACGTTTTGTATTCCTGATATGAAATATTCTCTTTGAGTTCATTCAAGGAAACATCTTAATCGGCTTTCTAAAGAGGAAATTTTCAAAACTAAACTGAAGAAACAACCGTTCAATCACAAAGCACCTGTCTACTCTCCTCCTAAACCTAAAACAGAAAGGTGGGTCCCCAAGATAAGACCTACCAAACCTGAAACTGAAAGGTGGGTCCCCAAGATGAGACCTACCAAACCTGGAACTGAAAGGTGGGACCTCAAACGAAGACCCATCCAAACTGAAACAGAAAGGTGGGTCCCCAAATTCAGACCTACCAGAACTAAAATGGAAAGGTGGGTCCCCAAATACAGACCCACCAAAACTAAAATGGAAACTGCTAAGTGGGCTCCAAAAATCAGACCCACTGCAAAAGCAGATCTGGCTATCGGAAAGCCCACAAAAGATAGATCTTTTGTTGAAAGAGCTGCTGACCTTGGATCACAGCTCAAAGCAAAATTGAAAAGGGTGTTTTTCATTGATAAGGAAGGACCCATTCCAAGATGGGTACCTAAACCTGTTTAATTGTTTTGCAGGACGGTCATGTGTGGCACTTGGATTCTGGATGCTCAACCCACATGACCGGAATAAAGTGCCTACTGAGCAACTACACCAACTGTTATGGAGGCAAGGTTAGATTCGGAAACGACGCCTCATCTCCTATTTTTGGATATGGGGACGTCATCTGTGTCAGTGTCACCATCAAGGATGTCTCATTTGTCAAAGGGCTCAAACACAATCTTCTGAGCATAGGACAATTCTGTGACAGTGGGATGGAAGTGAGGTTCTTTGCCAAACAATGCTGTGTTCTAGACAGCGCAGGGAACTCATTATTAACGTGTTACAGGACCTCAAACCTGTACACTATTGATCTGAAAAGCGTTCAATCCACCACTTCCATCTGTCTGCTGTCCAAAGCTTCAACAGAACAAAACAACCTCTGGCACAGACGTCTTTCCCATCTAAATTTCAAGAATCTGTCCATCCTGTCATCGAAGAAACTTGTGAAGGGGCTTCCTCCGTTGAAGTCTTCCGCTGAAAATCATTGTAGTGCCTGCAAAATGGGCAAAATGACAAGAAGCTCCCACAAGTCAAAGCCTGTCCCATCATCTACTCTACCGCTGCAACTGATACACATGGATCTGTGTGGACCTATGAGAGTCCAAAACATCAACGGCCGCAAATACACACTGGTGATCGTTGATGACTTCTCTAGGTACACATGGACAAAATTTCTTTGTAAAAAGGACGAGGCAGCAGAAATCATTATGACCTTTGTCAGAACAGTCCAGAAACTGCTGCAGCACAGTGTTCGAACCATCAGAACTGACAACGGTACCGAGTTCAAGAATCAAACTCTCACTGGATTCTATGAATCTCTCGGTATCACACAGCAATTTGCAGCAGCCAAAACTCCCCAACAGAATGGAGTGGTTAAAAGAAAGAACATGACCCTTGTCGAAGCGGCACGCACCATGCTCATCCAATCAAGATTGCCACACTTTATGTGGGCAGAGGCCATTAATACTGCGTGCTACACCCAAAACAGAACATCTATCCACAAACGCTTCGACAAGACCCCATATGAAATCCTCTTCAACCGAACTCCGGATATCTCATTCTTCAAGATATTTGGCTGCAAGTGCTTCGTACTGAATGACAGAACTGATAAAGGTAAGCTAGACGCAAAAGCCCAAGAAGGGGTGTTCATTGGCTACTCACAGCAGTCCAAAGCTTACAGAGTCTATCTTAGAGACAAGCGAACGGTATTTGAGAGTGTGAATGTGACATTCTATGAGATGGCTGACTTCGCAACGGAACACTTACAGGCTGACTCGTCACTTGCTGTACCAGCGGACTCTGACACAGTTGAACCAAACCCTGTACCTGAAGGCGTGATTCTCAATTCTCTCTTTCAGAACTTCTACGAGAATTCACAACCCTCATCTTCTCCATGCACACCAGCTTCATCGTCAACTATTCCCCAGCAACCGACTCCTTTCACTGAAATTCCACTCCTTCTCGGACCAGATAATGAAACAGCTACTCCGTCAACTCCCCAACCTAATCACGGAGGAGTGGATGATCACGGTTTTGCTACAACATCAGAGTCATCTCCACCGCACACCACAGCTGCTCAAGAGTCACCAATCCCCTACTAGGACTCGGATCAACCGATCATTACTCCTAATCCTCTGGCACATGAGAGGAAATGGACAAGAGCTCATCCCACTGAACAAATAATAGGTGATCCAGGTCAAGGTGTGCGTACGAGATCGGCTACTATGAATGAATGTCACTATGCATGCTTTCTAAGCCAGAATGAACCGTCCAAAGTCTCAGAGGCACTCGCTGATCCAGATTGGGTGATTGCCATGCAAGATGAGCTCAATCAGTTTGACAGATTAGAAGTGTGGACACTCGTGCCTAAACCCCCTCAGAAAACCATCATTGGCACTAAATGGGTGTTCAAGAACAAGAAGGACGAGGAAGGCATAGTGATACGCAACAAGGCACGGCTGGTCGCTAAAGGATACAATCAGCAAGAGGGCATAGACTATGATGAAACGTTTGCACCCGTAGCAAGAATTGAAGCAATTCGCCTCTTTCTTGCGTACGCGGACCACAAGAAC
This sequence comes from Cuscuta europaea, assembly GCA_945859875.1. Lineage (NCBI taxonomy): Eukaryota > Viridiplantae > Streptophyta > Magnoliopsida > Solanales > Convolvulaceae > Cuscuta > Cuscuta europaea. Next base: position 7,698,274 of record CAMAPE010000054.1, on the reverse strand, counting down.
TTTACCGTATTTCAAATGGACGTCAAGACTGCCTTTCTGAATGGAGTCTTGGAAGAAGAAGTCTATGTCGCTCAGCCCGAAGGATTTGTAGATCCCAGATATCCCAACCATGTGTACAAGCTGAAGAAAGCTCTGTATGGGCTGAAACAGGCACCAAGAGCTTGGTACGGTGCTTTAACCGAATTTCTGGTTGACTCAGGTTTCTCAAAAGGGAAGATTGATACCACACTTTTCATCAAGCGACAGAAGTCTGACATCATCCTGATTCAGATCTATGTTGATGACATCATCTTCGCCTCCTCAAATCCACGTCTGTGCAAACATTTTGAGAAACTGATGAAAACTAAGTTTGAAATGAGCATGATGGGAGAGCTGAATTTCTTCCTAGGCCTGCAAGTAAGACAACTCTCTGATGGCATTTTCATCAATCAGTCCAAGTATATTCTGGAAATGCTTAAGAGATTCAACATTGATAGCAAATCTTCCATGACGACCCCTATGTCCCCCACCAATAAACTGGACTCAGACCCCTCTGGGAAGCCAGTCGATGCCACAAACTATAGGGCCATCATTGGATCTTTGCTATATCTCACGTCTAGCAGGCCTGATATCGTCTTCTCTACATGCTTATGTGCACGCTTTCAAGCGAATCCAAAGGAGTCCCATCTGACCGCTGTTCGAAGAATTCTGAGATACCTCAAAGGCACTGTGAATCTAGGCCTTTGGTATCACAAGCACTCAGGTTTTGACCTAGTCGGATACTCTGACGCAGATTTTGCTGGTTGCCGGATAGACCGCAAAAGTACATCGGGAGCTGTCCAGTTCTTGGGCGATAAGTTAGTCTGCTGGTCTTCCAAGAAACAGAACTGTGTGTCAACATCTACGGCCGAGGCAGAATACGTCGCGGCTGCTAGCTGTTGTTCACAAATATTATGGATGAAGACCCAGCTAAAGGACTACGGTTACACTTTCTGCCATATCCCGATCTACAACGACTCACAGAGTGCCATCGCCATCACCAGCAACCCGGTTCATCACTCCCGCACCAAACACATCGACCTGCGCTATCATTTCATCAAAGACCATGTGGAAAAAGGTGATATTGACATGTACTTTGTAAGCTCCGAGCTTCAACTGGCTGATTTGTTTACTAAGGCACTGGATGAAAAGAGATTCCAGTTTTTGGTTTCCAAATTAGGCATGTTGAACCTCGAGCCAATGTAATTTTGTTTCCACTGGTCTGTAAAAAGGTGTGCGTGTGTAGGACTTGTGCACAGTGTACGTGCGTGTGTCTGTAAATAGTGTGTGTGAGTTGCATTTTGTGTTTTGTGTGCGTTGCATGTGTCCAGGGGGAGAAACCCGAGAAAAATACAAAAATAGTGTGCGTGCGCTTGCATTCATCGAGGGGGAGAAAATTTGAAAATTCCAAAAAATAGTGTGTGTGAGTTGCATATGTACATAGTGTGTGTGCGTTGCATTCATCGAGGGGGAGAAAATTTGAAAAAGATCAAAAATAGTGTGTGTGCGTTGCATTCATCGAGGGGGAGAGAATTTGACAATCCCAAAAATAGTGTGTGTATTGATTTCAGCGAGGGGGAGTACTTTTATTGATCAGAAATGGATCTTTTAACCCTTAAGGCCAAACGGGCCCAGCTACCTGTTCTGGCCCAAACCGTTCCAAAACTCGCATATTTAAACGTCAGATCCCCTCCTCCTCCTCATTTCCTACGCTACCATCTCGCAAGAAAAATAACAGAGCTCGAAATCTTGTTCTCCCTCTCCGTCGTCTTCCAAACTTCCCTCCCTCTCACAGACCTCCCCTCACTCCTCACCAAGGTAGCTTTTCACTTCGTACTTCCCCATCACACTCTGGTTGTAGAACGCCATCTCGAACAGTCCCTAAACCAAAAAACGCCTTTTCTCTCAAATTAAATTAAAAAAAAAAATTTCAAAAAGGTTTTTGGTTGAATGTGTATTGTTTTATGCTTTTACAGGTGGTTATCGTCTTCGTTGGGCAAAAACGTGAGTTCTGCAACTCGAGTTAAAACGCCCGGTTTCAAAATCCGGCGTTTCAAATTCGAGGACAGACTGCGAGTTTGTAAACTCGCCCTCATGGGCTCGAGTTTGTAAACTCGCGCTCATGGGCTCGAGTTTGTAAACTCGCGCTCATGGGCTCGAGTTTGTAAACTCGCGCTCATGTGCTCGAGTTTGTAAATTCGCGTCCATGGGCTCGAGTTTGTAAACTCGAGTTCATGGGCTCGAGTTTGTAAACTCGCGTCCATGACCTCGAGTTTGTAAACTCGCGTCCATGACCTCGAGTTTGTAAACTCGCGTCCATGACCTCGAGTTTGTAAACTCGCGCTCATGAGCTCGAGTTTGTAAACTCGCGCTCATGGCCTCGAGTTTGTAAACTCGCACTCATGGGCTCGAGTTTGTAAACTCGTGTCCATGATCTCGAGTTTTATATCTTGGTGCCAGAACTCGTTTCCTTATCTCAGAAATCATCAACCCCAAAGGGAAACTCATTTTTTTTGCTAACGTGTGCTATTCTTTCAGCTAAATATGTCAGGCACTCAACAAGATACCTCCCAGGAGGATGCACTCTACACTCAGCTGTTCCCCAAATACAAGTGGGTTCGGCTACAGGACAACAACTACCAGCTCGATCTTGCCGTATTCAAGTGCCCTGACCCCGTCATCCCTGTCATCCTTAAGGGGCACTACATCTGGCCAGCACTCACCAAAGCTATAACGGTCCCCGAAATCTACCTGCAACAGCTATGGGGGACCATGCACATGCCTTCCAAGAAGGACGCATCCAGTATCAGTGCCACGCTCCACAACAGAAGGCTGGCATTAACAGCGTCCACACTACGAACCACACTGGAGCTGCCTGTCCACGAAACCTATGAACCGCTACCCTCGAAGGCTGAACTGATGCAAGGGTTGGAAAAATTGGGATATGATGCACCGCTGCCGTTCCTGTCTCACTTCAAGCTGATGAACCTGCCATACCCATGGAAGACACTGTTTGGCCTCGTCAACAAATGCCTTTCTCCGAAGCACGCTGGCCATGACAAGTGCAACCTGCAGATCTTCCAAATCTTCCATGGGATCGTTTTCAACAAGAATTATGACATGGCACAGCTGTTCTGGATCGAGCTGGTGACTCAAGTCCAGGACAAAGAGGACGGAAAAACGGGCATGACAATTCCCTACGCCAGATGGTTGGCGCTCATCATTGCGGAATACATGACCGCCCACCCAGGGATTCCACAGCGCATAGATGAAGATCAGTTCACTGCCCCCAAGCTCCAGTACTTCAAGCGCTTCAAGCATGACACTGTGGGGATGACAATACCAGCCTATCTGCTGGACTTGGGAAATCCACGACACTCCGCAGTTGTTCAATATAGAGAGAGTTTACAGGAAATTGGCCCCATGGTTCAGCAAAACCCAGCTGGACCTGCCCCGGGGCCTAAGCCGAGAGCAAGTAAGGGTCCACAGAGAGCCCGTAAGCCACAGAAACCAGTGGCGCGTGTAACCCATGAAGGGAAGTCTGACGATTCTCTCGAGAGGAATCAGACGGCTGAGGGCACACGTACAAACGCTGCGGAACCTGCCAATGAATCGTCCATCCCGGCCCATAAAAAGGCTGACGATGAGGCATCCAATAGCGTGGCCAAGGATGATGACGACGCTAACGATGATGATGACGACGATATCGACGACGTGGAGCACACTTTTGCTCTAATCCAAAAGGGGAAGCTGCCACTTGATTCTCCTCCAACGAAGATCACCCCTGAGGATGCAGCTCCAGTTATAGCTGTCCGCCCCAAGACTATCGTCATCAAACCAGTGAAGGAGCCAATTAAAGCCAAGATTGCTTCTCCCCGTTCACCTAAGGCAAAGAAGCAGCGTCCTGTCAGAAAAAGTTTGGTCGCTGAGGAGGACCTACACATCTTTGACGACTGTCTTCCCTTCATCACTATAAGCCGAGCCGAATCTTTAAGTACAGGGGCCAATCTTGTTGGTTCCCGGGTAGAAGCCGCAGCATCAGGCTCAACTGCGCATGCACCACCCTCTCCCAGCCACTCGTTAGCCTCCCAACAGGCTAACGTTTCAACAACACGGGACTCACCCACCTCACTGGTTCCCTCTGAACCAGTTGAGCAGTCTAGTGGCCCACCTCCCGAGGCCACAACCCCCTCTTTCCACACATCGAGTCTAGGTGTCACATTCCCCACTTTTTCAAATTTTTCTAGGACACCTACACCATTCACAGCACATACAGGTGCACACACCTTGAATACAACGACCGGAGTGCAAACGATGATGGTCGGAAGCCCTGCTATGCCAACAATGACTTCATCATTGAACGTAGGCCACACATCAGCTCTCATCACTGATGCTGTGACAACAGTTACAACCCCGTAATTGAACCCCTTACACCCGAAGACGTTACCGTTCTCATGAACCGCTACATGGAGTCCACCATCAAACCATGGGTGCAACAAGCATTCACCGCTTGGGCACAGGACTCCAAGACAACCCCAGCGGTTTATAGTGAACAGAGCCACCCCAAACCTCACTCTTCACCCTCTCAATCAATTCCTCAACCCACTCCAGTCATTCCTATCACCTCCACCAAACCCCTTAGCCCTTCACCCTCTCGGGGAACCCACGATACAGAACTAGTATCGCCCTCTACCTCGACCAATCCCTTCCACCTATCCCGCCTTGAGCTCGCCGATCTCATGTTTCTTCGGTTGCTGGAGGTCAACGCTTGCAACCTTACACCCTTCGAGCGTGACCTTCTCCAAGTTTTCCTCAACCACGACCGCCCTCAATACGGCACTTGCCGTGACAGTCCCCGAGGCCTCAAACGTTCCCATGAGGATCCCGATGATTCGGAACCTCATGAGGGGGAGAACAAGAGACCTCGGACACTTGAGCAAGCAGCCTCTACCAGCCATGAACCCCAGCCAAACACTTCATCACACCAACACACCAACCAACCACCACCTTCCTCGAGCCACAACCAAGCCCATCTCTCTAGCCTGGTCGAACTAGATGAAACATCCCGAGGCTTATCTCTTGTAGTGGTTACCTCTGGTACATCACAGAGCTCAGGCCATCGATCAGAACACAGTTCGAAATCGATGACAACATCCCGAGGCGTGTCTCCAAAGGATACCGTCCGAGGAGGGGATGGAAGTCCTGACGATGCTATCTCTGATTCATCTGTCAAGTCAGGCCATCATCCAGAACTCAGTTCTAACCTGATGACAACGGGCAATCCTAGTGAACCCGGTTGTGCTTCACGAGAAAGATCACCACAGCTGAGAGTCCCATACATTCCCCAAGGCAAAGACATTCATGATGCACTCGAGGATGCTGTGGTACACGATGTTTGGCCGAGAAAGTGGACAGAGTGGGATGATCTTAGATGCGAAGCTGAAACAGAGGATATGCAGCGAAATTGGTGGCTGAGAGAGTTGCTGGCCAAATGCGCAGAAGATATCATACGCCTTGATGAAGAGGAACTCAAAGAAGGGGAGGACTATAAAAAGATACCCAGGGAGCTAGAATCCGTCATAAGACAAACGACAGGCAAGTTGCCCCCAAAAGAAAAGCTCTGGGAAAACATCAGGATAAATGCCCCCTTCCAAGAGGAAATCAGAAAGGGAATTTGGAGAACCGCAGACAAGCTCAAACAGCTCGATGAACTGAAGATCCGTGGCCTGACTCACCTTAAGGGCAAACTGGCTGGCGGACATCTTCACATGCTGATGCACAAATCATCTGGAAAACAACGACAAATACTGGAAAGAGACATGAAGTCCAGCATCCACCCTATTGACGCTATCCTTGATATACACAGAGAAGATCATCACACCATCCCGTTCTACAGCTTCAAAGTTCGACGAACAGACTCCAGCATATTCATCTGCCAGGAAAATGATTTTATAATGATGAAGATGGAGGATATCTACCAAATGTTCATGGTAAGTAGGTATCTCTCACTATGTCGAATCAGGACACACGAAGAAGGTTATGAGGCGATCAAACGGTTTATGCTGACAGATCAGATTCTATGCTGCCCATGATCTACAGATGGCCCTGGAAAACAATGTCAGAAAAGCAAATCTGGTAAAGCCAACTCTGAACGGTCCAGAGCTCAAAAAGTACAGGCCATATCATATCTTCAAGGACCCAGTCTCTATCATATATCTCAATCACGAGGAACAGAAAAGACTCATGTGGGTAGAAGACATTCACAAATATTGTGATGGGACTCTGAAGATCATCCAGACTAAGCTGCAAGAGATCAAGGAGAATATAGATCCAAGACTTGCGGACGCCAGCGAGGAAGAGCTCCTAGTATACGAGAAGATGTGGACCATCCTAAAACCCATCAACGAGCAACTTGAAAAGAGAAGAATGCTGAGACAGTATGAGCATGCGCTAAATTTCAGAAAGCATTACTTCAGATCTCAAAAATAAAAGCAAGACGGCACTTGATCACAAAGGGGGAGATTGTTGAAGACTATTTTATTGTGAATCAAGTTTGTCTGTTTTGTCTGTAATAATTTAGATGTTTACTATTTCTGTTCTGCACTGATTGAATATATCTGTTAGAATAGTATTCAATATGGGCCAAGTGTTAGGCCCATACTTAGGCGAGAAGCCTCTTTACGCATACCTGAGCCTCGCCTATAAAAGAGGGCGGAGGACTCAGGTTTGCGGTTAACTTTCGTATCTGCTCAAAATAGCCTTAGCGCTTATCATTGTTGTACGAAAGGTTCACGGTATATCAGAGAAGGTTTACACTTGATCTTTCTGTGTTCATCTTTGTTGATAATCTTTCATCTGTATGCCATATTATACTGTTGTTATAGAAAACAGGGACTATCAGATACCAATTGATAAACCCAATATACTAACAATCACACAATCATAGCTGATAAAGAAGAAGCAAATAGAAAGAAATGAGATGAACAAACGAATCTGGTATACCGTGTAGAGTACCGCTGCTCTCCCTCTACAGAGAGAGCAGCGGAAAACCTAATATCTCTATCTCTGCGCCTCTATTCTCTAAAACCTCAAACCTTACGGTTTCCATAAGTTAGCCTCCTTTTATAGGAGAAGTTGGCTAACTTATGGATTACAAAGAATCTAACGGGCTGATACACATTTGTGGCCAGTATTACACATTTAACTAATAACTACACAAATACAAAGATATTTAATTAGATTGGACACCATAAAATATTCCCAACAGGTACAAACACCCACTTACGCAAGGTCTTGCCTTATGTAAGGTTGGAGAGGCTTAGGCCTCAGGGCTCCAAAAATTTGAAAAAATTAAGGGCCCAAAATTTAAATGCATTAGTATTATACATATAGATTTTATAGCCAATTCGTCGAGCCGTCTGATAAGCCCATTTTGTACTTATATTTTTCTTCATAGTTGGATAAGTTCTAGTATAAATAAAGTTTAAAAGGGCATATTGTCACGTATTATTGTCTATTTTCAAGTTTACATGTGAAAAGATGCATCAAAAGTATTTTTATACAATTTACCATCTTTTCTGGTCAGTTGCGTGATGAAAGTGGCATTTTTGCAAAGTGACACGTGCTCACCGTTTTTTCCATATCTCATAAACTACACATCCAAAATATGTAATTCAAATTCCAGCAGTTAGCCAAGAAAGATAGATACAACTTTGGTGAATACAACTTTTACATTTAACTGGAAAGGATCTCTAGGGTGGCCGCTTTTCTGGGCGCCTTCAAGTTTTTGACAGTTTCAGCTATCACATAACGCTTTGCAGGGCGACAAAATAGTGGATGGCTGCCGAAGGGGGATAGAGGGCGGCCGATCTACGCAGGCGCCTGCGGCGGGATGCGATTTATGATCTTCCGGTCACTGAGACAAGATAGGAGGCGGCCAAAAAGGGCTGCCGCCCTCCATGGACGCCTGCGGCGGATTTAAATGCATTGGTATTATACATATAGATTTTATAGCCAATTCGTCGAGCTGTCTGATAAGTCCATTTTGTACTTATCTTTTATTCATATTTTAATAAGTTCTAGTATAAATCAGGGTTAAAAGGGCATATTATCACGTATTATTGTCTATTTTCAAGTTTACATGTGAAAAGATGCATCAAAAGTATTTTTATTCAATTTAACATCTTTTCGGGTTAATTGCATGATGAAAGTGGAATTTTTGCCATCATATGAATTGCTACAAAAGTTTGCAATATATATTGACAAATTGTTCAATGAGGAGAGTCCAGGAGAGGAAGAAATCATGCAAGGAAGCTCTAAAATCAAGAAGGGGTCACCTATATGGTTACTTTTGATGAAAATGGACGATGTATAGAGACACGTGATCGTATTTTGATCATAACTTTGAGCATGATTGCCCAACGTTCGTGATACGAGTTGAATTACCATGAAATGTTCTTGATCTACATCTCTTATGAAGAACACAGAACCAAATAAAGATTGTAGAATGGACATATTGCTCATTGAAGTCAGATATTTGTTATGGCGATGGAAAATGACACGTGCTCATCGTTTTTGCCAAATCTCATAAACTACACATCCAAAATATGTAATTCAAATTCCAGCAGTTAGCCAAGAAATATAGCTACAACTTTGTTGAAGACAACTTTTATATTTAATGGGAAAAGATCTCTAGGGTGGCCGCTTTTATGGGCGCCTTCAAGTTTTTGATAGTTTCAGCTAACACATAACGCTTTGCATGGCGACAAAATAGTGGAAGGCTGCCGAAGGGGGACAGAGGGCAGCCGCTCTACGTGGGCTCCTATGGCGGGATGCGATTTATGATGTGCCGTTCGCTGAGACAAAACAGGAGGCAGCCAAAAAGGGCTGCCTCCCTCCATGGGCGCCTGCGGTGGATTTGATGCGTGCACATAGCTTTATGAGTGATCTGATGGAAGGTCGCCGACCATGGCCAGAGGCCGGACACCCTTTTGCCGCCTGCCACTAATCTCCGGATATAAAAGCCCTCTTCCATCCCCAACTCAAAGCACACCATCTCACGCCCAGCTTAGATAAAAAAGGGCGTCTTTTTCCTCCTCAAAGCTCGGATTTCCACCATTGTTGGACCTTCAACTTCAATCTTTCATATCTTTCTCATTTTAGTGCCAATTTGTAAGTTTTTTATATGAAAATTCATCCTCTCGTCGTATAGATTCTGAATATGTTGTTTTATTTTTCAAAATGTTGGTGAAACATTCTCTGAATTAATTTTAAGAATTTCATATTTTCCATATCTATTCAAGAAAAATAGTACTATTATGACATAAAACTAGTAGTAGTAGTAGTAGTAGTAGTAGTAGTAGTAGTTGTTGTTGTTGTTATATTAATCTCCTACTTAGATAAAATCAATACCTAGTATAAATAATGTTTATTTGTGACAGAAACAAAAGTTTAGAGTTGGGAGTATTCACTTTGATATTTTCTTTTGTTTTTATTATTTATGATCATGTCTTATTTTTATGTAATATGTTAAAACTAGTAATGAGTTGTTGTAGTTAATTTAGTTGTAGGCATGAGTTGAATTAAAGAATATGGGTTGACCTTGTTTGATTGAAAATTAGGAGTTTAACTAATTTTATGAACTAGTTATTTAGAATGATTAATTTGATTACTTAATAGATTTGGTCATTTCATTAATTAAACTTTGGAAGATTATTTATAACTTGTCTATGAGATTATAAATAGTTTAAACCAAACGTATTGAGCACATTAATGAAGCCTAGGTATGAGGAATAAATTCAATTATTCAATATTACAAATTTAATTAATTATTGAATTTGACCATTTTGTTAGCTAAAATGTGGAAAATATCTATCTTGTCTATTGGATTAGAATATAATTTAGGTCAACCATTTTAAACACATTAATGAAGCCTAAAATAGGATAAATTAGTGAAATTAACTTAAATCTTGTCAATGAGAAATGGAATTACTAGTCCGACCTGTAGTTATAAGTACTCCTATTTATTAGGTCGAAGCTAAAAGGATGTTCCCATATTTTATACTCCGTAATTCCATTCATTGCTCTTCTTTGATCAATCCATTTAGAGTTTAATATTATATTTTTCATTTAGTTTATTTTTGAGTCATCGGTAGTATTTGCATAATTTAATTTACTTTCTTTTTCAATACAGTTTAGAAAATCAATCAAAAGTTTTAATTTGGAAAACTTCCAATAATTTGCGATAACCTGTGACTGGACTTAAAATCAAGAAACTCCTCCGTCATTTCTCAAGAGACACGATACTCGGCGAAAAACCGAATGGTTAGACTCCATTTTACTATAACGCCGTGTAAGCGGTTATCACCGTCCACAACAAACAACCATATGTCTGTCGATCTGCAAAGAAGACAAACCATTTAGCAATTGATGCGACTGGAGCAGTCTGCGGAAGAGCCGAAGAGGTCACGAAGTGACTGAATCACTCACTATTACAATTTTAGACCTAATGTAACATTAAAGATGTAACATACCTATAAAAATGTTACATATTAACCTAGTGTAAAACTTTTTAAAACTATAAGTGTTACATTAGGGACTATAAACTGTTACAATAGGGCAAATGCAACATGAGCAGATGTAATGATAAAAAAGTGTTACATTTTCTCTAAAGTAACATTGATGGAGTATATGGCCCAGGAACCCCCGGCCCATAGACTCCCATTACTATAGCAGAGGTCCAAAAGGCCCAGGAAGC